>CM053413.1:44306069-44337462 GCA_028644305.1 Xerus rutilus
GCCCTATTTTGTGTTTTATGTAGAGACAGGGTCTCACGGAGTTGCTTAGTGCCTCACCGTTGCTGAGGCTGGCTTTGAACTTGCGATTCTCCTGTCTCAGCCTCCCTAAGTGCTGAGATTACAGGCAGGCGCCACTGCGCCCGGCCAATTGTATATTTAAACACCCAAGTACTTCTGTTACCTCCTCTGAGAGAGGAGCATCCAGTGATCCTCAATCTCAGAGCATTTTAACTTCATTATGAATGACAAGGGCCGATTCGCTTTTGTAGAAGTAGTGTGTAAAAAGCAACCTTTGCCTTCACGTGTACGCTGTCTTTTCAAAGGCAACTGCGTTTAGGACACATAATCCACTGAAGAGTCATTCCACGAAATGCACCTCAACATCTAAGCTTTAGGGGGGATTAAAATTAATTCTGTGCGTTGGCAGGAGAGGGACTGCAGAAAATACACTGGTTCTAGAAGACAGTAAAAATGAGGGTAACAGCAGATGGGGAAATAGCAGAGGAGCATTGAAGGAAAACAGAGGACTGGAACATGGGTGAGAAAGAAAGTTCTGGTGTCATGTTCTTTCTGGGGAGGGACACGTTTTATCAAGACCACCATAATTATCCCAAGGTGCCAGGAAAGAGGAACTGGAGTGAGCACAGAGCCCAGAAACAGTCTGGCTTGACTTTAAACCTTGGCTGTGCCCTGACTATCTGTCAAACTTGAGCTAGTAACTAATTATCGGAACATTAGTTTATTCTATCCAGAAGGCTGATACATAACTTCCCAAGTTATTGTGAGAACAAGGCTGGCTTCTTTAATATTTGTTCCCATGCTCAACTAAAACTCTTCCTGCTGCTCTACCTTTGATATATTCAAGGACCAAAGTTCCTGAACGATTAGTCTTCCTCAGCGGGAAACTCACATGTGGATATGTGAAGGCTTAAAATCAGAATTAAAGGTGGTAAACAGTAAAGACAGATGTTTTCCATGAGCAACCTGATCATAAAATACAGAATAACTTTTGAAGGAGGATTCCAGGCATCGTAGCAAACACCAAGGGAGCGACGACTTACCGAAGGCTTGCCACTGGAAACATTTTAGGGACATAAACATTCTGGATGGAGTCTATTCCCTGGTTAATGTTTTATAGCTTCTTTGTCAGATATTTGGGGTGGTAAAGGCAAAGTCCCCTCTTTGTCCCTCACCACCTTGGTACCAAGGCCAGGGGCTGGGAGTGTAGCTCAGTGGCAGAACTTGCCCATGGTGTGTGAGGCCCTGGGTCCTATCCCTAGCACTGCAAATGAAACAAAAAACAAAACCTGACCGAAGTGTAGGGAGATGGAGGCAGGACAGGAGAGAGACCTGGTGCAGGAAGCCCAGCCCACTCATCTCAAGAACTGAGTGGAGAAAGGTGAGGAGCGCATCCTTCCCAGAGCTCAGGTCACCCGAGAGGAAAGGGTTTGGAGGTAAGCTGGAGTTCCAAGGCCTGCACTGTTCTTTGTTCTGGAGAGGAGCCCTGGCCTCCCAAAGAAAGGAGCACAAGGTCACTTCATTAGGACCCTAGCAGTCACCTTCCTTCATCCAGGTTCTCAATGTTCTTGGGTTCCTTTGGGCCTCCCCATTCCCTGGAGTACTAAGAGTACCACATCTCTCTCCCTACTTTCCCTATTTTCTCACGATTGTAAATCTCAACTAAAAACAACCTAATTGCTTCATACTTGATAGCTCCCCCAATATAGAAGTGTTAACTAAGAAAAATCTTCCTGCCAGGCATGGTGGTGCATGCCTGTAATCTCATTAGCTCAAGAGGCTAAGACAGGAGGATCTCAAGTTCAAGGCTAGCCTCAGCAATTCAGCTAGGCCCTAAGCAACTTAGTGAGATGCTGTCTCAACATGAGAAATAAAAATAGGTGGGATGTACCTCAGTTGTAAAGTGCCCCTGGGTTAAATCCCTAGAAACAAAAAGAGAAATGGAAAAAAGCAAGAAAGAAAAGAAGAAAAGTCTTATTTTGTTAATTAAAACAAAACAATATGGGCACTAATAAAAGACAAAATAAGAAGCATGTTCTAAAATTTAAAAATATAAGGAAGCTATTTTGGACTTGAAACTTCTTAGCCTTCTAATGCAGATGGTTCAGGAGTACAGTTTGAGAAACATGGCTGATGTCACTGAAAAAAACACTCCTGGCTTTTATTTCTTATCAACTTTTGCTCCTTCTTGGCTAAATTCAGAAATATCCACTCTAATCCCAGATCCTGAAACATTTTTCCTATCTTCTTAACCTTAACCTGGGTCATGGAAGTGAAGCTATGATTTGGCAAATGCTTTCATCCTAGGGCAAAAGCTAAGTTGCTGCTAAGCGGGTGCCAGGACTCACATGTTCAAAGGCTTATTCTTCAGAGCCAAGGTCAAGACTAGATGATATGTTCTGTCAAATGAGGAGAGTTGCAAAACCTGCCCCCCGACCAAATGAAGAAGAAAGGACAGTCCAGAAGTTAAGAACAGGCTTTGCTGCCAGACTGGCTGAGTACAAATCATGATTCACCTATTTATTACTCATTGTACTTTGGGCAAGTTCAAGTTTCCTCTTCTCAATTTCTTCACTTTTAATTTAGGAATAAAAGTGGGCTCTTCCTTATGGAGATACTATGAGAATCAAATGCAATAATGCTTAGCACAGTCTAAATAAGTATGTATTAACTGTTATTAACATATAATAATTATGTGTTAACTATTATTATTTTGGTGTTCATTGTTCCCTAAAAGCCCCTACAATAAAGGCTGAGTTGTAGGGTGGCACTAGGACATGGTGGGATTTTTGAAAGGTAGGCCTTAGTGGAAGAACCTTGGGTCATTTGGTATGTGCATTCAGATGGGACATTGAGACCTGTCTCTCCCTCTGGCTCTGCTTCCTAGCTCATGATGTGAGTAGTTTGTTCCTGCACATGCTCTGTGCATACACCTCCCTTGCAACAGGCCCCAAACCATGGGGCTGCCCAATCTTGAACCTGACCTTCTAAAGCTCTTAGCTAAATCAACCTATTCTCTTAAAAATTTAATTGCCTACATAGCAATGTGAAGCTGACTAGTACTTTCCTAAGGTTTGTTCATATTCCAGAACTTTGAGAATTAAGTATCCAAATGCTCTGAGCATATTCAAAGCTTCTAAGAAAGATACCACTTTTGCTAACCCACATTTTCACAAAGAGAGGTTGGTTCTGAACCTGACAAGAGTAAACTTCAGGTTCTGAACTTCTGTAAGAGTGTTAACTCTGCTTCCAGTCTGATATATCGATCCCACCTCAAGCAGTACCACCAAGTTTCAGCACTTCAGGCACTTGTCAAAAAAATTCAACTATGAACTGACTGAATCTAGCACTTGCCAAAGGCTTGCTTGAGATGTCTGATATTCTGCCCTATTATATTTGCTCACTAAAGAAATGCCTTCGCCAAGTTGAGATTTAATGTTTTGTCCTCAGTTTTTTTCCTTTCTTTTTTTTATATATATATATTTTTATGGAGAATCAATATAAGAAAAATCCATTTGAAGAAAACTTTATGTCTTTTGTAAAAATCATATCCTGGACAGCAAATAGGTTTCATCTTAAGTTCCAGAGTCAAATGATTGGTAGTGATCGTCTGGAGTGCTCTGGAAGAGGCACTACAAGGTTGCCATGATCGATTAGCAGTGTCCGCCAGGGACATCAGTGTGGTGCCTCCGTGATGCAGTCACCCTCTCCCTCACCGCCATAGCTGAAAGGATGATATATTGTACAATGTACCGGCCTTATTTAAGGACCTGCTAAATGTGTTTCTTTTCTTAAATTCAATGTCATGGGCCTCTCACCGCTGAGGCTGGCACATGTTAATCCCGTCATCAAGTAACCCTCAGAACCTGAAGATAAGGTTACTCGAAGTTATTCAAATCACTCACAAAGGGGGAGATTAAAAGACAGTGTTTCTCAAAGCAGTAAGAGCAGGGCAAGGAGACAGTGTAGGCTAGATAATGTGAATGAAACTTAGGCTTGATTAGTGGTATTAACCATATGCAAATAAAGGAGAGGGTCTGAACAAAAAGAGAACGAATATGGAGGAAAAAAACATTTGAAGAAAAATGTTCCGACCATGGGCCATTAGGATAATCATGGCACTTCAGACAGCTCAGAATGATAAATCATTATAGTGGGTCTTAAAGAACTCTTTGCCAGAACCATCTTAGTGGTGTTAAATTGTTTAAGTGGCCATCTGTGGAGCCGTGCAGCAACTGGGTGGGTTTTATGGACCAGTCTGGTACAGCCATTAAAATAGCTACACCTGTTACATGGAAGCTATTTGCAACGCTTCTTTGCCAATCATAAATCTTGCTAATCTCACCTTTTTGTCATTTTCATCCTGTAGATTACTTAAGCCAGAAGGAATTTGGGTACACTGAATTGTTTCCAATTGAACAAAGAAAATATTTTAAGCACAGAAACAATACTCAATTTAGATAGAAGTTTTGGAACTTCTGGTTCAGCTTTAAATGTTTCCTATTTGAAAGATTTACACAGCAAAATCAGAGCAAAACACCATCATGGTGTCTATTCTTATTCTACTCAAGTATTTGCTTGTTGGAAATAAGATCTCAAATATTTTATCGCCCAAGTTCAATAACAGTCACCATGCCCCAATGAAATAGAAGTGACTACTTATGAATATCAGGAATAATAACAACAAACACTTACCTAGAGCTTACTTTGCCAGACACCGTTCTAAGTGCTTCCCTGATATCCTTTAATCTTTAAAAAACTCCATAAGATGTGTTATTATTATTCCCATTTTATGGAAGAGGAAATGGAAGGACCAAAATAATGAGTAACTTGCATTGGATCACATAGTTAGAACCAGAATTCAAACACAGGCAGTCTGGCTTTAGCATCGGTCTGTAAACTGCTTTGACTATGTGTGAGGCATGATTTCAGGAGTGTGCTTTAACTATTTCTGAGCATTGCACATCACACCTCAGTGTTTCTTTGGCCCATCACTAGTGTTTAAGGGTAAACACTTAAACTAGTGTTTAAGGGGAAAGAATGTGAGTTTGGCTGGGTTGAGAAAAGGAAGAATCCAATTGTCAGACCAAGTTGGTGAGAGTAATTCATCTTCTCCCATTATAATCAGACCTTCTCTGGTTACATACAACCCTTCTTTTTGAAAGTTCAAAAGAACACCTGCAACAAACTATCAATGATTGTTACTGGCTTTGTATTCCTTTAATTCCTAGTGACACTATTTATCAGAACATCCCCGAGTACTCACTGTGTTTTGAACTGTGAACTGGGTTAGTGAAGAGGGCACAGCTTCTGAACCAGTTTCTGATAACTTCCACAAGAGGGATTCGGAATGATTATTACCCTATTCCCACTGCCCCACCCAGCCAGCAGACTCTGACAGTGCGGTGAACAGAATGGTCACACTGCAAAGATAGATGTTGTCTAATGACATGGAAAGAGTTCCCAGATCGGTTTCAGTTTCAGAGGGGCTGGTCTTGCAAAATTTCATTAGCTTATAGTTGAGAAGTAGTTTGAAGCTTCGCATTATAGTTATTTAGAGACTCTCGAATTGCTCATCCTTTCACTTTATAAAATGACAAAAATGACAAAATGACAAAATAAGGTAGTGTCCCATGGAAAGAAATGATTAAAATTAAAAAAAAAAAAAACAAAATCCTACTGAGAGGAGAAAACAACAACAACAAGAAAATACCAAACCCAAAAACTCAACTCAATCCAACTCCCCCAAACCGAACCAAACCAAACCAAACCAAAAAAACCCAAAAAAACAGCATGGCAAGGACACCATCTAGGTGTGATGTTGGCTGTCTGGAACTTCTTTGAGCCTGTTTTTATCTATCTATCTATCTATCTATCTATCTATCTATCTATCTATCTATCTTTTGACCTTTTTTTAGTTGTCAGATGGACACAATATCTTTATTTTATTTATTTATTTTTATGTGGTGCTGAAGATCGAACCCAGTGCCTCACACATGCTAGGCAGCGCTCTACCACTGAGCCCCGAGCCTGTTTTCCCATCTATACACAAGCACGTCATGATCGGAACTTGGCAACATACCTGGCATGGTGTCCTTGCTCAATAAATTTTGGCTTGTTTATCACTTTTCTTCCTCTCTGTTTATACAAACTCTGAAAAATGTCTGTGGGAGCCTCCATTCTGAGTCTCCATCCTCTGTACTTCTCCTCTGCTGTTCAAAGTTCATCATCCTGGCCTGACTGACTATACAACCTCCTAGCTATCATTTCTGGTTTTTTTTCTCTCTCAGCAACTTAATACATTTTTAGAAAAATAACCACCAATGTTCTTTTCCTAATTTATAAAAATAGTGAATCCCTTGCCTATAGAATCAACTAAAAATCTGGTTATTTCTCCAGATTCATCCACCACCATTTGTCCACACATTCCTTATTCTACAAGATCCGTTACCCACGCTAGTAGTCTGTGTATTACACATGTTATTTTTTTTATCTTATAATGCCTTCCTGACCATTTGTGAGCTTTTACTTGTTGCATAAGACCCTTTAGAAGCATCACCTACTCTATGCACACATCTCTAACTAAAAGGCAAGAATAAGAACTGCATTTACTCCATACCAATTACAGTATTTCTCTCTTTGCCATCTACTGTTCTATATCACTCTTTGCAACTATGAAGTCCTTGAGGAAAAGGAAGCATGTCTTTGTCTTCTTAAACAATCTCTGGCATCTTACACAATACATATTGAACAGATATCGAATGAGGGAATTTAATTTCTAGTTTTCTCTAATTACTCTTGTCCCTTATTCAGCCTATCAGCTATAAGCCATTATTACATTTCTATATTGTGTTTAACCATTAGTTTTCTTTTACTAGAAAAAAATGAATTTGGATATAACTTTCCTATGTTCATATATGAATACATAACAAGTGAAACTCCACATCATGTACATCCACAAGAATTGGAAGTTATATTCCATGTATGTATAATATGTCAAAATACATTCTACTGTCATGTATAACTAAAAAGAACAAATAAAAAATTTTTTTAAAAAGAAACTAATGGTTTCAACATGGACTGAGCTAATGTATATTCCATGCCTGCTATAAATGCATAGTTTGGAAAAATATAAAAGACATTAAGTTTAACTATATATATATCAGTTTGAAAGATAAAAGACAATGATTAGCTAATCAGAATGAAGAGGAAATAAAAGCCAGAATTGATCAGCTAACAACTGATGCCAAAGTACGGTGTGTGTGTTGGGAAAGAATAACATCTGGTCCAAATACATATAGAAATCAAATCTCTCTCTCTCTCTCTCTCTCTCTCTCTCTCTCTCTCTCTGTGTGTGTGTGTGTGTGTGTGTGTGTGTGTGTGTAAAATTATTATAGACTGGGGCCTCAGGATTACAATATCTACCTTGAAAGAGAAGATGGAAGATGGGCTTTGGGTTGATGGGGAGATGGAACTGAACCTCCTGTCAGACCTTGGAATGACTGCCCCTCGCCATGAAGGGGTTCTAGAAACTTCTGCATACTGGGTCCAGGGAAGTAACAAAAACAAAAAGGCTTGTCTCTGTTCAGGCTTTGGGTTGAGTGAAATGTCTAATATATAGACAACCCACATATGTGAACTGAATTTAACTTTAAACTATCCTCAAGGTGAGGGAAATCCCAAACTGAGAAATACATTTAAAAACCTGTTCTATATCAATAAAAATACCCACTGCCCATGGTAGCAATCCATGTTAGTTGCTACCAAAGAAAAAACAAACCCCAATGAAGATAAACTCATATTCCAAGTCATTAAACAGGAAATGACACACCATGAGGGAGAGTCAGCAGATATAATAGGAAGATAAGCTTCTTCAAAACTTAAGGTACTAAAGCAATCTGAAGGTCATCATAAAATAAGTATGTTTAAAACCATAATAAATGAATAGGCTGCTATTAACAACAGATTTGAGAAAGAATCAAATAGGATTCCAGAGATTATATTTTTAAAAAAAGATGAACAGGCAAAACAGCATATTGGATTCAGTAAAGGAATTAATGATCTGACAAAATTACAGAAAGATAAAGGAAGAACCAATGATGGGATGGGTGGAGAACATTTGGAGTTAAAGCTTTCAAATGTGGTTGTTTTTTAAGGGAATGAGCTATTAATTTTTGAGTGTGCTAAGTCAAATATGAATGTTAAAAATTTAAGAGTAAACAATAAAGGCATAGAAATGAAATATATAAATTCCAAACTAGCCAAGGTTAAAAACAAAGGAATCATTATTAATATAAAAACTTGATATGCATCTAACTGTAGCTCTAAGTTGCCTATTTAAAAAGTATGATTGCTGAGTTAAGAGTTCAACCCCTAAATTTGGGAACACAATATGTTCACAAAAGAGAAAAGATGAAAGCTAAGAGAATGTCTGAAATAGAAACTGAAGAGTATCACTTGAAGTGGAATTCTGATGTTTTTGAATGAACTAATGAAGAAGAAACTTCTGGAAGGATTAATTAAGACAAATATTCAATATTAGCAATCAAAGTACAATATTACATTGTTTATGTACAGGAGGGAACAAAAACTATCACTATACATACTTCTCTCTATATATAATATCTATATGTAAAACTCACATAAATTCTCTGTGCTATTAAATTTGAAGCAAACTTTTTCTAGAATAATACCATTATTAAAATTGATCCAAGAAATAGAAAACCTTAAAACACTATAATGATGAAAGAAATGGTATAAATGGTTATAAATCTGTCACCTGAAAAGTACTAGGTACAGCTGTTCTAGACACAAGTTCTATCAAACTTTTAAGTAACTCAATACAGATTATTTGAGATAAGAAAAAGAAGCTGAGTGAAGAGGAATGAATGCAAGTTCAAGGCCACCCTCAGCAACTTTTAGCAAGGTCCTAAGCAATGTGGCGAAACCCTCTCTCAAAATAAAAAATTGAAAGGACTGCAGATATGGCTCAGTGATAAAGTGCACCCATGGGTTCAATTCCTAGTACAAAAATAAATAAATAAATAAAAGGAAAAAGAAAAAGAGAACTTTCCATCTTAATTCATCAAATTGTCGCTAAACCACATGAGAATGGAAAGAAAAATTATAAATTCATTCAATTAATGAGTATATGTATCTAAAAATCCTAATCAAAGGATAGAAAAGGGAATCTAGCAACATATAAATGTCATATCTGAGGATCCACAGGGGTTATCTCTAAAATGGAATGATGTTTAAGTATGAGAATTTCTGTAATGTAATCCATGGCGTTAACAGAATGAAAAAAAAATATGATTAATTCAACAAATGCAGAAAAGAACATTCGACAAAATTCAACACCCATGAATAATAACAAGCCTTATCAAACTAGAAAAATAAGCACTTTAATCTATGATTGAATTACATTTTTAACCCTGTATTAGTCAAGATGAGTTAGACTACAGTAATAAATAACCTTCACATCTCAGAAGCTTAACATAACATTAGGAGGTTATTTCTTGTTCACACTATGTGGGGGCAACAGGAAGTTCTGCTATTCTAGTAACTCAGAGGCTCCAGGATGGTACATTTTCCATGATCAACAGAGTACTGAGATGGGGACATGGTGATTGGAACACTGATTTTTAAGGATTCCTCTTGAAGTGACAAGTGTCATTTATGCTCATCTTCACTGGCTAAAGCAACACATATTGTTATGTTCTCATCTCAACTTTGAGAAATAAATTTCTTTTGTTTATAAACTAGTCAGTTTAAGGTACTTCATTATAAGCAGTCCAAATGGACTAAGGCATTATTTCTGTATCTTCATTTGGACCTAAAAGAGAAATAAAAATGCAAAACATCCAGCCATCATTATCTCTAAGTTTTCTTTAATCTTTAGTCTTTTTTTCTTAATCATTATTTTAAAAATACATCCCATTTTAGTAAGATTTTTAATTATTATTTTACAAATGGAAGTCTGAAGGAAAACCAGTAGTTTGCCAAGAGAACATCAATACCATGGTTCCAAATGTTATTATGATGTCTTCTGCCAGGAATTGGCATAAACTTTTCAAAGAGTAATTCTTCCTAAAATATTTGTATTTTTTTTAAAACATTTTTTCCAATTTAGATAACAAAAGCTGAAAATAGTATATCACATTTTAACAAGACCAAATGTAAAATTAATGATATTCTGCATAAATGAAGGAAAATATGGATAAATGGTCAGTGAATGTTTTAGAGCCTTTCAAGAATCAATTAAAAGGTGAAATTTACATTGTGGATTTATTTTTCTTTTATAGATCTACTCACATTGTTAATAAAATCAGAAGTAGCTGGAAAATCTAGATGATGTGTAAGACAGAATCTAGGTCATTCTATCATAATTGGCTCCAGCTCTGCCATACTAAGAGCACACCTTTTATGTAAAGAAAGCAAATATACAGCATTAAGATAGCAATGAAGCCAATGTAGTAAGCGAGAACATGCTGTTTTAGAATTTTTGCTAATTATGATTACATTTGCAATTCTTCCTGGAGTTTCACTAGATACAGCATTACTCATTTCCTGTCTTTAAGAAGTATTCAGAATCACTGAAGTATGTAAAGAGGACACTGTAAGTAGTTCATGACCAAAGTTTTCAAGATTCATTAATAAACCTTCCTAGATGTTTCCACTCTACCCAAGAGATAAAAATTGTATAATTTAAATCTCTGTTCCATAACAGATATATAAAAAATGAACTTGTAAGTAAAAAAAAGTCTCACTTGCATACAACTTCCAATAAAATAAACTAAGACATGAGTTAGAATTCACAAGAAGATGATTATTTTGCAATATTGGAAGCAAATTAGTTTCCATAGCTTATATGAACATAAATGGAAGTTCATATAAGAACTTCATATAAGAAGATTTTTTAAAATTAGTTCTTAACCATCTCTAATACCATTTGTATATGAAGAAGAAATGAGCCATTTATTTATTTATTATTAGCCAAGCACAGACAAAGCAAGAGATATGGCTGAAATGGAAAGAATTACGACCTCTGAGAAAGGTGGAAGTCAAGAGTTTCCAAGCGAGTTAATCCCATGGATAAAGTAGAAAAATTACAGTTAATGAAAGTAATTTGTATTAAAGGAAAACTGCTAGTGGACTCAAATGCCTGAGAGGTGCGTGCAGCGTGCTGATGAATGGCGTGTAATAAAGACAGGAGCAAAAATGCGTTCTGTGCTCTGACAATGCCCTGGAAACTGAACTGTAGTCCCTCAGAGAGGGCCTGGGCCGATGAGGTAGTTGATGAGGAAATTAACAACTCCAGAGACACAAAGACCTACTGGCAAAGAAAATTAAAACAGAAATGCCTGCAAACTGTCTCTCTGTTCCAGAAAGAATAGCAGCCTCTGCTATGAAGATGTGAAATACAGTGAGAACTCTTTGGCCATTTCCTTCTTCCCAAGAATAATTAAGGAGATGTAGTTGGTTTTGTATGTGTGTATAATAAATGCTGTGTTTGCCTGTCCACTAGAGGTTATAAACAGCTGGAGAAAAGACACTGTGTCTGCCATTACTGATGAGCTCTTTGAAACGCCTGGCATGAGGTGCTACATAGGGCTAACAACAGCTTTCCCACCTGCTGGAATGCTCTTTTCAGCTCTTCCATGGCTTGCTCTTTCATGTCCTTAGGGTTTTAGTTCAAATGTTGCATCCTTAGACTGTCTTCTCATCACCCTTCTAAAGTGGATCTTTCCATGAACTTCCTTATTGCTCTGTGCATTTACTCGTTAACTCTTCAGTTTTTGCTTCGTTTTGTTTTTGAACCTGCTTTTCTTTCCTGTCTCTCTAGTGGAACATAAATGTAGGATTTTATTTGTCTTGATCACTGAAAATATTCTCAGCAACTGCATTTGGCACACAGTGGGCACCAATACAATATAGTAGCCATCTATAGTCATTTTCCTGAGAACCAAATATCCATCAGTTCATCCAGAAGTATTAATAGGTAAGTACTCAAGAAAAGAACTCGCCATCAGTAGAAGGCTATCACAAATGCAGAACTATTCATAATATTTCACTAAGGATAACTCGGAGAACCACTGTTTGTATAGTCTGTATAACACCAAGCATGTCAACTTGAATGTTTTAGCGACCGAGTATAACAGTTCAAGCTAAGGAACTAACAATAGCATCTTTTCAACTAAGAAAAAAGATACATTCGTCTCCCAGCCAGGTTTCTTCAGCTGTGACCTCAAAGAGAAGCTCAGCTATAAGCTGCTCACCTCCCCTAAGCGATTGGAAGGTGGTGTGTCTAAAGGCTGAATGTGAAAAGGTGTGTTCAATAAATATTCATTGAAGATTAAATATTCTTGAATGTTCAAACCTTTCATTCATATTGAATGAATGAACCATACTCTCCCCAAGTAATATTCTTACCTTAGATGACTTTCATGGTCTCTGTTTGCTGAAAATATATGCCTTAAAAGTAAATTAGGTTTCAGCCAGGGGTGGTGGCACATGCCTTTAATCCCAGAAGTTTGAGAGGCTGAGGCAAGAGGATCATGAGTTCAAAGCCAGCCTCAGCAAAAGCAAGGCACTAAGCAATTCAGTGAGACTCTGTCTCTAAATAAAACTGAAAAAATAGGGCTGGGGATGTGGCTCAATAGTTGAGTGCTCCTGAATTCAATCCCAGTACCAAAAAAAAAAAAAAAAAAAAGTAAATTAGATTTCAAAACAATTATTCTAGATACCTTGGCAAAATATGGAAATTTTGAATAGGTTCAAAATGTCACTGATTTAGTAATATTATTACTGCTGTTAAACACATAGTAAGGACTGGATGTGTCTGTAGCTTAGTAGTAGAGTCCTTGCTTAGAATGCTTGAGGCCCTGGGTTTGACTCTTAGCACAGCAACAAAACAAACAAACAAAACCCACATAGTAATATTAAGTTATTAAGTTCTAAGACACTAGTACTTTTTATATCATGTGTGTGTCAACCCTATTAGATAGACTAGTATTAGACAGACTAGCATTGTTATTTCTCATGAGGGACCAGGAACAAAGAGATTAAATGATGTGCATAGGATTTCACAGCCAGCAAACTGAGATTCAAATCTTGGCAGTCTGGTTTCAGGGTACCTGCTTGTCATCACAGATTCATCCATTCTACAAGATGTCTGCCTATAAGTGTATCATCATCAGTATGTGACCAGTTAAGTACCAAAGCTGAGAGTAAGTGTTCAGAAACTTATATACCAATATGACATTGCAACAACATCCAAGTGAGTGGTAAATGGACCCATCTTGTTGGGCAGGGTACGGGGACTTAGGGGTTGTCACAGGCATATAGTGGGCATCATGTGGCCCTCACTATGGAACAGTTCTATGTTGAATGACATACTGGCCTAAGAAAAACAAGAAGTGAAAGGAAAAAAGAAAAAAACCTACTTGGTTCTTCCAATACTTTGATAAAAATTTTTATTTTTTTGAGAAATCTTGATCTATGCCAATTTCATTTGAATTCTCAGAAGATTTTTCTCAGGTGGGAAAGAACACTAAGAGAGTCAATTTTTGCCTGTACCCATCAGACAAAAAAGTACAAAAATATTTTGAGGTTTATTCAAATTTAAATTTATAAATGTAATACATATTTTAATGAAGATATGTAAAAGCACTTCAATGTAAAATGCAAATTTGCCTTTATTGCAGGAAACGGTAATATTTAGTCATCTTTAAGGTATGTACAAAATGCCTCCATAAACATCCATTCAGAACTTGAAGTTTTCAGTTTTGTCCATTGAGAGAGCTTGTTTGCAAAAAACTAAATACAATGAAAAATGTTTAACTTACATTTTTCATTTGTAAGACACTTCCCACCACTACCAATCAAAATCGATTTCCTAATTGATTCTAACTCCTTGTTTTGGCTTTCTAACGATTTAGAAATGGATTTAAATCAGATAAGAAACTATAAAGGAAGGAAACTTGGGGGGAGTAAAATATATCTGAAAAAGAATACAATGATAATGAATGTCTCTACTATCATAAAGAAAAAATGAGATATTTCATATATATTGATTTTCCACATAAATGATGCATATCCTTTAAAGAGTTTTTTCTTTTTCTTTTTTAATGGAGTGAATGAATTTTTAAATGCAGAGCATACTTCTTGGTGAATGTAATACAAACTTCTTTGTAAAAGAAGCATTCTGGCCACCATTCAGAATCTTTTTGCAAAAGGCTCTAAACTCTGAAGCAGGGACTCTGTACTGTGTGATTGACTAAAATATTAGGTAACTACCCACTATCCTGGGCGCTGAATGCTGTGGAACTCCTGGGGTCTCCTCTTGGTGAATTTCTTTTCTTTTCTTTTTTTGGTACTGGGGATTGAACTCAGGGGCACTCGACCACTGAGCCACATCCCCAGCCCTATTTTGTGTTTTATGTAGAGACAGGGTCTCACTGAGTTGCTTAGCACCTCGCCGTTGCTGAGGCTGGCTTTGAACTCGTGATTCTCCTGTCTCAGCCTCCCTAAGTGCTGGGATTACAGGCTTGTGCCACCACTCCTGGCTTCCTCTTGGTGAATTTCTAAGGAGATACTTCCACCCACCTCCATCACCCTTTCCACTTTTAAAAATCTGCCCTCCTAGGTAACTCTAGAGTGAGAACTACAAAGAAAGGAAACACGCACACATAACACACAGTGTGCACACATATGCACGCATGCACACACGCTGGTGCCTGCATGGGCAAGGCACTGAGCTGCATTTACACACAATTCCAAATCAATGGACGCTCCCTTTCCTAGGTTAACAGTGCTCTCCTGGCTCACAGGCCCTTTTCTGCGGGCTGCTGAGATTCATTACAGATGGCTGAGGCTGGAAGGATGATGGCTGGCTAAGCGGGGCATTACTTGATCTTCTATCATTCTGATAAGAATTCTATGAGGCAGAGAAAACGCATATGCCATTATCTTCATTTTTTTTTTTTAATGGAGAAACTGCAGCACACAAAGAAAGTTAAGTAACTTGCCCAAGGCACCAAGCAAATTAGTGTCAGAGAATTCAGGTCTTTAAAACCTGAACTCTTCCATTTAGATATAATAGTGCATTCCTCTGCCCCCAGTCTTCCCTATATATATTTTATCCAAGTATTCTGTGTGTATGCATTTCTAGACACCTCAACCAAATCATCAAATTATAATTTCCTATTATGTTTTCTTTCAGCTTTTGAGATGATACCATAAATCTTTCAAACATGAAATTAACAGGAAGAGGAGAGAAAAGATGATTGGAAGGAAAATATAGGAACAGTTTTAATGACTTTGTTTGGATAAAGAACCAAGAGATTAAAAAAAATGAAACAAAGCAAACAAAACCAAACAATCCCACCC
Source organism: Xerus rutilus (assembly GCA_028644305.1). Lineage (NCBI taxonomy): Eukaryota > Metazoa > Chordata > Mammalia > Rodentia > Sciuridae > Xerus > Xerus rutilus. Next base: position 44,321,478 of record CM053413.1, read on the forward strand.
CCGGGTAAGGGACAGTTCTTTAGAGTTTTGCCCCTTTATGCAGTAGGTGGAGCTATGGTACTATTTGTTAGGGCTACATACAGGAAAGCTATGAGGCTGAAGAAAACAATCCAAATCGCTCGTAGGATATCCATTTTCTTTTGCATTTTCAAATGTACCTTTTCTGTTTTTGAAACGATTTTCTTCTGTGCCCTGAGCATCTTCAGGCTGTACTACCTGAGTCCCTTTTTCTCTGGAATGACAGAGGGTTATCACCCTCACTGCACATCCTTATGATGCACTTTGAGGAGGATATCGGGAGATGGGGTGCATAAAGCAGCCTGCCTTCTGTGCCATCTCTCAAGAGGGTTTACCCATAATCTCTCAAATACATTTTTTAGCTCCGAAATAGGACCCTCATGCAACTGAAAAATTTCCAGAACAACCATTAGCACATCTTCATGTTTTTAATTACAGTGCAGCAGGAATGATTGTCAGTATTCTCTCATAAAAATATACTATTTGTAGACATTTAAAATGAAAAAAATTTTATTCAAAAAAAAGGAATTCAGATATTTCTAAAAGTAGGCTAGTGATGTTGAAGGGGAAAGATATTCATTTTTAGGAGTATGTAGGAATCAGAGAAGTTCATCTTCAAATAGGGGGACACAGTGTCTACTATGACTGGGATGGTTAACTTTTTGTGTCAACCTGACTGGGCAATGAGGGTATCCAGAGATTTGGTTAAATATAACTCTGGGTGTGTCTGTGAAGGTATTTTGGGGTGAGATTAACATGTGAATGAGCTGACTGAATAGATTGCCTCCCAAATGTGGGTGGATCTCATCTAGTTCATTGGACACCTGAATAGAAGGAAAAGGTGGAGTAAGGGAGAATCTGCTCTCTCTGCCTCTCTTCAAGTTGGGATGTCAGTCTTCTCCTGTCTTGGAACTTGGACTTGGACTCAGACTGGAGCTAACACTGGCTCTTCTGGTTCTTTAGATTCAGACTGCAACTATACCATCAGCTCTCCAGTTTGCTGAGCACAGACTGTGAGAATACCCAGCCTACATCATTGCATAAGTTCATGAATTAATTTCGAATAATAAACCCACAACACACACACAAACACACATACACACACAGTTCTGCTTCTCTGGATAACGCAGACTATTATGATTACTTATATGTTTAATTGCTTACCATAAATGAAGCAGAAAAATGTGTTTACTTATAATATTAATTCCTTTCTTGGTAACACCAAACTTGGGTTTTCTGGCAAAGAACCTGTAAAAAGTCTGTGCTTACATTTTTTTTTTTCATATTTTATACTGTTAAAAAAATGAAAAGCTAACATGGTGACTGGCAAAAAGGAAACAAAGCTGTCACCTCTCTTTCTGCTATCTGGAAAAGTCCATTTTAGATTTCACATGGCAACCCACATGGCTACCTTCATTTACTTTTCGTATCAGGAAAATATTCAGAGCTTTTACCTCAAAATAGCTGTGGTTTCTCCTACTTTTAACTTTTAAGATTCAGAAAGATTAGAAATAAGTATAATACAGATTTATAATGTGTGACATACACAGAACTCCAAATCCACAAAATTTGTTAAGTGAGAAATTTATTAATTCACCTTAACAAGATACCTTAAATAGAGAGGACTCCCCTCTTCCCCTTTCTGGGGATTGAATCCAGGGGCACTGTAATACTGGGCTGAACTACCTTATTATTTCTTTTTTTGAGACAAAGTCTTGCTCAGGTGCCCAGGCTGGCCTCAGATTTGTGATCCTTTTGCCTCAGCCTCCTGAGTAGCTAGGATTACAGGTGTACACCACCACGCTTGGCTAAATAAAGAGATTTTTCAGACTGGAGTCATAAACACATTTACTGACTTCCTACTGTGCCCTAGGCCAGGGAAACAAAAAGCATAGTCTGTTACCTGTTTGTTACTGATCTACTAAGACAGCAGCTAGAGTCAGAATGTAAATCAGCTTTATCACCAAGCAGGCATTTCTTTCTAGCAAGATATTTTCAAAGGAGAGTGCTATATTACATCGTGGCCCAAGTTCTTTATCTCACTGGGATAGCCTCTTTGGGTGCATTGTTCTAGTTTTTTCTAGGTGTTCTCATATGTTATTTATAATAGCTAGCATTTAATGAATTCTTACTATACCAAATCATTTAATCCTCACAAAAGTCTGTGCAATAAGTACTATTATTATCTCCACTCTACAAATTAGAAAAATAGAAGCACAGAGTTCACACAGTAAGTGATGATCTGAGATATAAACTTGGGGGTCTCGCTGTAGAGCATGTGCTGACCACTTTACTATCCTGCCCCCTTTGAAATTTGAATCCTCATGACAGTACTGTGAGGGGGACATTATTGTCTTCATTTCAGAGCTGAGATACAACGCTCCAAGTCTGTGAACTTCCCTCAAACAGGCTCTGTTTTATCTGTGCTCTTTCTCTCTGGCAACCTCTAATGATGTCCCTAAGATCACAGGCGTTGTGGAGAAATGCAGAAATGTCAGGCAGCATGGCCTCTATCCTCATGAAACTCAGAGACTCATAGAAAAAATCTTACCAACCAAAGGGCTACCCTGCCCCAGGCCTGGAAGAGTGCAAGTCGAGGAGGGGTCAATGAGTTGTTTTAAAGACACACCCCAATCCCTAAGCCTTGAAAATGGACAGATCTAGTCACATAGATTGCAAAAGCTCATATACCTTATTCCATCATTTACTCAGTAATGAAATACAGGAAGAAGGACGAATAGGTCCTTCTCTCAATAATAATGTCAGGACAGCCTCCCTGTGGAGTCTAGCTTCTGCCTTGGGGAGAAGGAATGCAAAGAATTATATAAACAAGATTCTACAGAAGCAAGGTCAGGGCCATATATACATTCTGTTCTCCAAATAGGAAGGAGAGTTCCAGAGTCCAGGTAATACCCACTCCATTGGTCTTCCATAGAGTTGGCATCTGTGCTATTTGAATGAAAATTGGAAGGTCACTGGAACCAAAGTCTCCAGGCAGCTGTTCCTTTGGATGTGTAGCTGACTAATAGCAAGTTGTTCGTGGTCACGGCAGAATGTGCAGGAGTGGTAGAGACGCAGTGGCACAGTGAAAATAGGCTTATAAAGTTTAGGGGGAGGCTCCCCAATACTTGCTTTCTAGAACAACCGGTTAGGAGCAAGATTCTGAAGTCTGACAGGCCTGGTTTAAATCCCCTTTCTGTCTCTTACACACTGTGTGACCATGAAAACTTAGCTATCTTCTTTCTGTAAGCCAGTTCACTAATCTGTAAAATGAATCTAATAATAACCTCACAAGGGACTCTTGAGGACTAAACTATATGCCACATGTAAAGTGCTTAGCATAGTACCTGGTATGAGACTTGAAACAATAAAAACAATCGACATGGAGTCTTCACTGTGTGCCAAGCACCTTTTCAAAAACTCTACACCTATTAACTCATTTATACTTCACAATAACTCTGTCAGATGGCATGGTGGACTGTATCATTATTGTTATTATTCACAAATAACCTTATTCTTATTTGTGGGGGGAGAAACCATCCCCATCCAACAGCGCTAGCCATGTGATAGATTTAAGTCAATGAAACCGGTCAGACATGACCCAGAAGAGTTCTAAAAAGATCCCATCACAATACTGACCCTAGGCTGGGTGCTGTGGTGCATGGCCTGTAATCCCAGCAGCTTGGGAGGCTGAGGCAGGAAGATCACAGGTTCAAAGCCAGCCTCAGCAACTTAGTGAGGCCCTGAACAACTCAGTGAGACCCTGTCTCTAAATAAAATACAAAATAGGGCTGGGGATGTGGCTCAGTGGTTGATTGCCTCTGAGTTCAATTCTCAGTTCTCCCCCAAAAAACTGAAAAATCAGTACTGACCCTGATGGCAGCTTTTCCAAAATAGAGGCTGCTCCTTTAGCCTGCATCCCAGAATGAATAGGATAGGTAGGGCAGAGCCACACTGTACCATGAGCCGGAAATAAATGCTTGTCATCATAAGCCATGAAGATTTAAGGCTTATTTTGGTATTATTATTGATCTCATTTTTAGCTGAGAAAATTAAGGCAGAAAGTGGGCAAGTCATTTTTCCAAAGTGACACAGCTGGTGGGCATCACCGTTTTAGTTGCTCTTAGCATCACTGTGGCGGTTAAGGACTCAGACACATAGGAAGGTTTCTTAACTGCTAGCCCTGACAAGGAAACAGCAGTGCAAGAGAAGAGAGCAGAACAAGGGTCCCAGAGACGGAGTGTGGCTGGAGACTCTGCAGATCTCTAAGTGTGGGAGGAGTGGATATTGGTGTGAACACCGATGATGGGAGATTTGAAAAGGTCAGTGGAACTTATGCTTTATGTGGTGGAAAATTAGAAGCCCCTGGAGTTTGGGAAGGCAAGGAAGAAACCATAAGACTAATAGGCAATCCAATGGCCTTGAAAATCACGGACCAGAGGTAGCGAGGAAGCTGTTCCAGGCTTGAGACAGGGATCTTGAATAGGGTGAGAACAGTGGCAGTGTCCACAGAAGTGACAAGACAGATGTTGAGTGACTATATGAATGTACCTGGGTCGCCTATTCCCACCCATGCTTGTTAAGTGGCAGCGGGGAGGGATGGACCAGGGGATTCTGAAGTACCGAGTCTGGGGAACTACCATACTGATGGTACCCAGGTCTGGGAGATACAGATCTTGCACATTTAAATGGACCCTTGGCCTCTCATTGAGCTATTGTAGTTACTTGGTAGAGCTAACTTAGATCCCTGATCTGATCTGATCTGATCTGTTAACAGATCTTAACAGGGCTCCAGGGTTTGTATTTAAAACAGAAGGAAAATACAGTTTCCGTTTGGACAATTTAGCATAGAAACGCAACATCTGAATTTTCTGTTTGCCCCTTTGTGCCATAAGGTACTTATTGCTGCAGTCTCTCTGTTTGTGCGAGTTCCCTGAGGTGGCTGGGAATGAGGTATGGATCAAACATGCGCAGAGGTGTGGGCTGAAGGGGAGGTGTTTCAGCTTCAAAACCCCAGAGGAAGTGTTGAGCAGCCTACCGGGGCCTGTGTCAGAGGAACCGAGCTGTGATAATGGGAAGGACGCATGCTTGTGTTCGTGTTTTCAACAGAGGAAACAACAACCTGATGATAAGATCTAGAAATAAAATTCTTATCAAGGTGAACAGGGAGCTGTGACGCCTGATAAGAAAGAGGTTTGGGGACACTGGCGAAGGTCCTCCAACTCAGAGTTAGGGAAAACTGGAACCATTTCCGGGCCTGTCAGTGCATGAGACAGCCGGACTCCAGGAGGATCACAGGGTGATTTGAAGGTTGCAGGACACAGACTGAAGACTGGGTCAACTGGAGGACATATGGGATGTTAAGAATGATACTGGACGTTTTGTTCTGGAGAGCAGAACAGTGTGTGTCCCTCTCGAACCAGAGTTGAAGAGCTAAGTTGGGGCTTAGGTGAATGATCTATGGAAAATACTCTATTTTGGAACTACAGTTGAGGCACTGGCTCGGAACTCACCACTATACAAGGACATCTCCTATTGCAAGAACACTAAGGTGGGGGGCAAAGAAAATTGGATTTCAGTTAAAGTATGGAAAGTACAAATTCACCTATTAATTCCAAGAGGCTTAAAAAAAAATCACATGCTACTGAAACTAAGATGCAATTGGAATTTTAAAAAGGACTTAGAAAAAAAGGCTAAATTCCAAGAGCTAAAGCTTGCAAGATGGGAAGAAGAAAAAAATGAAAGAGCCTCAGGAGATTGAAATCAATGTTAAAATAATTAACACACACCATAAATTATAATATACATGCTTAATCTCTACACTTGATCCTTGGGGGTTTTTATTTATTTTTATTTTTTGCAGTACTGGGGATTGAACTAGGGCCTCATACATGCAAGGGAGGCGCTTTACCACTAAAGTACATTATCAGCCCAATCCTTAGAGATTCTCTGATATACTGTAGAAACACAGGATCTAACATACTGCCTCTGTAGGACAGTATGGGTCCCAAGAAGGCACAATCAGGGACGAGGGTGCAATACTAATGTTTAGGGTTTTAGCTTTAGGAGAAGACCTATTCTGAATTCTCTAGAGCAGAGATTAGCCAGCAATATTCCTGACTAGGGGTGGCCTCAGGACAGAAAAGAATGTGATTACAGGAGTCATTGGCTTCCCAAGCACCTTGCTAATTAGTGTGGCTTGAGGAAAAGACAAAAAGGTGACCTGATAAAGAAGGGATTCCCCAACTGAGAATATTCTAAATTGAAAAGGTGAACTATACTGTAACTATCGGCATTTTTAAATACCCAGTGTGTACTAAAATGTCATGTGATTGGTCACAATATTAATAATTTACCAAGAAGGCAGGAAATGAAGTTAGGAGCACCTGGACTGTGTGGGCCGGGCGGAACTGCCCCAGTTCTGTCAACCTGCTCAGAAGCCTTGAGAAAGGTAATTTCTAGAACCTCAGTTTCCTCATCTTCAAAAGGGGCTAATACATACCTCTTACTCCTGAATGGTTGAGGATATGCTGACATGAGTGTCCGGCACACATACATACTGAATAAATATTAAGCTTCTGTCCTAAGGGATATGTGGTCCCAGCTTAAGAGTCACATCTCTGATTTCTAGACAAAAGTCACTGGGAAAAATGACTAAACGGCATAACCAAAAATGGCTTTAAAGCAAGAAAAGCTAGTAGAAATATTTTTAAATGTGAAATTATTCACTCACTTTTCATTAAATTTTATTGAGCAACTATCATGTGCTAGGCTCTTGTATTATTGATTAAAAATCTGATTCAGAATTCAAAAATCCAAAAACATATCTTTTTAGTGACATATATCAAGAACTATCATTGATGATATTACACTTTTGATTTTGTATCCCGGTCACCATAATAACAACAACAACAAAAATATAAGTTATAAATAAACACTATAGAGAATATTGACTTTTATGTTCTATTATTCCTACTCTCACTCACAAATCTGTTATGCTTGGTGTGATGTGTAAGTGGAGTGAGGGATGCCAAATCAATGATTATGGACTTCTTAATTGGGATTGGTACTATTTTTCCTCATTTTTCTTCCTCACCCCAGGGGCTGTAACTTAAGGTTTATATGAAAAGGAGAGCATTCATGACCTTCTTTGAGGAAGAACTAGCATTTGTCGAGCTTAAAAAGCACTTTGTGGGGTTAGGGCTGTAGCTCAGTGGTAGAGAGCTTGCCTTGCATGCGTGAATCACTGGGTTCGATCCTCCACGCCGCATAAAAATAAATATATAAAATAAAGATATTATGTCTGTCTACAGCTAAAAAAAAATTTAAAAAAAAAAGCACTTTGTTTTTATCATCAATCTTCATCCCCACATTCAGGAGACATTTTTCTCTTTCACATATTTAGAAATGGAGGTCCCAGAAAATTAAGTTGCTTGCCCAAGGTCCTGGTTAATGACAGAGGTATAACCTTATCCAATTTCTGACTGAAAATCCTATGTTCTTTCCTATAGTTATATGACAGCAAATCAAAATACTTATTTTATAAGCATTTCAAGAGTTACCAGAGGGGGAGAAATGCTTAATCACACTAAAAATGCCACACAGAAGGGAAAAAATAGCAAAATTTTTAAAAATTATGAAACACTTATACATATGATTCTCAGTCATCTGATGGTAGATACTCATTTATACATTATAACAACCTAGTTTTCTCTCTCTAACAGCTGTGATGGGTAGATGCAAGGTAAACAGGTATCACAATTCTATAGAATCTCAATGAACATTTGCTGTGCACGCCTATTAGCCAGAAGCAACGTAGGTGTTTACAGGTGTTATGCGACCCAATCTATTTAAGGGATTCAGACACTGAGTTAATACTTGGTGATTTAGATAGGTTTCAGAATAGCAAGTCATAGGCTGCTTTGATAGTTGGATGCTATTTCTAGAACTATTCTTTACCTTTCTAAACCAATAGTCAGACATATGCCAAAGCAACTCTAATGTATTCCCCTCAAAGATCTAAGTTAAGAATATCAGAGATACAGCATGGATGGTGTTTCTAAGTCGAGACACAAAACAGATGAAATCTCAATTTACTGGGGCAAAAGTCAGAAGACAGCTGCTATCTATTTTCCAGATATGATATGAAAATGGAACAACTGATTTATCTGACTAAGTGATAAACTATGTCTAGTGATAGTAGAACTTTAGTCAATCTTGATTTCACCACCACACGGCATTTTAGGAAGGTGGGAAAACTGACCTGTAGGAAGAAGGCAGAGGAGACGGTAATGAAATAGAACACACTACCTACAACACGATAAGGTTTTCTAATTTCACCTTCATTTCTTCCAATCAATAGGTGGTCTTTTCCAAATTCCTTTTGTTAAAAACTAAACACGGAAGCAGCTCACTTAACAGACACACTGGATTAACTGGCATTCTCTGTTTATTAAATATAACTACTTCTGCTGTCCTTAGCAAAGGTTTGGAGACAGCTGCATAACAGGGCTTCTACTGCCGACACTTTCAAGTTGAGCAAATCTGAGAATGAAATAGTGACCCAGTTTCAAGGCAGAGGGCTCAAGCTACAAAGAACTCTGTGTCTGTGAGAGCAAGGATCTTTGTTTGGTTTACTGATGTACCTTAATGACCTGGCTAGTTTCTGATAGTAAGTGCTCAATAAAAATGTGATAAGCAAGTAAAAAAAAAGCCTGTCTATAGCACCCAACAAGCACCTGAGGAATGGGAAGAGAGCTCTTCCTGCTTCAACCCTGGATGCTTCCTGGAGCCATCAAAAGACATATTTGAGACATAAATGAGAAAATGAGAGTGTTTTAGAAAATATAAAATGGCATACTAATTGAAGGAGTTATTATTACTAGTAATTATTATGGTAAGGTTGGTAAAGCCCATCTAACCTCTGGAGAGATGGCTGCTATAGTAAAAAATGTTTCAGAAGTCTCTAAGCAATCCCTGGTTCGTTCAGAATGTAGAGCTCTACATTCTAGATTTGCCTCTTGGTGTTGTCCAACATTTTCATTTAAAAATTTTACTTGCTAACCTTTTAAAATTGAAAGATGTCATAAAAAATCGGAATTTCCCAATTCCCTTGAAAAACTGCAAGACTGGGCAAACACTGAGCCTACTTTCCTACTTGGTTCCAGTCAATGGATTGGAGCCTGCCACGGCTTCAGCCAGGGCACCAGCTCTCCAGCCTGCATAATCCACACAGCCCTGATGTGCTCATTTTCATTACCTGCCCAGCCTGGTGTGAGCCCATGATCCGGCCAAGCCAGCACTAGCAAATACCAACATACTACTCCTTAATAGAACCTCAGCTCCAATTTGTGGTTCTAGGCTTTCTTAGAGAAAATTGCCTTAAAATGGATTTTAAAAAAATATATTTGTTTTAACTGTAGATGGAAACAATAGCTTTATTTATTTATTTATTTTTATGTGGCTCTGAGGATCGAACTCAGTGCCTCACACGTGCTAAGTACATGCTCTACCTCTGAGCCACAACTCCAGTGTCCTACAATGGGGTTCTTAAGTCCCTTTGAATAGGATAACACATTGGAACCAGTTCTTTACTCTGTACTCTCTCCGTACCCTTCGCCATTTTTTTTTTTATTTAGAAAAAAAAATATTTGTTCTCTTTAAATATACATGGCAGTAGAGTGTATTTTGACATATTATACACATATGGAATATAACTTATTCTAATTAGGATCCCATTCTCGTGGTTGTGCATGATGTGGAGTTTCACTGGTCGTGTATTCATATATGAACACAGGAAAGTTCTGTCTGATTCCTACTTGGGCAGTCTGTATTCTCCTTTTCTTAACTTAAATTATGAATTTGACCGTGAACTTGCTTTCACTAACAAAATGAATCAGAGGGCTAGTATGTGAGTTCCAAGCCTAGACCTCAAATGGGCTTGTATATGTTTCTGCTCATTCAGTTTTGTCTCTGTCATTGCCATAGGACTTTGGTAGCTTCTGGTTTCTTCAGTCTGGATCCTAGAATGAACCCTAGAGACCAAACCCCAATGAGGAACCAAGCCCAGCCACATCCATGTTTCATGTATATTCCCCCAGCCAAGATCAACCAGCTCTACCCTGCCCCATAGCTGCATGAGAAATAAGACGTAATACTTTGAAACCACTGAATCTTGGAGTAGTTTGCTATGTACAAAAAAAAAAAAAAACAGCCAATACAGACAAATTTCAAACAAAGTTACCTTATATGGCACTGGTTTCTGTGATAGATATCACTCTGTTGAAATTTTGAATAAAACATACTTTAAGTATACTGTTTATGAATTTTCCTTTGGTAATTTGTTTTTCTTGGCAGTGCTGGAAATTGAACCCAAAGCCTGAAGCATGCTAAGCAAGCGCTCTACCACTGAGCCACATCTCCAGCTCTAATTTTAAATAAATTAAATTTCCTATTTATATTCAGTCATTTTATTTCTCTTTAGATAAACTAAACTGATGTGAAATAATACTGATAAAATCTTGCTTAATCTCTCCCCCACTATATTTCTAGATAAACAGTAACTGTCGTAGAATTATTATTAGCTCTTATTGTCATAAAAGTTTCGATACATTAATGTAATTAAATGTTTTCATCGGCTGATTCTTAATCTTCTTTGGTGGTCAATAGAGACTACAGTATTTGTGAACTAATCAAATTTAGGTATTGATTACTTTTGTTTCTAGATTTGATGTGGCCTGAAAGACCACATGAAGGAGTAAATCCTCATTTGCAGAATATCCTAGCTAGGAAGGATCAGAAGAAAACAAATGTAGTTTTCAAAGACAAGAATCTCTTATTTCTTTAGGTAAACTGAAACTCTTATTTCTTTAGGTAAACTGAAACTTCTATAGATGTAATAAGAAGTAAATACTTTTTAGTAACTTGGGGCTATCGAACAAGGGAAACAATCTATAAGACAGTTATTCATCAATGAAAAATATCTTTTAAATTCCTACATTTCTATGTGTCTTGATATATACATGTGATATATTGTATATATACACACACATACATGGATGGAAGGAAGGATACACGAATAGATGGATGCGTGCAGGAAGAGGGGAGAGGAGGCTACAAGGTAGAAATTACAAAAGACTGCAGCTCTCATCCAAGATCCAAAACAAACCTAATAAACTATAAAATCCCCAATTGTAAAAATGCTTCAGGGCACACAATACAAAAATACCTACATAAACTAAATTCTGGAAATGAATGAACCTGCTATAAAAAGGGAGAGAGCTATAGCTGTTCTTATTTCTAGTAGGACAGATGAAAGATAAGAAATCAGCCATGGATGTAGGAAGAGAAGAAACAAGCCTGACTTTCTTTTTTTCTTGCAGTACTGGGGATGGAACCCAGGGCCTCAGGCATGCCTGGCAAACATTCTACCTCTGAGCCATACACCCAGCCCTTCAGCCTGACTTTTGACAGCTGCATGTACAGCTGGAGCAATGGATTTGAATTCTGAGAAGTCCCACTACTAGGCAAGCCAGCATCTGCCTGTCAAGTTCTTCCCATGGGTCTTCAGGTGCTGGGGACAGTACACTGATAACAGGAAGGCGGAGAGAGATTCACCTAAGACACTGTGGGATTTTACCTACCTGAGGCAGGGAGTGGTCAGGAGAGCAGAAAAAGACCTTTCCAAAATTTCTAGGCCCTCACTGAGTATAGGGCAGCTTTCCTCAGCCTTAGGTCAAGAGCAGGGAAAGAAAAGATCTCCCAAGGCACAGAACTCCAGGAGCAGGAGTGAGAACAGAGAACTCCCTAGTGGCCCTAGGACCTGGCATCTGGGCTATAAAGCAGAAAAAGATGCCCACAGTTTGAACAGCTGGCCATGCACCTGCAAATCTGCTAAATCTCACCTTTAGTCAGAATTCAAACCCTGCTAAAGGGAATGATCTGATCTTGCCCTTGAAAGATGTGAAGCCAGTAATGAAGTGAACCAAACTAAAGTTACAACAATGCCCAGATCCAGCCTGACCATGGTCTAACTACCTTTCCACCTCAACTAAACTAAGAGGATGGCCTTCTGTTTTCTGGAGGGAAATGTGTTTTACTTTAGGCTTTTACTTTTCTGTATACTGTTGATTCCTTGAATCCAAGAGTTCTGTATCTGAGGATTCAGCCGACTGTGGATTGAAAATATTTTGAGGGGAAAACTGTTTCTATATTGAACACATACAGACTTTTTTCCATGTCATTATTCCCTAAATAACACATTATCACAACTATTTACATAGCCTTTATGTTATATTAGGTCTTGTAAATAACCTAGAGATAATTTAAAGTATACAGGAGGGTTATATGCAAATACTGTATTATTTTATATAAGAGACTTGAGTATCCACAGATTTGGATATCTTCAGGGAGTCTTGGAATCAATCCCCTGAAGATAACGAAGAGTAGCCGTGTATAGAGTGTGTTGTGTAATACAAAAATAAAGGAGAAGCTGGGCGTGGTGGTGCATGCCTATAATCCCAGCAGCTCAGGAAGCTGAGGCAGGAAGACCAAGAGTTCAAAGCCAGCCTTAGTAACTTAGCGAGGCCCTAAGCAACTCAGTGAGACCCTGCCTCTAAATAAAATACAAAATAGGGCTGGGGATGTGGCTCAGTGGTTGAGTGCCCCTGAGTTCAATCCCAGAAAGCCCCCCCCCCAAATAATATAAAATAAAGAAAACATACAAAGGCAAGCACTAGCAGAGGTTAATGATAGCAGATTCAGAGATGAACTTGAGGGTTAATTATTTATTAGTTAACTGATGACCATTATTTAATCTCCAGCAGTGTTTTTTCTTCACTGGGGTACATTTAACAAACATAAATAATCATAGTACTCAATGAGAGAGGTGCAGAGAGTTTAAAAAAATTTTTTTTGGTTATAAAAACATACCAAAAAATTTGAGTATTTACTCCTCTCCAAACACCGACTTAGAGACTCTAGCTGCAAAATAAAGCATAGCTCTTCTCTTCATGGAACTCACAGTCCATTGGGAAAGACAGACCTGAAAATAAGTATAAATCAACTGAATAAACGCTATCACAGAAGCCTAGAAAGAATGTTCTGGAAAGCACAGAAGATAATGTAGTTATGAATTCCACTTGGAAGAGTCAGCTTCAGAGAGAAAGATACTTGAACTCAGCTTTGAAGAATGAGTGGGGTTTCACAGATGGAGATGAGGCGACGGGCACAGAAGTGCAAGGGGAAACAAGCACGTGGAAGAATGAGAGCCTGTGACAGCTTCAGGACCCCACTAAGAGCCCAGGGTCATGGATGGCACAGGATTGACGACTATGTTGAGAGAAGAAAAAGGAGGGGCAGAAGGTGTAGCTGGACAAGTCAACAGGAGCCAGAGTGAAAGGGCCATCACCATCACATTGAAGATCATGGAAAGTTTTTAAGCAGGGAAATAATAAAATCAGGCTTACATCTTTCACAAATATTTCCAGAACTTACAACACTGCATGATACTTGTTTATCAGTTGGCCTCTTCCCTCAGACTATGAGCACTGAAGGGTAAGAAAGGAGGAACTGATCAAGGAAAAAGAACAGAAATGAAAACGAGAAATAAGATTAAGTAAATTAATTGAGATTAATTAAGAAAATAAGATTAATTAAGGAAATCCCCTGGCCTTTTCCCTGCAGTTATGATTTTCATCACTAAAATCATTCATTAATACTATTCTTACCTTTGTAAAGAATGGGGTTTATTAATAAAGCAGTGCTGGTTTAATTTATTTCCACAGAAGAACATATGTAAGTTGATTTCTACGATTCCAACGTAGACCATGTTTTAAAAATACAATGAATAATTTCATGAAGACTTAGACATTAATTCAGAAAAAGAAATATTCCAGTTAAGGAGGGCGTTAGCTTACAGGTACCACAGATAAACACTAGCTGAAACAAGATTGAAGTTTATTTACTTTTTCAAGTCTAGGAGTAGGCAGTTCAGGGCAGGTTAGTGGCTCAATAATGCCCTCGAGGGCTCAGGTTTTTTCTCTGTTTTTTTCCCAATACATCATCCTTGGATATCTTCATCATTTATGATGTACTTTCATGCCTCGTATTTCCATTGAAGGGAGTTGTGGAGGGAAAGAGCAAAGAACATCGACCTAAAGGGGCAGGTTAGCTATATCTGTTCCTTTTGAAAAGCTTTTGGAAGAGTCCTAACTCAGAGAGTTCCACTGGCACTTATTGGCCAGATCTAGGTTACATCCATCTCTAACTACGAGGGAATCTAGGACAGTGAGTCTATTTAGCTGGGCTCCTTGCTATCCTGATGGAATTTTTCTTCAAGGAAGACAATAAAAATGGTATCAGCAAGCAACGAGTAGTGTATACCACAGAAAATAACGTGAAGTCTTGCCCAACTTTTCTGTGAGGTTACAGTCTGACTACCAAGATACTCATGTTGCTGAACACCCTGTATCCCACACAAAGGGAGACAGTTTTCTCCATGGTGAGCAGTTCATTTATGTTATTAATGTAGCTTTAGATACATGTCTTTATTTGAAAGGGTGTTCCCCGCATAAAATAATTGGAAGAATAAATTTAAAACACAGATAGCAATTTTGAAAATTCATCTAAATTCAGTACACACACAAAAGCTTTTAGGAGTAAGTACAAATGGTTGGCATTTTATCTACTACATATATCAGTACCAGTGAAAGTGTGCACACTTGTTACAACTCCAAGTAGCAGAAGTACTAACACCTGCATGTATTCAATATACTAGATGCTTACCAAGAATGGTAGGATAAGCCAGCTGCTGTTTTCCTTCCTGCCCAAATATTTTCCAAATATTCAGCTATTTTTATTATTGCAAAGAGGTAACAAAATTCACAGAAGTAAGCATCTAACAATTGGCCACTATATTTATGACAGATGGCTACATTTACTACTACGAACAGTCTTCCTACTGTTTGACTATAAAAACCAAAAAAGCTACATAAATTACATGCTTAGTTGCCTTACTTCTAATTGGACTTAAGGTAACAAGAATTAATTTGATCTAACTATTTTAAATATTTGCTAACAGATGACTTCAATGATGGAAGGAAGGATAATACTGAATTCACTGTTTTCTACTTCTTGCCACTAAACAATATATCAGCTTGCTTTTCTACTGAAATTGCATAAAACAGATAGGACAGCTAATTTAAACAGTTGTTTGCACATTCAATATTTATAACCCGAAGATTGCATGACTGACTGGAAGCACTGAGTTAGAAGGTTTAGCTCAGCTGCTGCCTGGAGTGATGGATGGCCTCGAAGAATTTCTTGTTCACTGACCAGATCAATCACATAACAGAATGAAAGAAAAAAAGATCAGCCTTAAACTGGATTCCCAACATTTCCATCTGTATGCAAAACTGTTGCAGGAAGAAATGTATCATAAAACATAATGTGAAGCTACTTAAAAATAATAAAAATCCACCAAGATGATGTAGAATGCAAATAAAAAAAGATAAGGTGACTGGATGGTATTCTACTTTTTAACTGAATATTAACTGAAACTTTATGATATCTATAATCCAAAAAATGATGTCAATTCAAGTGATATTTCGATGGAGCTCAGACTCACAAGAGGGAGTAACAGTTTACAAATCATTGAAAGGCTTGCATTGGTTTTTTTCCCCCTTTGGCAGTACTTGCAGTTGGATTTTATTTAATCAAACTAAAAGGTAGAGTTGTAGCAAATATTATAGAAGGCTATTGTTAATTATCTCAATTGCTGCACTAAAAAAGGAGTCTGTAAGGAGTGAACAGATGTCTGATGTTTCATATTACAGTAATTCATTTATTAATGGCTGACCCAAACATCTGCCCTAGTGGTGGAAGGCAGTAGAGCTACATAAGAAGCCCGTCCTTGGTGCTTTGCTAGGACAGGGTTGACAGATTCAGAGACTCCACTGTGAGCAAAACC
>CM053413.1:44337962-44361994 GCA_028644305.1 Xerus rutilus
TAATAAATTGTGCAATGATGATAATGGCCACATTTAAGAGTGTTGTGATAATGGAATAAAATAATGTAGTGTGTATTTATGGTAGATTACCATTGTTCACAATCGCTTTCATGTAGGAGATTTTATACCCCCAGCCTCACTGACTGCAGGTGTGGCAGTGTTAATTGTGGTGGTCAATGGATGTGAGGAGAAGTGAGGTGCACCACACACATCTGAGGAAAAGCTTTACATTTGATTGTGTAGTTCTGCTCAGACTTTTGTTCTTCTGCTCTTGTGTCAAGAACAGCATGTCCCAGACAGAAGCTGTTCATTCAATCCGGGTCCTGGAATGGCAAGACACAGAATAGACACATGGTCGATTTATAGCTAAAAGCAGAGCTGCAGCCTACCCACCTGTAGTTCTTAGGTAGGATGACATATGTACATGTACACATATGAATGATAAATATGTAATTATGTATAGGAATGATATTGATATATATAGGAATCACACATGCACACACATGAAAATTGTTGTGAGCCACCTCTGCACACCTGGCAAATATAAAAATACAGTATGAAACAAGCCTGATATACTGTAGATGTCCAAGAAACCTAAGTATTCTAATCATTGTTATTATTTAGCTAGAGAATCACTAAAGAACTGTAGCTTACTCCTTCAATGACTGCACAGAGCATAGCTTACCCTAATTAACTAAAGACAGTTCATATAATACCATTGAGGTAACTTTAGGATTCCAGGTAAATAAACTACATGACCTAGGACAAGATGGGTATCAAAGTAGATCAAACTGTAATGAAAAATTCTGGCTACCATTTACCTGTGAATGGCACTAGATAGGTCAGGAATAACTAGAAATCACTAGCTGGTGTCTGTCAAATGTCTACAGTCAAAAAGGGCCTTGGCTGGCCCACGCTTCTTTTCCCAGTTTACAACTTTGTTCCAGTTTACAACCTCTAAAGGCAGAACCAAAGATGAAGCAGAGTTTAGCTTAAAGCCCGAGACAGGCCAAAAACCAATCCTGATTATTTTTCAAATCTTTGAACTAGGAGATATAGACTGAACCTGATCAGAAAGTAATGAAAAACTGGAGTTACAGGGTA
This sequence comes from Xerus rutilus, assembly GCA_028644305.1. Taxonomy (NCBI): domain Eukaryota; kingdom Metazoa; phylum Chordata; class Mammalia; order Rodentia; family Sciuridae; genus Xerus; species Xerus rutilus. The sequence goes on from CM053413.1 coordinate 44,339,067, forward strand.
AGAGAGGGATGTACTGACAGCCATTATTGCCCACATGTACGATGACAAGCAATTAGAGAAAGCCAGTCTGCAAAATGAAAAGAAAGAACTGAGCAGACAGATCAACAGAATGAGAGGTGACAGAGTAGCTGCCAAAGACAGAAGCTGCTGACAACTGTCACTTCCCATGAGTCTGTACCAACTTTTGCAACTGTGTTAAGATTTCTCTGTGCTCTTCCAATATCTATCTTTTTACTTGAGATTATTTATTTTTAATGTTAATCTTACATCTCTTTTAATATTAATTGTGCATGCCAGTGGAATTTACTGTGATACATGTGTGAGGCATGTATTGATCATATCCATCCACCTCTCTTCCACCTTTTTCTTGCCCCACTCTGCTCCCTTCCCAATCCTCAGTAATAAGTATTCTATTTTTTAGGTTGGCTTATTTGTTTTTTTAGGTTTTCCACATGTCATAGAACATGCAATTCTTGTCTTTATGTATCCAGCTTATTTAGCTTACCATATCCTTTGGTTCTACCCATTTTGCTGCACATGACATGATTTCTTTCTTCTTTGTGGTTAATAAATATGTTTATGAAAAGTCTCCTTATATCTTAGTTTAGTTCACGCTACTTTTCTTAATTATTTTTACTGCACTCTGTGTAATCTTGATGCATGTGCATTTCTCTAATGGCTAATGATTTTGAGCATTTTTCATATATTTTTTTCATATATTATTTTTCATATATTTCATATACTTTTTTTGAGAAGTGTCTATTCAGATTCTTTGCCGATTTTTTAATTGACTTAATTTTTTGTTAATCTTTTTGAGTTCTTTTATATTCTGCACATTAACTCTGATAGATGAATAGCTGGCAAATATTTTCTTCTATTCTGTAGGTTGCCTCTTCACTCTGTTGATTGCTTACTTTGCTGTGCAAAAACTTGAGTTTGATATAATCCCATTTGTCAACTTTTGTTTTTGTTCCTTGTGCTTCTGACGTCCTATCCAGAAAATCACATCCAGACCAACATCTTAAAGTGTTTCCTCTATGTCTTCCTGTAGTAGTTTCAGAGTTTCAGGTTTTACATTAAGGACTTGGATCCATTTTGAGTTTATTTTTGTATAGGGTGAAAGGCAGGGATGGAGTTTCTATCTTCTGCATGTGGATGTGCAGTTTTCCCAGCACTATTTATTGAGGAGGCTTTCCTTTCTCAATGTTTTTTTGGACATTTTTTCAAGAATGGGTTGTAGATTTATGCATTTACTTCAAGATTCTCTATTTTTATGCCAATAACAGACTGTTTTTTGTTGTTGCTTGTTTGTTTTAAATATAGCTCTGTATAGTGTGTCCTGGAATCATGTATTGTGAGGCCTCCAGCTTTGCTCTTTTTGCTCAAGATTTTGCTTTGGCTATTTGTGGTCTTTTATGCTTCCATATGAATTTTAGGATTATTTTTCTAGTTCTATGGAGGATATCATTGGTACTTTGAAGGGATTTTCATTTACTCTAGATCACATTTGGAAGTATGGACATCCATTTAACAATATGGATTCTTCTTCATGAACATAGGAGGTTTTTCCATGTTTTAGTGTCTTCTTCAACTACTTTCTTCGTTTTTCTATAATTTTCATAGAGATTTTTCACTTCCTTAGATAAGCTTATTCTAAGTTTTGTTTTGTTTGTGTTTATTGCTCTTGTAAATGGAATCACTTCATAATTTACCAACAAATTCATTAATGGTGTATAGAAAACCTACTGATTTTTGTATGTTGATTTTATATGCTACTTCCTTCCTGAGTTGGTTTATCGGTTCATGTGTTCTAATAGCGTTTTGATGGAGCCTTTAGGTTTTCTATGTATGGAATCATATTATCTGCAAACAGGAATAATTTTACCTACTCCCTTTCTAGTTTGTGCCTTTTACTTTTTTTCTTGCCTAACTGCTTTAAAATATATAGTATTATAGTAAATAAGAGTGGTGAGGGTTTGGACTCCTATGTCTTATTCTTGATCTTAGAGGAAATGTATTGCTTTTCCCCATTCATTATAATGTTGCCTATTGGTTTGTTTATTATTTTGAGGACTGATCCTTGAATACCTAATTTTTTCAGGGTTTTAGCATGGGAGAATTTTTAATTTTATCAGATGCTTTTTCTCCATCTATTGAGATGATCATACAATTTTTACCCTTCTTTCTAGTTATGTAATGTATTCTGTTGATTGATTTACTTATGTTAAACCATTTGCACACCTGAAAGAAATCAACTTGATCATGGTTTATGATCTTTCTGATATGCTGTTGAATTCAGGTTTTTTAAACAAAAATTCAGTTTCCTGTAATATTCATAAGGGACACTGGCCTGCAGATTTTGTTGTAATTGTGTCCTTGTCAGGTCTTGGTCCAGGGTAATGGTGGCCTCACAGAATAATTTTGGAAGGATTCCTTCTTTTTCAGTCCTACAGAACAGTTTCACAAAACACTAATGCCAGTTCTTCCTTAAAAGTTTGGTAATATTCAGCATTGAAACCATACAGTCTTGGGCTAGTCTTTGTCAGGTGATTTTTATTACTGATTCAATCTCATTACTTTTTATTGGCCTATTCAGGTTTTTGTATGCTCTTGGTTCAAATTTGGTAAGCTGAATGTGTCCAGAAATTTGTCCATTTCTTTTATTTTCTCATTTGATAGGAAATAATTTTTCAAAAATAATTCCCTGTCATACTTCGAATCTCTGTGGTGTCAGATGTAATGACTCCTTTTTCATGTCTAATTTTATTTGTTTGGGTCTTACTTGTTTTAGGATTCCATTTGATTGGAATATCACTTTCTATCCTTTCACTTTCTGTCTGTTTGTGTCTTTGAAGGTCAGATGAGTTTTTGTAGAAGTATATTGTTGTTTTAAAATTCATTCAGCCAGTCTATATCTTTTAATAGTTAAGTTCATTTACATTCAGTTATTATTGAAAGGTATGGATTCATGTTGTTATTCTTCTAGTTGTTCTTAATATTGTTTCAACCTCTCTTATTCATGTTTGTAGTTTGATGAAGTATTGTCTGGATAATGTCAGATTCTTTTATGCTTCCTTTTGTGTTTCTGCTCTTCTGGTGGTTTTTATATTTTCACACACTTCTATGATGGTAGTTATCTTCCAATTCTGGAAGTAGGACTCCCTTACGCATCTTTGGTAAGGTTCAGAAATATACTGTTAAATTTGCTGAGAAATGTGCTGTTAGTCTGATGGGGTTGCCCATAAATGTGACTTAGTGCTTATAGATTTTTAATTCTTTCTTTGTCCTGTCTTTTTGACAGTTCAATTATAATAATGTCATAGTCAGCATCTTTCCTGGTCTTATCTCTTTGGGATTATGTAAGTTTCCTGTGCATGGATGTTCATGTCTTTTCTTATATTAGGCATATTTCTTTGAATAGTTTTCTATGTTCTAAGCTTTATTTCCTCTTACTTGGATATGCCAACGATGGGGATGTTTGATCTTTTAATGGTGAGCCAAAGATCTTGAATGATCTCTTCTTTTCCTTCCCTTCCTCCCTTCCTTCCTTTCATCCTTCCTTTCTTAGGTATTTTGAATCTTTGAGTTCCAATATTCTTTCCTCTGTTTAATCTGGTCTGTTGTTGAGGCTTTCAACTGATTTTTTTTTTTTGGCGGTGGGAGGCGGTACTGGGGATTGAACTCAGGGGCACTCGATCACCGAGCCACATCCCCAGCCCTCTTTTGTATTTTATTTAAAGACATAGTTTGAGTTGTTTAGCACCTTGCTTTTGTTGAGGATGGCTTTGAATTTGGGATTCTCCTGCTTCAGCCTCCCCAGTTGCTGGGATTATAGGCATGTGCCACTGTATCCAGCTCAACTGAATTTTTTATTTGGCTCATTGAGCTCTTATTTCCAAGATTTCTACTTGATTTTTTTTTTTGAAATTTGTGTGTCTGTGATGAATTTGTCATTCACATCTTGCACTGTCATCCTAATATCATCAATGTGTTCATCAGTAGTATTTTGGATCTCCTTGAGCTTTTTAAAAATCACTCTTTTGAATCCTTTATCAGTCATTTCATCCATTTCAGTGTCCTTGGAAATTGATGCTAGCATTATGATCTTTAGGATCTGTCATGTTACCTTGTTTGAAGCTTTTTTGTGTGTTTCATTATTGAGATTTGTACATCTGGTGGACTGGATATCTCTACCACTTTAATGGGATGGCCTTCATAGTGGCTTTGTCCTGAAGGCGTTTTATTGGCTACCCGCCTGTTATGCAATATTTAGTTTATTTTCAGTTGGGCGCCATAGTATAATCTCCCTGTAGCATCTTTGCCTGTGATTAGTGAGTTTGGGCACAGTGTGTACCGAATCAGAATCTGAGAGACACACAGTCTCTATGGTTTACACAACAGTGTGGTCACTCTAGCAGTTCAGGCCGGTATGGCATAGACAGCTGAGTGTGTGAGGTGCACCCTGTGTGGCTACTCCTCTAATGGATATGTTGGTCCTTAAATATTGATGGGAGTTTCCTCAGGCACTGTTGATATCTGCTGTTACTTATAATGGTCTCTGGCATCAGCTGCATCAGCAATGGCAAGGGCCTGATGCACCTGTCCTGACTAGACAGTGGTGTAGGTTCAGGTGTTCCACTAGGAGAATCAGGAGCAGAATTCACAGTACTCTCTCTGTGGTCCTCACACTGAGTGTTGTTGGTAGAGTGTGATGAGACAAGATCCAGGGGCAACTGATGGTGGGGACCCACATAGACATCATGGTAGCCAGAGTTGTGGTGGCTATAGTGCCTGATAAGGATCCAGCAGGTGTGAGTTGCCACTGGAGCTGGGCAAACTACTCCCCATTGAAGTGCTCACAGCAGGCATGAGAATGAAACATGGTCAGCACTCAGCAAAGTTTCTCTCTGAACCTTCTTAGGCTGCATGCACGGGAGGTGGGGTGGCAGCTGGAGCCACAGCTTTGCTCATGACTGCCCCATCACGTCCCTGTAGGCAGGGGAACAATGGAACCATGAGGTTCTTCCCCGCCTTGTTATTATCAGGCACCCATGTGAGTTGCTGTGGAAGTGGAGTGGTGGGGACAGTGTGGGTAGCTGTCTTCAGTCCTGGCACCTGAATGGCAGGCTCCCTAACCATCCCCACCTCAGTTCTGGAGTGTAGTGCCCAGCATCCCCCCCATGTCACAGTACCTGTTCCCTGCAGTGCAGCCCTCTCTTTGGGTTTGTCATTCACTTTATTGAGCCAAGTTTGGTTCATGAAGCAGTTGCCCACTGAGCCAGTGCAGTGGAGTATCTGTGGAGTCCATCAGTGTGAATATCCAGGGCTCTGCACCCTAAAGCAGCCCATAATCAGATGGTAGATCCTTTCTCCAGATGGCTCCTGGGTCTGCTGGGAGATGACATGGATTCCTTTTCCAAAGCCAAGTCTACTGTGCCAATTTCTGGTTTATTGATCTGGTTAGGCTGCAGGCCGGTAGAGGTTGTGAAACCTTCCAATACCTAGGATTGCCAGTATCAGTGAGAGTTTGCTGGGACTCTGTCCCTTTCCTGCTATGGAGTTGGGGCGACACATGCTGGGGAGTCCTGTTTTTCCTGTTAAGCTGTTGTCCCAGGTCTCTAGATTTTACAAGTGACTTGTTTAGGCTTACAAACACAGTTTTCACCTAAGAGCCTAGGAGCCAAGCGTGGTGTTCCATAGCTTTAGTTCAGCCTTGAAAATCATTTACTTGCATATATTCTTACCCATATCACCATTTTGAGAAAATTCATTTCTCCTTACCTTAATTTCCCTACCTTTCCATATTCTTTGATATACTTACCATCCTGTCAGGAAAGGTGTGGCTGAGAGAAATGTACTTTATATATGGAAAGGCAAAAAAAAAAAAAAAATTAAATTAGGGCCCAGGTACTAATTTTCAGGGATCTAAGGGTTGAGAAAGGAAAGCTAGATACTTTCCTAGTCCCATTCATCTGCTTTCTTACTCTCCCCCCGACCATGTTTTTGTAACTAAAGCAACACACTGACAGTATATCAACACATTTCAGGACAATACATTATAACAACACTATTAAGTACTCCCCATGCACACATGATTCTTCTAAGTGCTGAGGGAATCACAAGATGATTAAGATGTAGTCGCTGCCTTCAAAGTAATCATGTATACCACTATGAGAACACTGAGGAAGTTGACTTACTATAACTGGAAGATGTGGAGTAGTCATGGAGGATATGCACTTGAATTTGCTATTAAATGATTAGGGTTATATAAGGTGGAGAGAGGGATTAGCTTGGACAAAAACTTGAGTCAGAGGCATGAGAACCTGGGAGGTTTTCAGCTACCACGGTGGCTATGTCAAGGAGAAGTAGAATGAGTTATGGAGGAAGAGGTGCTTCAGTTCAGATCCAGAAAAGCCTAGGCTTCCCAGTGACCACCAACTCCACTAAGCCTGTGGACAAAGAAGCTTAGGCTGCAGCAAATCCTGAGGGACCAAGGCTGCCTAAGACCAAAATTTAAAACTTAAAATTCAAACATCGATCATTTAAAAAGTAAAAGCTGATGTTAGAGTACCTTGAAACACAGAATTTGAATGTGGTAAAAATTTACAATGTCAGCTTTATTTTAGCATGTACTATTACCCAATTTTAAAGAAAACGCTGAATGGCATCCCCTGTTCATATAAAACAGGTTCATCTCAAAAATGTACATGAGACTGAAAAAAGGGAGGATGGATTGCTCTGTTTGAGGTAACAGAGGTAATGGAGACCCAGTTAAAAAGCAATGGATTAGATAATTTTAAACCTTTTTTCAGCAAGCTCCAAAACTTTATTTCTATGAATAGAAAGTCTAAATGTCAGTATTACCACCTTACCAATTTTGAACCACCCATATGGTCACTCTTTCTTCCCAAAGAATTATACCACAATAAAGTGAAAACAACTTAGAGGTATATAAACAATACAATTATAAGTGGCTGAGCGAAAGGAACTAGTATTTACTGATGTACTATATGCCAGGTACTGTTAGGTCTCTGTAAATAATCTAAAGTCCAATTAACTCTGCTGCCATCTATTGTAACATCTAGGCGATGTCTTATAAAAATGTCGCTTGGAAATGCCAAGTTCAATGATAGCCTCATTGGGATCAAAATGCCTCGGCCCCTGAGATCTCATGGTCTAGGTGGAGATAGTTGGTTGTGGAGATAAATAGTTAGATCATTATGCAAATAAATGTCATAACAGATACATATAAATGCTGTTGTATGATGTATTTATTGTACATGATTTTATCCATCAATTTCTGTGAATAAAAATAAAGATTCTAAAATTATTTCATGCCCAAATTTTAAAACTCCACAATTTATGGGAAAAAATTACAAAAATCAAGAACTAGTGATACCAACCCTCCCTGTGGTAGGGCAAAGATTCTTGTATTTATTACTAGCCAACTGATCAATGCCTCATGAGTCCTATGATATACTTTATGCTAACAAGCAAAAACATATTACTGTGTACTTAACTAACCAATTAATAGATATTAACATCACTTATTGGTTAACAAGGAATCCTCACATTAATCAAATCCTCCATTAATCAAAATGTCCAAATTACTATCCACTTTATAGGTGAAACTATATGGATCCTATAATACACAGATGACATTCTATTTTGTTGATGTTTCAAATTATTTTTATTTTGGATAATTAAAATAATTAACTACCAGAAAACAAAATACAGTGTGAAGGGCGGAGAATCAAACAAGAGGACATATTTCTCCTTACAAAAAATATAGTGAGCTCTGTATCATAAATCAAAGAAATGTGCTCCTGTCTTTGCCATATGAAAGGAGAGGGCATTTGGAAGATCTGTGATTTGCTGAGTCATCTTAAATCATCCCTGATAGAGAAGGTGAAAGGGACAATAGAAAATAGCAAATAACTATTTATTATGCCTAAAGAAATGGCACGTCCACCTGTTTTATCTGTTCTTCCCAGGTCCTGTTCCTTCACAGATAAACATTCCTTTCTTTCTGTGGTTCTACACTTGGTCTGGTCACCTAGTCACTGCTTTAAAACCAAGTGTGTTAGTCAGCTTTGCACTGCTGAGACTAAGATATCTGACAAAAACAACTTAAATGAGATTAAGTTTATTTTGGCTCATGGTTTCAGAGGTTCAATCCATGGTGGGCCAATTCCGTTGCTCTGGGCCCAAGGTGAAGCAGAGAACATCATGGTGGAAAAGCATGGTGGAGGAGAGCTGCTCCTTCATGGTAGCCAGGAAGCAGAGAGAGAGAAGGGAAGGTGCTGTAAAGAAAATGCACCCTTCCCAGGCATGCTCCCCTGACCCATCTCTAACATCCACATCCCACCTGCGTACAGTTACAACCCAGTCTATTCTAAGAGGTTACAGATCTCACAGTACAATCACTTTATCTCTAAATATTCCTGCATTAACATAGGAGCCTCTGGGGACACCTCATATCCATAACACCATAGTCTCTGATGCCAGGGGTTCCTGTAGTGGTGGTTTAAAAAGATCACTAGCATCCATATTCAAGCCATAAGAGTCACCTCTTTGTTCTTGTTTGTGCTGTTGGTTTCCTGATAGAGAACCTGCATAAGCCAATAGTTAAGCAAGCTCCCACGGAAAAGCTGCTTTTCCATCTCTCTTCAGAGACAAGTACCATAAAAATTTCACAAGGAAAATAGATATGCCCAGACTTGTCTTAAAATGGTTCAGATGAGCAATTTAAAAATCAAATATTATAGTACTTCTACCTATAGAGATATAAAAATTATAAATTAATCTTACTGTGTATTAAACTAACCAACATATAGATATTAATATCATCCTCATTGTTCAGATGGGGCTGTGTCATACAGAGGGCTCAGCAAACTGCTCAGAATCACTATATTAATAATTGGAAAAACCAGTTGCTCCCAAGCCTTTAACATCACCCATCACCGGACTCTGATTTCTGCCTTGACAATTGATCTTGCAGTCATTAACTGCACAGTGCTTAAACAAATGTGTGCCCTTTTATTATGACTTTACTGAATAAGAACACTTCCAATATTTGTATATGTATAATTTTTCTTTTGCTGGTATTTTATTTGACCTTTGAGCATGCATTGAGATGATCTAGAGTTTTGTAAAAATAATCTAGAAAAGTGAACTAAACAAAGATATAGGGAGATTTTCCAAACATGTGTTTAACAGATAAAGTATATGGCATCTAATTTATATACCTGCCACATATGTTACCTAAAACTTCTACATAAAACCTATTTTAAGGCATGCAAATTTAATATATTAAGAAAGTCAGCATGCAAAACATCTTAAAGTGTTCTCTTTACTAATGCATGTAACCAAATATACTGATTATGCAAGTACATTTAATTGGATATAATTAAAATAATGAGATTTAAATACTGATGATTTTAAAAAGAAAAAATAGAAGGTGGAATTAGCCATGAGATGCATTCAAAATGTTAATAAAACTTGCAATGTCATTTCTACTTTAGTGTACAATACTTCTGGCTTAAAAAGATCTACCACTGGCCATTTTTGCCCAGTTTTAAACACATAGTTTCAAGATATATTCCGTTGGTAACATAAATGATTTGACTGGAGAAAAAAAGATTTTATTGAATAATATAACAACACTTTGGATAACATCTCTTTCACAAATAACATAAGAGCTAGATAGCAATCATTTTCTTCAAAGGAAGAAATTCAAATGACCAAAAAGATAGGAAAGCAAAATTTTCTCAGGAATAGCTGTGCTTGGTTAAATGGACACAATCTTAAAAGTCCATACCAATGTCATTGTGACCTCAAGATATCAAATTTAGGTATTCTTTCAATTCTGGTGGCTTTAAACAGACTGAAGAAGACAGATGGCATATGAAAAGAACAGGTCTGCCTGGTGAGGCCACATTCACTTGGTTTAAAATTTCAAGAAGCCTACTGTCTCTGACACCACTGAAACAGGAAAGGTAGGAGCAAATTCAACAGGGTAGAAGACCTTAAAACTGCTATTAAATTTTTTTTCTGACTTCTTTGTCCAGCTTACTAGTAACACAGAAAAAGTGATGTAAGAGTAGCTTTCATTAAGTTAACTTAAGGCTAAAGCTTCAGTAGAGTGTTCCAATTTTCTCTAATATAGAGATGGAAAAGGAAGTTTTGAGATCTCCATGTCTTAGAAAACCACCACTGTCTTCAGTTAATTCTAACAATTAATAGAAGAGTTTACATTACCATTTACTGAGCAGGAACCGAGATAAAGTATCCAGCCCAAAGCCACATAATTAGCATGAGAAGATCAAAGGAAAAAGTAAAATCCTGGAATGAGCATCATAAATTCTGGATTGACTTTTGGGTTGAAATCATTCAATTCCACTTAGATAAAATTTCATATTCTGACTATTGTAATGCAGAGATCACAAAGGACTCTGTTAAAATTTATAAGGACTAGTTATACTTTTAAGGATCTCTTTTTAAAAGAATTTAATATTTGCTTCCTTTCTTCATCAGATTCCAAATTCTAACAGTACTCCGAATAGCTAAGAGCTCGGCATGTGAAGCTGTCTAGCAATAATATGCTCTAGACCCACAGGCTAAGCATCCCAAATTCCAAGCAGCACGTCCCGTCTGCCACATGGGCTTTCATAGTGTTTTCAACCCATATATTGAAAAAGCACTGGCTGAGCTGAGTGGAAATGGGAAATATAATGCCAATTCACTAGAGGCATAACAGTACAAAAATGCCTCTCAGAATTCATCGAGATAATGGCAAAATCAGGAGAGAGAAAGGAACTAATGCAGCTCAACAGTCTTTAGTAAAAATGAATGCAATTCCTGTCAAAGAATGTAATATTCCAAAATCACTTAGTGTGATTGGCAGCATCAAATATAGCAAAATGGATTTCTATTTCAAGATGCAGTTGGTTCTTTTCCAAGAGCCCAGGTTCAGGGTGTTCCTCCTGTATGCCAGATGTCTCACCCTAGGCTCTGAAACACCACACAAGCCCACCCAGGACCCCATGGGACTCCCATTGCCTTGATGATGGGAAGACACCACAAAATTTGGAAGACACCACAAAAAGGAAAGAATTTTTAAAAACATGTTTTATATTCAACCATTTGCCTTTGAGTCAGACACAGTTACACTTAAACACTCTGGAAGAGAAAACTGCAACTAATACTGCAAAACAAGCAATTTAAAATGACTTCTGTAAAAAGCAGGGGAGTCTTGAGGTTTGATACCTCAACACTAAAAGAAATGCAAAAGGACTGTGCTAATTCACTGCTAAATATATATGTGTTAGTACAGTAGGCACTTTTTGTTCCACATGCAAAATGTAATATGTTTGGATAACTGCTGGTCAGGCTCATGAAGTTCTAAAGTCATTTTAGCCACAGGTACGAGATTTTGAATAATATAATTTTTAGATATTAAAGAAAAAAGAAGCCTACATATGGACCAGAGTAAAGATTCAATAAAGAAAAGGTGAAGCTGTTACTTAGTTTTGATTTAAAAAGTATAATATGAATATTATCACATACTAAAGCAAAACAAAAACAATTTTGGTAAATTCTTGATTTAACTCTCAGGCATTTATCTCTCTAAAGGGTAAATGCAGAAACATCTTGGCATGAAAAACTTTTCCCTCCTGGAATTCTAAGGATACAAATATATTATGAAGCCCCTGAAGAAGATGTGAAAGGCTTAGCATTTTCATATTGTACCAAGATTCAAATGAAATATTTACAGTGTATCCACTATCCATGTATGTGTGTATACTTAAATAAAAAATTAATGATATTGGCCAGGTGCAGTGGCTCACACCTATAATCCAGCAGTTTGGGAGACTGAGGCAGGAGGATTGCAAATTCAAAGCCAGCCTCAGAGAGGTCCAGCAAGTCAGAGAGGCCCTAAACAACTCAGTGAGACCCTGTCTCTAAATAAAATATAAAAAACAGCTGGGGATGTGGCTCAGTGGGTAAGCCCCCTGGGTTCAGTCCCCAGTACCCACTCCCCGAAAAAAAAAAAAAAAAAAAAAAAAAAAAGAAAGGAAGGAAGGGAGGGAGGGAGGGAGGAAAGTAATGACATTTGTAAGTAAGGGAGCATGGCATGACGGCATAGGTTTAGACTACATATTTGAATCCTATCTCTGAGAGTTAGTAGGTCTATAGCTCTGGCAGATTTCTTAACCTTTCTAGACTTCAGCTTCCTTGATGATAAAATAGAGGTAATAGTTGTGATCAACATACAGGCTTATTCTGCATATTAATTGAACTAAAACAAAGGGCTTAGAATAATAATAATCTAATTATTAGAAACATTGTAAATATGTAATGCATTAGTATTGCTTTAGGTTTTCATTTAATGCATATGGCATGCCTGTAAGGTATTATTATTACTCTCTTTCTGTGGGTGAGGCAACTTAAGTCATCTGCTCACAGGTCCACAGAGCATAGAGCAGAATTTGACTACAGGTTGGTCCTCGCTCTTTCTTCTACCTAATACTTTGCATTTTCCCCACAGACCTTGCCCTTATGTCAGCATAACATTTATCAAAATGTAAAATGATCCTTCATCCTTAGAGGAGACCATATTAAAACAGAGATTAGGGCCTGCCATTCATCAGTCCATTCACTGTCCTCTCGCCTGCTCATCCATATTTCAGAGGCAATTAAGTGCCAGGTATTGTGTTAGCTGCTGGAATATCATACCGGGTGAAAAAAATAGGGTCTCTGGCCTCAAGGAATTTGAAGTCTACCCTATAAGACACACAATCCAACAATACATAATTATAAACTTTTAGAGTTCAGTGAACGAAAGGAGCAGGGAGCTAGGAAAGGGCATAAGAGATGACCCTCAGTTGGTGGGGGAAGTCATAAAAGGTCTTTGGGAAGAGGAGACACTTCAAAGTAGAAGTTAGCTAGGCAAAGAGATGGGGACAGACACCATTTGTGGACAGGACGCGCCTCACGTGGCATGTGAAGAAGGGAAAGAGCTCTGTGGCTGGGAAGACCCAGTGTTGTTGAACTCAGAGCTGAGGAAGGCAGTGAGGAGGAGGGGAGACAGAGGCCATTAAGGATTTGAGAGTTTCTTTGCAGTCAGCAGGAATTTCAGCAGTTTTCTAGAAAGATCACCCTAGCTGCAGTGTGGACACTGAATTCCAAGAAGACAGGAGAGGAAGCTGGGAAATCCAGTGGAAAGAAATCTCATACAGTCCATCAGGGGAACTGTGATGGTTGTTTGGGACTATGAGGGTAGCAGTGCAGGTGGAGAGATATGTACAGATTCCATGTATACCAAATCCCCCATGCCAACCACAGTCCTGACAATAATAGGAATTAAATGATTTGTTCGCTGAATGAATAATTCCTAAGTAGAGCTATTGCTGGTTCCAAGGCAGTCACTAACCCACATGCATATCCTCCTCCTGAGCGGTATAACCATTCCATGGGTATGGGAGACACAGGAAGATGCAGAGGAAATGATTACTAAATTCATAAGCCAGCTGGTGAAATGCCCTTATGGAAACCTCTTAATGTATAAAAGGTACCTTTGTAAAACAAAATGCCTCTTCCATTCTGACAATGGAAAATGTTAGAAGCCAGGTATCTTTCTGCTATGTGATTTTCCAAGCTTGTTAGAAAAATGCATTATTTAAAATAGCCTAGAGCTGTGCTGCTAGAAACATAGTAAAACACTAAGGGTACTAAAAGAAAGCCCTTTCATTTGAGGAGAGAGAGAGAAAAAAGATGTGGTTAGAAAGAGAATCTCTGTATATCATTCTACTTTCCTTCTGGTGAAAACATGGTCTCTGTCATTACTTCCTAAAGCAGTAGAATATTTTGATTATCTATTAGCAATAAATTAATACAGAGTTAATATATTTTCTTATCATCTGATAAAGAGCTCCGACAATGTCTTCTCCATCTTGTTATTTAATCATTTCGACTTCTGTCCACATGACATTGATTTTGCTAGAAAGATAATCCTACAACCATTTGGGAAATCCAGTGGCTTGTCCATGTGGGTATAAGAACTTGGGTGAGAATCGGTGATTCCAGTGAACTGAATTAAAAATCGAATCATTAACCCCAACACCTCTGAAAATGTTTTCCCATCCTTCAACAGAGTAAGAGCGCTAGACAGGGTAGCAAAGAGGCAGTCAGGCTCACTTGGATGCCAGCTACTTTCTTGCTAGCACTATTAAACTAATATACTTGTTGACTTCTCAATAATTAAAACTTTCATTGTTATTAAAGTAGTTACAACAGTATATTGCCTAGGTGAAGGTGATAAGCTCATGTTTGGGGTAGCACAAATTTGGCTTAATTTTGTGTAGAAAAAGAGGTCTCACTGTCAAAATATCCTGTTCCAAGGTTTAGCCAAGTAACTTCTGCAGCTTTGATCCAAGTGCCTCCATCATTGCTTCTAAAGAAGCTCAAAGTGCAGGTGGGAGAGAGATCAGGAGAATAAAGGGAGCTAAACTGGATTTCTATGTAAGGCATTTTTAAAGCTTAAAATATAATTTGCCTCCTTCCATTTCAGAAACCACTTTCGGTGCACTGAAAATAAAGCTTTATGTGGCACTCTCTGTACCTTTAGAACGTCTTTCGAGTCTCGAAAGAGCATTTTCTGCAGAATCAGAAAGTGGTACATAAGAGCATCAGATAATGCTTTGGTCTTCTCAGTGTAAGAACTATTTTAAAGAATCTTGGTGATTATGGCAGATGATAAAAGAAGATCTTAGAAGTTTAAAGAGGTTCAAGGTTGAATAAAACAAAGGTATAAATTGTTCCATCTTTCATCATCCAAGAAAACAAGATTGCATCTTAATAACTAAAATTCATACTTCAACAACGTACCAACAAATCATTAGTATCCTAAGTTTATATCCTAACAGAGAAATGAACAACCTCAAATTTATGATATTCTCATTAAGAAAGCTCTTTTTCCCTTTTAAGTTTGCACCAATAAAACTAATAAGAAAAGTTATTTATTCCAATGGAGGAAATAAAAATCTAAGCTTAAACCTTGGATAGCTATTAATTATAAAGGAAATTTAGAAAATATCATACTTTAGATGCAATGGTTTATTTAAAGTATACAAATTTAGTAATGAAATTTTAGACAATACTGAGTTCTATGTGCATTGACAAATCAAATATTATTTTCATTCAAAGTATCATCTCGTACAACTGAGAGTTCAACCAGTAAAAGTTACATATCTGCATTTTTACTAGATATTCTAGCAAAGACATTTAAAACAAATTCCAAACTGCCTACACATCAGAATAACCAATATATCAAACTGTAGTAAATACTATTAAAATGAGCTATTTCAATCAATTTTAAACCAACCATAATTTTGAACAGCTAAAAACAAAAATGTAATATCACCCTTCATTTGAACCTGTATCTTAAATTTTTGCATATATTTTTCCAGGTTATAGGTCATTTATTGTCAAATTCATAATCATTTGATAACCTCTTAGATGAGATCGACTTTCCCTAGAGAAGTGCCAGAGTATAGTGATATCTAAGAAATATGATTAAATTAACTTAATCACTTCATGTCGAGTTGATAAGTCATAGCTATTTAATGTGAAAACTGCCACTTGCAATTAATGACTATTGGTACTGCTTCAATTGATCAAATGTCGCATACACATAAAACATTCAAAGAAGTTCTGTATATCTTACAGCAATTCAGTGGAGAAGTCTTGTCCCAGTGGTATGTAAATTTGAAGTACAAGAAACCTCTGGATCAGTCCAACTAGAACGAGAGGGAGAAAATTTATACATTCAAATGTTCCAACCACTTATATGTGCACATAAACAAACACAATCACACGCTATCAACAAGTTGAAGCTTTTAGCATTTCGGGACTTGCAGTAGCGCTATAAATGAATTATAACCCCATTAGGAATTGGAAAAGTTGATGAAAATCAAATCAAATTTGAACAACAAATGTTGCCTTTTGAAAGTTCCATCTGTGGCCTTGGTGAAATTTTTATGAAAATTTAAAAAATAATAATTTTTTATTTACTACTTTTATTAGGCTGCAAGAGAATACACATAGACTGCGCTCACCAGGCACACATAAAATTGAACTGTAGATTCCCATCAAGTTGGCCATAAAAGCATGTGGCAATCATTTTTATTCACTGACAGTTTTAACAGTACTAAACAACTCAATAAAAAACAATAGATCAAGAAAAGCAATTCTAATTTTGACAACTACAATTGAAAGCTTGATGAGCCACATCTAGTTCGTATGGTTTTAAATGTGTCCGTACTGAGATGGATGGAGGAACATATTTTCATTTATAATACCTTTTAATTTAATATACTTTTAATTAATGGTCACAAAGTAAGAACTGTTCATTTTTATTCCCTATCACTAGTTTCATCTAGATTAAAAATATTTGAAGAAAAACCAATCCCTATGGCACTTTTGATAGCTGAAGTCTACAAGAGCTTAAAAAAGATCAATTGATTTTATATTATCTCTGCAGATCCATTCACTTAATGCCTTTTCTCTTAGGTTTTAAATTTTTTGCTTGATCTCTCAGTTAGGATGCTCTTAACAGATATTTTAGTATCATACCTCCTAAAATATGCAATTTAGGAACTCACTCCACATGCAGATATATAGGAAATAGAGACGTCTTGATTCTGTCTGTGAACCTTTCCTATAAAGTCAATAGTACTGCCAACAGGTGGAGAAAAGATTTCCAGAAAGGCAACTGGTCTAAAACAATGCTATTTTCTATTTATACTGACTCAGTAGGCTTAACAGAATAAAGTATTTTAAAGTAACAGTACATTGTTAGTAGTCTGTGTAAGACTTCCTGGTTTTTATTCCCTATGGTAAACTGTTCTATAACATTTCTGAACAACTTAATCACTTCCTATATTTCATCCTAGACTTGGTTTCTAAATAATAAACATATTCCATCAAGTAGGCTTAATAATATTTTCATCAAACAGACAGGAATAGCATTTATTTAAAAGTACTAAGCTTATAAACTAGTCCAGAGAGCCAAGAGTAGAATAAGAAATGTAGTAGATAGAAGACAACAGCGTCTTTCCCTAGAAAATTCTCTAGGAATCTGACTCTGTCATATTTATGGGGAGAGCCAGTGAGGCAGCGAGAGTTCTGATCTACAAACGCAAAGTGAGATATCAACTGAAGCCAACTTAAATCAAGTCTCTCGACTCAAGTCTCTCAAGTCAAGTCTCTCGACTCTAGCACTCATTGGCCCTATGAGAGAGTGCCAGGATACATGAAATCAGTCTTTTAAAAAAGTCCCTAATTTATGCCACAAACCTCACTGAATCAGCACTGCCCCCTTCAAACACAAAGAGCTATACATATAGGGCATTTTTGTATGAGCATATTTTGAAAAGAAATTTCTAAACTCTCAAAAAAAGAAAACTTTGCAATT
Source organism: Xerus rutilus (assembly GCA_028644305.1). Taxonomy (NCBI): domain Eukaryota; kingdom Metazoa; phylum Chordata; class Mammalia; order Rodentia; family Sciuridae; genus Xerus; species Xerus rutilus. Next base: position 44,356,543 of record CM053413.1, read on the forward strand.
CAACTTTCTTACACATAGAAGCTCTAGTTTCTAAAAGATTTAACTTCTAAGATTAAAAGACATATGATACCATATAGTGATGATCTGACAAAGAAAAAAATAATAACATTTGGTGGACAGATCACTGAGTTGCTTAGCACCTCGCTTTTGCTGAGGCTGGCTTTGAACTCATGATCCTCCTGGTAGCCTCTCAAGTTGCTGGGATCATGGGAATGCGCCACTGTCTCCAGCTAGATATATGGTTTTTACTCTGAGAGAGATGGGGCATTTTTAGCAGAAAAGTTACATGTTACATGTCACTCAAAATTTAAAAATATTACTCTGGCTACCGATAATCCAAGCATAAGGCTGTGGATGGCTTGGATCACAGTAACAGCACTGGAGGTGGCATAAAGTGGTGCCAGTGTCAACAAGATCTTCCTGATGGACTGAATGAAAATAAAGAAAAACAGAAGCTTATTTAATTAAGATTGATTTAGTCTTAGCAATTGAAAAGACAAGTTGCTAACAACCAAAATGAAACAGCCTGCAGCAGGAAGAAGAATATCTAGGAGAAAAGAGTTAGGGCCTTGGGCATACTACATTTAAGCTGTCCAGGGAGAAATATCAAGTGAACAGTCTGGAATTTAGAAGTCTGAGCTGGAAATGTAAACTAGAATAAGACAGAGATGGTATTTAAATGTGTGAGCCCAAAGCCAATAACTAAAAGAGTTAAGAGTAGATCGAGGGCCAAAGACAGTCCAGGGGCACTTCGACATTAAGTTGGGTTGGGGAGAAGAGTCAGAGTCACAAAAGGAAACTAAAAAAGACCAGTGAAGTAGGAAGTCAGCTAGGAGGTGGGCATCTTGGAAGATAAGTGAAGAATCAAGGAGCTGTCAATCTTCTCCAATGACAGGTAGGGAAGATGAGAGCTGAGAACTGGTCACTGGGTTCAGGAATACAGAAGTCATCGGTGACTTTAACAACAGCACTATCTGCAGAATGGTGAAATCAGAACCATTTAAAGGTTTTTAAGTGAGGAAGTTTACCAAACACCAAAGTAGGGGTATGAAGAGGCCTTGGGAGAACCTCGTAAAGGTGACGTCATCATCCAGAGCAGCTAAACCTCAGATGAACACAAGGCTTCAGGGATGCTGATCGCCAAAGACTCTATTTGATTCAGATGCCAGAGGCAGAGAAAACAGTAGCTCAAAACATGAGCCTTGAAAGAGAAGTCCTGAAGACCTTCCCAATGAGAGATGTTCACATGTGACAGAGATGCTTCTCACAGGGATAACTGTGTCAAGTGTTCCGTGCTGAAAAGCAGCAATTCATTTAACTGGTGAATGAGTTGCCCAAATCTCATTATCAAGGCAAAATGATTACTGTTAGGAATTATAACCCAAATTTCATAATTTCTTAGTGTGGCAAACAAAACTAACTTACTGAACATCAGCTGTGTGCCAGACACTAATTTAGGGGTGCCAAGATGATGATTTAAGGTCCTTGTCCTGGAGAAGTATACAATCTGATAGTGGCTATCACATGTTCCTTTATTTGGTAGATGCTGAGTGAAAAAAACTTTGATGTATTTAGAAATCATCAAATGGAAGTTAATTCAGAAATTGTTACTTATGAAGTTAAATGTGCATAATTTCATTGTTAAACTTTCTTCCTAAGTGTCTAATATAATCAGAAACACACATGAAGACCTAATGTCAAGTTTGCATAAATAAAGTATGTGTTTACTCTTAAAATAGTAATACATAATGGTAATTGAACTTAATTTAGAAATGTTAATTGAATGCCACTTCTCTACTCTAAACATGCTGTTTAAAGTTAACCATATAAGCCCTACACAGAAGGTCATATTATGCAAATAAAAATAATTATAAATTTCTGTTATGAATAATTCCCAATATCTTAGAGGCACGAGTACAGAGCACTATATGAACTGTTTGATCTGTTACAATGCTGCATGTGCTACAGAAAAAAACAGATTAATTTTTAATTACAGGGCATCGTACAAGAAATGCACTAAAAGATCTTTCCTGTTTCTTCCAATTAAAAGTCATTATCTTTCCATTTAAAAAGGTAATTATAACACATGAAATTTGGTTTCTGACAAAAAAAACTTAGATAAGAGTAGGAAAGCGGAGCTTATATGTAATCACTTAGCTTTGGAGGGAGAAAGACTCTCAGAGCCAAATGAGAAGGTTACCAGAAGTGACTGATTTTATCAATAACAAGACCATGTGCATAGATGCTAAGGGTATTAAATGGAAGTCCAGGTGGGCTTTATAAATCCAACAAGAAAAAAATAAAAGAACTCACACTGACTTTTAGAATAAAATCATGTTCCTGCAAATCAAATGTAATCTGTCTCCTAAAGTCAATATACTGAAACAGATGGACTGTGTCTCTAGTAAGAATGAACTATAGTTTTGAATGTGTTTCCCTGGCTCATCTTAGCTCACCTCATTTATGTGGAAATAAAAAAATCTGCCAATAAACACACACACAGGCACTATGACAATCCCATGGTTTACAAATGGTGGTGAATTAATAAATCTTTTAAAACAATAATTAACTCTTTAAGTGCTATTTCTTAGTTAGAACATTGGCAAACCACTTTAAAATATATCATCTTCTATCTATGGCTGCTTATGGCTTGGTTCATGTCTGAGAAATCTAAAACATGTATGTAATTGCTGGAAATGGTACATAAAGCACAGAGCTCAGAATTGAATTAAAATTAGGAAACCAGAAGAAAACAGTTCTTTTCATAGTGCCTGACGCATAGTAGGTATTCAATAAAGGTTCTTAATGAAGGAAGGACTAAGTAAACAATGAATGAAAAAACAGAATTCTCTGCTTATATTTGTTAAACACCTAAACATAGGACAGAGCTGATGGAAGATCTGATTAATTGTCTTCATAAATTATATTTCTTAAATCACATCAGTTTATTCAAAGTCTGGTGGCAGAGCCTTGAATTTTAACCTCATCTCTGCCGATAACTGGGTTTATATGATCTCTCAGGGTTCCTTCTGCTTTAAAATGCTGATTCTAATTTCTGAAGTGAATAAGAATTGAAATCAACTCTTTGGGCTTTTTGTTAAATTACAAATTCATAGCCATACTTACTACATATTAATGTTCCTAAAGGCATATGAATTATGATATCACTAAATAATGTCATATAGTATTTTTGATAGATTGTTTTTCCTTCATATTAATTTCCTATATGTTAGGAACTCCTGAGTTTATTTTAAAACTTAACCTTAACTACCCGAGTTCTTGATGGGGAGCCAACCTCCGTTTGTTCATCCGTAAAAAAGCTATTATGAAGATTAAAAGTTAATAAATATAAAAATTCTCAGTTCCTAATGCAGCGTTAGTGCTTGATAAATGCAATTATTATTATAATTAATGACTACTAAATCATCTCCTAAGTCTTAGTTGTAGATTTCCAGTAGTTAATGAGGCAGACTACATTTTTTAAAAAGCCCAGTACAGCACCTGGTGTAGATACTTTGTACATTAAAAAAAAATCAGATCATTTCACATCAACAGATGCCAGGAGAAGTCATACTAATATGCCTGTTTATGAGGAATATAAAAACAAAACCTTATCAAATGTGAAGTTTCAATATTAAAAATCATACTTACGGATTTGCTTACTCTCCTTTGGTAACTGAATTTTATTTGTTTGGCTGCTACCTTCCAGGACAAACACAAAACTTTTAACTTCTTTATCAAACTCCTATAGAACAAAATGAAAACAGTGGTAATTGAAGCATATTTTATTTAGCTTCTTATATAAAATGGAAACTGCAAATTCACAGGGGAAGAAAATGCCATATTCAAATGACTTAAAAGCAGGCTCAGGCCTTGATGATACTCTCATCTGAGACTTGCTGGGAACTGGAATATTAAAGCCACACTAACCCACTTGGCAAATCCTCTATTATATCAAGACATCTTTCCTCTAAATGATAAGAAGTTCTTCAACTTCAGGGAGTCCCAGGTCACTGATTTAGAGTTTCCAGAATTTAATTGCCCTTCTTCCCCTTCAGTGTATGTATTTCTGTCTAATTGCACAGGGCTGAATATCATTCTCTGTCATGGTACAAGAAATCATCCAACTTATGTTATATCCAGCCTAGAAGTTCTTTGATTTCAGGCCATGGCTTAAACAGAATTAATTACTGCATTATACACCTGTGTAATGGTGAAATTCTGTATATCTCTTAATTAAAATTAATATGAATTAAAATGTTATAATTAAGGTTAACTAAAAAGCTAAGGAAGGAGAATCAGGGAAAAAAACACCTGGAAATGAGAAACCTGTAATATGTAGGAGTCCAAGTTCCATCAATCAAAGTGCTAATGGGAATAGTTATTATCTTGGAGCAAATTCTCAATCTTCAAATATAAACACCTCACTGAGTGCAGTAATCTCAGTTACTTGGGAGGCTGAGGTAGTAAGACTGTAAGTTCAAAGCCAGCCTGGGCAAAAGCAATATCTTGTCTCAAAATAAAAATAAAAAGGGCTGGGAATGTAGCTCAGTGATAGTGTCCTTGGGTTCAGTTCCCAGTACTGCCTCCCCAACAAAAAGTATAAACACTTCCTTTTCACATGAGAATATTTAATAGATTCTCTCTTTGGCATTCTGTGGCACCTTATGTATATGTTTAAAAGTGCATTGTAATGAATGGTTACGAATTAAGTAACAAGTTTGTATTATATCCATCCCCAAAACAACTCCATGTATATAAAATAAACATACATGCATCAAGTATATTATTATTATTATTATTATTATTATTATTTTGGTACCAAGGATTGAACTCAGGGGCACGCGACCACTGACCCACATCCCCAGCCCTATTTTGTGTTTTATGTAGAGATAGGGTCTCACTGAGTTGCTTAGCGCCTCACCATTGCTGAGGCTGGCTTTGAACTCGTGATTCTCCTGTCTCAGCCTCCCAAAGTGCTGCACAAGTTGTGCATGTACTTAAAACTTTTCAATAGCTTGCTAAAATCTTCAACATAGTCATAAACCACTGCATACTCTGGTCCTGGCCCGGCTTTTCAAACTTCATCTCCTATTTTGCCCACTCCCACTTTGTCTTCATCTTAGCCTCAACAGCCTTTTTTCAGTTTCTCGAAAATTCCAAGCTCTCTCCTGCTATAAGTACTTTGTACATATTTCTTTTTGCCTGAAATGCTCTTTTATCCTTTGGCCCCATTCTGTGCCCAGCTGAGTTTTAGGACTCAAATATCATTTCCCCTGGGAAGCCTTTCTTGATCTTTCCACTACTGACTCTCAAACACCATTGATCTCTCATTCATAGCAACAGCTGTGTGATTTTGAGCTTATCTTCTCCATGCTCTTGTTTTCCCATCTATCAGGTGAGCATATAGCTACCTATTTCACAAAGTTATTGTTTAGATTACATAACATTA
>CM053413.1:44362494-44388074 GCA_028644305.1 Xerus rutilus
TTATTATCATGTTATTATTATTATATTATTATTCACTCTAAGTTTTTCTGCTAAGATCATTTTCCAGGACCCAAATTCTGTTCCAGCTTGGCTTCACAATAAAAATCTGTGTGTTCCTGAATCGAAATATTTTGCTGTGTAATGAGCTTATGGAGATAACTGTTTTAAAAACAAATCCTTGTGTATCTGTACTGAAAATTAATCTGCATGGTTCATTAGATAGTGTTTAAGAGAAAATACCCCTCATTTAGATCTTTTTCTCAAAATAAAGATAAGAGGCTTCTAAGCTGGGTGAGATGATGCATGACTGTAATTCCAGCCACTCAGGGAATTGAGGCAGGAGGACTGCACTTGTGAGGCTGAACAGCCTGGGCAACTTAGTGATACCCTGTCAAGAAAGGAAGGAAGGAAGGAAGGAAAGGAAGGGATGGAGAGAGGAAGGAAGAAAGGAAGGAAGGAAGGAAGGAAGGAAGGAAGGAAGGAAGGAAGGAAGGTAGGAGAGGGAGAGAGGGAGGGAGGAAGAGAGAGAAAGGAAGGAAGGAGGAGAGGAAGGAGGGAAGGAAGGAAGGGAGAGAGGAAGAGAATAAGGAAGGAAGGAAGGGAAGCAAAAGGGGCTTTGCTTTGGATGTCACTCTGATTGCCTGTCATGGGTGAGGTTCTGGGATCAATCCCCAGTACTGAAATAGACAAAATGTCTTCTATTGCTTTTTGGCAATTACTCATTCATGGAACTATGCATTCACTTAGTAAATATTTACTGATCATCTCTTCTTTCATACCTAGATTCTGGTAATATATCACTGAAATCCATATGAGGAAAAAACCATAAACAAGGAAATAGGCAGGGTAATTTCACCAGATAAGAGGTGATGTGAGAAAGGGGACAGGTGAACCAAGACCTAAATGATGATAAGAAACCAGTTATGAAAGGACCCAAGGAAAGAGTGTTTCAGGCCAAGAGAATATAAAAGAAAAGATCTGTAGGAGAGATTGTTCCTGGAGTATTCCTGAGAATATAGAAGCCACTGTTGTTGGAGTATGATGTAGGTTCATAGTGTATGTTTTGTAGATTATAATAAGAAATATGGATTTTAGTTTATTCGCAACAGAAGGGTCTTTTAAGCAGGTTTCTAAGCAGAGTTGGGAAGGAGTATAACAATCTGATTTATAACTTAGATCAGATTGGATATTCAATGGAAAATGGAGGATGGCATTAAAACAGAAAAACAAGTTGAAAGATGTTTGTACACTTAGAAAGATAGTCGGTGGTACGTTGGATCATGTTAGTAGCAATAGAGATGAGAAAAAGGAATAAATTTCAGATTAAAAAATTGAAGTCCACAGTACTTCTTTTGGGGGGGGGGGACCAGGGATTGAACTCAGGGGCACTCGACCACTGAGCCACATTCCCAGCCCTATTTTGTGTTTTATGTAGAGACAGGGTCTCACTGAGTTGCTTAGCGCCTCGTCATTGCTGAGGCTGGCTTTGAACTCGCGATTCTCCTGTCTTAGCCTCCCTAAGTGTTGGAATTACAGGCTTGTGCCACTGCGCCCAGCTCTACAGTACTTCTTTTATAAATTTTTTTAAATTAATTTTTTTCCATAGTTGTATTTCCATATTTTTCCATATTTTAGTGCATTATATTCATATATAATGATGGGGTTTGTTATGTATTTGTACCTGCACAAAACATAACAATATAACTTTGCCAATATCAATAGTACTTCTTTTTTTATTGGTTCTTTTTAGTTATACATAACATTAGGATTCATTTTGACATAATTATAAAAGTATGGAATATAATTTACTGTAATTCAGTCCTCAGTATGTTCCCTTTCCCTTTCATCCTCCTTTCCCCTTTTCTCTTCCCTCTACTCTGTTCATCTTTCTGCTATTTACTTTGAGTTTTCTTTGTATTGTTTTAGTTAGTGCCTTGTGGATACACAAAATGGTAAAAACAGAACTTCTTTTCTTTTTCTTTCTTTCTTTCTTTTTTTTTCTTGGTACCAGTACTTGACCACTGACCCACATCCCCAGCCCTATTTTGTGTTTTCTGTAGAGACAGGGTCTCACTGAGTTGCTTAGCGCCTCGCCGTTGCTGAGGCTGGCTTTGAACTCGCAATTCTCCTGTCTCAGCCTCCCTAAGTGCTGGGATTACAAAGGGTGCATCACCACGCCCAGCTAAAACACAACTTCTTAAAGGTTTCAGTGTGGGAGATGAGATTGGATAAATTAAGGAAGGCTTTGGGGTGTTTAATCTCCAGATCTGGGAGGATGGTGGTATCATTTACTGAGATGGAGAAGATTAAGGGTGAAACAAATTTTGGGAAGAATAAAATCAAAAAGTTGTTTTGAATAGGTCAAATTTATAATTCTAATTAGTCCTTCCAGTAGAATATCAAGTTGTATGTATAAATTGGAAGCTCAAAGTAAAAGTCAGAAGTGAGCACATGTGTTTGCGGGTGACTGGCATGTAGATGGCATTTAAATCCACAATCTCAATCTGTGGATGATATTACCTAGGGAAGAGAAAAGGCTTGGTTCTGAATTCTAGGGCTCACTGACACTTAAAAGATGAGTGGAGGAAAAGAAAAGTGAGGGTGGCAGGTGTCTGGAAAGAGCACCTCCATCCAAAGGCTCTGCTAGTACTGGGTTCTCCTTGTTTGAGCCCCAGTAGGGTCACATGGAAACATAATGGAACCAGAAACAAAAGGAAAAATGTGGATCTCCGTATTCATGTATTAAAATACTTCATGTATTTTGAACTAAGTGGGAAAAGTTATCAAAAGCCCTAGAATTTAAAAATGACTACATAGAAAGCTCTGTGTTACCCAATCTTCATGTCATTGTCAGCTGTCATAAACCTGCCTGATATCAGGACTTGACGGCCATGTCAGAGCAGGGGGCTGATCAGAAATGACTATTCCAACGACACTGCAGTGGAAGGCAGTAACAGAGGAGTAAAACAAAGGAATAATAACCTCTATTAATTGAAACTTGGATTTTTTTATCATGGAATTTTTTGCATTAAGTTTGATTATTTAGAGATGACACTAAAATATTATTTATCTTGATTGCTAAGGTTGGTTGGTTTGTTTGTGGTATTGGCACTCCTGACTCTTTTAAGCACACAATGCCTGGTTTACTTCATCCTAATGCTGGCCCTGGACCCAGGGCAAACATTTCTCTCATTTTGAAAGAGATACTGACAACCCGATTTTGATGTGAAATCCACATTTCACATATGCTGTCAAGTTATTAAATTTTTTTTAAAAACACAGTGTTGGTGAATAAAATCATTAAGGATTCCACCATAAAGCAGACTAGAAACATGAAAAGCCCATAGAATTGGTCATTGGAAAAACTTAGGTTCTTGTCCTAGTTTTAACCTAACTATATCACACTTAACTTTTTTGAGACTCATTTTTTTTCATATTATTAAAAATAAGCCAGGCATGGTGGTGCTTGCCTGTAATCCCAGCACTTTGGGAGGCTGAGACAGGAGAATCGCCAGTTCAAAGCCAGCCTCAGCAACGGCGAGGTGCTAAGCAACTTAGTGAGACCCTGTCTCTACATAAAACACAAAATAGGGTTGGGGATGTGGCTTAGTGGTCAAGTGCCCCTGAGTTCAATCCCAGGTATCAAAAAAAATTTTTTTTAAATAAAAACATAAATAAATAAATAAAATTCTATGATCCAATGTTGTTGCTGTAGTCAGCTTTTTCGCTGCTGTGACTAAAAGACCTAGCCAGAATAATTGTAGAAGATGAAAAATTTATTTAGGGCCTCGTGGGTTCAGAAGTCTCAGTTCATAGACTGGTGTCTTCATTCCTCAGGGCTCAAGGTGAGACAAAACATCATGGAGGAGTAGTGTGGGGGAGGAAAGTGGCTCACCTGATGATCAGAAGGTGGAGAGAGAAAGAGAGAGAGAGACTCCATTGCAGGAGACAAAATATATACCCCAAAGTCACACCCCTAGTGACCCACCTTCTCTAGCCATACCCCACCTGCCTTCAGTTACCACTCAGTTAATCCCATCAGGGGATTAATCCACTGATTAAGTTAAGAATCTCATAACCCAATCATTTCTCCTCTAAACTTTCTGCGTTGTCTCGAACATGAGATTTAGGGAGACACCTCACATCCAAACCATCACAGTCATATACAACAATTAGCATTTTATGGAGTACTAACATTAACTAAATCCTATGGATTAGAAGTATAAATGCTTAGATTGAACTCCGTGACATTACTGATAATTGGCTATTTTAAATCTGCACACACATGACATTCACAGGGTCCAACCTGACAGGTATTTTTCAACTTGTTGAGCCTAAGAGTGTGATGAACCAGGTTCTGATGTGCTGGGCCACATTAGGGCCTGGGCCAAAGGAAAAATGTACTCTCTTGTATTGTACAGCATGATCAGGAATTTGGCAAGAAACCTTTAGCTGGAGGATCAGAGCACTAATGGGAACAAGACTTGACATTTTTTTCCCTGCCATAGCAGCAGCTAATTTGATCTGAGCTTCTGTTCCCAGGGTTCTTACTTAGGCATTCCTTCTGTTTATAGGCCTCTAAGTGTCCCATATGTGAGTCCACTTATGATTTCTGACATGGATCTGAGTGATTCATATGCATGAAGATCTTAAGCCTTCATTGGTGTTGAAACAACACAACTTTGAAATAAACAGCTCAAGTTCAAGGTGAAAAGAAATGGAGTCTCTATCAACACTTGTATGTTCATTTTTTTTTTTTAATCCAGGAGAGGTAACTAAGTTCAGCATTAACCACACATAAAATGTAGCTTTTCACCAACCTCTTCCAATCTGAGTCCAACTACTCATGTATACCAGGTGTAGGGTATTTACAAAGATTAACTCATTAGTTTAAAGTGGGCCTTATAGTAATCCATATGATAATTTTTTCCTACTCCCTTAAGCAATTAATTGTAAGCTACAGTGAATGCATGCAGTCCAGATGTACATTGATTTTAGTCTGGGATACTTGTTGTCAAATTCAGTTCAATTCTTTAGTTCCTAAGGAACATGAGTCCTAAACCACTTGTTTCATTACAGTACTTCGAGCTTGGATGTGCAGTATACATTAAAAAAATGTAGAATCTCCACGTATATGTTAGAATACTAGAATTGGGATTCAATTCAAGAAACTAAGTATTCAATACACCTTTGTTGAATGAGTAGACATGTATTGAATACTTAATATGTGATTGATGCTGTGATCTCAACAAATAAAAGTGTTTACTCTGGCAGAGAAGAAGAATAATATTGTAGTATGTGTCCATTTTACTAAAATGGGCTCAAGTAAAACACAAGAGAGATAAAACATAGCCTGGTTTTGTATCATCTAAAATCGGAGTTTTTTTCTGGCATATGGTTATTGTTGTACATTCTGATTTTCATAGTAACAGTGATTTTAGGAGAGCACTAAAAACAACACCAGTATTAGGATTTTACAGTTTAGAGAATAAGCCATCTCTCAGACTAAATGTTATATTAAGCCTTAATTTATGCACAATTTTTTTTTTCTTACGTGAAAGAGCACAACAATAAGTAGTAGGGAAATGAGAAACAAAGCCTTCCTCTTCCCCATGAAGGAGAAAGACATGGCTAGAGCTTAACAAGGAAAAAACTGTGTACAGTAGAGGGGATGTAGTGGACATGGTAGCCAGCAACTGAGATGTCTCCCCATGATCCCCATCTTTTGGCATTCATGTGTTCATGTAGTCTCCTTCCACATCATAAAGACGACACTCAGTGAGACCAATAGAATATGGCAGATATGATAGTATGTCACTTTTGGGTTTGGGTTATAAGACTTGGCCTTCTTGGGCCTTGTCTTTCTATGGAACCCCTCATTCTGGAGAAAGATCTGTCATGAGGACACTCTGGAATCTCTCTAGAGATGCCATGTAGTGAGTAACTGCCAGCCAGGGACTGAGGACCGCAGCCAACAACCATAAGCATTAGCTTGGAAGTGGTTCCTCTAGCTTATCTTTCCATTCCTAGATTCCTATACCTTAGACTATATCACATATTTGTTGTTTTAAGTCACAAAGCTTTGGGCTGATTTGTTATGCAGCAAAGTGTTAGATAGCTAATAGATGAGTCCTGCCTGCCCAAGGTAAACTCATAAAATTCAATCTCCAATCTCCTGTGCAGCTAAGACATAGATACGGATTCCAGACTCCACTAAGTAGATTCTCCCATGCTAGACTTCATTCAGAAATGAGTATATGGCAGAATGAAATTCTCCATGAAATCCTTTTAGCTGATGAGGGTAGTGGCCAAGAGTTTCACTTCTGGAGATGTAAATGGCTGTAGTGTCCAGTTACTGGGACTCTAAATGACAGGAATTGCAGAAGCAGTGGTGGGAGTTTTGTAGGGTGGTTTTAGTCCTCTATCCTAAAATTTTTATCTTTATCTTAGTCCTCCTAGTTCTAGTCTCTTTGAGCTATAAGCTTTAAATAGTGAACTGCTTCTGATTCATTGGCTAAAGTTGGTTAATATTACTTCCTCCTAGAAGATCTGACTGATATACAAAGGAGAATTGCCAATGAAAGGGGCCTGCCTTTTCTGCAGATATAATACCTTTGCATTAAACACTAGGAGAGTATTCCTAAGGAAGAAATTAGGATGAAGAATTTTAAAATAATTGAAACACAAAGTGTTTTGCCCTGGTGTTCTGTAAAAGGGAAAGAAGCCACCTCTCAGTGACACTGGATTTGGCTATAAAGCCCATCAGCCTTGTTATCTAGAGAAACAGTGAATAGGAAGTTAGTTTCTACTCACTTCACTGGCATCATTATCTGGAAATATCTTATAATGATCCTAAGCCATCAACAATTTGTAAACTATGGTTATCTACTTGCTATGATAGTGAAGTTTTGCAGCACCTTAGATTTAGAGACATTCCAGTGAGAAATGGTTTAATATAAAAAACAAAAAAGACTGTTAAATGACAGTAACAGAAAGTTATTTGTAAAATTCACTTGTATGGAATAACTCATTTCTCAACACTGCCTGCTAGATAACTGTGCTGTGCTAGATATCTGACTCATTCAGTCTGGTTTAAATTTAGTACTTATTTTTTGCTAGTAACCATATATAAGCTTTTCATGGGTGAGCAGGTTATTTAATAGAGTAGGAACTCTGATTTCTGACTTCATTTAGACAATTTACTTCCTTTGTATGTGAAAGTAAATGCAATTAAGAAATGTATTTGGATGGGTGCAGTGGTGCACACCTGTAATCCCAGCAGCTCAGAAGGCTGAGGAAGGAGGATTGTGAGTTAAAGCCAGCCTTCAAAACAGTGAGGCTAAGGAACTCAGTGAGACCTTGACTCTAAATAAAATACAAAATAGGGCTGGAGATGTGGTTCAGTGGTTGAGTGCCCCTGACTTCAATCCCTGGTATGCCCCCCGCCCCACAAAAGAAGAAATGTATTTGACAAATATATTTGTAAAAATAACTATAATTGCTTCAACTATTGTTGCTGAAAGCTCAATCCTTGTCCCTGATGCCAATTCAATAACAAGGACATGGTTTTGAGGAAAAGGAAAAAAAAGATTTATGACTTTGGTAGCAGAGGAGAAGCACTGGGGACTCCTGTCCCAAAGGCTGTGATTCTCCCCATCAGCAAGAACAGAGAGCTCTTAAAGAGGGATTCAAAGGCTACATTCCGGGTGTTCTCTGTTGGAGTCGTAATAATTCACTTGTTAATTTGGGGGACAGTCCCCTCTAAGATATTCTGGTACCATCCCCAAAGTCTGGATTACTTCATCCCTGTGGTGGGTATGTGCTCAAGGACAGATAACATTTAGAATGGAGAAGGAAGGTTATCCTGTTTCCCCTGAGAGAAAGGAAGAGGAGAGATTCCGGAGGAGCAGGGAGAGTGGAAGAGAAAGAAACATGTCCATTTAAAAAATAAGTTGCAGTGGCAGAGCAGCAAGGGTTATATTTAAAGCTTAAAGTGGACCACTGTTACATTATTAATTTCTTTATAGTATTTTCTGATAGGTATTTTTTTAAAAAATATAGAAACAGCTTCAAAATGGCTCTTTTAAAATACCCACTGAAATTGTTAATGTCCAAACCCAGTCTTCAGAGATGTCAAAATTCCCATATTGCCTTGTTAATAAACATCTAGCATTGATTAGATATCTAGATTGGCCAACTGCTTGTCAAGGATGTTGTAGGAATAAAATGATCACTGAGTGAACTATATCTATATGAGCGACTTTTAGGATCCCTTCACTTCTTGAAATTCGGTGAGCATCTGTGATGCACCATTTGAGTTACTAAATTAAGACTCAGTTTAACAAATATTTTTTTATCTTGTGTGAATTTCAAATATTTAAAACTGGACAAAATTTTAGTAATATTAAGTAATATTCCTTAGAGAAATTGCCTATATTAAAAGGATAAAGTTCAATGAATCAAAACTCCCAGAAAATTACTTATTACATTACAGATTATTGTATTTTTTTGCTGGGTTCAGTGGCTCACACTTGTCATCCCAGTTACTCAGGAGGCTGAGGCAGGAGGATTGGAAATTTAGGGCCAGCCTCAGTTACTTAGCAAGACTCTGTCTCAAAATGAAAATTTAAAAAACAAACAAAAAAACCCCCTGGGGATGTAGCTCAGTGGTAAAGCACCTTGAATTTGATTCCTAATACCAAAAAAAAAAAAAAAAAAAGAAAGAAAGAAAGAAGAGAGAGAAAAGAAAAAATGAACTACATTTTAAAACCATGTTTTTAAACAAATACTTGCTTTTAATTTAAATTATGAATATATATTTATGACATGTAAATACATTAAATAAATATACAAATGAATGTTCTGATTTCCAGGCATTTCTCATCAGTTCTCTTGTAACCTATGTTAATTTTAGTGGCCTTCCTCTTCAACCTGACTTACTGCTTTCCCTGCTTGCACTTTTACCCTTTTCTTAGACATCCTCTATGCAGCAGCCAGAATGAAATTTTAAATTTTCCAATCATTCATCATGCCCCTCTGTTACGGTTTAGATGTGGTGTCACCCAAAAGCCCATGTGTGAGACAATGCAGGAAGATTTGGGGAAGATTTGGAGAAGAAACGATTGTGTTCTAACCTTAATCTAATCAGTGAATTAATCCTTTACCTGGGTGGTGGCTGGAGGCAGGTGGGTGTGGCTGGAGGAAGTGGTTCATTGGGGGCGTGGCTTTGGGCTATTTATTTTGTGTCTGGAGAGTGGAGTCTCTCTGTTTTCTGATCTTCATAGGAGCCGCTTCCTTCCACCACACTCTTCTGTCAAGATGTCCTGCCTCACCTCGAGCCCTGAGGAATGGAGCCAGCCTTTGAAAGACCAAGACCTCTGAAACTGTGAGCCCTCAAATAAACCTTCCCTCCTTTACAGTCCATCTGGTTGGGTCTTTTAGTCGCAGCAGCGAGACAGCTGACTAAAACACCTTCCTTAAAATTCTTCTGAGGTTTCTCTCTGCCCTTAGTAGAAAATTCTAGTTCCAAAATACGGCTAAAAAAGGGCCTCTGAGCTCTCCAATGTGCCTATATGTTTAACTTCATCTCTCCCTCCAGTCTCTTTTCCCACTCTCTCTGCGTTTTTGGTTATAGCAATATTAAGTTGTAATTCATATACCATACTACTCACATATTTAAATAGTACAATTTAATTCTTTTTAGTGTATCTGGATAGTTGTCCAACTACCACCACAATCAATTTTAGAACATTTTCATAACCCAGATTGGAAATCCTGTGCCCTTTAGCAATCATCCTTAATTTCTCCCAGCATTCCTGGCCCCACGCAACCACCAATCAATTTCCTATCTGTATACATTTGCCTAGTCTGGACCTTTTATGTAAATGGAATCTTACATAATTTTTGTGACAGACTTCTTTCACTTGCGGGAATGTTTTCAAGATCTATTATATTGTATAGCACATTAGTTTTGTTGTTTTTACTACTGAATAAAAAACTATTTGCGTGGATATATAACATGTATCCTTCCACCAGTTGATGGATGTTTGAGTTATTTTCTACATTTTTGGCTATTATAAATAATATTGTTGTCAGCATTTATGTTCAAGGTTTTGTGTGGGTATGTATTTTCCTTTCTCTTGGGTATAGAGTTAGGAGTGAAATTGCTGGATCAGGTAGTAACTCCCCATTTAAGTTTTAGAAGAACTAGACTGTTTCTAAAGCAGCTACACCAGTTTGTATTTTCACCAGCTATGTATGAATATTCCAGTTTCTCCTCATCCTGCATTAGTGACAACCCTTGTTATTGCTTTTTTATTATAGCCATCCTGATGTGTGTAAAGTATTATTTGATTGTGGGTTGGATTTGCATCTCTCTCTCTCTTTTGTACCAGAAATTTAACCCAGGGGTGCTTAAACACAGAGCTACATTCACAGCCCTTTTTATTTTTTATTTTGAGACAGGATCTCTCTGAGTTGCTAAGGGCCTTGCTAAGTTGCTGAGATTGGCTTTGAATTTGTGAATATCCTGCCTCAGCCTCCCAAGCTGCTGGGATTACAGGCATGCACCACTATCCCTGGCTTTGCCTTTCTTTTATGGCTAATAATATTGAATATCCTCTCGTTATTAGTCCTTTGTATATGTTATTAGTCCTTTGTATATCTTCTTAGGAGAAATGTTGTTTCAGATCATTGGCCTGTTGGAACAATTAGTTTTTTTAAATTACTAAATTCTTTGAGTTCTTTATACCTCTTAATATGAGTCCCTTACCAGATAAATTATTTGTGAAATTGTTTGCCTACTGTGTACTGTAGTTTTCCATTTTATAGTATCCTTTGAGGAACAAGTTTATGATTTTGATGCTCAAATTATTGTCTTCTTTCTAAGCTTTTGTTTTCATACTCATGAAAACCACTGCCTAATAACAAATTATCAAGATCTAAACTTCTGGGATTTTATTTGTTTGTTTGTTTGTATGTATGTATTTATGGTGGTGCTGGGAATTAAACCCAGGGAATCAAACATGCTAGCTACATAATCTACTTCAACTCCTGAGCTATATCCTCATTCCTAAACTGTGCTTTTCTGTTTAATAATTTTAATTCTTATAGTTAGGCCTTTGATTTGTTTTTGATTAAGTTTTGTATTTGGTAGGAGGAAGATGTCCAAGTTTATTGTTTTGCAGGTGGATATCCAGTGGTCCCAACACCATTTGTTGAAAAGATTACAGTATTTATTCTTCTTCCATTCAATGGTCTTGGTACCACTGGTGAAAAATCAGTTGATCACGGACACAGAGGTTTATTTCTGGACTCTGAAATCTATTCCATTAATCTCTAAGTCTATTTTCATGTCAGTATTGCACTGTATTAATTATCATGACATTATAACAAGTTTTGAAATCAGAAGTGTGAACCCTTCTAACTTCTTTCTTTCTCAAGATTATTTTGACTGTTTATATGAATTCAAATGAATTATAAGATCAGTTTGTAAATTTCTGCCTTAAAAAGAGCAACTAAGATTTTAATAGGGAATTCATTCACCCTAGTAATCAATACCGATTGGGGAGTACTGCCATCTTAACTATATTAAATCTTCCAAAGTGGGATGTCTTTCCGGTTATTTAGGTACTCTTTAATTTTTTTTATAGTTTTCAGTGCATGAGTTTTGCACTTTGTAAAATTTATTCCTAGATATTTTATTCTTACTGATGCTATTGTAGATAAATGTTTTCTTAATTTCAGTTCCAGATGGTGCTTTGCAAATGTTTAGAAATACAATTGATTTTTGTATATTGATCTTATATCCTGCAACTATCCTGTTCTCATTTGTTAGCTCTCTGACTTTGTTATGGATTTCTTAGGATTTTTGACACACAAGATCATGTTATCTGCAAACAGATCATTTTAATTCTTCCTTTTCGATCATTATTATTCTTGCCTAAGAACCTGTGTTGAATCAAGTGGTGAGAGTGGGCATCCTTGTCTTGCTCCTGATCTTAAGGGAAAACCTTTTAGTCTTTCACTATTAGGCGTGATGTTAGCTATGGAATTTGATTCCTAGTTTCTTTCTTCCTTTTTTTTTTTTTTTTTTGTACCAGGAATTGAACCACTGAGCCACATCTGCAGCCCTTTTTTATATTTTATCTTGAGACAGGGTCTCACTGAGTTGCTTAGGGCCTTGCTAAATTGCTGAGGCTGGCTCTGAACTTGCAATCCTCCTATCTCAGCCTCCTGAGCTGCTGGGACTAAAGGTGTGTGCCTATGCACTCAGCCCTAGTTTCTTATATATCAGCCACATAGTTTCCAAAACTTGTCAGACTTCCCTGCCTCAGTGTCTGCAAGCCTGGTTCTTCTCATGTTTGGCTTCTTTCCATCTTTCAATTTTCAGTAAAGCCTTTTCCCCAGCTAAAATGGAATGCCTCCTTCATTCATTATTTTCTAGAAAACCATCCTAGTTCCTTTATAGAACTTATCCCAATATGTACATATTTTGTGTGTTGTTTTGCTTATTTATTTTCTCTCTCCATGTGTTTTCTGTGAGGACAGGGACTATTTCCACCCTGATTGCTCTTGTATCTCCAGTATCCATAACAACAAATAATCCCTACATTCTGTTGAATGATTGAGTGAATAAATAAGTGAATAAATAACCATACATCCAGTCATCTTTGATATCATCTGATCGATTTTAAAAATAAACATACCTAAAACCTACCCTCTTAATGACTATCTCTCAGCCACTTCAAAAGCCACTCTGTCATTTTGGTATTGGCTTTATATCAGCTTGGGACATTTTCTTTGCACAGTATCCAATTCTTAAGAAAAATATGAGTTGTGTAAAATGAAATCAGAGTTTGTACTATGAGAAATGTAGATATTTGGTATATGACACATCAGTGCATTTGACAGTGACAATTTACATTCCCAAGTCTACAGATAGCTACTCTTAGCTTGTTCATTGAAAGTACAGTTTTTGTGTTTCTTTCTCACATGTTTGGAACACTCAGTGAAATACTCTGAAGTTAACCTACTTAGGTATATGAAAAAAGGAAAACTGTCTAGTCTGACATTTATGTCATTGATTGCTTTCCCAACAGCATTAAAGATGCAAGAAGCAATCCAAGATTGACTTTTGAGACCTCTGACCCAATCCTGGCTCTGACACCTACTCTCTGGGACCCTGATAGATCATTTGACCTAGCCAAGCTTTAGCCACTTCCCTGTACAATCATCCGCTTCACTGGATTTCTCAGAGTTAGACAGTGAAATTGCAAGTACTCATCCAGTGCTAGGTGCACAGTAGGCTGTCAATCAGTCACACCTTCTATTATTAGTGTAATCACCTATCAGTCCAACACCTGCCATCCCCACCTCACTATCTAACAACTAAGGCAGAGACTTACTTGCCAAGAATAAGAACAGCTATTAAAAAGCTGAAATTCAAAACCGAATCTCCTGGCTCACAGTCCACTTCTTTTCATTTCAACACACAGGGCAAGCCTCAGCTTGCAGAGTCAAACAGCTGGAAGAAGCAAGCTCATTTCATGGCTATGAGCTAGTCAGAAAAGAATGTGGCGTGTATACTTTCCTAATGAAAAGTAAACAGAAAGACCTTTTTAGTCCTTTGGCTGCAAATCAGAATCCTTTTGTGCAAATTGAATTCATTTTGCTATTGCTTCAGGATAAAATAGACTCCATTACCATTCTCCATCACTAGTACTCCACATTTTCCTTGCTCTGAATGTATCCCATTTCTTAGAATTAGAATGGAGACTTCAGTGGATCACAATAGCTGTTGGGAATGTAGAGGGGAGAAAATAAAAATTAACCTTCATGGATGCAAAAGAAGTGAAAAATAACCTTCAGAGTAGCAATGACATTTTAATTTGAAAATTTTCCAATAAGATTGGACTAGAAAGTCTTTGTGACCATATACAAATTAGAAGTGTATGACCCTTTGAATAATTTTATTTCACCTGGCCTTCAGGAAAAATCATATTAGTAAGAAGGAATACATTGAAAAACAACATGAGGGAAATCTGAATTTTTAACAATTAAATATGTTCTGTTAAATGAGTTTTACAATTCTTTTTTTTTTTTTTTGGTACCGGAGATTGAACTCCAGATTTCTCCACCACTGAGCCACATCCTCAGCCTTATTTTTTTTGTTTAGCCCCTCGCTATTGCTGAGGCTGGCTTTGAACTTGCAATTCTCCTGTCTCAGCCTCCCGAAGTGCTGGGATTACAGGCATGTGCCACTGTGCCCAGCTTGAGTTTTACAATTCTTGATTATAACTTTCATTAATAGAAACTGACCTGAGGGAAATGAATGCAAAATAAAAAATAAAGAAATATAATATTTCCTCTGTTCTTATAATTATTTTGTATTCTTATAGGATGAACTAAGGTTGTAACACTTATGCTTTCCACAAAGATGAGGTGGTGGGAATGGAAATTCAGCCCCATTTCTCTTCCAGAGAATGAGAGAATGGGAAACCTTTTCTCTTTGTACAAAGTGTCCATCTTTTGACCAAGTCTCAAGTTCTGGAGTTCTTAAGGGACACCTTTTCTAACTTTTTCAAAGGAACCATATAGGTTGGGATAGCTCTGTATAGGTATTATAATCATATTAGAAAACAGCATGGTAATATGACCTAAAATTAACTCACAGACAGTAAATCTACTTTTTTTTAAATTTTTTTTTTTTTTTTGGTACTGGAGATTGAACTCAGGGGCACTCGACCACTGAGCCACCTCCAGCCCTATTTTGTGTTTTATGTAGAGACAGGGTGTCACTGAGAGTAAATCTACTTTTAAGAAGGAGCGAACTCCAACTCTTCACACACAAGTTTGTTTCAGTACCTAAAGTAACAGCCTTGTGTGAAAACTTCCCAAGTTCAATCCGAAGTTAATTCTCTTTATTCATTCATGCATGCATCTATTTATTCCATATGTACAATCAAGGAATAATGTTACTGCTGATCTAATAGATGAGAATTTCAGAGCAAGTCTCATCAACAGTGAAGAAAATTTAACCCATTGTTAAACGCTCTCTCTGTGTGATTACATGCATAGTATTGTGATTGCCCATTAATGGATAACACTACATATTTAACATAGATTGTTCAAGAGTTGCCTAGTGTTTTCTAAATAGATGCTAAGAAAAAGCTGGCATTTTCCATAACCATATGATTAGCTACTAGCCCCACTGTTTTCTATTTACCCTTTAAAGAAAGCCCATGCAGAGAGTTTGCCTTCCTAGCAATTGTTAGGTTCTCTGGAAGGGTCCTTGTGGGTAGCTGCTAGAGCTCATTAGGCCTCCATACTCAGCCCAGACAACATTTGCAGGCTGGTTTATTTTAATATAAACAATAACACTCAGTGTACTGCAGTGAAATACTTCTTTGTGACTTTCCCTATATATGAGTTCCTTTTTTATTTCTCTTTATGTCCACGAAGAAAGCATTTCAAAGCTCCATGGCATCCCTTTGAGATCGCAGCTCTGACTTCCATGGGACCCTCTTTGAAATCATAGGGGTTATTGTTTTATGTGTTAATCATTGTCAGTCTTGCTCTCACAGATTAATTAATCTAACTGGTAAAAACATTCCAAACAAATCAAGCTTCCTTTTTCTTCCATCCACTTAAGTGTGTTTTTAATGTAGTGCTGAGCACGACCCCCCAGCCAACATGAGAGGTGATACTGATATGGGGCTGGTGACCTTCTAAATCTTGACAGATTAGTGGGGTTGCCTTACTTGTAAGGTCTGCCAGAGTTACTGGTAGAGGTTGTTGCAGTGGTATTTTTCTTTCCTTATGTATTTTTCCTTCTCTTGATAACTCTGTCCCCATTTCCCTTTCAGTCTATGCCGTAGTAGTTTTTCAATACCCGAGACAATTAGCCTATCACATTTCCTGGTCACAAGGATTTGTTCAGAGGAAGTCATGTGATCAAACGGCGGCCAATGAGACACAATGAATCTTTTCCTGGGTGGAAATGCTGGGGCAAGAACGCTCTCTCTTTTTCAGTGGACATCAATGAGGAAAGATGTAGCCCAGGACCTCCAGGGACCCCATTTCAAGACCACTGTGGGAGAGCCTGTCTGACACCATGTCTGTGCCAAGATGGAGAGTTAGGAGCTCTTAGATTTGGATGTCTTTGTTTGAGTCCTTGGGTTTAACTGTGCTTAAGTCAGCTTTACTCATGGAATTTTGGGTTATATGATTAATATTCACCCACTTAGCACTGGAATGAACAACTGTGACAGCTAGATTGAAGTATCACTGAGATAGTTTGTAATCCTTTCTAGTTCCTCTATAGGTCAAGATCCCATCTCTTTGAGAAGACTTTTTGAAAATTTTGGAAGCTACTCGTAAATTCTCACTGTAATTCCCCCTAGTCTCAGGTTTGGCTAACACCATTGCTCTTGCACCTGCAAGAAACATGGGCAGAGCCTCAGGATCCGGTGTCATCTTAGTGTCTAAGATGACCTGTAGAAAGGACAGGAGACCTGGAATAAAGCCATCTCAACTCAGTTACAAATTAGCAAGTCTCCATCTGGGATTGGGGCAAGGTGTTCCATGACCTAGGATAAGGAACATGCTTTAGTGTCAAATTCAGGGGTCATCAGATAATTTTATTTTCTTCCATTTGGGTCCATTTTCTTAAAATTAATAAGTGAAAGAACAAATTCAGAAAAGATGAAAATGGCATCATATTTCTCATGGATAATGCTACATAATGTCTTTGATAATATTTTGACATATATATGGGAAAACCTCTTCAGTTTTTCTTTAGCTATATATACTCATTATTTAACACATGATGATTTGGGTATATTCATTGTATGAAAATTTGTCACTCTTTATAATATATATGCACTTGTCCATATGTGTATTTCAATACAAAGTTTTAAAAAATTATGGTTATTACAATGTCAAAACAATAAAATTATCTGTACGTATTTATCGATTTAACCAGAATAATTTTAAAATGTACCCACATTTTAATATGTCCCCAATACTAGTTAAGTTATATAATCCTGTGTGAGTATTAAGTTTGGCTTAAATTTTGAATTGTGTGAGCATACTGCATTTATTTCATTCAGAGACAACTTCTAGGGAAATCTGACTGTCGTTATTAAAGTGCATGGTTTTAGTAAGAGGCCATATAAAATAAAGCCTAAAAATCCCCCACTCAAATTCTTCACTTTCTTTTCTATCTACCTGTGATTTTTTTTTTTTTGCTACTTTAAGATTTTAAAAATTTGTCTTTTAGAACAGACTTAACATGCTTTTCCAAGTTTTCACCATAAGTTTTTTATACTGTAGAACACACTCTACTAGAATTTGATCTGGGTCCACCATTCATGCTGGATTTTTGTTGTTGTTGTTATTGTTGTTGTTTTGTACCAGGAGTTGAACCCAGGGGTGCTTAACCACTGAGCCACATCCCCAGTCCTTTTTAAAATTTTTTATTTTGAGACAGGGTCTTGCCAAGTTGCTTAGGGCCTTGCTAAGTTGCTGTGGCTGCTTTTAAAATGCTGGGTGCTTTTGGATAGATTGGTTTATTTATTCATGATGCTCCATTAATTCTCTGGGAGTAGGACTGACATTACACATAAAGCACTTTAAGCTTCACTGAAGTCAAGCACACAGAAAAATCTGGTCTTTTGTTTTATTGCGGTTGTTTTTCGAGTGTTTATTTAAATATTAAAATGCAATCTTAGGAAAGGTTTTTTTTTTCATTTTTAACCTAATAAATATTAGCTGATATTTGTTCCAGATATAGACTCTAGAACATTTGTTATCATTTTATCTAGCTAATCTATGATCTATCAATTATCTATCACGTGTCTATCCAATCATTGATGTTTCGTATGTCTATCACCATTACATTTTAATTCTAGCTGCATTTGTCACACTGATCAAGTGACTGAAGTTCAGTTTTATTTTTTGTTGTTTGTTTTGTTTTTTTCTTTTTGGACCTTTGTATGAATATTAATGCAGAATTGAACTGTTTTGCTGGTTGTAATAGTGCTGTTTTCTCTGTGCGTCTTTGCAGACTCCTCTGTTATATGACTCACCTTTTGCAGTTTTGACTCTCCTGGTTGTGAGCTGGCACTTACCCACAGTAAAGAGGTGATGGTTTGCATTTAAAAAGAAGTATCTCAAGCTATTGTGCAGAAGTCGGATTGTCAGTATCTTAACAAGTCCCACTTCCTGTTCTTTTTCTTTTGACACCAGGGGTGCTTAACCACTGAGCTATGTCATCAGCCCTTTTTTGTATTTTATTTAGAGACAAGGTCTTGCTGAGTTGCTGTCCTGTCTTAGCTTGTCAAGCTGCTGGGTTCTCAGGCTGTGCACCATTGCACCTGGCTCTTCCTGTTCTTTTGACCTCTGTTTCCCTGGATCTTCACTTTAGTGAGGTATGCATCATTAACTTTTCTAGCTAATGTAGTGAGTAGCATCTCCAGTGTTCCTAATTTTACATGGTTTCTCTTTCTCGCACATTGAAAATCATCCCTAAGATAATTTATGTAAAAGCATCTATTACTAGCCACTCAACGAAGTTTAATTTTTTTTTGTTCCTTTCCTAGTTTGTGCTGATTTGACCTAATGTTTAGAATACTCTATAGTAAAAATTACCCCTTGTTAGGAGGCATTCAAATTTAATAAAACCTAAAAATGTGAGTAGAGGACTTGATCATACATTAGGTTACAAATATGTCAGTCATTTTTATTATGCAAAACTTAGGACTTGTGGCATTCTTCAGATAGCTTGTGAAATGTTATCCACAGGGCTGTAGATTTTGCTGTGGAGGATGGAAAGGAGCTGATTGATATTGACAGATTTTAAGGATGATAGCCTTTATGGGACCAGTGGACCACATAATACTTGGATCAGATTATTGCCAAATGTGTTGAATCACTTTTCAATTCTTATTCGATCTCCAGACATAACAACAATATCAAGTTAAACAAATGTAGACTCTAGTGCTGAGTTAATAGTCTAGCATTTACTCCATCCAGCATAATGCTGTTCCAAAACATTTCTTCTTCCCTTGTCTGTCAAACTTACTCCACCGAGCCCCATGCTCTCCAGCAATATCCATCATACCCTCCATCTTTTTATGATGGCATGCTGGTCTTTTAGATACTTATTCTTATTCATTAAATATTATCTCAATTTTTTTTTATTTTGAAACAATTCCTATTCACAAGTGTTGTAAAGATAGTACATAGATTACATACCCATATATATCACATACCCATCAGCTGGAGGATCTCCTGATTTGAACCTCTAATTAGCAGTGGTACCCTGAGCAAAGCTAAGCAATTAATCATGGTGTGATACTACTACAGCTTTATTCATTTATTTATTTAATCTTCCATTTTATTTTATTTTTCATATTTAATTTATTTATTTGTTCTATTTAGGCTTACATGATAACAGAGTGCAATTTGATTCATTGTACATAGAGGATAACATATCAATTCTCTAGTTAGTTGTATAGAATCACAACATATATGCAACATATAAGTTAGGGCTATGATGACCATCATATTCCACCTCCTTTTACCAGTTTTTTCGCTAGCATCCTTTGTTAGAAGACCCGCTGCAGTACCAACATTGCATTTTGTTGCTGTTTCCTCAGATTCCTCCAATCAGGTTTCCTGGTATTACAGCCTTAACTTGTTTTTCAGCTTTGTCACTTTTTTTGGTACCAGGGATTGAATTCAGGGGCACTCGACCACTGAGCCACATCCTCAGCCCTATTTTGTGTTTGCAGGCATGTGCCATAGCATCTGGCACCTTGTCATTTTCAAAGATTATTGTGTCTCTTTTCTTTTTTGTTATGGAGAAGATTAGTGTTCAGGCATGTTGTAGCATGTCCCTCAGTCTGGGTTTGGTGGATGTCCCCATGTTTACGCTGTGATGGATTTGGAAGCACTCTTCCCAGTACGTCAGCTCAAACTGTATCCAGGATGTCCTGGTAACTTACTACTGGTGGTGTAAAGTTGGATCACTTGGTTCAAGTGGTGTCTACTAGGTTTTTCCACTATAAAATTTCTACTTTTGCCTTCTTTATGTTCACTTGATTAGATATGAGTCACTAAACCTAACCCATACTTAAGAGGAAGAGAATTAAGTTCCACTTCTTTGAGTAACATAAATTAAAAAAAAAAAGTTTTTGGTGGACATATGTTTAAACCACCCTGGTAATTAATAAATATATTGGAGAAGAGACTTTGAGGCTATATAAATACTCTTTCTTCTTAACGTTTTACCCATTACTTTTAGTTTTCATCTATAAATATTGTGAAAGTCAGTATTACTGTTTGCTATTTTCTGTTTGCTTCATTCTATTATTTAGAATTATTCTGTATGGAAGATTCGTCACTTTTCCTTTATAGTTAGTTGTTCCTTGATGATTACAGGGGATTAGTACCAAGACCTCCTTCAGATGCTAGAACCTGTGAATTCTCAAGTTGCTTATACAAGATGGTGTAGTATTTGCATATAACCCACTCATGTGATCCTGTATATTTCAGATCATCCGTAGATTACTTATAATACTCAACACAATGTAAATGCCATGCAAATGATTATTACAGCATATTGTTTAGGGAATAATGACAAGAAAAAATTCTGTACATGTTCAGTACAGACACTTTTTTTTCCTCAAATACTATCTATACTTGGTTGAATCCATGGATGTAGGACCTGTGAATGTGGAGGAACATTTATTTATTTACATATAATACATGTACATGGATAATATTTATCTATCTACATATGTACATGCATATATATTATATTTAAATTAATATTTATCCAGAAAGCAACATAAATACTATTTATTTATTTACATATATATGTACGTAGATAAATAAATATAAAAAACCATATTCGAGCCCTGGATCTTGGCATAATCTGGAATTGCTCTACCATTGTAATATTAAAGCTAAACATCCAGTTCTTCTAGGTCTTTCATTCATTTTCCTTCAACAATTCTTCTAGGAGGCTCCAGTCTCTTTACATCTCTGTTTTCTCCCAGCCCATAAATCCTGGAGCTTAGTGCTTATAGACACTAATAGATATGGGAAATGGAAAGTCCTCAAAATAATGTAGCCTGAGAAAAATGGAGTAAAAAAGAACAGCCACGCGCTGACAGCTTTCTCCTCCCAAGACAAATGTTTTCCTGGTGCTAATCACAGGCAGGAAGGAGGCGTCTCATTACACTGAGGTGATAGCCTCTGACGGGCACTGACCTTCTGAAGAGCACAGAACCCTGACCCAAGAGCTCAAATTCCTGAGCACTAAAACTGACCACTTCACTGATTGATAAAACAAACCCTAAATTTCTGTGTGTCCAAGAAAACTGATATGCTCACCAGACCACCTCTCAGGGTAACCGATATAAGCCCAGTCCCTTTCTTTGTTCAGTGGCTCATTTTCCACCAGGAAAGTGGGTCCATTCCCGTAGGTGTGGTCCCATTTCTGAATAAAGGCTGAAATGATCTGTGAAGCTTGCGTTCTTCCTGGTCTTTTTGCACTAACAGACACCATTTCCACTAGTTGTTGGGTACTAGTGACATAAACCACACAACTTTATTGGGATCTTGGCAAGATTTGGCAAGCCCTCCATCTGGACACAGTCAACTCTCTCCTACTGTCCTCTTCCCAAAGCTCTTTTCCTTCCTATCCATCTCTCCCAGCTGATGAGCTCATCTTTTGCTGCACAGAGGCAGTATCCACCATCAGAGGGAACGCCCCTAATTCCAGCAACCAATGGAATCTCTTCCCTATCTTGCTCTCACCTTTTTCTCCTTTTCTTCTTCCTTTCCTGAAGGACGTGGTTTTCTTCTTATCTAGGGGCAATCCTTCCCACCTGGGTTCAGAACCCTATTCTCTCCTTCCTTTCTTGCCCCTTCAGTCTCTTGATTCCTTTCCCTTTCCTGTATATTTTCAAAATACTCCTTTCTCTTGCTGCCTGCTTTAC
This sequence comes from Xerus rutilus, assembly GCA_028644305.1. NCBI lineage: Eukaryota > Metazoa > Chordata > Mammalia > Rodentia > Sciuridae > Xerus > Xerus rutilus. The sequence continues at coordinate 44,384,505 of CM053413.1, forward strand.
CAACGCAGATAGACAAAGCAAAAGGAAACAAAAGCATCCCCCTACTGAAGCCCATGTTACCCTCTCAGTGCCTCCATTATTTTATTTGCCCTCACCTGTTTTGAAAACTGCCTATTCACCTGTCTTCTACTTTTTTTTCTTTTTGGTGCCAGGGATTGAACTCAGGGGCACTCGACCACTGAGCCGCATCCTCAGCCCTATTTTGTGTTTTATGTAGAGACAGGGTCTCACTGAGTTGCTTAGCGCCTTGCTGTTGCTGAGGCTGGCTTTGAACTCGCGATTCTCCTGTCTCAGCCCCTCAAAATGCTGGGATTACAGGCATGTGCCACCGTGCCCGGCTTCACCTGTCTTCTACTTTAAGCCACTACAGTTCAGCTTCTGTCCTCCTGCACTATTCCGCCATATTGCTCTTTCCAAAGTGACCCATGGTGGCCTCCAACTAACGAAATCCAGTGGATACTTGCCAGTCCTCAGCCTTGTTGATCATCCACTCTCCTTCCTGAAATTGTCCTCTTACTTTACTTCAGTGACAGTTTCTGTTTTTTCCTCCAGCCACTTTGGCCATTCCTCTTTCTAGTTGTCAGAGTCCTGATCTGGGTCCTGATCTGGGTCCCATCTCTCATGACATGCATCTGGGGACAGGAGGGGAATTTATTCCCTTCGAGGCCTCCAACTACTCTCTCTGTGGCTGTGGGTCTCACTTGCTGATGCTACTTCTCCAGTAGCTCTCAAGTCCTTCTATTTATGTTCATCCTCCCTGCAAGTCTTTCTTTCTCACTGGGATTGTGACAACAGCCTTCTAATTGCATTCCCAGCCTCTAATCTTGTCCCTCTCGAACTTGTTCTCCAAATGCTGCTTGGATGGTTTCCAAATGCAAATGGGAACAAATCTTTCCCTTCAATGGCCCTGGTTGTCCTTAGACAAAAACACAAACTCCTAATCTGGATTCACAAGTCTTGCTTGGGTCCAGAGTACTTGTCAGGTCTCATCTGTTATCATCGTGCTTTGCTAAACTTGTATTTTCTCCAGCCTCAAAGAAGCATCATTTTATTTTATTTTTTTTGCCTGCAAAATTGTCTACCCTTCACCTTCTTTCAGTTTTATCAAACCGTTCCTCCCACGCCTTCCTTGACTACCTCTCTATCCTCATCAGTATGAGTTGGGTGCCCCTCTTTCTGCTCTTCTGGGGCCTTGTCTCCTATTGAAGCACTTAACATACCAAATGTTTTGTTTACTTGCCTATCTCCCCCATAAGTAGTGCTGAACTCATGAATGAATGAATTGACAGGCTTTTTTAAAAAAAATTAACAGTAATTACCCTCTCTACAACTCTTTATTTTAATCTTTTTTTTTTTTTGGTATTGGAGATTGAACTCGGGGGGTACTCAACCAGTGAGCCACATTCTCAGCCCTATTTTGTGTTTATTTAGAGAGAGGGTCTCACTGAGTTGCTTAGCGCCTCGCCGTTGCTAAGGCTGGCTTTGAACTCGCGATTCTCCTGCCTAAGCCTCCCTAAGTGCTGGGGTTACAGGCATGCACCACCGTGCCTAGCTTTTATTTTATCTTTTTATAGGCAGAAAGTGATTCATAGAATACTTTATATCAGAAAATCATCTTAGGAAATATTATTACAATGGTTATTGGGTTCTAGATAATCCAGTATCTCAATTGATTCATAAAATGGCCTAAGTTAATTTAAAATTCCCCTTACAGTTTTCCTACAAGTTATCATTACTCTATGAATTTTCATTTTTCCTTCCTGGCCTTTCTGTATATGTCTCTCATTTTCTTTCTCTGTAGCTTCTCAGCCATATAGTGGGTTAAACAGACTTCTGTGAGTTTGTGTGGGATCTTTCTGTAACATCGATCACTTGGTAAGTGACGAATTGCAGTTCATTGCAACACCAGAATGTGGTGGCACAGATGGTTGTAGCCCTAGTTGAATGCACATCAGTTGACAATTCCTTTGTTTATGGATGAATGGAAGGGCTGGATGTTGGGACTACAAAGATGCCTGTGACCCACTATCTATCAACTGCTGAAATGGGATTGTAATTTCTCCATACATATTTTCTCTAGACCATTGCTAAGGCAGTTCATGGCTACCAGGGATAAAAGCAGTAATGGCCTGGGTACGGGCCATTTAAATACACAAATGCTGATTATTCAGGTTTATAAAGCATGAGGGAGTAAACGCGTGTACACATGAGCACGCACACACACACACACATACACACACACTTTTTATGATTAAAAACCATCCTGCTGATAGTACTGCTTCCTGAGCTACCAGTGTGAAAGAAAAGCCTGTTGTGAGGCAAAGTCCCTCTGCCTTGAGGTTGTGACTCCTTGATGAGAATCATCCAATTAAAATTCTCTAAACTGAATTTCCGGTTTACTTGTACCCGAGTGGTTAATGTTCAGATTTCATTTAGTTATTGGACCCAGCCCAAGAGTATGCTTGAACTGCCCTCTGATTAGCAAAAATTTTTAAAACTATGGCTATTTACTTCCTTGTCCTTCAACTATTTAGGCTGCCTGATGCTTTTGCCGAAAAGAAGCAACTCTTGGGGGCTGCCAGGTACCAAGGTCATCCGTCTCCTCCTGTTGATTTCTGGCAGTCGGTAGGCATGCTGCTGTGCCTCTCGGTGTCCTCACGCAGGGGCAAGGGCTTGGATGGCAGCTGGTCAGCTATGAAGGTTACATAGATGAGTTCATTGTAGGCACGCAACTGCTTTGTTTCTATACTCAGATAAACATAATCGGCTAAGATAAATTTTTCAGTACATACTCTTGATGTCATTTTTTAATCATATTTATGTCCTGCAGAGTTTATGTTCTAAAGCAGTCATTTGGCCTTCACACTGATATGGTGGCAGCTTTTTCTAAACTACAGCTTACATTTTGAAAGTCTGCTTTCACACTAGCTTGTGTGAACAACGAGTGATTTTATACTTACGCTTTAGCGTAGGTATAGGGGATTAGTGTTTGGTCTAAGGATTACAATTTATTAGGTATCATCTATTAAACTTGTGAAATGCTTAAAGCATAGCCATAGGCATTGTAAGGAAGTTAAAGACTCAATCTTTGATTTGGCCCCTTAAAACATATGCTCATGAAATCATCCTAAATTGATCCCTGGGCTGTGGTTCATTAAGTTCAAGACCATACACTGAATCTATAGTTGAGTCCTAACACTTCAGTGAAGGAGTGATCAGACTATTCACTCAACAAATTCAAGGAAAGATTTATCAAGTGCCTACTTTGTGCCAAGCACCGTGCTAGGTTAGGTGCCAGGGACAAGAGGAATCCATATGTTCACTTGCGTCAGGATCTTCAGAGAAAGACAGTAGTAAAAATGACCTGGGCAGACTGCCACAGGATTCAAAGAAAGCTCCAAGGGGAGGGGTGTGTGAAGCTTTCAGAAATATGAAGAGCATCCATAATACTGTGTGTACGGCTCTGAGTACAGCTGCTACGTGCAATGTCTGGTTTACATTTACCTTGCGTAGAAATGACTCATTATGCCAAACTGTGTCCTAAGCCTTCTACCAATGAACTGACCATTT
>CM053413.1:44388574-44447966 GCA_028644305.1 Xerus rutilus
TTTGATCTGAAGTCATAATGATGCCTGTAGGGGCGTTCTTGACACTTGAGGAATGAACAGAAGCATGGTATAGTTAGACCAGAAAGAGCTAAGGTAGGAGTGATTCAAAATGGCAGTGATGAGTTAGGCAGAGGCCAAGGTGCATATGGCCTTTAGGTCATTTTCAGGGGCTAGGATCCTCTTAAAACTGTATAGATTTATGGAATAGGGTATATTACTGGATTTACATATTAGAACTCTGCTATAGATAGTGAATGGATCTGATGGGGATAAGGTGAGTGTTGGGAGACTTTTCATGGAAGCTATTTATTAATCTAGGCAGTGACTACCTGGTACCCTATACTGATGAACTTGAGATCTATTCACATTAAACTGATAGGACTGTGATGGGTTGATTGTAAGGGAGGATAATGTAGGGCATGGGGGAGAGGTGTGACTCTTAGATTTCTGACCTGCTTAGATAAGTGGATGTGGGTCTTCTTAAGAGTTCTCTTATAGCTCGGGAGGCTGAGATAGGAGGATTGAGAGTTCAAACCCAGCCTCAGAGAATTAGCAAGGCCTTAAGCAAGTAGGTGAGACCTTATCTCAAAATTAAATATAATAAAGGGCTGGGGATGTGGCTCAGTGGTTAAGCACTCCTGGGTTCAATCCTCAGTACACACACACACACACACACATACACACACAAAAGAATTCTCTTAGCTCTCCTCTGGCATGCTGGAAATTTCACAAAAAGTGTCTATCACTGAAGATAGAAAATAAGGTGTTAATTTGCCTGTCATTTGTTTTGTGTTTGATTTTGCTTGAATCAAAAATCTGTCAGTCTTTGGTGCTAATGGTAGGATAATAGAAAAAACAATGAACAGTGAGCTTCTGTCCATATCTCTTACACTTTACTTACTGAGTAATCACAGTGTGAATCACTTTAACAGTTTTCATTGCTTTGAATATCACTATTGTTTTCCTTATAAATGATAGGAATCTTGTATTGATGCACAGTATTATTGTCATAATACTGTTATGATTAGAGGTTGACATCCTTTTCAGAGAAAGGCTAAAGGGAAACAATAAAAGAAATAACTAGTCTGATCCTGAAGTTTTCTAAATCAATTAAGAAACCACAACAATAAGGCTTTTATGTTTTGTAATTGCTTTGTACAGATTTATAATCCTTAGCTAGTCATGTAAAGTTTATGTTTTGCAAGTGCTATATCTTTAAACATTAGTTATTAAATAGCTACCTTGCTTCTCATGCAAAGTCAAATCAACATGAAAAATTCGAATTGCCAGATAATTCAAAATAGTTGGACATTGACTCACATGTTCATTTATTCATTAATTCATGTGATAATTTTTAAGTGCATAGATGCTTAACAGGATAGACAGTCCTCCAGGAGTTTACAGTATAGTGGTAAGAGTAAATGTAAACATACACGAATAAATGGAAAATGCCATGTCAGTATTGATAGGTGCCAGTGAGAAAACAGGCCGGGATAAAAAGCCATAAGGCAACAATAGGAGCTAGCTTAGATCTTATGAGGGGAGATCTTCCAGTAAGGAAACCTTTCAGAAAGGCACCTTTCAGTGCCTCAAAGGAAATGAGGGCGTGAGCTGGGCAGATATTTGGGATAAGAGCCTTTCATGCACAGGAAAGTAAGTGCATGGATTCTGTAGCAGGCATGTGCATCTTTGAGGAACAGAAAGAAAGCCTGGGACCCTGAACTACAGTGGGGAAGGCAAGAGTGGAGGAAATGAGACCCGTTTTAGTCAGGCTTTTCACTGCTGTGACTAAAAGATCAACCAGAACAACTGTAGAGGAGGGAAAGTTTATTTGGGGGCTCACGATTTCAGAGGTCTCAGTTCACAGACAGTAGGCTCCATTCTTCGGGGCTTGAGGTGAGGCAGGACATCATGGTGGAAGAGTGTGGTGGAGGGAAGCAGCTCACATGATGATCAGTAAGCAGAGAGACTCCACTCTCCAGATAAAAAATAGATACCCCCAAAACATGCTCTCAATGACCTACCTCCTCCAGCCTCACCCTACCAGCCTTCAGCTACCATTCAGTTAATCCCATCATGGGACTAATTCACTGATTGGGTTAAGGCTATCATAACCCAATCATTTCACCTCTAAGCCTTTATGCATTGTATCACATATGAGCTTTTGGGGAACACCTCACATCCAAACCATAACAAGATCCAAGAAGTGACAAAGGGCTACATCATGAAGGGTCATAAGGCCATGTAAATGTTTCAAGTTCCACTCTAAGAGGAGTCTTTGGAGGATCTTGAATAGGGGAAAGATTTGAGCTTAGATGTAAAGTGTATGGAAAAGAGAAGAATCAGATCCTAGATTTTTCTCCTGAGCAGCTGAATGCATAGTGATACCTGTAATGGATATGGAGAAAACTAAGGATGAATAAATTTACAGGAGAAATCAAAACAGTTTAGTACCAAGGATGTTAAATTTAAAATAGCCATCAGACATTCAAGTAGAGGTGTTGAATAGACACGTTGAATTGAATTCTGGAAATAATACATTTCAAACTAAAACCTAGAATTCAAGGTGGCTATTGAACATCTTATCCATGGATGGCAGGAGGTGTATGGTGCAGCCTTTACCACTATTACATTTTGCTCCCTTCTTTGCCCTATTTTACTCCTGCCTTTGTCTTTGTAAGGGACAGAGAAGTTCTTCCTGTAGAACAAGAATAGCAGTCCCTACATAATGTTGCAGGGAGTGGGATGGTTGCTCCATCAATCTGGCACTTGTGCTTATGGAGTATTATGCTCCCCCTCCTTTCATGGTGGGATAGCTGATACATATTTGGAATTCTGCTACATGAGAAATTTGTCTTTTTTCTCCTATTTAGTCTCCTAATTACGAGCATATGCTGAAAACCTGCTATGTGCAAAGTCACATTGTGAACAAAAGCAAACAGAGTGCCGGCCCTAACTGAGCTTACTACCTGACAGCATAGAGTCTTAGAACAGAAATTGATAAGTGGATGCTGATCCATAATGTGGGGGAGGACATGGGAAGAATGGAGGAAATTTGGTCACAGGGGTGGGAGGGGGGAAAGGGCAAGGGGACAGTAAAGATAGTGGAATATAATGGACATCATAGCCCCAGCTTTATGTATGATCATATGTATGTTGTGATTCTACATCACATACAACCAGAGAAATGAAAAGTTGTGCTCCATCTGTGTACAATGAATCAAAATGCACCCTGCTATCATGTAAACCTAAATAGAATAAATAAATAAATTAAAAAAAAAGAAATCTAAATAATAAATAAATAAATTAATTAATTAATTAACTACAAAAAAAATTTCTGCTTTGGTCCCGATCTGGACATATTTAAAACTCAATAGGTGTTAGGTCGGATCAGGAACTAAGATATCCAATTAAAGGGACCAGTCAGGGAAGCTGCAGTCAGCAGCTGCAAAAAGGAACGGCTAGCCAGACGCTGACAGTCACCAGTAGACACGCCTCCTGTCAATCAGCGGGTTTTCCTGACCTATCCAGGAAGGACTCTGGCCTTCTCTTCCTGCCCCTAAGCCCTCCCCTTCCTGACCGGGCTTTTCAAATTCTCCCTACACCGGAGCCCCAGCGCCATTTTCCTGGACACACTCTGATGGATGGGAGGATTCGGCCCCAGAGTATGTATTTTCAATAAAGCCTTGCCGAGCGGCTTTAATTCATCTCCTTCTGGTCGTCTAGTCTTTACAGTAGGCCCTAGAATCAGACCACTTGATTTCAAATCCTGGCTTAGCCATTTGCCAGCATTTTGACTAGAGGCTATTTTATCTGAGAGGGTAGGAATTGGACAGAGGATAGAGCCCAGTTTCCTCATATATATTTTTTTAAATTTTTAAATTTTCTTTCTTTCTTTATTTTTTCCTTGAAAATTGCATTTTAATACATGTTATCAAACATAACAGAAAAAAACAAATTTTCAGAAGCTGTACACACTGTTCACTGAAAACATTTGTTGAGGCAAATAGAAAAAAATATTGTTACAATCATAATTTTTCTAACTTTGCACAAAATTATAAGCAGATTAAATTCTTCATATTAAACACCTTTATATGCACTTTCAATGAACAGTATATATATATATATATATATATATTTTATCAACCATCTTTACTATACCCATTCCCCTTTCCTGCCCCCCACCTCCCCCATGTCGCGTCCAGTGTTCCTCTATTTCTCTTATGTTTCCCTCCTCATATATTAAAGCTTCATTAGAGCAGGGATTGTTTTTTTGAGGGAGGTGTCTCTTGTGTTCTATTAATCCACAGCATCTAAAATAGTGGTCTGGGACACAGTAGTGTTTAATAAAGAAATAATTATTGAATGAACACATGAAAATGGGTAGGAATAGCAGTTCATAAATTCAGATAAACAAGAAATATGACTTTATTTTCTTATTTTGTCTGAAATAATTGTCTAATTTATTATTTTAGATTCAATATTTTTATTCTCCAAGTTAAATATGCATATAGCTTAAAGATTCAAATAGTTCTAGGAGCTTTTAAACAAAATCCTCTAGATTATCCCCTGAGCCAACTACTTTCAATTTCTTTAGTGAATTCTTTTAATACCTAGCAATGATATGCTTAAATATATTTCTATTGTTGCTTCTTGATCTATAAGTTTCATTGTCTACCCTGCTTTTGCTGTTGAGGTTGAGAACCTGCACACCATGCACTATTCTTGTCATTCTTTTTTTTTTTTTTTTTTTTGGTACCAGAGATTGAACCCAGGGGTACTTTACCACTGAGCCACATCCACAGCCCTTTTTTATTGTTTATTTTGAGATAGGGCCTCACTCAGTTGCTTAGGGCTTTTCTAAGTTGCTGAGGCTGGCTGTGAACTGATCCTTCTGCCTCAGCCTCCTGAGCTGCTGGCATTACAGGTGTATGCCACTGTGCCTGGCTCCTTCGATTCTTTTGCTATCTACCAACCAGAGACCAGCAAGAACACCTCTGAAATCCACAGTTAGTTTATTATTGCTACAGAAAGGGAGTCCTTACATCATGGAAAACCAAGGTGAGTTTCAAAAGGAAGTTAATGAAGGGGTATGAAAATTTGGAGTGCTCTTTGCAGGGATTGGTCAGATTTTATAAAATGAGGAAGAAGTGGAATGGTTAATGGTTTCATTTTTAGAAAACATGAGAGCATATGGAATTATTCTTGCATCAGTTTGTTTCAGACCTTGTATATAGGATCTTCAATGAACTGGGGTTGGGGGAGAGCCTGCAGAGGGTATCATTGTTGCATTCGAATCGTTCTGTAAATCAGTGTACATCTTACAAGATTTAATTCTGATTCATTTTGATCATCTCTGATTCACTTTTCACTTCCTTCCGAACATCCCAACTGCCTGCAGAGCTATTTTTAGATGAATTGCTTTTAATATATCATAATCATGGTTCATAGTCAGTGCTTACATTTCTACAGCTTAGTAAACTCCATGGGAGGTTGAGTCAGGTAGGGAAGGATACTATTATTCCTCTTCCTTTTCTTGTTTTGTTTCCTGTTGTATATGTAAATATTTAGTTAACAAGCATTGTTAGTGGAGCAGGTCCAAAATAGGTCTTATAAGCAAACTTGATAAAGTCCCTCTTTTATTTATTTATTTTTTGTTGTTGTTTCTCAGTACCAAGGATTGAACCCAGGGGTGCTTAACCACTGAGCCACATCCCCATCCCTCTTTTGTATTTCTTTAGAGAAAGGATCTCACTGAGTTCCTCAGGCTGAGTTTGAACTCAGGATCCTCCTGCCTCAGCCTCCCCAGATGCTAGGATTACAGACGTGCGCCACTGTGCGATGCCTCTCTTCTTTTGTGGTTCACTGTGTAAAAAGGCTTAATTGAAACACATTTAGCAATCTTCCTGAGGCTGGCTGCTTTTGCCCTTGAGGCAGTAGTAGGTAGTGAGAAGTCCTGCTCCACCTGTAACTGGTCATGGGATCAATTTTGGAATCAAGCTAACAGAGACTCCATAAGGAGTGAGGCTGTGGGCTTGACAGCATACTTCAATAAAATCAAGCTGTACTTTTATTGGATTATTAGTTTTCTTATTATTGAGTTGTAGGTGTTCCTTATATATTTTTTATGCAAGAACTTTGTTAGAAATATTTTTTCAAATACTTTGTTCTTATTTTGAGTATTTTCTCTTAGTATGTAGCTTACTGTTTTACATTCTTAATTGTGCATTTTGAAGAGAGAACATTGTTACTCTTAGGAAGTCCCAATTTATCATTTTTTTCTATGGTTGGAGATTTTTGTGATTAATTTATAAAATCTTCTCAGAAGAACATGAAGTTTCTCACTAATTTTTTTCTTTAAGTTTTACAGTTTTAACTTTTAAAATTTGAGTGTGCAATCCATTTGGAGTTTATTATTGTATATAGTGAGAAATGGAGGTTCAGGTTCATTTTTTTGTCCTATACAGATATCCAGTTATAGTTCCATTGGTTGATAAAATTAGAATTTTACTATTGCATTATCTCAGCATCTTTGCCAAAAATCAGCTAAAGAGACAAAACAAGGAAATGCAACGTGTGAAATGACTTGGAAACTCAATTTGGGAAAAGAACTATAAAAGATGAATTGGAGGCTACTGGGACTATTTAAATGAGACCAATATATGGTGAGAAATAGAGATTAAGGTTCATGTTTTGTCCTATACAGATATCCAGTTATAACTCCATTTGTTGAAAAAGTGAGAATTTTACTATTGCATTATCTCAGTAATATTCAATGATATTATTAGTAAATGGTTCTTAAAGCATACATGTATGTGTGTGTATTTGTATGTATATATATTGTATGTGTACATATATGAATTGAGAGAAATAAAGAATGTCATAGAATATTAAAATGGGTAAAACATGGTGATGCTATACAGGTATTTATTTTCCTGTAGCTCTGTTGTTTTTTTCCTGTAGATTTGAACATTTATCTAATGAAAAAAATAGAAAAATTAAATAAAAATAGAAACAATAATTAATGAATTTAAAAAGTTTTATGTTTACTTAATGGTTATTAATATGCATTCAATTTTAATCTTCTAATGTGGGCCCAAATGTTTCTGTTTGAGTGAAGGACAACTAATTGGAGTTCTGCATCTCTCTTGCATAAATCAGGCTATAATTATAAGGATATCCATTTCTAGTTACTAGAAAAATGAAGTGAAGTCACTTGCAAAACAATGAGCACAGAACTATTCTAAATTTATTTAATTGTTCCCTTTATCTTTCCTACAACTCTCTTTTTATTGACTGTAGGCTTGTTTTTATAGCACAAGTAACTCTTCTCACGTTTACATTTCCTCATTTTATATAATGTGTAATTAAATATTCTAATTAAAACAAGTACAACTGCTATTAGCCAATTTGAGAACAAATATAACTGACTCTTGGTAAATTAAAAAATTCAACTAGCAGCAATTGAATAAATACACAGATGCCTAAGAGAACATCCAACCTGGTGCACATTTTTCAGTGTGCTGTAATATCAGTTGGGGTATTTTACAGTAGAACTAGCTGGTTATTGCATCTGGTAGATTCGTTGAGTGGAGTTTGGTTGGAGAGACTCTAGTGAATCACTGTCTAGGTCTCTGATGCAAACTGGGTTCCAGATTTGCTCATACACAGTTAAATCCTACCCTTATAATATGCCTTTTTGTGTGTGTGTGGTGCTGGGGATTAGAACTCAGGGTCTTGTGCATGCAAGGCACGCACTATACCAACTGAGCTATATCTCCAGCCCTATGATCTGCCTTTTTAGATGAATTTATGAACAGTCTCTCTTCTTTCTTGATTATTGCCAAGGACGTTCCTCCAATGAAGCGATATAAAATGTCTTCAGACTTTGTAACTGTCACAAATGGGCATTTAGATCACTTTTATTCTCCAACTCATCCCCATCCCTGGGTCTGTTTTGTGAAGCCCTGAGGATGTTGTCCTGAGAAAGGTGGGTGTCTCTTTCTTGTAAGTGGCATGCCAGACAGCTGGATTAGATTTCTGTCTCTGTTCATTGAACTCACTGCTCAGCTCTCCTTGGAGAAAAGGATAAAAAAAAAAAAAAAAAAAAATCAAGGGAGACTTTTCAGCTGATTTGTAAGAGCCAGAGTTTTTCTCCTCCAGAGCATGTTTGCACTTAAATGCTCTTCTTCCCTTGGGGCACCTTTCAGGTTCTGACTTTTTCAGGCAGAGAAAGAGACCCTAATTATTTCACTTTCAATCAATTTTGAAACCTCAAAGACCAAAATTGTCTCTTCAGATCCACACAGATGCCAAAGAAAGATGTGGGAAAAAAATTGCTGTATGTCCTCTAGAGTCCGTGGAACTCTGAGCCATCTCTTACTTTTATTTTCTCTGTGGTAGTCAAGCGTTATTGCTGACACTCCAGTAAGGAAAAAAAAAAAAAGAAGAACATTTCAACAAATACTTCAGAGAATACAATTTTTGCATTGAAAAAAGCGTCCATAGTCATTGTGATGGACAGGATTTACTTCTATGCAATGACCAGTTTGCTTCTCCTTGTGCAAGGGATAATTGAACTCTTTTAACCCTTAAAGTCACAGGTGGCTGAGGACCTGTCTTTGGCTAGAGACAAGGACTAGATGTATTCAATTTCCAGTGCTTGAACTTCTACTTCCCTTTTTCCTGCCTGTTGAAAAATCTCGTCTTTCTGAAACCTTTAAAAATGCACCAAATTGTCAGTCTGATTACTTGTGACGTTTGCTCTGAATGATTAAATATTTGTACACGTAACTCAAGTTACCTAATAGTTTCTTCAGAAACAAACTGAACAAAAATGGAATATTTAAATGCCTCAACGCACAAAAGAAGTCTCAGTGAATTCTTTTTCATAGCAAATATAGCAGTATGATATTTCCACATTTTCACACATTGACTTTGTCTGAAGGAGAGCACACAAGATATTCCTCTCCGAGCTCTTTTGTAGCATTGTTTGCTAAAAGTTGCCCTTTCACTCAGCAGACAAATGTTTATTGAGGACCTGCAATGTTCAAGGTACTATGAAAGTCCTGGGTGTATACATTTATCTGTAACTATAACTGTACCTAAATATTGTGTGTAGCTTGTTGCTATGGACTGAATCATGTCTTTTCAAAATTCATATGTTGAAGTCCTATTCCCCACAGTGATTGCATTTGGAGACAGAGATTTTAGGTAGTAAATAAAGTTAAATAAGATCATAAAAGATGGGGCTGCAATTCAGTAGGATTGGTGGCCTTATAAAAAGAGAAAGATTGATCTCTCTCTCTCTCCTCTTTATACTTATACACCAAGGAAAGCTCATGTGATTAGCACCCTGATCTTGGACTTGTAACTTTCAGAACATGGACAAAATAAATTTATTTGCAAAATCCAAGAAATTTTACAACTATATTTCTTTTTCTTTTTTTTCTTTCTTAGGTATACATGATAGCAGAATGCATTTTGATCCATTGTACACAGATGGAGCACAACTTTTCATTTCTCTGGTTGTATGTAATGTAGAATCACATCATACATGCAGTCATACATGAAGCTAGGGCTACGATGTCCATCATATTCCACCATTTTTACTGTCCCCATGCCTCCTCCTCCATCCCACTCCTGTGATCAAAGTTCCTCCATTCTTCTCGTGTCCTTCTCCCCATTATGGATCAGCATCCACTTATCAGAGAGAACATTTGGCATACAACTAGATTTTTTGTGAATCTTGTAAGAAATAAATTAAAGGCAACAAACTAAAATAGAACATTGTATTTCCATTATATGTATACAGCTATATTATACAGCTGATGGTAAACTTAAACATTTTTAAATCTTAAGATGTATTAAAGGGCAAAAATAAGTATAATATAAGTCCATAGAAAAGAGAGAAACGTTCATGGATGCCAGATTTGTGGTGACATATTAAGGGAAAGCAGAATTCCAACATTTTAAAGATAGAATGGGGGAGAATAATTTATCAACCAGTGTAATCAGTCTGTTTATTTGTTGGACAACTGTTTGAGATTGTCCTTAGACAATATGATTCACTCATTGGTCCAAGACAATCTGTTTCAGTATCATGTGGGTGTGCCTGTTCGATATCTGGGGGATCCTGTGGCCTTGCTGCAGTTAGAATCCATTTCCTTGAGATGAAGTCTTGGAATCTTCATTTTAAACAAATTGTCTAAGTGATCCAGAGTATACCATGGTCCAATTTCATCTATTTTAGGCATTGTGGGGCTACATAATAAGTATTAGTCCTTGTCTCTGTAAGGTACACAAAATAGAAGGTCAACCACAGTGGAATGTGACAAGGTATTCAAATGTGTTATGCGGAGCGCAGGTGTCATATGTTTAGAAGAAGAAACCAACCAAAAAGAGGAAGTAGTTCTTAGAGATTGGTTCCTCGCCCTCTAACAGGTTAGAGGCAAGAATAGAATGGTAGACCAGAGGAGTCTGGAGCCAGAAAGGCCTCAGGAAGGCCATCACTTCAAGAAACAAGGGCATTCTTTTCTTCAACACTTTTTAGAAGAAAAAATAAGGACATCAATTTATTATTTCACAGCCAGGCATGATGGTGCATGCCTGTAATTCCAGTGGCTCAGGAAGCTGAGGCAGGAGAATCTTAAGTTCAAAGCCAGCCTCAGAAACTTAGTGAGACCCTGTCTCAAAATGAAAAACAGGGGGGGGAGGGGTTGGGGACGTGGCTTAGTGATTAGGCACCCCTGGGTTAAATCCCTGGTACCAAAAAAAAAAAAAAAATCAGAGAGATATGTTCTCCCAGGTCCTCTACCTCCATCTTGATGTTTAAATGGCATGATTTTCTCAATTTCAAGCAAGAACTGATGTGAAAACATATTGGAGTAATGCCTTCAAAATATTAAGAGTACAAATCCAGTCAAATTGTTAAGTAGGATAAAAAGAAGAATAAAGATATTTTTCAGATATACCAGTACTTGAAACGTTCATCTTCTTGGGAAACCACTGGAAGAATTACTTTAACAACAGAGGAATGACTTTAGCAAGAATAAGGTAATAAACCAAAAGTAAGAAGACATTTAATCCAGGAAATGGGAGTTTGAATGAAGAATTGCAAAAGGAAATTCAGGAAGCAACCATACACCCAGGAGTCGAGAGCCCCTGATAGAGACTGGAACACAGGAACTATGGGAAGTGGGACCAAAGAAAAAACAATAGATGTTCTGAGTCCTGTGTACATTCAGTAATCTATAATGAATCTCTTGTTAATACTTCATTCTTCCCTTTTATGTTTAGTATGCTTGGTGGTCCTGAGTAAAATAAATGTCTTTATACTTACTTTTATCTCAGTTCATAGTTTCTATTTTGATATATATAAGAAGAAGTATACTTCTTCCAGGAATTACATAATCCAAACATTATCAGTAATTGAAATAGCACATAGCTTTCATATTATCATTTGAGTCATTTTTCATGGGACCTAATAGAAAGGTTAAAAAAAAAGTTGCTAACATTTATATACAGAAAGCTAGGTGATTTTATGTTACTTTTTATTCATAGATATTTTAGAAGTTTAATACATTATTCTCTAGATTATGCACTAACTTAGTAAATTAGAAGAGCTGATTTTCCATATTTTGTGGGAAAAAACCCAATAACCACCATTTACAGGGAAGAATTTGTGCTAGGCAATGCCTTAAAATAATTTTGAAATGTATTTATTTACATCTCAAATATGACTTCTTTCTAAAATGTTCAAAGTCTCATTTCCACAGCTGCAATTAAGTGACTTTTTAGGATAATGTTTCATTTGGCTGTATTATGTTAATAATCAGCTAGATGATGTATATCTTTTTCATCTTTGTGTGCTCATGAATTATTCAGAAATGTTCTCTTGCAAATGAGGAGTAGGGGAATTTGGTTTCTTTTTTTCCGCAAAAGGGTTAGATGTGCTTTAGCTTAGAAGAGAGGGGCAGGAAGGGGAATGAAGAGAGAAAGGAAAAGTGTTTTTTTTTTCTTTCTCAACTTTGGTTTTTTTTTTTGGTGCTGGGATTGAGCCCAGGGCCTCATGCATGCTAGGGAAGTGCTCTTCCACTGAGCTGAGCTGCCCTCCCTCCCTAAAACCTGTTTAAAAATTTATTTAATTGAACAGTTAGAAATTACTTCAATATCCAATAGTGAGAAGATGTTCAAGTAAACTGTGATACATCTACTTGACAAAATGATGCAACTATCAGAAACTAAGATTGGAAAGATTACATAGCTGTATGAAAAAAAAATTTATCAAAAGTAAGTGAAAAAGGATATAATATATATCTTATAATTGGAAGATAGTCACAGGAAATCCATTAAAATGATAATGATTATCCTTTCTTTTCTGTATTTTTTCAGATTTTCTTTAATGTGATTTTTTTTTCTTTTTTTGGTACCAGGGATTGAACGCAGGGCCACTTCACCACTGAGCCACATCCCAGTCCTTTTTTAATATTTTGTTTAAAGACAGGGTCTCACTGATTTGCTTAGGGCCTCACTAAGTTGCTGAGGCTGGCTTTGAACTTTCGATCCTCCTGCCTCAGCCTCCTGAGCTGCTGGGATTATAGCTGTGCACCATTGCGCTCAACGTGATGTTATTTGTATACTGAGAGAAAACAAACTGACACCTTTACTAGTTAATCTTTGTTAGAAATTGGACTGTGTTAAGGATATAAAGATGAAAGATATGATTAGTGATTATATATCTGTATCTATATATTCCATCAAATTTTCCCTGGTGATATAAAAATCACTGGTGTCTAATTAATATAAATTGCCAGTGGGTAATTAACATAAGTTTCACTGAGATCTTAAGTGGAAATGTCATTAATTAAATGCTTACTAGGTACCTTACATGTGTATTTTCTTCAATCCTCTCTACAATCATAAAAAAGAAGATAATTCTCTTTTAGCAATCAGGAAACTAAAGTCTCACAGAGGCTCTTCAATTTGCCCAAAATGATATAGTTAATAAGATACTGAGTAGAAGTTCATATTTATTTAACAAGCAATTGTTCTCCATCAGGGAAACTACTGTGAACCAAGCACAGCCCTTGACCGCATGGAAATTACATTCTAGTGCCGGAGACAGAAACAAAAATAAATGCCACAAGGTACACTCTAAGAAACTAAAAAGTGCTTCAGAGAAAACATAAAACAGAGGCAGGAGCTAAGCAAAGCATGCCTAAGGGAAGGGCGCTTGCTATGCTGAACCAAGTGATTAGGGCAGATCTGACTGAGTAGGAGGAGGTGGGGAACTGGTTTGCCTCTGAACAAGAGCATTTCCGGAGGAGAAAACTAAGTGTAAAGGCCTTGAGGTGGCAGGTGCCGAAAGTCCACAGGATGAGACAGGATGAGATAAAGACAGCTGGCAGCCAGACACTCCGGGATGTGCAGGGCATTGTAAAGATGGGAACCGACTGGAGGCTTTTAAACAGAGTTGCTGCTGAATCTCATTTAGTTTCTGTGGCTCATGCTGGCTGCCTGTGGAGGAACCAGGGTGGGGGCAGGAGACCCCATAGGTCTGTTGTGCCAGGGTAGGAGTGGAGGACTCCCAAGAACTGTGAGGGCTGAGATTTTACCCAACTACTTGCAAGGTAGAAAGTTAGCCTGACACAGATTCAGGGTAGCTGGCAGAAGATACATGAAACTTCTGGTTCAGAGACAAAGGCCCTTATTGCTCATGACATGGTAGTCAGCATGAGCTTCATCTTTCTCTCAGAAATCTGTCTCAGAAACACATGGAGGATTGTTTCTCACCAAGGACATAGTGTAAAATGGCTGAATTCTGGGAGGTAGTTTATAGGTGGAGCCTAGATCAGAGGGAAGAATCAGAAGAACACTATGGTTTTGGTCAAGCATTCTAGTAAGTGCTGGGGATACCGTGACAAATGAGACATGCAGGCCCTGGCCACCATGGGACTGACCTCTCAGTGGCGGACACAGATCAAAGCAGTTAAACTTGTCCAATATGTGAAATGTTTGCCACTGATGCTAAGTACCATGCAGGATCCTGACAGAGACTCGCTTCATATTTAGTTTCTGGGATTTTCCACTCTAAAAATATGGAACCAGGCTTGGTGGCACTTGCCTGTAATCCCAGCTGCTTGGGAGGCTCAGGCAGGAGGATCACAAGTTCAAAGCCAGCCTCAGCAATTCAGTGAGGCCCTGAGAAACTCTCTAAATAAAATACAAAATAGGGCTGGGAATGTGGCTCAGTGGTCAAGTGTCCCTGAGTTCAATCCCTGGCACACCTCCCCCAAATATGGTTGTATTTCAACCAGATAAAATTATAGCCTAGATAGAAAGGGAAAAATTAATCCCATGCTTGCTTTGCCCTTGTCTCTTTTCTTGAAGAGAAATAGAATTTCCTTGGGTCATGCCTTCCTGTGATAGACGCACATGTAATTTTTCATATTATTAGTAACCTGGATATATTTACTCTGGGAGAAATGTTAAAATTTCAGAGGGCTCTATTTTAGGAACAGAATTATCTTACTTTCTTGTTTATAGACATGTATTTAGAGGTTGAATGTAATAAACTATTGTTCTTGATAGAAAACCCTCTTCCATTTTCTTACTGGTTTATTGTCTATCTTTATTAACTAGACCCAAGAGCTCAATAAGGAGAGGGAATTTGCTTTATTTGTCTACATTTTCAGTTCTTAAAGTAGTGTCTGGTATATAGGAGGCATTTAATAAGTAGACTTCGAATGAATGAACATATTCTACACGTATTACTTTGTATTCTAGGTATGATAAATAGACTCCTTTTCTCAATCCTCATTTCATTTGATCTCTCTTTGATATCTGCTAACTTTCTATCACTTTTTTGTACCCAGCTATTCTTTTTAAGTAGTAGACAAAGCAAGAATACAGCCATGTGTATAACAGGAGAATTTATTTTCTGAACAGTGAGCAGTTTATTCCACGTTCTGTGTGTAACTCGCTATAATGCTCTGTAATGGCTGAGGGGGTACACAGGTACACTTCATGGCCAGGAAAGAGAAAAAAAAAACTACAGCCTTGCTAGCTAGCAGCTCCCTTTAGATGCTTTGCAAATGTTCGCAGTGATACAAACTACTAAAGTAATGCTTTTGTGCATATTAACTGCTTAATTCCTTGGAATTATCTCAGCATAAATTTAAAGGAGTGGGGTTAAAGAGTACTAATTCTCCCTTTTGATACCAAAAGCTTGGTGCTTGTCCCTGATGCCAGTCTATTAATGAGGACAAGGTTTTGAGAAAAAGGAAAAAGAAGTTTTGTTGCCTTGCTAGCAAGGAGAAAAGCAATGAATGGACTTGTGTCACAGAGCCTGTCCCTCTAATCTCCAGGGGGAACAATGGGCTTTAAAAAGGGCAATCCAAGGCCTGTGTTCCAGATAGTATCAGTAGATATAATTAATGTTTCACAGTATCCTTAAGACAGCTGTTTTCCATTTTTAGGTCTGGAGTTTCTTTGTTCAGGTGAGCAGCAAATGGAAGGACAGATAACTTGACTTAGACAGGAAGAATGTCAATCTTGTTTCCCACAGGGAAAGGAAGAGGGAGAAGAGGACGGGGAAAAAAATGTTTTAAAATAAACCTCCAGTGGTTGAGCAGCAAGGTTTACATTCCAAACAAAAAGTGGACCTCTGTTTCATGAAAGGGACCCTGTTACACCTTCATGTTGTCATTTTCAAAAGGTTAGGGCAGTTTTCCATAGATGAGTTACCTGATTCACCTCAAACTGAAACTCATTAGCATTAATTGTTATATTTTTCTTTTTTTGTTTTTTTGGTACTAGGGATTGAACCCAGGGACACTTAACCACTGAGTCACATCCCCAGCCCTTTTTTATTTTTTATTTTGAGACAGGGTCTCACTAAGTTGCTTAGGGCCTCCCTAAATTGTTGAGGATGGCCTTGAACTTGGAATCCTCCTGCCTCAGCTTCCTAGGGATGATAGGCATGTGACACCGCGCC
Source organism: Xerus rutilus (assembly GCA_028644305.1). Classification (NCBI taxonomy): domain Eukaryota; kingdom Metazoa; phylum Chordata; class Mammalia; order Rodentia; family Sciuridae; genus Xerus; species Xerus rutilus. The sequence continues at coordinate 44,404,572 of CM053413.1, forward strand.
CAGCAGTACTTACGTTTTGCAACAAACATGATTTTGTAGATGAAGACAGGATAGAGCATGTTTTATTAGCCCTTGTTTGGTGTCACTTGATGTATCTATTTCCTGGTTCATGTATTATTTTTATTTTCTCATGGACTTTGCTCAGGAGAGCTGCCTGCCGACTGATACAGCTCCTCAATTCTGAGAAGGATGGTTAGATTTTAGAAAACTTTCTTCTGGTACTGGGTTGTCATGGATGGCAGTGCCAGTAAAGTTGTCCTGAAGGGGATGAGAGGCAGGGAGGTACTGCAGCTAAGCTGGGGACTAGGGGTGGGGGTGGGTGGGCACAGGGACACATGACTCTTTGGAGCTCCTACCCAGGCACTGTGGGTTCCTCTGCCTGATGTGGGGAGCCTCCTGGAGCCACCATGGTGACATTTCCTCTTTCAATTACTTACCACATGCTAGGCTATCACACTTCTGCTGTGTACATGGAAAATAAATATCTAATAGTGATGCGTTATGAGTATGATAGAAATAGGGTCTAGTTAGGGAGGCTGAGACAGGAGAATCACAAGTTCAAAGCCAGCCTCAGCAATGGTGAGGCGCTAAGCAACTCAGTGAGACCCTGTCTCTACATAAAACACAACATAGGGCTGGGGATGTGGCTCAGTGGTCGAGTGCCCCTGAGTTCAATCTCCAGTACCAAAAACAAAAAACAAAAAAACGGGTATCGTAAGAGACCATCAGGAACAAAGGATGTGTGTTTGGAAGCCTTACTTAGCTCAGACCCTGAAGTGGGAGGAGACTGTCCACAAGGCATCTACGCTATCGTGTGTCTGGTAAAAGCACCGTGTAAAATGCCCTTATTATAACCTACCAGAGCAGGCTGCTCAGGGCAGCTGAAATATCCTGTGGGTAAGAAGTTGCTTTCATCTTGGTATCAGTCAAGACGACCAAGCTCGGTGAGAGGGATGAAAGAATAATGATCCTCCTCAAGTCCTTCACATTTCTGACCACTTAAGGGGTTAGTGTGGAACATCACGCTCCTTGGAGCACGGAATCATAAGATAATGAGTGTGTGTCATTTCTATGTTCTTTCCATATGATTGAAATAGGATAATTAGAGATCGGGGGAACCCACTCTTCTAATTTTATGAATCATGCTGTAAGAGTAGCTAACACAGCATAATACACAATGCAGCCTTAATTCAGCCCGCATGAAGGCAATCACAAGTCACATAACTGCTGCATAAAGAGCTCCCATCTATGCACAATGTCTCCTACAGTAGACAGGAAACACAAAAATCCGCATCTCACAGCCGACTTCGTTTGGCTTTCTGGCTTTGCTGATCACTTCTACCATATTGGCTTATCCACCTAAGTTTATTCTCAATTAAATAGACACTTGGGGGCTCAGTCTCTGTTTGTGGTAACAAAGGCTTAATGCCATCTTGCCTTTGCTGTTAATCCAAATAATCCTCAAAAGTGCATGTTGGAATCAGACCGAACTTTCGTATGTACATATGTGAATATAGCACAGTGAATCCCAACAGCAAGTATATCCACAAGACGCTAATTAAAAATAACTATAAATAAATTGCAGAAGGATCAGTAGAGGGTGGAGGCCGGAGGAGGGAGAAGAAGGGAGGGGGGAAAGTGCTCGGGACTGAATTAGAGCAAATTATATTCCATGCTTTTGTGATTATGTCAACATGTATCCTTTATAGGTATATAAAGAATTTTAAAAATTTAAGAAGGGCATGTTGCAGCAAAGCAAGAATACAGCCATGTATATAACAGGAGAATTTATTTTCTGAGCAGTTAGCAATTTATTCTTCATTCTGTGTGTAACTCTCTACAATGCTGTGTAATGGCTGGGGGGCACACAGGTACACTCCATGGCCAGGAAAACAAAAACAATACAGTCTTGCTAGCTAGTAGCTCCCTGCAGAAATTCTTTAAGAAGAGAAAACTTTTTTTTTTTCACTCTTCTCTCTGTGCTCTTTACTTACATGAGTTAGCCTTCAGCACCTTCTCCCTGGTCTCTCTTCCTTCTTTTCTTCTATTTTCCTTCTTTACCTTCCACATGTGGTGAACATTGGGGCAACCACTTCTGGACCCATTTTGGAGGGCAATGGGGAATCAGAGTTGGTGGCACCTTGCAGCCTTTTGTGAAATTTGGTTTAAACTTTTCCAGGTGTTTTTATAAAACCAGCCTCTCTGGTGCAAACAGTGACCACCCTCATGTGGCAACTTTGATGTGATTGTACCCAAAAGATTCCCCTGCACCAACAGAGGGCTGAAAAGGCAGGGGCAAGGGTACAGGTGACAGAGAGCCTGGATCTGTCACAGATGGTCTGCTAGGGTTCTTGAATTTATTTCATGACAGGCCTGTCATAGGCAATGGTTTCTAGACTTCTACAGTAAAAGATAATTACAAAGAAATTTAGTGAGCAAGGACAACTAAGTTATTAGAACCACCAGTAAAAGTGGGCAGTAAAAGAAATTATGAATCCAAGAACGAGGCACACCTTTACACAATAGATAGGAAGAAAATTTATTTATTCTTAGATTCTGCTATTCATTAGCCTGGAAGGCTAGCTTACGGTTTGAGTCATACTGGTACAGCATTGTTAACTCAGCAGCAAAAAGTAACCATAGCTTAACCTATCACACACTCTGCCCTCCTCTCCAGGAGCCCTCTCACTGGGGACACCTGGGGTTCTGAATGACCCAATCTCCCATGAAAGACAAGCCAGCCAGTAAACTGGATTTGAGTTTTAATTCTTCCAAGTTTGATCCATCGTGAAGAAAGGTATGGGTGGCTCCGTTCGAACCTTAGCATCTTGCTTCATTAAAGCAAACTTTTGTAAAATAAAAGTTATTTATCTAAATGGTCTGTGTGTGCATGCATGTCTAATTTTCTCAATTTGTGCATGCCTAATTTCCTCAATTTTACCTACAAGTGGCATTTTAAAATTATATCATGAGAAGGATTTGTACCCATTTCTCTTATAATTATTTTAATTACACTAGCTATAATCATTGCTTTTCAAAGAGACAGCTAACTAAGCTTCATACCAGGCTTTTACTCTATGAACCAAAGAGATTTTCCTTTGTGCACTACATAAAAAGATACTACATATCATGTAGTAAGAGAAATAGTTGTCCCCACCCCAAATTGCCAAAGAATCTCCCATCTTGTGGCATTCTCAAGCTGATTACTGCTTCACATTTGAACTTGTACTCTCTGCAGACTCCTCTAGCTATATTTCATCATCCTCAGATAGACTTTAAGTTTTTCTAAAGCTCTTTTGGATTTCTTTAAAAAATTATTTGTTTGAGATTCAGAAAGCTGCTTTAAATATAATTTTAGTGTATTTTAATAAACCAATAAAACTCTGACCATACTTCAAACACAGTATCTGTTCATATTTTAATTTTTATTAACTTTCATAATATCTATTCATATTTTAATTTTTTTTAAACTTTATTTTTTAAAAATGTATGATGTGGTGCTGAGGATCGAACCCAGTGCCTCACATGTGCTACACAAGCGCTCTACCACTGAGCTACAACCCCAGCCTTGTATTTTAATTTTTATTAACGTTTTTTTTTAATATTTATTTTCTAGTTGTAGGTGGACAGAATATCTTTATTTTATTTTTTTTAATGTGGTGCTGAGGATCGAACCCAGCGCCTTGTGCATGCTACCACTGCACCATAACCCCAGCCCCACATTTTTGTTTTTTTTGATTCTAAGTTTGTCATAACTTCAACTGTTTTTTTTTTTTTTTTTTTTTTTTGGTCCCCTGCCCATAAGTCTGTGAGATAATGTGAATCTTCTTTAAGACCTCATTGAAAACAAAGAGAAGGCCCTGGGGAGACAGCATTTTTAATATAGGATGCTACAGAGAAATGTAGTTAGATTTGGAACTGCTCAGCTTATTGAATTAGCAGCAACTTTATTTATTTTTTCTCATCCACCTTTGGAGAATTTCTCTCCTTTGAATTTTTCCTTTCATGTAACTTTCAGGTTTTCTGAGTGTGAATCTGTGAATTTCCTCGTGCTGTTCTCTGGCCTTGAAGGTGAAGAAAAGACTTTCTTTAAATGTGTTTAAGTGTCCTCAAGCTGTGCCTTCTTCATCCAGAGGGCCTCAGGCCCTCGAGGCCCAGTAAATATTGCTAAAGCAAAGTCCAATCAATTCTGTGGGCTTATAGAGGACATTTGGTTTTTCAAAGGACCATGGCTGGTTCATGTCTTTCTGGGAAGGGGCCAGAGCTTTTCATGTGGAGCCTATTCTGTTGCGCAGCTGGAGAAATCTGCCTCACAAAGAGCAGGCCTCATTTGGTTAACACTGGCTCCCTTCTGTATCATTTGTTTAAATAGATTAGAAGAGTACTCCTCTGGGTACCAGCTCCTCTGGAGTTAGGTAGAAGAATATCAGTTTCAAAGCCTTTGCCCCCTTTCAAAGCTGCACCTCTGCCCTTTTGAAGATGTGACAGTGTCAGCTGGAAAAACCGAGGGCCTCGCTAGGTTTCATCCTCAAATTGCCACTAAAATAAAGTATCTTAGGGCTCTTTGGTGAGAATAAAGTGATCCCTACATTCAAAAAAGTGTTTCTGGGGGGGGGGTAAGGGAGGAAAACACACCTAATGAGTGACAACATGTCCCTTTCACCCCAGGAATTGAACAGGTTTCTCCTCCTGAGAGAGAGCAAGCCCTGTGATTTGTCCAAACACCCAGCAGAAGCTCCAGAGAAGAGCTCTCCCCAGTGGTGGCCTGAAGAAGTCACCACTGGCCAATAGACGTTGTCTGGCTTTTGGAGATCTTTGTTTCCCTTCCTACACATCCCCAGTTCCTTTGCTTTGTCATAGAACCTCTTACCTGCTCTGACAAACATTGGAATTTCTACAGAATTAGATAGAAAAGTAAAGGATTTGAGAAGAGAGGCCAAGTTTAACAAGTTCTTTTAAAACTCATTTCTTGCTTTCTCTTTAGGATTTCTCTGAGTGGAACCCTAAGCATAATAGTCTATTTTATACACCTATTCAGCCTTGCTGTAGAAAGTTTCTACACTTCGCAGAGCCTTTTCTAAGTGAATTAAAAAGAAACAAAATGCACCCACCAATTTGCCCCTGGTAACTTTAGGTAGAAGGTATACCTGAAATGGTGTGAACTAAGCACCCTTGTGCTATGGAGGTGACTACGTCCTTTGCATCATATTATCTGTTGAGGACTTTGATTGGGACTCTCTCTCCCAATCCCTCTGAATCTCCACTAGGGTGTCAGATGCCCCAGTGCTCTCTGGACATTTCAGCTAGAGTCAGATCCCAGGGTGGACCCCTTAATTCAACAATGTGAAGATGGTTTCAGTGGAAAGTTGATTTGGTTGTTGGTTTGGACTGACAGACCAAGGGTGAGTTCAGGTATGTTAGATACTTACCTGGAACACTGCTGATCTGTTACGTGATTCTGGAAGTTTGGATGCTGCTTCATACTTTGGATACATTTTGAGGGGTAATGTGAATATTGCTTTCAAAGGCTTATATTACTATGATTTTTAAAATTCCCTTTTTTCCCTCAAATTAGAAAAATAATATGGGTTTGTGGTTACAAAAAGCAAATGACACACACCTGTGTGCATAATTTCTTTATGCACTTATAAACATATATATTTTAATTTTAATTTTTTTTTGGTACTGAGGATTGAACTCAAGGGCACTTGACCACTGAGCCACATCCCCAGCCCTATTTTGTGTTTTATGTAGAGACAGGGTCTCATGGAGTCGCTTAGCGCCTCGTCATTGCTGAGGTCATTTTAATTTTTAATTTAATTTTCTATTAGTGGAATCATGGCAGATGTAGGGGATTATCTTCTCATTTTTATTATAGATGCTTAGTTCACATCATTTCACCATTAAGCTTATTTTGGGGGGGGTATCAACACTATTTTTATTATTCTTTTAGTTATGCATAACATTAGGTTAATTTTGACGTAATTTTAAAAGCATGGAATATAATTTGCTCTAATTCAATCCCCAGTATTTCCCTCCCTTCCCTTCTCCCTCCACCTATTCCATTCCCTCCACTCTACTAATCTTTGTGCTATTTACTTTTAATTTTTGTTGGTGTTGTTAACGTCTTGTGGATATACATGATGGTGAAATTCATCGTTGTATATTTATATATGTACATAGGAAAGTTAAGTCAGATTCATTCAGCTGTTTTCCCCTTATCCAGTTCCTTTCCCCTTCATCTAGTCCACCCATCTTTCTCCTTTCTTGCTGAAATATCTGCCTTTCTCTTTCTCTCTGTTCCTCTCTCTTTGTAAACCTTATTTGGGACTAGCTTCTACATATCAGAGAAAACATAAGAACTTTGGCTTTCCAAGTCCATTAAGGTTATTGTAGCTGCTTAGTTCACACCATATCAGGTATCCTTTCTATCATTGTTATTATTTTTCATTTGTATAATGCTTTACAGATTATAAAGTCCTCTCCACATATAGCGTCTTGTTTACTCTTAAACACCGTGAGAGGGTTATTGTTAACTTCCTTTTAGTTGATCAGGAAGCTGGGGGAAGTTGATACCTTCCCCCCAGCATCATGCTAGTTATAATAACAATAAAAGCCGAGATTCAGACTTGGCTTGTCTTGATCACACCCTTCGCATTTAATCTTTGAAAATGTTTGTAGGAAAGCAAGCAAATCCTTGCTGAATGGCATTTGGAATTCTCTTCACTGTACCAAAAACTTACCAATATCATTTATTTAAACCTCTAGCGACATAGCCATCCCCTTATCTTATGTATCTGTTTGTTTTGCTATGCCAGTTGTATAGAGTGGTAAATTCGAGGAGAATTTTTTCCCCTTAATTCTTAAAACAGTTTTTTTTTTATCTATTAAACTGAAGCATCATTCCATTTTAACTGTATTTCCACATTCTATTATTTGCTCCTAAACTCATCTTATCTACATTTTCTCTAGACTGAGCTCAGTTTGCTGTATGTTACTTTGAAAGCCTGAATGATTCATCTGATTCTAAGTACATTATTTCTCATTGTATCTTGCACTACACAATTTAATTTGGCCTGTAAATTTGCTTCCCACACATCCTCCAAATTAATAGTAGAAAAATAAACTTTTAAAGATGAAAACAAAGCTTGTCCTTGACCTCATGGGTAAGTCAATATTGGTCTGATGTACGTCCAATACATCCCCACAGGACTTTTCTTAGTTTGTCAGGTAACACATAAAAGATTCTTTGCAATGCTAAGTTGTAAGCATCCAATTGTGGAGATCTCGCCAGAAATGCAAATGGAAAGTTTTAGCCAAAGATGTTGGTAAGTAATGAAAAAGCCTATGCTATTATAGAATATTGGCGGTATAATGGAAACATGATAGGTTATAGAGGTTGGGAGAGTTGGATTTGAATCCTCAGTTTGGCACTGGCTAAATCTTTGACCTCGGAAAAGCTGATTAATTTCTCCATTTTTCCTCAATTGTAAGATAGGGATAATGCTAATAGACTTCTTGGGAAGATTAGATAACATGAAGTGTCAATTGCCATTATAGCATTTGACATTTACAAAATCTTTAGTAGTTGATAGATTGAACCATAACAAATTAATTGATTTTCAACGTCATTTTTGCTTAACAAAGCCGCTATTTTGTACCTAATACTCCTAATGCCTAATATTTCTGTATACCTAATATAACTATATAGTTAAAATTACATTTAACATTCATAATCAGGTTCTTATGTAAGTATTTATATTAATTATTTTTCTCTTTGTTACTTGTCATTTCTTCTATTTTGAAGAAATATTTTGGGACCATGGTCTTTTTTTTTAAAATGATCTTTTTTTTTTTAATTTTTTTTTTTTTTTTTTAGTTGTTGATGAACACAATGTCTTTATTTTATTGCTTTGTATGTGGTGCTGAGGATCGAACCCAGGGCCTCACGCATGCGAGGCAAGCGCTCTACCACTGAGCTACAATCCCAGCCCCGGGACCATGGTCTTTTAAAGATGCATTAAATCAAACAAGATGGTTCATTCTGTTAGAAATATGTAAGTAGTTACATTATTAAACTATATCATCATAGTACTCTGAACAAAAATATTTTTCTCCCTCAAGCTTATTCAAGTATAGATTCAAATTTTGATACTATGGATTATTATCCAAATATAGAATATATTATAGATTTATTTTCATATGTATGGTATCTAGTTAGAAAAATAAGTCCACATACTTTAAAAACTTTTTGGAGTCTTTCATAAATGCTTTGAATTGGGACCTAACAACCTAGTGTTCTCCAAACATTTCTTTTGGTTTTAAACAGGATTTGAGGTGTTAGTTGTGCTTACTCACATTTGAGAGTAGTGGTAGACTCCTTTAGGATTGAGTTACTTTGGATGACCTACTACATCTATAGCACTTCAGAGAATAGAAGACTATATTCCTGTTGTTAAAGAGTTTATGTTCATTTATTTGTCTAACAGTTGGTCAGGTGCTATTTAAGCACCAGCAGAAGGGGTAACCAAGACATGTCCTGGCCTTGATGAGCTACATGTAAAGTTAGTAGGAAGCATAAATCAACAAATAAATACAAACATAAGTAATTATTTTTTGTCCCTCTATGTACCATATAAAAAATATAGGTCAAAGTGTCTTGAAGGGAAGGCCTGTCTTTAAAATGAAACCTAAATGATCTAGAAGCCAGCCTGTGTCAATTCAGGAAAGAGTTTCTAAGCAGAAAGGAAAAAAAAACAAAAAACTACCCAGTGCTCTGAGTTGGTAACAAGATGGTGGCAGGCACATAAAACAAGAATGCAAACAATTCTCAGCAAAGACAATGATATGTGTTTGAGTCAGCTTTTGCATTGTTATGACCAGTGTACCCAATAAGAACATCACAGAGGAGGCAAAATTTGTTTTAGCTCATCATTTCAGAGGTTCAGTTCATGGTGTGCAAACTCCATAGCCCTGGTTCCAAGCTGAGGCAGAACATCCTGGCGGAAGGATGTGGCAGAGGAAAGCAGCTCAGGACATGCCAACCAGGAAGCAGAGAAAGAACTCCCATCTCCAGGAAAAAATATAAACCCCAAAGGTACACCCCCAGTGACCTACTTCCACCAGCCATGCCCAACCTGCCTATAGTTACCACCTCGGTAATCCGTATCAGTGGATTAATCCATCCATTATGTTATACCTCTCATAATCTAATCATTTCACCTCTGGAAATTCTTGCATGAACTTTTGGGGGATACCTTATATCTAAACTCTAACAATAGAAGTGAGAACTGTTCTTTTGGAAGTCATTTGTACACAGATGAAAAGTGAGGAGCTAAGACCATGCATTTAGATAGTGTCTCCTTTAAGGCACCAAGTATTCAAGGTCAATGAATTCTTTTCCAACATTCCAATTGAAACATCAATTTGGATCCTATTTCTGTATACTAAGGGAGATTTTATAAGTGCACTGTATAAAAGGTGTCTTTTCCTAAAGGAAAAGACTAGTATCCTCATAGATGCGAAAATGCTTTTTATGTCATATATATCTTTCATTTTAATTAATGTCAACTGGAAATGAAAGTCCCGAATTTCAGACTTGGCTCTTTAGAGCTTAGGCCTGTCACTTCAGTCAAGCTGTATTTTTTTTAAAAACCATATCCCTTGAATTAAATGTCCAAGAGAAAAATACCTGAGGTTGTTGAATCTCTCTCCATCCCCTTCTCTAAATTGGCATGCTCTAATATCATCACATCTTGGTGACAGTATCTCTGAAAATGAAGCTAGAAATATTGAAAACAACTTTTGTTTTTTGATTCTTACTCCTCCTCTAATAAAAGACATGTGTTTTAACTAGGTTAATGCTTTTCCTGGATCTCTAATTATAGTACATCTTCATTTTAGGCATGAGTAGCTTACATTTTCATTTCCTGAATAATCTGAACAGAAAAAAAAAACTTGTTACTCAGTTCAACCAGATTCTCAAATCTTTTTAAAGAAACTATGTCCCAAAGGAAGAAAAGACAGCAGAAGAGTTTCAGGTCTGCATGAATATTGTCATTACCAAACCTTATATTATGTCAAAATTTGAACATAAAGAATTTGTTATAAGTAGTAATTATTTCTTCAGTAATTATTTCTTGAGCAGAAAGTTTTAACATTAAAACAGAATATAAACTAAAAATGTCTTCAACCTATATTCTATTCTCTCCTCACCCAGCAGAAACAAATTATCTGCGAGAAAAAATTAATAATCCTCCTACTCTTAGTGCATCAAAGCAATATTATCTCATTTTCATATCTGAGTTTTTGTTTTCGAAATGGGGATTTCTCAAACAGGTGGTAGAATATTGTCCGTATGAGAGATGGAAATTCATAGTAGATCCTACATTCAAAGATGGTTTTGGGTCAAGATTCCCAAGCTATGGAATGGAACCACCATTTGACCTCTTTATCTCATTCCTTGGTATACACCCAATATACCCAGCACACTATAGTGACATGGCCACAATAATGTTCATAGCAGTTCAATTCACAATAGTTAAGCTATAGATCCAACCTAGATGCCCTTCAATAGATGAATGGATAAAGAAAGTGTGGCATATATACACAATTGAATATGTCATACAAAAGAATGAAATGATGGCATTAGTAAATCTGTAAATGGACAGAATTGGAGGCTATCATTCTAAGTGAAGTAAGCCAGTCCCCCCAAAACAAAGGCAGAATATTCTCTCTGATATGAGAATGCTGACTCACAATAGTGGGGACGGGCAGGGGGAGAGGAGTAAAGGTTCACTGGGTTGGGACAGGGATAGTAGGGAGAAGAGAGGGGGAATGGGAATGGGAAAGACAGTGGAATGAACGGGACAGAACTTTCCTGTGTTCATATATGAACACACGACCAGTGAAACTCCACGTCATGTCCAACCACAAGAATGTGCAGTTAGACGCCATGTATGTATAAATCAAAATACATTCTACTGTCATGTATAACTAAAAAGAACAAATAAAAAAAATAAAATAAGAATAAAAGGTTTCCAAGCTAGGTCATAAGGTATTTTCAAAGAAATCTAGTTTTTTAAGTACATTTTCCTTATTATAATAAAGAGAATAGAGGAGCAATCTGAAATGGTAACAATCTATGTAGATACTACCTAAAATGGATTTATCTATGGATGTGATGTAAGAACATAGAGAAAGTTTTTACTAGGAATTTGGAAGTCTGATGTCAATTAGCAATAAGTATATTCCATTTTATGATGCAGTCAATCAATCATAGAAGGTTACAGAATATGACAGATATGGATATGGAATTGAATCTATAAGTGTAACTTATTATCAGAAACCTGAGAAATGACCAAATATCTTGAAAAAATATTTAACACTGGTGCATAGTTTGGAGGAGAAATATTTGAATTGATTTTAAAGCTGATTTAATTTTTATTGTAAAATCAGTCAAAACAATATTAAAAAGGCATAATAAGTCTCACTTTATGACTTTTTTCAGTTCGTACTAGTTTTCTCTCCAGAGGAAGAAACTATGTTTTTTCTTTTCCCTGCGTTTTATCCCCTCAGCTTTCCTTATGCAAATTAAAGCAAATGCAACTATGTATTCATATTACATTAAAGAAAATGCAACTATATCCTCATCCCCGACCCTGTTTCACTACTGTGAAATATTTTATGAGTGGGACATTGTGTCTCATGTTTGTGAGACACTTGAACATGACATGTTGTCGCTCTCTTCAATACTCAAAACAACTATGAAGTAGGTACTATTTTTATCATTTTACCCATGGAGAAACTTAGGCTCAGGGGAATTTTAACATCACCCAAGTTCACGCATTGTTTGAGCTAGGGTTCCAAGTCAGCTTTTTTTTGTACTAATGACAGTTCTTGGTCTAACCTCAGCAATTTAGTGCTTCTGTAATAACACGCCCGATCAGAATTCTGTAACTCCTAAACAACTCATTCTATTTTACTGTATTCAAAGAACTTCTTGAAGCATAATAATTTAATTTTCAGTATTCAGACATAATGGTGGGATTCACTGTTGCATATCCGTCCGTGCACATACCATCATTTGATTCATTTTTCTTTGACTCCCATGCACACGCCTCACATTTTGGCCGGTGGGAGCCCCTTCAAGCTGGCTCCCTGTCATCACAACCAGAAGCTCTGAAAGCATTCTTCCTGTCTTTCAACTAGATGTGCCAGCCCTACCCTGAGTTCTCCCATCCCAGAAACAGAATTAGTTTCTAGAAACTAAATTTGGGCACTAAGACCGTGTGTCATTTTGTTTCCTGTGAGCAAAGACTGGAGCCCGATGGCAGATGTGACAGAACAGACATTCACTCTTCCTTCTGTATGAATGCATTCATGTGGCTGTGTCCCCGTTTGAAAACACTACTACTCTGAAGGGTACTTCATTAATGCAGTATTCCCCCTGTTTTGAGCTGCATTATTTTCTTTATTCTCTAGCTTTGTTCTTTCATGTGATGAATTATCCTATCAGGCAGTATGCTTACATTTCTATGTTAGCCCCAATATTTATATTTTCGTTTTCTTTCTTATTATTGTCTCAAGCATTCTGGGAATTTATTATGCATGTCTCATTTGTCCCCTGCGTCAATCATCACTAAAGCACCAACTGCTGGCCAACTTCTTTCCAAAAGGAATACTAAGGAAATAAAAAGTTCTGAGTCAAAAGGCAAAACTTTAGAGACAATAAAAAGATCAGTGGTGTGGTGCATGGGGGCGCATGCCTGTAATCTCAGCAATTTAGGGCAAGAGGATCTCAAGTTTGAGGTCAGCCTGTACAACTTAGTGAGATCTTGTCTTAAAATAAAAAGTAAAAGGAGCTAGGCGTGGTGGCGCACGCCTGTAATCCCAGCACTTAGGGAGGCTGAGACAGGAGAATCACGAGTTCAAAGCCAGCCTCAGCAACAGCGAGGCGCTAAGCAACTCAGTGAGACCCTGTCTCTACATAAAACACAAAATAGGGCTGGGGATGTGGCTCAGTGGTCGAGTGCCCCTGAGTTCAATCCTCAGTACCAAAAAGAAAAAAAAAAAAAGTAGAAGGCTGGGGATGTGGCTCAGAGGTAGACTATCCCTTGGTTCAATTCCCAGTACCACAAACAAAAACAAAACAGTGGTTTGGGGAAAACAGAGGAAGGAACGTAAACTTGGATCTTATTTTTCTATATTAAGGGAAATTTTGTTATTATTCTGTGAAAAACCAGAAGTAATTCCTCATCAGAGTGCACTCTGTAAGAAAGGTGTCTTTTCCTGAAAGATTGGTATCCTCATAGATGTGAAAATGAGCTCAGAGGATTTTTTGAGCAGTGAAACTATCCTGTGTGATACAGTAATGGTGGCTGCATGTTATATATTTGTCACAACCCATAGAATGTACATCACCACTGAGTCAACACTAATGTAAACTATGGACGTTTGTTAATAATGATGTATTAATATTGGCTTATAAATTATAACAAATGTACTACAGTAATGCAAGATGTTAACAAGGGGAAACTGTGAGGAGGCAAGGAGGATGGGTGAGAATTTTTCACATTTTCTATGGAATTTTTCTAAAACCTAGAACTAAAAACTAAAGTCCATTAATTAAAAAAATTTAAGTCCTCAATATTTCAAAGACAGTAGATTACATACATATAAAACCTATATACCTAGGTTTTAGTTGGTTAAAAATCCAAACTGGGAGTAGGTGGTAGGCATAGAAGGGAGATTAAAGACAAAATTCTTTGAGATGTTTATCTTTATTTTTATCTTATTAATTTTCTGAATTCTAGTGCCATTGCATTTTCTCTCTAGATCATAATATTGAACAATTTCTTTATGACCGTTGGATAGCTATCACTCTTTTTAACTTTGGGTGTACTTAATTTTATTTCCAAAATCCAACTAAGAATGCTATAGAACATAATCAAATCATGGCCAAGAAATATCAAACTTTCAACACTTATCGTAAAAATTCAATTTCATGATTTTTACAATATTAACCAGGTTTACATAATTTTATAGTATTATCTAGGTTCCATAAGAAGGAATTCATAAAAGACAAAGTACATTTAGTCTACAACATAATTTGGTTGTGAATTTTTAATCACATATTTATATATCTCAAATTTTAATCCGGGTAGCAGAATCCTTCAGTTTTATGAAAAAATAAAAAACAAAAAGAGCACAGTTGTTTTAGATTTTGGTGTGAAAAATCCAAATTCTGTTATGCATTGAAATCACCATGTCAATTTTGCTTTTTATGATAATTGTATGGTCATCAGAGAGAAGCCATGTGGTCATTTATTACCTACTTTTTCTAGGTAATAACACCCCATTTGTGGTTTAGTCAAAAGCCAAACAGACTGCCAAGAATTCGGCTTTCACTTTGGATCTGGATGGAGTCAGAGGCAGTAATTTATTCTTAATTGCCTGTAGTGTGTCAGACTGGCCCTCATGTATGTGTTCCCCAGAAAATTACCTGGTATGGATTAACTATCTGCCAGTGACACTGAAGTTTCCATTTGGCATGACCATTTAGCATGTCGTTTCTTCAACCTCCTAAGCAGCTCCTAAGCAATTTACTGTACTCCTGGGAGTGAGGGTGCAGAGAGAGCTGGACATCATCCTCAGTCTGTCTCTGTGCAAAGGGACTATTGCCCCTTTGGAGGAGTGTCACATGCTGGGCCCAGCCAGTGTTCTGTCCTTCCCAGCTCCATGCCTGGGCCCAATCTTGCTGTTCACCTCAGCTGGCTCAGTTCATCAATTTGAAAATCAAATGACATATAAAACACAGGATTTAGTTGTTTAACACTCTAGTTGAATTTTCCTGTGACAATTTCAGTTAGGAACAAAGGATCTTATTGGAAATAATACAACTTGAAAATCTAAAAACATTACAAACATCTATTAGGCCCATATGTATGTTTAAATATATATATGTGTATCTATTTAAAATATCTTTGCTATTTTATCAAGTCGAATGTTCAACTCCATTTAAGGGAATGCCCGTGCTTTGAAAGACCAAAGTACTGGACTTGCTCAGGCCAATCAGAAATTTGTTATCCAACAAGCCTGACTGCTCCCATTTTGCCAGGATAGAAGGAAGACCTGGAGGTCTTATTGTTGATTCATTTTTTTTGGGGGGCCCATTTTCCGACTTGGGTGTGTTTTTTTCTTTTGTCAGTTGATGCAATATTTTGTCTGTTTATGAAGATTTCCCCCACACATACATATCTGTGATAAAGTTTAATTTATAAATTAGGCATAGTAAGAGATTAACAGTGATAACTAATAATAAAATACAACAATATATAGCAATAAAAGTCATTTACAACTTATGAATTACTTATTTCTGTAATGATTTACTTAATATTTTCAGACAATTGTTAACTGTAGGTATCTGAGAAGTAAAAATTGTGGCTGATGACTGTACTTTAAATCTATAATTTGTCCACGTTGCTTTCTAATATCTTTTGCAATCCAAACAATTAAAAAACTTTATGAAGTTCAATAAGTCTAAATTCCCTTTTAGTAAGTGCTGGTTAAGCAGATCTTATTTCTACGACTCCTGTATTTTACAGGTAGTTTCCTGAATTTTCTTCTAAGATATTTTTTATTGAGATATAATATTTGAACATCTTTTGGGGGTACAAACTCACAGGGTAACCATGGTAATCTGATGCGTGAACATGATGTGTAACAAATCAGAGTAATGAACATTTCCATTTTTAAAAACATTTATCATTTTATGTGCTGACAATTTCATACCCTTCTTGTCATTTTGAAATATATCACAGATTGTTTTCACCAAGAGTTACCCTACTGTGCTATGGAAAACCCAGAACTAATTCCTCAGCACGAACCGTGGTTGGGTGCCTCTGATTCAGCTCCTTTTCATCCGCTTCCCCCTGCTCTTCCCTGTCTCTCTCTAGTGACCACTATTCCATGCTGTTCTTTTGTAAGATGTTTTTAGTTTCCACAAATGAGTGACGACATGTAGTATGTGTTTTTCGGTATCTGGCTTATTTCACTTAACATAGTGACCTGCAGTTCCATCCATATTGCTGCAAATAGCAGGATTTCACTGCTTTTTATGGATGAATAGTATCTCATTGGGTACATATTCTATATTTTCTTTATCCATTCATCCACCAGTGGGTACACTGATTCCTTATTTTAACTATTGTGAATAGAGTTGCAATATACATGGGAATGCTAATATAGTTGCTGAGCTATATAGTAGTTCTATTTCTGAGGTTTTTTGTTTTTGTTTTTGTTTTGAGGCATTTCCATACTGTTTTCCGAATGGCTCCATGGATAACATATGAATTCCCATTTCAATGCGTCTTTACCATCCTTGGTTTATTTATTTATTTTTGTCTTTTTGATGGTACTTGTTCTACCCCTGGTGAGTTGATATCTCACTGTAATCTTGATTTGCATTTCTGATGATCAGTGAGCTGGAGCATTTTAAAAATACCCTTGCTGGCCACTTGTATGTCTGTTGAGAAGTGTCTGTTTAGCTCTTTAGCTCATTTTTAAACTGGATTATTTAATTATTTGGTTCTTACCTTATTGAGTTCTTTGTATATTCTGGATATCAATCCCTTGTCAGATGAATAGTTTGCAAATATTTTCTCCCATTCTGTAAGTTTTCTCTTCACTTGGTTGTTTATTTCTTTTGCTGTGTTGTAAAAAAGCTTGATATATTTCATTGTGTATACATAGCACACACACAATGGTTTGATATATCCTATTTGTCTATTTTAACTTTTGTTTCCTGTTTCTTTGGAGTCCTATTCAAAAAGTCACCAATGTCTTGAAGTATATCCTCTATGTTTTCTTACAGTAATTTCATAGTTTCATGTTTTACACTTAGGTCTTGATCCATTTTGAGTTGATTTTTGTGTATAGTGAGAAGTGATTACCTCACCATTCTGCATATGTATGTGTGTGTGTATGTGTGTGTGTGTGTGTGTGTGTGTGTGTGTGTGTTTGCCAGCACCATGTATTAATGGTTTCTCAGTTCTAACAGCTTCTTTTTTGTAGGAGGTTGCGAGGGTGGTAATCAGGGATTGAACTCAGGGGCACTCAAACACTGAGCCACATTCCCAGCCCTATTTTGTGTTTTATGTAGACACAGGGCCTCTTGGAGTTGCTTAGCAACTCGCTGTTGCTGAGGCTGGCTTTGAACTTGCAATCCTCCTGCCTTAGCCTCCCAAAGTGCTGGGATTACAGGCATGCACCACTGCGCCTAGCCTAATAGCTTCTTCTTCTTCTTCTTTTTTTATTTTTTAATATTTTTTTAGTTGTCAATGGACCTTCATTTTATTTATTTATTTATTTATTTATTTATTTTTTATTTATTTATGATGCTGAGGATCTAACAACTTCTTGATGGACTATTTAGGTTTCTCTCTGTACGAAATCATATCATCTGCAAACATGAATAATTTAACTTCTTTCTTCCAGTTTGGATACCCTTTCTTTCTCTTGCTTAATATCTCATGCTAAGTCTTCCCATACTATATAAAATTATAGTGGTGAAAGTGAACATCCTTGTCTTATTCATGATCTTAAAGGAAATACTTAGAGCTTGCTCAGATCTTGTGAGACGAGCACCAGTGATGCAGAGGTCTATGCCACTGGTGGCCCTAGACTGGAGCTTGTGGGACTCAAAGGGGACCTTCTTTAGGTCTCGTGGGGTTATTGTGAGTAGTGCTGATAGTTACTTTCCTGGAGCTGTGGGACCTTAGATGGTACCTTCTCCAGGTCCCCAGGGATAAGTGTAATTGATGTCAGGACATTTGGCATTAGTGGGTATGGTCCTAAGTCCATTGACTTTAGAGGAGAGTGTCCTCAGGTCACCTGAACATATGCAGTAACATTTGGGCTTGTGGTACCATATTTATGCACCTTTGGTTCAAGTATAAAGCATGGAGGAAACCTTCCCTAGGTTGCACAAGTCCAGCACAAGTGGCACTGGGGTTTGTGAATTTGGTGTCCGGTCCTGGAGCTACAGGATGTGAATGGAAATGTCTCTAGCTAATGGAGTACATGTGCTGCTGGATTGAGATTTGTGGCATTGTAGCCTTGGTCCTGGAACTGTAGGACATGGATGAGACCTTGCCCAGGTCATAAGGGACAAACTTGTATGATGCCAGGCTTGGCCCCAGTAGTCATAGTCCTAAGGACATGGGTTGGGGAGGAAACCTTCCCTAGTTCCCACAAGGTGAGGGCAGTGGTAGCTGGGATGAGGGCTGCTGGTTGCCATGTTTCTGGAGCTGCAGTACCCAAGGTACTAAGGAACAGGCATGGGTGATACCGGGATTTTGGCACTAGCAGTCACCACGTCAAGGCTGTGCATTGGAAAGAAGATTTTCTCTGGTTACCATGGGGTGAATGTAAGTGATGCCAGGGATTGGGGCCTCCAGAAGCCACATCCTAGAGCTGTGCAATGTGGCTGGGACGTTTCCCAGTTCCCAAAAGTCAGGTGCAGGTAAAGCTGGGACTTGTCCGCAGCAGCTGCAGTCCTATGGCTGTAGGGGACAAGGATGCTTTCCTTAGCTCCCACCAGGTAATAGGTGGTGGAAGGGATTAGTGCTGCTGGTAGCTGAGTCCTAGAGCTGTGAAGGATTGTGGCTGGAGCTTTTCCCAGTTCCCAATGGACAGGTGAGAGTGAACCCAGGACTTTGCAACAGCACCTGTAGTCTCCAAGGCTGTGGTCTGGGAAGGAGACTTTCTCTTATTCCCCAGGGCAAATGTAAATGGGACTAAGGCTTGGAGGTATGACATCATGTGATTCTGAAAGTACTGTCCTCATGAAGTGTGCACAGGTACAAGTCTTCTGGCAGCATCAGAAGGCCAACTGTCAGCCCCCAAGGCAGGATGGCAACTAGCAGTGGCTGTTGCTGCAGCTTGGGTTCTAGTGAGAGACCAATGCAGATTACTTCTTCAGAGCAGAGCAGTCACTCTTAGATCAGCCAGCTCCCCATGCTGGGTTGAAAGCTTGCAAGGACTTTGGAATTCAGTGGTTAGGGGTGCCAGCATGCTGCTATGGTTGGGTTTCTGGCTCTTTTCTGCTTACTTTTTTTAGGTTGTATGATGTTCCCTTAGCCAGAGAGCAGGTGTTAAAGTTTCACTTTGCTTTATTCTTTTCTCTGGATTGCCTTTCTGACTTTCTGGGGTGTTTAGGGTCTCTGTCACTTCTTTGCTGATTTCAAGATTTCCCTCCATCATGGTCCTCAAAATAGTTTTTCATTTGTTGCTTGGGTTCTCTGTGGCAGTCAGGTCCAGTGCACCATCTTGGATCTATATTGATTAAAGAATGTTTTTTAAAAAAATTATTTACCTTTAAATCTTCATCTGGAATTTGTTTTTTTAGTAATGTGATATAGGAGCATTACTTTCTTTTTTAGGAATATCTAGTGGTACAAAGTATTACCAAGTATATTCTTTCTATTGATTAAAGTAAAATTAGTACTTTGTTATATTGCTATATATTTTACTCTCATTTATAGTGGGAGGCTATTTCTGGATTATCAGTTCCTTTCTACTGATCTGTTTGTTTCTATGAAAATACCACATTGATTTGACCACTGTGGAAAGGAAAGACCTGATGGGTATGTAGAATAAACAGGTCAGATAAAAATGATCTCAGATCAAGATAGTTTTAGAATTGCTAACCCTGAAAGCCAGAAGACATTAGGACAACACCTTTGGAAAATTGTTCAAATTTTGAAATTTTTGTCATAGAGAACTATCAATCAACTATAGTGTTAGAATGAAGGCTTTTTTTTTTCTTTTTTCCTTTTTTTTTTTTTTAGGTACCAGAGATTGAACCCAGGGCACTTCATCACTGAGCCACATCCCCAGCCTTTTTTTGCATTTTATTTAGAGACAGGGTCTTGCTTAGTAGTTTAGGGCTATGTTGCTGAGGCTGGCTTTGAACTCGTGATCCTCTTGCCTCAGCCTCCTGAGTTGCTGAGATTACAGGTGTGCACCATTGTGCCTGGCTTAGAATAAAGACATTTGAAAACATACAAGATTGCAAAATATTTGCTTTATGAACCTTTTTTAGAGAGCTACTGTAATACAAAATATACAGGGAGAAAATCAACATAGAGGAGAACAGGAAGCAGGGGGTAGAAGATGTGATGGAAGAGGAGAGGGGGAGTTTCAGGTTGAGGGTGAAGGATGATCCCAGGGTAGGTGGGGTGTATCAGGCAGAAAGGGAAACTGGCATGGATTGGAGCAGGTCTGTAAGCTCCAAGACAGATTTCTTTAGGAGGAAGAAATTGATCAAAATCTGATGTGTCTGATTGTCTTGAGAGGAGATTTAGAAACCTGACAAAGACTTGGGGTTTGAATTGATTTACAATAAAGATGTAAAACACTGAACAAATGATTTAACAGTAATACAGTTCTGAGCATCAGAGAAAAATTTTAAAATGCAGAAATGTAAACATGAATATAGTTCATTTTATATCTTTGCTATGAATAGTGTTTATGTTATAATTTCTGCCATCATGATCTTTTCTATATAAGCATAATAATAGTGAAATGGACAAGGCTGAGTGTATGGTAGGAGCAGGAAGAAACTGATTCTCATTTTCCATTGTGAAAAATTTAAAAAAAGGAAAAATCAAAACAATATAAACATTATTGAAAGATATGGATGGAAATGCTAAAATAATTAAGTTCCTGTCTTTGAAGAGGAAAAATTAGAGGCCAAGGAATTCCTGTTTTTCAGAAGCAAAAACCCAGAAAAGTAAACAAAGTAATTTTCAAATTAAACTTTCCAGGTGTATTTTATCTTACTTTTAAGTTATCACGTGCATGACTATTTGCATAACATTTAAGAAAATGTTTTAAAAACAGTCATAAAATTCAGGGACTCTGTCTTTTCATAACAATGCAGTCTTAAAATTCAGAGCAGATTCTTCTTGGATTTTTGTACACATTTTCTCCTGCCACACTTGGGCTGGGTGTGTAAATGTCTTGAGAAATGTGAAGGAGGGGTGATAGTTCCAACATGGGAGGGGATTCAGTTTGGTTTGGATTAAAATGGTGGAAAATGTATAAAAAGCTTGCCTACTGTATTTTTGTCCTTGTTCCATTTCTAGCCTCAAGCAAAAGCACTAAAAATCAGCGAGTTCCTCTGTAATTTCTAGTGTCAGGTGTTCAGATTCAAGACTTTAATAAGTTCCAGTCAGTTTGGGGAAATGCGGTTCAACTCTGATTCAGACTTCTGCCTTGGAAAGGTTGACTTCCTGCGTTTTATCCTCTCAAACCTTTTCTGAGGGTATTTGCTTTCCCTCTTTTACATGCCTGTCGATTAGTTTCTATCAAAGGCCGCTCCTCTTTCAAGATGGATCTGTTCAGCGAAGCATTTCAGGGGCAAGTGACCACCTACTCTTTTACACTGCCCCATTAAGTGGGTTTCTGTGTCATCTTTATGCATTCTGGTGGGCTTTTAAAAATCCAGAGTCCTTCAACAATGGCGTCTTTGTTCCCCTTCTCTGGATGACTCTTCCATTGTAAGGCTTTAGTACAGAAATGTGAAGGAACAGTGCTAATTATGCAATTCAGTTGAAGGGTATAATCCTGAACTATATAAGGATAACATGTGACTTAGGTAAATGTATATTTACTTGAACATCTGGGGGATTATGATGTGATTTGATTTTACATTTTATTGACATCCAATGTATTTTTCTATATATATAAAAATATATGTATATATTCTTTAGCAGTTTTTGCTGCAAGGCTTTATACATTTTTGGACATGATTGTTCATGCCCTTACAGTCTGGTTCTTTTTGTTTCCCTTTGGGGTTTGGCCACATACGTATAGTATGCACCTGTCACCCGGAGAGAAAGAGTCAACTGCAATTCAGACTCTTGAATAACAATCGTTGTTTGATGAGCTCTTGATTGATAAATATATACATTTTCTGATATCATTGACTATCTCTTTCTTATCAAGGTAACCTGTGATAATCCTAACAAGGCTGAGTTAGCACTTGGTTGCCATCTGGATAATAGAGTAGTCTACACTGTGACACCTATTTTTTGCCAGTTCTTCTTTTCATACACTTATTCCAAGCATGGCCATTAAGTCCTAAGGGTTTATTAATTAAAGTCTATGCAAAGCTTTGCTCTTCCTAGGTTCCTTTGCAGATTGTTCTGTGGTTCGCTGTAGGAGACCGGGTCACGCAAGTGTGGTGCAGGATGAGCTGCCAGGCTGAGCAGGCGGGAACACCCTGCTCTCTCTGGTCTTGGAACACCAAGACTTGCCCCCAGCCCCTTGCCAACTGGTGTGCCCGGAGACTTCTCTCCCCCTGGCCCCGGCTCTTTGCCAACTGATATGTCCGGGCATACTTCTCTTCTTCTGACCTTGGCTCCTTGCCGGCGGGCCCGGCTTCTTGCCAGCTTCCCCTAGTCCCTGACTGAGACCAGCCCTGGACTGATACTGGCTCCGGCTTCTTGCCACCCAGCCCCGGCTTCTCGCCAACTAAGATGACCTTTTAGGTAATTGGCTAAAAATCAATTAGGTAATCCTCTGGTTGAACACCCTTATGTATATAAGCTCCTGTATTCCAATAAATCTTTGCGCTGTGTCATGAACACTGTCTCCCGGTGCCTGATTCTGGAGTCCGTTGGCACCGCCACACTCACCTCCTATCAGACCACCCTGTTCCAGAATTAACAACAGTTCACTACAGCTCTGTGTCCTTCCCTGAGCACCCCACGTTTGTATGGGTATTTCTTTGGGATTGCACTCTTCTGGCAGGATCAGCACCTTGAATTGTTACATCTTCAGCATTCTGTGGTCATTAAGGGGGGAAGTGAACACTCTGGTAGGAACAGTCTTTTCCTCTGTTGAGTCTTGTCTTAAACTCAGCTGTTTTCTACTCAAGCCTGAGCACCTCCTGTGAGTTGACATTAGTTCAGGTTAACACTGATTAACCCTTTAAAATCTCTTTTATTTGGCACTGATTGAGGTTGGGTTGTGTATGTGGTGTGGTTTAGATATGAAATGTCCCCCAAAAGCTCACGTGTGAGACATTGCAAGAATTTTTCAGAGAGGTAATGATTAGATCATGATAGGTGTGTCCTAATCAGTGGATTAATCCACTGATGTGGATTAACTGGGAAGTAACAGCAGGCAGGTAGGGTGTGTCTGGAGGAAGTAGGTCACCAGGGTGTGCTTTGGGGTTCATATTTTGTCCCTGGTAAGTGGAACTATCTCTTTGCTTCCAGAACACCATCAGCTGAGCTGCTTTCCTCTGTCACACTCTTTCACCATGATGTTCTGCCTCAGCTTGGACCCAGAGCTATGGAGGCCACTGACTATGGATCGAGCCTCCGAAACTGTGGGCCCAAATTAACTTTTCCTTCTCTCTGTTGTTCTTGTCAGGTCTTTTGGTCATAACAATGAAAAAGTTGGCTAAACAAGTATGTATGTGTATAAGCATTTAAGTGTGTCTATGTGTATATAAGACATATGTACATGTATATATTATGTGCATATGCACCCAGATGCATAAATATATTTATCCCTTGGTATATTTCAGAGACTGTTTCCAGGACCCCTCACCCCATGGATACCAAAATCTTTAGATGCTCAAATCTCTTATATAAAATGGTGAAGTATTTGCATACAACCTATACACACTTTCCTTTATACTTTCAATCAGTTCTAGATTACTTATAATATCTAGAACAATGTAAATGCTGTGTAAATAGTTGTCAGTTGTCATACTGGATTTATAAAGGGGATAATGACAAGAAAAAAAGAAAAAAGAGCTGTATGCATTCAGTATACATGTACTGTTTCTCCAGGTATCTTTGATTCCAAGCATGCCAATGTGAAGGAGTTTTCCAATCTTGTATTCAATTTTGTTTGCAAAGAGCCTGGAAGAATGTTTTTGGAGACAATATGGCATTTGTTCTTTCAGTGCTATTTCTCAAAATGGCCAGAACTCAGACTGTCCTTAGATTTTTCTTTGTTATCAATTAGGGTACTCTTATCTATGGATTTTAAATGCAATCCTTTTGTATATTTTTCCTTATGTACTTTTCACATTTTCTATTCAAATATATAATTTTTATAATGAGAAATGTTATGGTTTAGATGTGAAGTGTCCCCCAAAAGCTCACATGTGAGATGATGCGAGAGGTTTCAGAGGGGAAATGATTGGGTTATGAAAGCCTTAACCCAATCAGTGAATCAATCACTCTATGGGATTAATTGAGTAGTAATTGAAATCAGGTGGGGTGTGGCTGGAGGAGTTGGGGCATTGGAGGCATGGTTTGGGGATATATATATTTTTATCTGGCAAGTGGAGATTTTTCTCTCTCTGCTGCTTGGTTATCATGTGAGCTGCTTCCCACCACCAGACTCTTCTGCCATGATGTCCTGTCTCACCTTGAGCCTTAAGGAATGGAGCCTGCTGTCTATGGACTGAGACTTCTGAAACCATGAGCCCCCAAATAAACTCTTCCTTCTCTGCAATTATGCTGGTTGAGTCCTTTAGTCACAGCAGCAAAAAACAAAAACAAAAACAAAACAAAACAAAAACAGACTAAAACAGGAAATATGTGTTAAACCTTCACTTTCAATCTACCTGTGCCTTTGTATTTAGTCTGTTTCTATGAAACAGCAGATTTGAGTTTTATGCTTTTCCTCCTTTTGTGGGTGTGGGTTTTGTGCTTAAAAAAATCCAGTATGATGATTGTTGGCTTTACTTGGAATACAGTAAATTTCATTTACTTGAACTGTCCATTTACAATTAATATAATTATTTATATGGCTGAATTTTCATCTATCATCTTGGTATTTTATTCCATTTGTCCATCTGTTCCTAATTTCTCAATCCCTCCTTTCCTGTTTTGGGTAAATTATTGCATTTAGCATTTCCTTTTATTTTGTCTATTGACTTTTTATTTATATCTTTTTGTATAAGTTTTAGTGGTTGATCTAGAGATACTATAATTTAAGAGTAAGACTTTCAAAGGACATGAACAATGTAAGAACATTATGTCAGCATAATTTATTTCTCACCCCCGCCCGCTGTTCTGTTGATTCTTGTTGTGGTCTGAACATGTCCTCCAAAAGTTCATATATTGGAAATTTAATCTCCAAATTGATATGTTAATGCCATTTAGAGGTTGAGGCTTTGGGAGTAATTAGGATTAGATGAAGTCATGAGGATGGGACTTCCATAATGGCTTTACAAGAAGAGGAAGAATGACTTGTGCTAGCATACTTGTTTTGTGCTACTATGTGATGTCCTCTGCCCTGTTATGAGGTAGCTAGAAGACACTTACCATATGCTGAGCAGATTCTGGATTTGAATTTCCAGCCTCAAGATTCTGGATTCTTGAATATCCAGCCTCTACAACTGTGAGCCAAATAAACTCCTATTCATTATAAATTATCCAGTCTCAGGTATTTTGTTATAGCAACAGAAGGTGGACTAAGTTCTTGACTATCTTTTTCTATCTTTGCTAACATTCCTTATCTGTTCACACATTTTCCAAATTTTATACTGGTTTCTTTAATATGTCTTTCATAATTACTTAAAAGTCCCTGTTTGATAAATTTAACATCTAAGCTCTCTCTACATTTGTTCCTATTGACTTTTTCTTTTTCTTGATTATAAATCATATTTTTTCATGTTTCTTCCTAAGTATATGGTTTTAAGATTTGATGCCAGGCATCATATGTAAAGAACAGTATAACAATATTTATCACCATAAAAATGGTGTTGCTTCTTGTAACAGACTGTTCGTATGAGAAACTAAATCAATATAATCTGTAGCCAAGCTGAATTTGGGATTGGAGCTGACTTAGTCATATACAGTGACCACTAGCTTTAAATGCTTTGAAGTATGAAGTCATGACCTTCAGTTGGGTCTGCTGAAACTCTAGAGATCCCAGTTTCCAGTTTTTAATGTCACTAGGAGCCCTCTTTGCTTTCTTGGCATGCCTCCAACTTTTTGTAGCTTAGGGGACCTCTGTCCACCCCAGTGCTCTGCCCTTCCCTCTGGAGAGGAGTACCCTCCATCTAGATCTAGGATTCCTTGGATGGATTTCCTTTGGCATTTTAAAAAATGCTTTTAGGCATTTTTTATTATTTATTTTATTATTTGTTATTTGATAAAGTATTAGATATTTTATTGAGTTGAGAAATTCATGTATTATAAAATTAACCACGCTAAACAAATGATTCTGTAACATCTAGTGCCTTCACATTGCCAGGCTAACACCACCTCTCTCCCGTTCCAAAACACTTCCAGCACTGCAGAATAAAGCTTCTTGTCCATTAAGCAGTTTCTCCCAATTAGCACCCTCTCTACAATCTCTGGCAATCTCTGGTATGCATCCTGTTCCTATAGATTTATTTATTCTGGATATTTCATATAAACAGAACCACACATTAGGTAATGTTTTCTGTCTGGCTTCTTTCAGTTTGCATAAGATGCTGGAGGTTTTCTTGGTGTTGTGCTCTGCCCTCAGCTTTGAGCATCCACTCCCATCACTTGGTGAAAGTCTGGTCTCTGTCTTGCCCTTGGGCTTCAATGGGCTGCTGCCTGGTATTTGTATTTGGTGAAGGCTCTCAGCTCTGGCCTTCTCCCAGCTTACTCTGAGCATGGACACTCTAGTAAGTCCCATGGAAAGAGCTGACAGGGTAGGAAAGATTTGCTTGTGATTAGGATTTCTTAGATTAGAATTTATCACACAAGCCCCATGGAGCTATTAATGCTTCCTTCAAAGTCTGGCTAGTTTTACCTTATTTTTATCATTGGCAGATTTGTCTCATTTCTGCTCTTCTGCCAAGGATAAAGAAACTGTGGAATCCTGGTTGAGATTCATCACTTTTGGGAATTTGTTTGGGTTTCTTTGCATCTTCAGAAATCTGATGAGCCTTTAAATAGTGTAAATTGGTAGCTTTTCTGGGTTGTTTTGATTATTTGGTTTGAAGTGACATCTTGTGACTTTCTACACCCTCTTTTTGTTCTTTAAAAAATTATAATATATATTCCGAAAATGCATTTTATTTAGCCGGGCGCGGTGGTGCATGCCTGTAATCCTAGCACTTAGGGAGGCTGAGACAGGAGAATTGCGAGTTCAAAGCCAGCCTCAGCAACAGCGAGGCACTAAGCAACCCAGTGAGACCCTGTCTCTACATAAAACACAAAATAGGGCTGGGGATGTGGCTCGGTGGTCGAGTGCCCCTGAGTTCAATCCCCGGTACCAAAAAATGTGCATTTTATTTAAATGTTTATTCATCGTTTTTGAAGTCCCACATAATTAAAAGGTTTAATTATAGTCAAATGAACATAATGTAACATGTACCATCTTCAGCATTGTTGAAGACACGGTTCAGTGATATTAAGTACATTCATATTGTGCTATCATGGCCATTATCCATTTCCAGGATGCTTTTCTTCTTGCAAAACAAAACTCTGTACCCATTAAGCAATTACTCCCGTCCCCTGCTGTCTTCAGTCCCCAACAACCAACCTTCTGCTTTCTGTCTTTATGATTTTTGACTGCTTTAAGTATAAGTGGAGTCATATAGTATTTGTCTTTATTTGGTGGGCTTATTTCACTTTGGGTAATACTCTCAAAGTCCATCCATACTGTCATAAATGACAGGTTTTGTTCCTATTTGAAAGGCTGAATAATATTCCATTGTATGCACATATCATCCTTTGTTTATCTGTTGAACTTTTGATTTATTTTCATATTTTAGCTATGGGACTAATGCATATAATACTGTTATGAACATATATGTAATAATATTTATTTGAAACCCTGCTTTTCATTCTTTAGGGTATATGCTTGGAAATGAGATTGCAGGATCATGTGCTAATTCTATTTAAAAATGTTTGAGGAACCACCATACTATTTTCCACAGCAGCAGTGCCATTTTAATTCCCAACATGGCACAAAGTTTCCTTTTCTCTCCTCACCAATACTTATCTCCTTCCTTCCTCCCTCCCTCCCTCTCTTCCTTCCTTCTTTTCTTTTTTCCTCCCGTCTTCCTTCCCTCCCGTCCTTCTCTCTTCCTTTGATAGCAGTAGCTCTCCTAGTGGGTATCAGGTTGTTAAGGCAGGTCCCCACAATGACTGTAGTTAGGCTCCTTCACTGAGACTTCTGGCAGGCTATGTTGTTTTTTGTGTGGACCAAGGCCTGGGAACTGGCAATGTTAGGGTTAGTCAAGACCAGAAACACTGCAATTCAGCATGTAGACTCAAGGTCATAAACATTAACTTTTGAGCATGTGCCCCCTTATGTACCCTGTTGGCAGAGTGCCTTCTTTGGCTTGCATATAAAAAGGGCCTATGGAAATGGGCGAGAGAGAGGCCAAAGTGGAACTGACTGGGGACTGGAGCTCAAGTTGGGAGTTGACTAATGGCTGTGGCCACCACTGAATGAAGCATATCTACTATTCTAACTGAGTCCTGCATCTTCTTTCACCTGTCTAACCCCGAATCTGTTTCCTGGGTCAGACCCTGCTGGACACAGGTGGTACCTCATTGTAGTTTTGATTTGTATGTCCCTAGTAATGAGTGATGTTGAGCATATTTTCAGGAGTTTATAGGTCATTCTTCTTTGGAGAAATATCCAAATCCTTTGCCCATTTTTAGATTGGGTTGTTTGCTTTTAATTGTTGTTGAGTGAGGAGTTCTCTGTATTCTGGATACTAATCCCTTATTAGATTTGTGATTTGCAAATCTTTCCTCTATTTTGTGTGTTGTTTTTTCACTTGGTTGACAGTATCCTTTAACATACAAAATTTTTTAATGTTCCCAACATCAGTTGGTCTGTTTTTCCTTGTGTTGCCTGCCTTTTGTGTCATATGCAAGAAATCATTCCAAATCCAGTGTTGTGAAGCATTTGCCCTGTTTTCTTCTAAGAGTATTATAGTGTTAGATTTTTTAATTAAAATATAGTTAATTTTTGTATATAGTGTTAGATAAGGTGGCAAGTGCATGCAGATTTAATCTACCTAGCCACATTTTTGGGAAAATTTTCCTTTCCCCATTTAATGGTCTCAGCACCCTGGAAATCACTTGGCCATGCATGTGGGAATTTTTTTTCTGGGTTGTCTATTCTATTCCATTGGTCTATATGTGTGTTTTTATTCCAGTATCACAGATTTTTTAAAAAAATTTTTTGTACCTTTGTAGTAAATTTTGAAATTAGGAAGTGTGATTCCTCCAACTTGGTGTTATTTTTCAAGATTGTATTGGCTATGTGGGTCCTTTAGGATTCTATGTTAATTTTAGGGTGGATTTTTCTATTTTAGCCAAATATATCATTGAGAATTTGATAGTCATTGCATTAAATCTGCAGATAACTTTGGATAGTATTGATATTTTAACATTAATGCATGGGCGGGGAATGTCTTTCTATTTATGTCTTCCCTTAATTTCTTTCAGCAGTGTTTCATAGTTTTCATTACACAAATGTTTCATCCCCTTGATTAATTTCTAAGTTTTAAAAATTATTTTCAATAGCATTGTCAGTGGAATTATTTCATTGTTTTTAATTTAGATTTTGTCATTGTTAGTGTATAGGAATGCCACTGATTCTTGGTGTTCATCCTACTCCGGTCAGAGAAGATACCTTTTATGATATAGATCTCTTTTAAATATATTGCAACTTAATTTGTTACTGAACATAAGATCTATCCCCAAAAATGTCTCATGTGAATTTGAGAAGGATGTGGTCTGTTGTTCTTGGATAGAGTTTTGTCTGTTAAAGTAACAACTTGAACAAGTTATCTTCTCTCTGGTTATTCTATCCATTAGTGAGAGTGGGGTAATGAAATCTCCAACTATTATTATCATTGTCATACCTTCATGTTTTACTAAGCCTTCTATTAACATATTATATCCTGCCTCTTATAAACTGTTTTAATTTAAGCCTGTTTTTTAGGTCTGATATTAATATAGCCAACTCTACTGTCTTGGTAACTATTTGCATGAAAAAAATCTTTTTCCATTCTTTCACTTTCAACCTGTTTGTATGTTTAGATCTAAAGTATCCAACTACTACATGTATTGTGGCAGCCTCTGTCTTTTAAACTAAAAGTTTAATCCATTTATATTTAAAGTAATTGTTGCCAAGGAAGGATCTTCTTTGGTCATTTTGCTATTTGTTTTACATAGGTCTATAACTTTTTTGTCACTCATTTCCTGCATTAATGTCTTTTGTGTTTACTTGCTTTTTTTTTTTTTTTTTTTTTTTTGGTACCAGGGATTGAACTTGGAGGTACTTGATCACTGAGCCACATCCCCAGCCCTATTTTGTGTTTTTTATTTAGAGACAGGGTCTCACTGAGTTGCTTAGTGCCTTGCCGTTGCTGAGGCTGGCTTTGAACTCATGATTCTCCTGTCTCAGCCTGCTGGGATTACAAGAGTGCACCACTGCAGCCAGTTTTTACTTGCTTTTTTGTAGTAAAATGTCTTAATTTCCTTCTTATTCCATTTTGTGTACATTTTATAATGATATTCTATGTGTTATCAAGAGGACTGCATTTAACATCTATAATTTAACTCTCTAGTTTGTATTTAGACCAGCTTAATTTTCCTATTTCTTTGAGCCTCACGACTTTTCTGTTGTTGTTCAACTGGATGTTTTAATCTAATGAAGTGACAAGTCAGATTTTCCCCCTTTCCTTAGTGTTTGCAATTTTTATTTATTTTCTTTGTCGTTATAGGCTGTCTCCATGCCAAAGATGAACTTGAGGTATAAACATAAGATCATGTTTCATCTTTTTCTGAGCCTGCTCCTTTCCTTGGGCATGCAGAATAATGTTGTAATTTTACCCATATATGTGGTTGCTTTTGGATTTCCTAGCTTTTAAGGTCTGGCTCCTAAAAGAGGAAAACAGAAAATTGAAAGGTAGAGTAGGTGCCAGACCTTTAATTGCCTTGGAAGTTATTTTCCGTTTGTAGGGAAGGGATGTGTAACAACCTAGGAAGGTTAAAACAGTGGCTACCTGCCTCTATCTGCACCTCCCTGATCACAGGTACCAAATCAGCTACCAAAGTACAGATCCCTGATATTTGGAGGACAAGTATATCATTGCCCACCTTGCTCTTGCAAGCTGTGTTCAAGCTCACATAGAGCCTGCTCCAGGGATGTGTGCATGGCTGCTTGCCATGAGGCTGGATGAGGGATGGGTAGCTGCTGCTGAGGGAAAACCTAAGATTGATAAGAATTAACTGCAATTTACTGTCCAACCCTTCTGGAGGATGGGAGCCTTCAATCCACTCAAGTTCCAAAATTGTAACATCAGACAGAGTTTTCTCATGTGATTGTTGTCAATGTGTGGAGACAGATTCATGATTCTTCCTGCTCTGCCATCTTCCTGGAATCCTCTGCCTGTACTTGGATGTAAATTATGAATATAATTATGAAATAAATTCGTGAGAAGATATGATCAACTTAATGGCAAGAACATTAACAATTTCACTGGAAGTACCTGAGTGTGATACTCAATTCTATCCCTTCGCTTCCTCCTCAGGAGTCAATTAATTGGCCCACATTTTGCATTTATAATTTTTTTCATTTAAAGCAGTTTTTCCACATAAGTATGAATCTCAGTAAAATATACTTCTTAGACTTGACTGTTTTAAACTCAATAAATTATCCACATTAAAAGCAATGAAATCAGATTCTACCTTAGATCAAACACCGAAATCAACCTCTTCACTCTTCAACCCATGCATTCTGACTTTTGATTTGACTATTTTGTGAAATCTGATATTGACAAAAATTTTAATGACCTTCACAGTATTAAATCCAATC
The DNA here is from genome assembly GCA_028644305.1 of Xerus rutilus. Classification (NCBI taxonomy): domain Eukaryota; kingdom Metazoa; phylum Chordata; class Mammalia; order Rodentia; family Sciuridae; genus Xerus; species Xerus rutilus. The sequence continues at coordinate 44,436,432 of CM053413.1, forward strand.
CAATGGCCATTTTCCTCTCAATATTTCTGCTCAACCTTTCAGCACTCTTCATCATAGCAAATGATTTCTTCTCAAAATACCCTTCCCTTTGGCTTCTGTGATATTGTACTCTTCAAATTTTTATTCTCTCTCCATAGTTTTCTGCTTAGTATTTTTCCTTAGCATTTTAATCTTCTACTTGATCTCCACATTTTAGAGTTCCTTGGTGCTCAATCCCTTATGTTTTTATACTTTCCCTTTGGATAATCTTATACATATCCATATATTTCCCTATAACTACATGGTGATGACTTCTAAATTTGCACCTTGAAATTTGCTCCTTGGACCTCAAAATTCATTTGAATTCACATATATATCTTCTTGATATATGTGGTATCAAATACACAGGCACTTCAAAAATTAATATTATTGTACCTAAATTCATAACATTTTGTGAAAATATTCCTCTCCCAGTGTTCCCCCATCTCAATGATCCATTTAGGTGTCCAAGTCCAAAACCTAGGAGTTTTATTATACTCTGTGTACTTCCACTTCCTACACTAAATTCATGCAGTTCTTCATGTTGAGTTTTGAAGGTGTTTCTCAAACACCTCTGCTCTTCACTGTCTCTACTGATGTCAATTGCCCCATATTATCTACAACTGTTGTCTGGTGTACCGTAACAGCCTCTGGATGGATTTTTACTCTTCCAACATAGTCAGTACCAGTCAACCTCTTAAGTCTCTCTCTAAAAACATAAATGATATTCCCCTGCTTAATACAGTTCAATATAATTAAAACAAAACCCATCTCCTGCTAGGTGCTGTGGCACACACCTATAATCCCAGAGATTTGGAAGGCTGAGGCAGGAGGATCACAAGTTCACAGCCAACCTCAGCCACTTAGCAAGGCCCTAAGCAACTCAGGGAGACTCTTTCTAAATGAAATATAAAAAAAGGAATAGGGGTGTTTCTCAGTGGTTAGGTGCCCCTGACTTCAATCCCTAGTACCAAACAAATAAACTAAAAAAAACATACTTCTCCTCACAGCAAATGGGGTCTTGCTCTTCTGGCTTACTTTCCTGTTTTCCTCTTGAGCCATGCTCCTCATTGCTCAAAATGCTTCAGACACTCGTTCTTTCTGTTCTTAGAAGAGGTGAAGCTTTATGTCACAGTGCATCCCAGCCATGCCTAAGTAAAATGCACCAATTAGAAAACAGGAAAAAGAAGAGGTGGAAGCATTTTCCCATTTTAGAGGTTGCCCATTTCTTGTTCCTTAGGACTAAAATGCTCTGTGTACACTCCTCAGATAGTTAGCATGTCATTCTGTATCTCTCAGTTAAATAGGACTTTCTCAAGTAGACTTTCCCTAATTATCCCATTCCAGTAGATTTTTCTTTCCACTTACTCTAAAATACCCTTCCAAACCTCCTCTTCCTCCCATTTTGCTCTGTTATTAGTTTCCTAAGACTGCAAATAACAAATAGCCACAAACTGGGTCCCTTAAAACAACAGAAATTTCTTCCCTTACAATTCTGGAGGTCAGCTGTTGACAGGAATGTGCTCCTTCTGGAGACTCCAAGGAAGCATCCTTCGCCTCTTCCATCTTCTGGTTGCCATGGTATCTTTTGCCACAAATAACTCCCATCGTTGCCTCTGTGGTCACACCGCTGCCTCCTCTCTGTCTGTATAGTCCACCTTTGCCTCTTTCACACAAGAATACTTGTGATGGCATTTAGGGACCACATAGTTAATTTAGGGTAATCTCAACTCAAGATCCTTTATTACTCTATTCCACCAATCCCATAAAGCCAACTGCCCAATGTTCTTTCTGATATTTGGATGCTAATTTGAAGTTCATTGGATTAGACAAAGGGGAATGAAGGGAAGGGAGAGGGATGGGAATAGGAAAGAAAGTGGAATGACTGGGACAGAACTTTCCTATGTTCATATATGAACACACGACCAGGGAAACTCCACATCATGTCCAACCACAAGAATGGGAAGTTATACTTCATGTATGTATGGTATGTCAAAATACACTCTACTGTCATGTATATCTAAAGAGAACAAATAAAATTTTTAAAAATAACAATTTTAAAAAATCCTTTATGAAATTACATCTGTAAAGAAGTTTATTCCGCCAATGAGATAATGCTTACCAATTCTAGGGATTGAACTTGACATCTCTGGTGGCCATTATTGAACCTGCTACACACTCTACCAATGCTTCCTGATGATCAGATTCAGAATATTTCTTCCACATAAATTTTGTGTTTATTTTTTATTTACTGGTTTATTGGCAGTTTCTTGTAGACCAGGGCTAACAAATAGAAATGCAATGAGAAGCACATATAAAACTTCTTTAATTTTCTGGAAGCCACAATAGAAAGTGAAAAGAGACATGTAAAAATTAACTATAATGTTATGTTTTACTTAACTCAGTGTAACCAAACTCTTATCATTGCAACATGAAATCAATATGAAAATTATTACTGAGATGTTTTACATGTTTTGGCATAAAGTTTTCTTTCTTTGGTGTGTATTTCAGAGTCACAGATTTGAGTTGGTCACATTTCAAGGGCTCAATAACCACAAATTTCTAGTGACTACTAAACTGAACACATGGAAGAGACATGTAAGATATGTCTATTTTGCAATGAATGAATATATATATCTATATATATATCTACATATGTATGTATATATTTTATAGTGTTATTTTGTTAGAAGTTATATATACATATATGAATATATTTTATATACATATATATTTACATATGTATGTTTGTATATTATTTTATGAGCAAGAAGAGGCCAGTAAAATGTCTTTCCCAACCATATCATAAAACTTTTAACATCAAAATAGATATATATTTGTAGACTCATGTGTATCTGAGTTTAACCATAAGTAGAAAATTAAATGTTCATAATTATGAAATGTCATTGATGATAAATTTCACACGTTTGTCTTCTATTATATCAGAATATTTTATTTGAATTTTAGGGGCATTTGTGAATGTTCAAAATTCTGAGATTTGGGTGAAGTGGATCTTAATACATATTTATTATAATGTTTTCTTCAGTTATGGTGAATTCTATTAGTGAAAATTGCTGTGGAATTCATCTTCTTAAATATTTATTGTCACATAATATTTTAGATTTGAGCAGTGGGGAAATAACACAGAAGCTCATAGAAACATTAGAAGACTAATGAAATTCAATCTTTAATGGTTTATGCATAATTTTGAACTGACTAATGCTAGGCAACACATGCATATTCAATTAAAAATATTAACAGTTATTGAGGGGAAATTTTTAGTTAATAATAAAATAAAATAAAAAGCCTCCTTAATCACTGGAAGAATCCTCAGAAGTGAAGAGAAAACTCTACATCAACTTAAACATTTCAGGACAACCAATTTCACTAATTTAAAACAACTTCCAGTGCTAAGGATCCAAGCAAATGAGCTATTTTCTTTAAAAATTCTGATTCATCTTGGGAGCATTAAAATTAATAGAACTTATGATCTTGAATTCTATTCATTTGTGAATGTGTTTTCAGTAAGTACACATAATTGGGGTTGGGATCTGACAGCCCCTCATATATAACCACCATGAATACACATTGAGTTTTACATCATTAATATTTCAAGGGATTCAATTCATAATTATATAAAATGAACACACTCATGAATGGACTCATGTAAAAAAATTATACTGCAGGAAGTGCAATGCACTATATTCATACAACATTAGGATTAAAAGTACAAAGCCAATATTTCAGTCCAAGGCCTGCTTCTCTCCCATAGAGCTCTGGAGTGGGCAAGGTGATAGGGGATGTATTGGAGGGGAGGTGGGAAGGGCCAGGTGGTCTTCTACTGTAGTCACATTTTGTAATATGAGACTTGGTCATTGCTTCATGCCTGAGAGACCAATTTTCAAAATTGAGGATCACCAGATCTTTGTCTAGGCATGCTCATTTGCTTTCTCCCACGTCAACTCTTTCTGGTCTTGTCTACTGTCCTTTCTGATGCTTTCTTCCTGGAGGCACAGCCTGGCTCAGATTCTGAGCCTATTCTGGAGAAGTCAGGAGGAATACTCAACACCTCAGTTCTGTCAGTCAGTGGTGCCTCAGTTTGTACAACCACAGAATTGTTGATTGCTGTGCCTAGGGGAAGCTCCATGGTTGGATAAGGCTGCTTAACACAGGACTTTCCTTAGCTAACCTGTTCAGTGTTTTGATTTCTCATGGGGACTCTCATGTCCTCCCTTTGTCAGTCCCTTATTGCTGGAGGTGGATATTACCTTTCAATTAAAACAACAACAGAACCTTAGACCCATTTGTCCAAGATGTAACTGTGATGATTGTTGGGTTCTGACTGTATGGTTTTATAAGATTGTGTTACTAGAATGGGCTTTCAGTGATTTATGAAAGTCCCTTTTTCTTTTTTTGGTACTGGGAATTGAATTCAGCATCACTTAACCATTGTGCCTCATCCTTACCCCTTGTTTATATTTTATTTAGAGACAGGGTCTTGATGAGTTGTGACGGGCCTTGCTAAGTTGCTGAGGCTGGCTTTGAACTTGTGAACAGCCTCCTGAGCCACTGGGATTATAGGTGTATCCCACCTTGCCCAGCTATGAAAATCACTTCTAAAAACACTGAGAGAGTTTGAAGTAGGTAGTGACTGCTTTAAGAATTATACACATTTCTGAGTAATAAGCACAAAATTTAATAGATATCATATATTTTGAACTTAGTATATATAATGCTTAATAATGTTTAGAAAAGTTAAATGTGTGTGTGAAGAATTGCTGCCAAAAGAATTTTAGGTATTTTCAGTGTTTACATATGTAATAAGAGATCTAAACATTTAAAGAACTGTAAAATGGCTTCATTTTTGGAACTTCTGAGATTATGCAAAAAAAGTGCTAATGAACCACGGGAGGCCAGATCAAATACACGGAGAATCAAAAATGAAAATCCATCACACTGAAAGAAAACATCTATGAAGAAAAGAAAGTGGAAATGAGAAGAGAAAAAGTCCTTAGGACTAAAGAAATAGAATGTATTTACATGATCATAAACTGTAACCATGTCGAAGAACATAATGCAATTATGTAATAATGTGATTATATTATATAGTGTATACACATTAATCTTGCATTACATATATAGCATATGCATCATGTGATTTATATTATACTATGTACTTTATTATAATAGAGCATATATTATAATAAATGTGAGCCCTGAAATAAATAGAGTTCATCACTGCATATCACATTTACCTAGCAGGCCACTGGATACAAATATACTTTTATATTCAAGAAAACATAGTTTCCCATATAGCTGGCTGTAAGATTTCTCAGAAGTATTGGTATTTCAGTACCATTCAAAATGGGATGGTATTATTCACAATTTCCATGCACAGACTTTTGACTTTGTTTGTGCTTTTAAAAATCCATGAGTGTGTACAATTCAAAAGCTTGATCATCGGACTCAGATTCTGTATCTAAAAAACATTAGGTGTTTAATTATGCTAACAATAAACTTTATGAATATGCAGATAAAATGCATATAATTTATTAATAATTATTAGGATTGAGAAGAATAATGAGTATTATGTCAGGTCAGATGAATTTTCATAAATCCTATCCGGTCTTTTTGGTTTTAAGGTATGAATGCATTATGACTAAGAAACTCATGGCAGCCAGTTAAAATGTGTGCATCCTGTCCATTTCCATTCCTCCACCTAAGTGCTCCCACAAAGTTAGATCTTTTTAGTAGATGACATCTGTAGGAATAGGTCCAAACTGACCAGACTTCTTCAGACACTCTACTGACTGCTCCCTGCTCCAGACTTGGATTAACACTATAGCACCTGGATCCATTTTCTTGCTCTCCAGTTCCTTTGTATTTGCAGACCACTCCCTTTTCTGATAACTTATATTAATTAGAGAATTATACCAATAGAAAAATACTTGACATTGCCACAGATTCACTTCCTATCATTAATTGAATTTCCAAGGTAGCAATTGAGACTCTTTCCATAGATCTCAAAGTGAAATGCAAAATTCTCAAGCTTTAAGTCCCATTTCATTTTCATTCATTTAAGTGCATCATGGAGTTCTTTAAGAAGAGAAAAGGAGCCAGGCGCGGTGGCAGATCGCCTATAATCCCAGCGCTTTGGGAGGCTGAGACTGGAGAATCGTGAGTTCAAAGCCAGCCTCAGCAAAAGCGAGGCCCTAAGCAACTTAGCAAGACCCTATCTCTAATAAAATATAAAAAAAGAGCTGGGGATGTGGCTCAGTGGTTGAGGACCCCTGAGTTCAATCCCTGATACGTAAAAAAAAAAAAAAAAAAAAAAAAAAAAAGAAGAGGAAAGAGTATTGTGGAATCAAACAAGCACTCTTGGATGTTATGGGCGTATTATGGTGCCCCAGAGGCTCAATTCTTCAGTATTGGCAGTTTAAGCGGCAAATGTATCCCATAGTACAATGCTTAAGATACATTCATTTTAAGAAATGGGAATGGGTGAGCCACTTTTCTTCTAGTTTATGTCACTCCTAGTTGTCTAGTCATGAGATGTCGCGTCTCAGCTACCCTCCCAGTGGTGCCATTTCTAGATGGGAACACAGAATTCACGGAGGCATCAGCAAAATGTTCTACCTTTTTAACTTCCTTACGTGGGTGGATTGCCCATGGATTTAGAATAATTGAAAAAGGGACCTTTAAATTTGATTTTTAAAAGTAAAACATAATGTGTGCCGTACCTATCTTTACTCCATTTCTATAACTTATCCTATTTTTTACCCCACCGACTATTAACGCACACTGTGTCCCTGGTTCCGTCCTTGAACTTCATTCAATCCCTGCTTTCCATTCAACCCCAGAGCCCCGTTCCTTGTCATGCCTCAAGTCTTAGTGAGGTGCTGGTCACCCAGGGATGGGTGAGGGGCGGAGTGTGGATTAGGAACAAAGTAGGATGAAGGGTGAATTGAGGTTCTCTTAAAAAGTGATAGTTAGATATACATTGCAAACAATATTTTTAATATTTAAAATGCTGTTTTTTCACTCAGAATCACTTCAGTCAACTTGTCACTCTCAGAACATCTGTGTCAAAATATCCTGCCGCTTCACTGCACAAAAGTGACTTCCTTTGACCATCTTTTTAAACTTTTTTTTTTTTTTAATTTAGAGACAGGGTCACGCTGAGTTGCTTAGGGTCTGGCTAAGTTGCTGAGTCTGGCTTTGAACTTGTAATCTTTCTGCCTTCGTCTCCCAAGTTGGTGGGATTACAAGCATGTGCCACCATGCCTAGCTCTGCCAATAGTTTCTAATTCATCAAAGATACTGTCTCCAAGGGTATTTGCACATGGTTGGAAATTTTGTGTCACCAAGAGGCCGCTTTACACACTATGGAGGCATGAATATAAATGTATTGATTCATGTCAAACAAACATAAAATATGAGTTTGGGTGGGTGAGGCATGGGGCAGGTCATAGATTGAAGTCTCAAGAGATAAAGGGATCCTGAGAGATACAAAAGCAGTACCTTAAATCTGGGCTCAAATTCTTTTATAACATCTCCAGCAAATGGTCAGACACAGCACATGACCAGGAATGCCTCCCTCATATGCTATGATATTCCATTTCCAGTTGATTCTAATTCAAGCTTATCCTTAATTAGAGCTGAAATCTGCCTTCCAGGTCCCTCTCCTTCTAGTTCCAGTGTAGTTCTCTGCAAACACACAGATTAGTTCATCTTCCTTCTGACTACTTTTCAAATATTTGATGACAGATATAACTGATCTCTGACCCTCTTAATTTAAATGAAGTCTTACCTTTCAAGTGTGACACTGAGGGGTAGATCAGCAATGAGAGAATTTGGTATTGATCAAATGCCATGGTGTGACTTTTCTCAAAATTCACCACCTTATTCATCACAGTATGGTGTTGTTTGAGATCAGGTGATTATTTACAAAATCCTTGATGTGGGCAGATTCTCAGGACTTATAGTTGCATTTATAACCAAACTGTATATGCTGGCAGATGAAAGGGTTTTCAAACAATAAGCTAATCTTCAGGAGACACCCTGTGGGTCCAGATAATATAAAGTTTTTGAAAGGTAGCTTTTGAATATATTATTCCGATATCTTAAAATAATCTATAAACTGGAAAATACTTAAATGTGTATTATCTAAATGGATTTTAGCTTAATCATAATTCTGTATTAAGATAATTGGAATTTTGTCTTTTTGAATAGAAAATATTTAGTTAAAAATAGACTTCCAGCTGGGCATATAGGATACACCTGTAATCCCAGCACCTTGGGAGGCTAGGCAGGCAGGAGGATCGTGAGTTCAAAGCCAGCCTCAGCAACTTAGAGAGGACCTAGGCAATTTAGCAAGACCCTGCCTAAAATTAAAAAATAAAAGGGCTGGGGTTGTCGCTCAGTTGTTAAGCACCCTCGGATTCAATCTCCAGTACCAAAAAAAAAAAAACAAACAAGAAACAAATACACTTCCATTCTATGCTGTAGATGTTTTTATCAATATCCTTTTCCTGAAATTTCCCTATTTTTGCCTATTTTATTATCTGAGATAAAATTCTAAGGTTTTGTCTCCATCTCTTATGTTTTAATGCAGAGATTAAATTAATCTTTGTGAAAATTATGACAGTAGGCCATGCTGAAATATTTATCAAGCATATTCATAATCTCTTTATTATGTTACTTTTTTATTTAATAACTAAAACTTGTTTTAGACAGAAAAAGACAGGATTCATTTTTCTTGTGAAGAAAAATGAAAAGAAAACATACCTAATTTATTGCTGCACTGTAGGTTCTTAAACTTCGTAAAGAATAGCAATGAAAATAATTGTAAGGAAGTTGGAGAATTTCCACATTTTTAGATGATGAACTGAAAACTTTTTCTTCTTCAGGATGAGTGAATTTCTTCCATATAGTTGAACAGACTTTCAGAAATTTTACATCTTGAATAGTGGGGGAGGTTTTTAAGAGTTGGATCTTTTGTAAGGTATGAAGATCTTGGGAAAGTTTTATCGTATTCATTCATTTATTTATAATTTCTTCATTATGGTAGCATTCTTTATGTATCATTTCTTGTTTTATAATTGGATGATAATAGTTTTTTAAATCTCTTCTTTTCAGTTATACCTGGCAGTAGAATGTATTTTGGCAAATTATACATACATAGAGTATAACTTATTCTATTTAGTATTCCACTCTTGTTTCACATGACGAGAGTTACCTGGGTCATGTATTCAATTACAAGGCCGTGAAAGTTATGTCTGATTTATTCCTACTGTCTTTACTATTTCCCTCCCGCATCCTTTTCCTTTATTTCCCTTTGTCTAATAATGTTATTTTATGATGCCGTATTTGTTGTTGGCTACTTTTTGTATGTATGTATGGCTTATAATTTCCTTGCATCAGGGTCTGTGTTGTTTCTGTTTGTATTACCTATAAGGCTGGTAGACACTCAATGTAATTTCTTGTTCCTCGGACTCTTGATATTGCTCCTAAGTACCATTTTCATGTTTTCCAAAAATCTGGACCCTAAATAATTCTCAAAGATACATTTGCATTACAATGCTAATTTATTTAATTTTAAAGGAGTTTGAAAAGACATTTCAGAATTTTGTAGGGCCTTGAAAAAAAGAATGCTTCCGAATATGCTCAATGCAGGGTTGTTTTTTGATTGGTGAACAATTAAATAGTGGGGAGAAAAATGTCGAATACTCAAGCCATAAAATATGACCAGTGGGTATGAGAGTATAGGCAGAGCATCATGTATTTTCTTCAGCTCCCAAGCTAAGTTAAAACGAAATTTGATTTCATATCCCACCTATGATTGTATAAGTCTTGCAAAACCATTTTTCAATTTGGCATTATTAGCAGCCTGATTGGGCAGCCAGTGTCTGCCCGAGCAGATCCAATGAATTGAAAATCAGAATGAATGGTTTTAAGACAGCAACATATAAGCACAGCTGCATTGCAGAAATTACAGCAATAAATGACAGAGTTTCTATGCTAAAAAATACTTGGAAGCAATGAAATGGATTTATTCATGACAATGATGGGATTTTTTTTTCTAATCTAGATTAATTGATAGAAAGCAGATTTAAGGAAGTAGTAGAGTTTTAATTCAATGAAATCAAATGACAAGAATCATTGAACTAGATCTTTATCACGATGGGTATAATTTGAGGTTTTAAGTAATACAATCCAGGCTGTTCATGAATGGAGACTTCATTGACAGCAGGTATAACTTTGCAGGGTGCTAAATCATTACAGAGCTGTACAATCCAAATGAGTATCGATTGGAGAACAGCCTCAAATAGATTTGTGCCACTCTATAGGAATATAGAAAACACACATTTTTCAACCATGATTTGAAAACTCAGAATCAGTGGAAATGCTGATTGCTCCAAACGTTCCTACAATGGATTTTCTATCTGAAATTTTGATGGCTACTTAGTTATTTCCAGATATATCTCTTGCCAAAGAGAAAAGAGGGTCTGTTCCATCTGTGTAGGAGATGTAAAGGAAACAGTCAAATCAAAATTATCCATGTTAAAGAAATGTGTGTGGGTAAATAAGTGGATCATGAAATAATTTAGAAAAGTTGTTTGTTCACTTATGAAACCTGGAGGCGTGAAATCCCATAGAAAGGACAAAAAGCTACAAAATTCCTTCTGTCATAGGATTAACATGTTAGGGGTGGTGGTGGTGAGATGACAAAGAACTAATAATAAATTACATAGTAATTTATTTATTATTGATTCTTTTTAGTTATGCATGACAGCAGAATTCATTTTGATATAATTATACAAACATGGAATATATCTTATTTTAGTTAGGATCTTCCCCCCCCTTTTTTTTTTGGTACTGGGGATTGAATTCAGGGGTACTAGACCACTGAACCACATCCCCAGCCCTATTTTGTGTTTTATGTAGAGACAGGGTCTCACTGAGTTGCTTAGCACCTTGCCATTGCTGAAGCTGGCTTTGAACTCACCATTCTCCTGTCTCAGCCTCTCAACGTGCAGGGATTACAGGCGTGCACCACCGTGCCCAGCTAAGGATCTCATTCTTACGGCTATATATGGTGGTGAGATTCACTGTGCTATTTTCATATAGGTACATGGGAATATGTCAGATTCATTCCACTGTCTTTCCTTTTCCTATCCCCTCGTCCCTTCCCTCCATTCTCCATTGTTTGATCTACTGAACTTCTATTCTTCCCCTTAGCACTTCCCCTTTATTGTGGATTAGCTTCCACATGTCAGAGAAAATATTTCACCTTTGGCTTTTGGGGATTGGCTTATTTCACTTAGCACGATAGTCTCTAGATCCATCCATTTGCTGGCAAAAGTCATAAAGTCATTTTCTTTATAGATAAGTAATATTCCATTGTGTAGATATACCACATTTTCTTTATCCATTTATCTGTCGAAGGGCACCTAGGCTGGTTCCATAGCTTACCTATTGTGAAGTGAGCTCTTATAAACATTGATGTGGCTGTGT
>CM053413.1:44448466-44691387 GCA_028644305.1 Xerus rutilus
TTTCCTCTCACAACCTCGCCAACATTTTTCTTTACTAATATTCTTGATAATTGCCATTCTGACTGGAATGAAATGGAATCTTAGTGTAGTTTTTTAATTTGCTAGAGATGTTGAACATTTTTTCATATATTTGTTGACCATTTGTATTCTGTGAAGTGTCTGTTCATTTACTTTGCCCATTTATTATTTGGTTTTATTATTATTTGAGTTATTTGGTTTTTTGTTTGTTTTTTGATGTTAAGATTTTTGAGTTGTTTATATATATTCCTGGAAATTAATGCTCTATTTAAGGTGCAGTGGTAAAGATTTTCTCCCTTTCGGGAGGCCCTGTCTTCACACTCTTGATTGTTTCCTTTGTTGTGAAGAAGCTTTTTAATTTGTTGCCATCCCACTTATTGATTATTGATTTTTACTTCTTGTGCTTTGGGAGTCTTGTTAATGAAGTCATTTCCTGACCTGATATGTTGGAGTATTGGGTCTACATTTTCTTCTACTATGTGCATGGTCGTGGAAATAGAAAAAGCAGTTATGGAATTCATTTGGAAAAATAAGAGGCCCAGAATAGCCAAAAGAATCCTTAGCAAAAGAGTGAATCAGGAGGCATCACAATACCAGACCTTAATTATACTATAGAGCTGTAGTAACAAAACAAGTATGGTATTGGCATTGAAATAGGCAAGAAGACCAATGGAACAGGATAGAACACACAGAAACAAACCTACAAAAATGCAATTACCTCATACTAGACAAAGACATCAAAACATATATTGAAGAAAAGGTAGCCTTTTCAACAAATGGTACTGGGAAAACTGGAAATCCATATGTAGCAGAATGAAATTTACCCCCTATCTCACACTCTGAGTTACATAGTTATTTAAATGGGAAAATTGAAATGGCAAAGATTAATGAAGGAAGATAGAGAACAAGGAGGGCATCTGGAGGCCAGTAGGAGTAATATGCTGGTTGCTGTATTAAATGGAGTGGCCATAGCCGGGCGCGGTGGCGCAAGCCTGTCATCCCAGCACTTAGGGAGGCTGAGACAGGAGAATCGCGAGTTCAAAGCCAGCCTCAGCAACGGCGAGTGCTAAGCAACTCAGTGAGACCCTGTCTCTACATAAAACACAAAATAGGGTGGGGATGTGGCTCAGTGGTCAAGTACCCCTGATTTCAATCCCCAGTACCAAAAAAAAAAAAAAAAAAATGGAGTGGCCATAGAAGGCTGGACCAAGGCAGGGATTGTTGTTCACTTTACCTGGAGAACTGTAAGAAGGTCAGAGTCAATTGGGTCAGAGTGAAAGTGGAGAGGGAAGGTGATAGGTAACACAGCCATAGAGAGAAGGGGCCTGGCAGATCACATGTGATTTGTCTTAAAGCCCATGAAAAACATTGGTTTCTATTATGAGAGAGATGGGATGTCACTGGAAGATTTTGAGCAGAGGGTTTAAGATTTAGAGCAGAGTCTCTTTTTTTTTTTTACAATTAGTGCTGTGGGTTGAATCATGCCATCCCCATTTACTTGTTGAAATTTTAACCCTCAATGTGACTGTGTTTGGAGATAAAACTTTAGGAGATAATTAATGTTAAATTGTTAAATGAGGTCATAAGATTGGGGTCTTAACCCAGTAGGATTTTTTTTTTTTTTTGGTAACAGGGATTGAACTCAGGGGCACTTGGCCACTAAACCACATCCTTGGCCCTATTTTGTATTTTATTTAGAGACAGAGTCTCACTGAATTGCTTAATGCCTCACTTTTGCTGGGGCTGGCTTTGAACTCACGTTCCTCCTGCCTCAGTCTTCTGAGCTGCTGGGACCCAGTACGATTTTTGACCTTATAAGAAGAGAATAAGTTCTCTTTTTTTCTACCACCCATTTTTCTTTCTTTCTCTGTCTCTGGTTCTTTCTCTTTCCCTCCCTTTTCTTTCTTTTTCTTCTTCCTCTTCCCCCCTTTCATTTTCTCTCTTTTCTGTTTCTTTTTCCTCTTTCTTTTCCCTTTTCCCCCTCCCCCCACTGCCCAGTGATTATGAGAAGACATGAGTAGTGACTGTCCGCAAGCCAGGAAGAGAGGTCTCCCTAGGAAACAAATTGGTCAACTCCTTGATCTTAGACTTCCTAGCCTCCAGAGCAGTGAGACAAGAATCATTTGTTGTTTAAGTCTCTTAGTCTAGGGAATTTTGTTATGGCAAGCCAAGTACACAGTATAGAAAATCTCAACTATATATATATATATTTCCACAGTATATATAATATATATATGAATATTTCTATACACAGTACAGATTTTCTATACTGTGTACATATGCGTATGTGCACACATAACATCACACACACACACACACACACACACACACACATATTTGTAATGCCTGGGTTGTATGACTCTCCTTTGTATGTGTAGAGAGATGAAATCAATTGTTATTTAAAACTAAATGTTAGTTTGTTTATTCTGCTTCCTAAAGCAGAATAGCTGTTGGAAAATAAACCTTCATATTGCTTGTTTCTGCTTTCGGAGGGTGTACAGGAACTTGCCAGACACTTAATTCTGAAACATTGTATTTTTTAAAAACTGCAGGGAAGTGTGGTTTTCTTCTTTGTACTATATTTCAGCCATTATGTGTTAAGTGGGTTTTAATAGGCTATCCTGGAAGCACTTGTTGTATTTTTTCTATGCAAAAATGCAATCTGATTCCTAAATCATTGACTTACAACGTGAGCTTTAGGAACACAATCCGTTAGCACTCTGGAAATTGTCCACACAAACAGTCACAAACAGGTAGATTTGGTAATAATCAATCTTCAGTAGACCAAATAGTATAAATGGGCTTTTCAAATAGGACAATCTTATTTATGTCTCTGCCTCCAGGAGTTTAGTATAAAATCTTTGGAGAATTTCTTGGTTGGATTTGCAATTCAGACTGCTTCAGAGATTTCATCTTCAATTTGAAACTAAACATCCCAGGTAGAGCTTGATTCCTACAAATTAAGAATAGAGAAATTTCCCCGTGTTCCCTCATCTGGTCTGTTCCCTCTGAAGACATTTTTAGTGTCTTTTCTCAAGTGGTATTGAGGTAGAGGCCTAACCTCCTAGGCAGATGGGTTGCAACTTTTGGAATGAGCTTTCTAGCACTGCAGAGAAAAAAATTGATGCAAAGCTATAAGGAGCAGTTGTTCTAAAATTAGGCAGAGTAACACTTGCATCTCACCTTTGCAAATGATTAGCTATGGGACTTTGAGCAGGGTACTTCTCTTAGACCCAAATTTTCATCTCAACATTAGAATTTTACCTACTTGATTTGAGCTGAATGAGGATCAAATAAAGTAATATTTGTAGTACCTAGTATTTAGCAATACCTGCTACTTATTGGATATGGTATATCAATTGCAAAAAATTAATATGATTTGATACGCTTGCCTGTATCCACACCTTTCAAAATATGACTTTAGAGTTTCTCTTCTCAAGGGATAAAATCTACTGTCTCATCCTTTGAATTTGCAATGGCCTTCTGGTGTATCTTGGCCAATGTGATATGGTGGCTCCAAGCCTAGACTTCAAGAGTCTTTACATTCTTCTCCTCTTCTCTTAGAACTGTGCGCCAGTAATGAGGATGGGCTTGAGCTATATTGCTGAAGGATGAGAGACCATGTGGAACAATCTGAATGGTCTCATCTGAGTCCACCCCAGATCAACTGGACCACTGGTAAGACATCAGTGATGACGGATGTAGAGTGATGAGCTTGACCCAGATCAGTAAAACTGCACAGTCAATCCAAAGACTTACGTTGATTGAGCCCAAATATAATACCACCGAACATCACCAAAAATTATTGTTGGTGTTTGTTATTATTATCATTTTTGAGGTCCAACTAATATACAATAAATAGTATCTCTTAGTCAGCTTTTTCATTGCTGAGACCAAAAGATATGACAAGAGCAATTGGAAGAGGAATGGTTTATTTGGGGGTTCATAGTTTCAAAGGTCTCAGTCCATAGACAGTGGCTCCTTCCCCAGGGCTCTAGATGAGGTTGAACATCATGGCGGAAAAGTATGGTGGAGGAAAGTGGATCGAGACATCATACCAGGAAGCAAAGAGAGACTAAGCTCAACTCACCAAATACATACTCCAGAGGCACGCCCCAGTGACCCACCTCCTCCAGCCACACCCTACCTGCCTTCAGTTACCACTCAGTTAATCTCTATCAGGGGATTAATTCACTGAGTGGGTTAAGGCCCTCATAACCCAACCATTTCACCTCTAAGCCTTCCTACATTGTCTCACATATGAACTTTTGAGTGACACCTCATATCCAAACGTAACAGTGTACGTATTTCAAATATTTGATTTGATGAGTTTTATATATGTAGTGATGAAGAGTATGTATATACCAATCAAACCATCACCACGATCAAGCCAATGTAGCCATCGCTCCTCAGAGTTTCCTGTGTTCCTTTGTGATTGCTTCCCACTTTCATCATCCCACTTTCCCAACCCATGGTGTCTCTGATCTGATTTTTATCAGCATGTATTTTCTAGAATTACATATAATGGAATCATACAGTTTGCATTCTTTTCTGTCTGTTCTTTGACTAAGCATAATTATTTTTAAATTCATCCATGTTGTTCTGTATGTATTGCTGAGTAGTATTCCATCTTATGAACATACCAAAAATTATTTATTCACTTACTTATTGATGGATGTTTGGGATGTTTCCAGTGTCCAGTTATTGTACCTTAGGCTGCTATAAATATTTGTGTTCAAGTCTTCATATGCAAATGTACTTTCATTTATTTGGGAAAATATCTTGGACTAAAAGGGTTGGGTCTTTGGCAGTTGTATCTTAATTTTTGAAGTAAATGCAAAACTACTTTTCTATATGTCTGTGTAATTTTGCATCCCTACTAGAAATGATTGGGCTGCTGTTGGTTTTTTTTTTTTTTGTACCAGGGATTGAACCCAGGGTGCTTAACTACTGAGCCACATCCCCAACCTTTTTTCTGCATTTTGTTTAGAGACAGGGTCTCACTGAGTAGCTTACAGCCTCACTACATTGCTGAGGCTGGCTTAGAACTTGTGATCCTCCTGCCTCAGTCTTCCAAGCCATTAGGATTACAGGTATGCACCACCAAGCCTGGCTGTTGTTTCCTATTCTTATCAACACTTGATATTGTTGAGGTTTTTTTCTTTTTTAATTTTAGCCATTCAAAAAATATACAGTTATATTTGTCATTTTAATTTGTCTTTCTCTAATGACTGATAATGTTGAACATAATAGGTGACTAAAAAATTGTGGAGAACAAATTAAGTATTCAGCAATGAGTAACTTTCTTGTATGTGAACAATGAATGAACAGAATTTATAATGTACAAAAAACATTTATGATGGTATCAAAAAAGACACCATAATCTTAAGAAATGTTTGCCTGGGGGCTGGGATTGTAGCTCAGCGGTAGAGTGCTTGTCTCACATGCATGAGGCCCTGGGTTTGATCCTCAGCACCACGTACAAAGCAATAAAGACATTGTGTCCATCTATGACTAAAAAAATATTTTAAAAAATATTTCACTGAATAGAGAAAACAAAATATTCCTCCTGGGAGATACAAAATGAGCCTCAATGAGAGGTTCACTCAATATTATCATAAATAATATTTCTGTTCTCTTTAAATGAAATTTATGAGTTATAAATTAAAAGTGTGTTTTAAAGTTGTACATTGAATAACATTCCAATCCCAAATAAAAGTTTTATTTTAATTACACTAACTCATTGTGAGTTCATATGGAAAAATAAATCAACATGAATAATAAAGAAAATTTGGATCAATGAAGAGTAGCCTGTCAACTCTCTATTCACAGAAAAAGAAATATAAATGGTCTTTCAAGTGAATAATGAAGTTTTAAAGCATATCCCTAATAAAATGAAGCAAAAATTTAAATGTTTTTATACATCAGTTCTCACCAATGACATTGGCAAAAATCAAAAGTTTGATTAATAACACATTGTGCTAATGGTGAGAAAACAAACTCCATTGAGATTATTAATTGAGACCACTTCACTGAAAGTAATTTTTCAATGTCTATGAATATTAGGGGTGCATATGATCTCTGACTCAGCGATTATTTTTCTAAGAATTTATACAAGGTCATATTTACACATACAAGATGATATAGTTGTAGCATTTTGTTGGTGAGAGGAAAAGATTGGAAGTAACCTAATTACTCATCAGTAGGTGACTGGTTAATTAAAACAATCATGCATATCCTTTGAAAGTAATAAACTGTAACTGTAGAAAAAGGATGAGCACGTGATGTGTGGATATCATGAGATCTCCAAGGTAAATGTGTGTGTTTGTGGAAGGGGGCACACGTGTGTGTGGAAAAGCAAAAAGAATAGAATAGAGGGCATGGTGTATTATCACTTTGTTCAAAGAGGCAATTTTCTTTTCATTGATTAAATAAGAAGTAAGAAGTTATATTGTTTCCAGAGTACCAGGCCAGAGGCCTGACTCCAGAGGTTCCAACAAAATTTAAATGTTTTTATACATCCATTGTCCAAGAAGCCCAGAAGAAAATGTAATGGTGAAAAGCAGGAAAAGAACTCTGACCAATATGGCCTATTGGAAAGGCAAAGTGAGATCCAGCATCTCAGCCCTGTCTTCAGAGTGCCAATGGGAGCATTAGGTTTAAATAGAGGAAGGATTGGGATAGGATGCGAGACTTGTGTATAATTAAGCAGTCTTGGTCAAAATGTGGTCTACTGATGAAGACTAGCCTATCAACTCTCTATTCACAGAAAAAGAAATAAAAATCGTCTTTCAAGTGAATCCTGAAGTTTTTAACTATACCCCTAATAAAATGAAGCAAAAATTTAAATGTTTTTATGTATCAGTTCTCTCTCCAATTCTGGTTCTGCAAGGTGGCTCCAGAGATGTTTTATATTTGAGGGGGCAATTTCTACTTGGTGCTCAGGATGTTAATCTATCAGACCTGTGATCTTGGAAGGAAGTAATGACTTCTAGGCACCATTCTAAGGGTCTGATGCTCTCTATAAAAGGTGACAGTCCAGTGTCCCTAAACATCTTATCTCATTCTTGAAGGGGAATGAGGTAGGTTAGGTGAATTTAGGGATAATAAACTTATAATTACTAGGTTTTATAGGTATACCCTTAAATGATTAACACATATGTCTACATGCAGTGCTGAGCAGGTCATAAAGTTGAAGGTAATAAATAAGACAGGCACAAAATAAAGGTAGAGATACCAAGATTTATCTGGGCTTTTTAGTTCCCCATTGGGCATCTGCAGGCATAAGTAAAAAGTCCCAGCTTTTAGTAAAGGCAGCTTTCTAACTCACTATTAAAATATGAACTCTTTTTCCCCATTTATTTTGGGGCGGGGGGATTGAACCCAAGGGTGTTTAAGCACTGGGCCCCTTTTTTTCGTTTTTAATTTTGAGACAAAGTCTTGCTAAATTACTGATGCCCTTGCTTTGAACTTGCCATCCTCCTCCTCAGCCTCCTAAGCCACTAGGATTACAGGTGTGTACCACCACACCCTTAAGAATGGTTACTTATGTTTGTGGGTGGGAGATCAGGGGTGGAAGGGAGAACTTTTTCTGTATTAAAATGTTTACAGGCATGAAAAATAAGAAGTAGAAATGATAAATAAAGAAAAAGAACAAAGATTTTATACCAGGGAAATTTTCCATGGTCTTGTATCATTAATGTATGCCAACATTAAGCACAGGATTAACACCCAGCAAATACCTTATCTGTATTGATTAGATGCTGAGTATAAAGTAAGATAAAGCCAAAGATACTTAAAAAGAGGCCATCTCAGAAGCACCTCTAGATTTTCTTCAAATAATTCCTAAGCCTAGAGCATGATCTCCACTTTTGTTAATTCAAGTGAAATCTCCTTGTCAGTGGTGTTCTTTAGCAAGAGAGGTCCATGTTACCTGTTGCAGCTTTCAACATTTCTCCTGGTTTGAGCCCTACCCCAGAAAACAGGAGAAACCACATTAATGGAGATCCTGTGATCTTCATGCATGCAAGGCCATTTAATCAAAAACACATATAGAAAACAGGAAGAAGCGACAGGGAGCAAGGAAGAGAAGGAAAAGGAGGGACAAATTTATTAGCACTGCCCAGCCAGCACATTTGGCAACCCATTCCATTTTCTAAAATTCACTTACCTGTAGCCAGAAATTCCAACCCTCAGACCCGCCACATTTAAGACACAGTTTCTTGCATATGCTTTCAGAAATATCCCATGCATACACTTACATATACAAAACCACTCTGCTTTGTCTTTTATTTTTTTAATTTTTTATCTTTGCACAAGGCTCTAGATTCAATTCCCAGAACTGCAAAAACAAACAAATGAACTTAACAACAACAATACATATATCTTACAGACCTTTCCTGTTTATGTTTTTCTTTTCTTTATTTTGCTGTGATGCTGGGCAGTGAACCCAGGACCTTATGCATGCCAGGCAAGCTCTCTATCTTTGAGCTACACCTGCAGTTCCAGATCTTTCCTTTATAATTGCTTCCTGATTTCTGTTATATGGAATTGGGCCATATATGCTAAGATTGACCAAGTATGTCCTGGAGACTGAGATCCAACCTGTGCCCCATTGGTGTGGGCCTGTAGAGCCAGGAGGTAAAATATGCATTTAATTCTTTCACACAAGAAATGGGTAGGATGAGGTCTACCTTTTTTGCAACTGGTTCTCCAATAGAAAGTGCACTTTTTCTAACTCACACAGAAGCACTTCCACAGAATGCCTCTCATCAATAGGTGAATTTTTTTCTGTCCCCTTCAGTACAACCAACACCATAGTGATTTTTTTTTAAGTTCTGTGCATTGAACCCAGAGCCTCTCACACGCTAGGCTAGCACTGTACCACTGAGTTACATGCCCAGTCCAGCCTTGAGGCATTTTTAATACTGAGTGACACAGATTAACATGTGGTGCCCTTGCCAACAGGGCCTGAGTTATTTTCTGGCCTTAGCAGGCTACAGTCTGGCCACATACCATTCTTATTTAGCATTTTCAAACTTCCTGCTAGGCTCTGAATCCATTTCACAGGTCTAAGATCAACTCCCTAAGTTTCAGAGCTGCCCTTAACTTTGGCAGTGGCACAGGAAATTGTGCCTGCACCGACACATGTCTCTCCATATGTCTCAAGCAGAAAAATTAATAAAAGGAGAAGGGAGCGGAAAAAGCCTGACACGTGCAACATGGGCGCCTTGGAAAGGAAGCTACATTTATTGGCAAGGAGATGAAGACAAGGAGGAATGCAGTGATACCATCTGCATCTCCTTTCTGAAGCGAAGCTGGAAGAAGTCCCCGACGCTGACGGACAGAAGAGTCAAGGCCCTGGAAGAACAAGGCTTGGGAAATTGCAGTTCAATTCAATGTCAAAATACTTTCCAGTGAATTGCCTGGCTGCCCTGCTTTAATTGGTGTCATCCACGTCTCCCTCCTTTCCTTGCGACAGCTGGTCCCCTTTCCACTCCAGGAAGGAGGGCTGAGCTCCCACAGGCTCATCCTCCTTGCCAGCCTCTACCAGTTTTGTTTGTGGCATGTGTAACTTTTTAAAAAATTGTGCTAGAATATATAACATAACATTTATCATTTTAGCCATTTTAAGTGTACCGTTCAGTGGTATTAAGTACATTTACATTTGTTAGGGTTTGGATGTGAGGTGTTCCCCCAAAAGCTCATGTGTGTTTAGGGAGCCTTAACCCAATTAGTGAATTAATCCTTTAATGGGATTAACTGAGTAGTAACTGGAGGCAGGTGGGGTGTGGCTGGAGGAGGTGGGTCATTTGGGGCATGCCTTTGGTGTATGTATTTTATATCTGGTGAGTGGAGTCCCTCTCTGCTTTCTGATCATTGTGTGAGCTGCTTCTGTCCACCAACCTCTTTCGCCAGGATGTTCAGCCTCATCTTGAGCCTGGAGGAATGGAGCTGGCCGTCTATGGACTGAGACCTCTGAAACCCTGAGTTCCCAAATAAACTTTTCCTCCTCTACAATTGTTTTGGTCAGGTCTTTTAGTCACAGCAGTGAAAAAGGTGAATGAAACAACATTGTTACACAACTGTCACCAACAATCATTTCCAGGATGTTGTTCATCTTAAAAAACTGTAAATCTATGCGCATTAAAAAATACCTCCCAATTCCCCTCTCTCCCCAGCCCCTGAAAACAACCACTCTGTTTTCAAACTCTCTCTCTGAATTTGGCTATTGTAATTAATTGAGGCAGAATCATTTGAGTTTTTAAATTTTGTATTAGTCCTATTTCACTTACAATAATATCTTCAAAGTTTGTCTATATTGCACTATGTCCTACAATTCTTTTCCTTTTCTTTTTCTTTTTTTTGGTACCGGGGATTGAACTCAGGGGCACTCGATCACTGAGCCACATCCCCAGCCCTATTTTGTGTTTTATGTAGAGACAGGGTCTCACTGAGTTGCTTAGCACCTTGCCATTGCTGAGACTGGCTTTGAACTTGCGATTCTGCTGTCTCAGCCTCCCAAAGTGCTGGGATTATAGGTGTGTGTCACTGCACCCGGCTTCTCTTCCTTTTTAATGATGAATGACATTCCATTGCATGTATTCATGACATTTTGTTTGTTCATTCATCTGTCAATGAGCATTTGGGTTGTTTCAGTCTTTTGGTAATTGTAAATGATGCTGTCATGAACATTGATGTACAAGTACCTGAGTCTCTGCTTTCAATTCTTTGGGGTATATAACTAGAAGTAGAATTGCTGGATCATCCAGTAATGTGATGCTTAATATTTAAAGAACTGTCATACTGTTTTCCACAGTTGCTATACCATTTTATGCTCCCATCAGCAATACACAAGGGTTTCAATTTCTCCATAACTTTGCATGGCACATATAACTTTTGATAATCACTGAAAAATACCTATTTATTTGCCTTGATAGAATGATACTTAGAGAACTAACAATTCTAGGGAACTACCTATTCTTCCAGGTTTTTAGTTCAGAAATATAATATATATATATCCTGTTAAATATATAATGCATAACATATGCATACATTGTATATGTAACATATAAAACTATATATAAATATATAATACCTATCAAACATATATCAAATACACATCAGATAATGTATACATCTATCAAAGGACTGATGGATGAATATTCAAAAATGTACTCTCCTCCCCACAATTTTACTTTATTCCTTTCCTGCTTTGGACATTACTCCATCTCTCAGGCTTCTTGTGAGCATCCAAACTCCATAAAACAACAGCAAATAGTTCAATTACAGCCTCCAGGCTCCTGAGAGATATGTCAGGGCATTTCATTCTGTGCCTAATGGGGGACCCTTTACAATGTGGATTCTACTTGGTAGTTACTCGTTTTATCAAAGATAAGTCAAAAGTAAGTGAAGAAATATGCTATTGTTCCCAGGCAAGGAACGAAGGTGAACACGTGGTGGTAGACAGAGTGAAATGGGACTATAGCTAGGATACAGAGGACGTGCCTTGGCCAGAGGGCCATGATTCCAACTGGCATTTGGCAGTTTACATCAGAACAAAGTCAGACTTCCTTAAATACCAATTTGACAGACGTTCTGTGCTAAGAGATCAGGACATTTCTGCCATTGTAATAAATTCCCTAACAGTGGAAATCAGAATGGGTCAGTAACAGCTTGTGACATGGGAGGAGCAGCAGGACTTAAGCAAAACCAATAACAACAATAATAAAAGAGATCATTTATTGAACCCTAATTATGTGCAAAGTATTTAATAATAACTATTATTTTGAACCCTATTATTAAGTACCGCCGGATGCTGATGATAATGTAGACACTCTTAATATATAATCTTGTTTAATCATCACCATAGACCTATTAACACACCCTACCATGATCCACTAAGCCTCGGAAGAAAGATGTGGAATATCAAATACCCATGACTAAATGTGTCCACCTGGAAGTGACAGGTGTCAAAGCTGCTGACATTTTATCAGCTAGAACAAGTCACGTGGCCCGGACTCACTATAAGAACCTTGAAAAGTGCAATCCTCTGGAGACTCCAGAAGGAAAGGGAACCAGATCTTAAAGACTATGTATGCCTCATTGGTGATGTAAGTACCACTATTATCTTCATTTATATATGATGAAACCAACACAGAGAGTTTAAGAACACTCATCCAAGGCCACTCTGCTATATAGTATTATATCAGGATATTCCTGGGTTCTCAAAACTTGTGCCTTCAAGGGTCCACTTCCTCCATTAAAAAATTCAAAATTATATTTTATGCATGTATTAATATAAAAATGAAAATAATCCAGACTGTATTCATTCTCATATTTACTTTTTCTTCCAATCCAAAAATGAAAATACTTTCATGGGCTCTAGGAACTGAGCCTATTTTGCCTGGTGGAGAATCAGTGCTGCTTAGGTGGCTGGGTTTAGATTAAGGTGCATCTGACTGCTCAGCCTGTGCTTTTCACCACACAGTAAAATATCTGCCTCCCCCAAGGAAACCGCATTGAGCTAAAGTAGACACAGTTTTCTTCGTTACGGTTAGTTGAGTATTTTCAACAATGTTTGAAAATGGGAATTAGAATTTAATATCAGAATCCACTGTACCATGCTGTGTGAAAATTAGGGTGTTCAGGACGGGGAGGTGAAAGAGTGAGATTATGCTTAATTATGTTGAATTGCAGAGTAAACTCTGTGGTTCTCTTTCCTGAAGATGACTATCTTATCCACAGCTAATCCTAAGACCCTAGATAATGAGAACAAATACCCTGTACAGAATGCTGTCCTGGCTAAAGCCAGTTTAGCATGGATACATACACATTTTCATGAAGGACAGTTGAAATGTTATGTGGGAGAAAGGAAGTAATTGATATTCAGAGCAAACACTGATCCTATCATCTCTGGGGTTAAAAATGCCTTTGTATTTCATAAACAACCTTGATTGGCCTGTGTTGCCATAGGAGGCTGAGGTCCCAAGGTCTAGATCAGCCTTGTCCAGGAGAAACAAGATATGAGTCACATATTTGAATTTTCTGCTTAGTTACATTTAAAAATTTTTTTAAAGGGAAGCAAGAGAGATAGATTGTAATTGTATTTCTTATTTAATCCAATCTATTCTCATCTTTTAAACCCAATATACTATCATTCAATATATTTAACTCCATATATTATAGTTTCAGCATATAATCAATATAAAATTATTCATAAGATGTATTATTACTTATCAAATCTTTTTCTTGAAAACCTGTTTCAAATTCTCGTGTGTTTTTCACACTTATAACATATCTCAATTTGGATTCGTCACATTTCAAGTGCTCAGTAGATGGCTGCTGAACTGAATGTGGCAAGTCTACATTCAGAAGGCAGGAGAAGGAAAGGGTGAACTGTTCTGTAGGAGAAAGTGTAAGAATTATGAGTTTCCAGGAAGGTAGGGCAGCAGGAGCAGGAACAGCCAGGGAGAACAGTTGAAGAGTGTGGAAAGGGCGAGTGTGGGGAGGTTGGTGGCTCGGGAAGAGGGGAGATGTCAGTTGAAAGATGAGGAACACAATGTAGTCCAGAAAGTTCAGGGTCCTGAAAATCAGTGTGGGGATGAGATAGGGATTTAGGATAAAGTGGAGTGGGGGAGAAAGAAGGAAAAAGAAGGAGAAAGAGGAGGAAAAGGAGGAGGAGGAGGAAGAGGAGAAACAGATTCTAAGTCTTAAAAGAAACTCCCATGAGCCACTGAGATACAGAAAGCACAGTTGTAAATCTTGAGTGACATGCCCTTGGCCCATGCCCTTGTAAAATAAGAGAAATTCACAAGCTCAGGGAAAAATAGCGTGAAATTGTGCAGCTTCACCTCGACTCTACCTCCAATCTGGCCCCTAACCACAGCCCTTCGATAAATAGGGGACCCCCAGACTAAGATGAGGCTTCTCACTCCCTTGAATGTTTATCTACTTCCTAACTAAACCTCGGTCTATGCCTTGGTCTGGCTCTTGCTGAAATTCTTTTCTGTCACATAGGCCAAGAACCCCGCAGGTCCTGAGTTGAATTCCCCCTCCTCTCTGGGAACTCCTTGGATGCTTCTCGGAAGGCATCTCTTCCTCCATGGCAGAAAGAGCACTGAGCTTCTGGTGCCTGCAGTGGAGTCTTAAATGGTTTAAGGTTAAAGGTTATAAAATAGGGAAATACCTGGTAGCCAGATTACATCCAGAGAGAGTACATTGATGTTAAATAGAAGAGCTACAATATCAACACGATGAAATCTTTGCTATTCTTGCATGATAGTTTGTATGAGACTTTGCCTGGTGGTAGGGTGTCAAGAGGATTAAAAATGACCCAGTCTACAAAGATGTTATGTCCTATGAGAAACATATACTTGATCCTGGTGTTGAGAATCAGGTTTGAGTTCTGTTCTCCCACTATTGAAGATTGAACACCTGAGAAATGCTGAGGTAAGAGCAAAAGGTTTTATTTAAAGGACAGAACACACAGAGAGACAGATAGACTCCTCTGTGGAGAGGAGTCCATGTTGGTGCCCACAGGAGTTGGGGCTATCCTGCACCTGTTATAGATTTTAGATTTCCTTTGTTCTCATGCCCCCTCCTCCTCTCATCCTGCCTACTTCACCCAAAAGGTGGAGTGATCCAAGGGCCTCCGAGGCAGCCCAGGGGTACAGACAAAGGGAGTCACCCTGGGGGTACTCATTAACTCCTTGCCGGGAGGAACAATTCCCTGGAGACAGGTAACCTTGGCAACAGGTTGGAAGAGGGAGAAGTATCCTGGAGTATCTCCTTTTGAATCAGCCCCCATCTTCCTGACCAGATCGTTCATTACCTACACTGACTGTCCTTTTGTACAGCCCCCATACTGATACATAACATGATTCCTAAATTATCCAGGGGCTGTGACAATTTGGAAAATAAAGTATAATTTTTATGACTTGTTCACTAAACTGGAAACTGGAAACAAGATCTTGTTTCTGTTAAGACTACTTAAACGTATTGTAATCTAACTTAACAGCTAACAGTGCAACTGTTTAACAAAGTGTGCCATTTTATTTCACAATCGGACAATCGAATAAACTCAAACTCTTCTGAACAACTCAAAGGAACAAAGATCATTAGCAGTATTTTTCCCACCCTTGTCATTTATTTTTCCTTTAAACTTTTGATCACTTTTTATTTGGGCATGTTTCTTTATTTTTCTTTGAAGACCTTAACTTTGACATTTATATTTTCGTCCCCAAAATTCACAGAGATGCTTCAGAGGAATCATAATCTGTGTAAAGACTAGATGACCAGAAGGAGATGAATTAAAGCCGCTGGGCAAGGCTTTATTGAAAATACACGCTCTTGGGCCAGATCCTCCCGTCCATCAGAGTGTGTCCAGGAGAATGGCGCTGGGGCTCCGGTGTAGGGAGAATTTGAAAAACCTGGTCAGGAGGGGGAGGGCTTGGGGGCAGGAAGAGAAGGCCAGAGTCCTTCCTGGATAGGTCAGGAAAACCCGCTGATTGACAGGAGGTGTGTCTACTGGTGACTGTCAGTGTCTGGCTAGCCGTTCCTTTTTGCAGCTGCTGACTGCAGCTGCCCTGATCCTGGACCCTGATCTGACCTAACAATCTGCATTAAGAAAAAGTCAATATAGCTTATTATGAAATGAAGAGTCAAAGAGCCCTCAAGTTTGATGAACTGGGTCACCCTTTGTTTTTGTGTGGTGGCTGACAAGTGTGGACTAGGATGTCTTCGAGAGGGTTACCACTGTAAGTAGTATATACCATAGACATGCCTGGACATGCCAGGGACTAAGTTGCTGGCCATAAGAAAAACCAGCCATTGACATGCTCAGTCATGCCTGCTGGCAATCAATAAGGGGCTGTAAGGGGCACCTAACCACAGGCCTGCCTAGCAATGACTGGTTGGTTACAACTGACAGGGGGCACAGCTCCATGCACATGTGCAAAGAAAGGCCCAGTTGCAATTATACTATCTCACTGGGCATAACCAATGGACATTGACTTTCAGTCGGTGTAACCAATCACCAGCTTACACTACCAACTTGAAACTGTATTTAAACTGCTCATCCTGCCTTGGAGCTTTGCTCCAAGGACATCAGTGAGACCGGCCACCTTGCTGTCCATCCCTGAATCAACTCCACCATTCCCTTATGTCCAGCCATCAGCTGAAGAGAGCCACCAGACAAAGACAATGTCTGCTTTTTGGCTAAGAGAAGTCACATGGCACCAGAGGTATTTTGGGGCTTGTGGTTGCCGTAGGATTATGTGAATGGCTGGTAGTGTTTAGTTGCCCTAGGATAGTGTGACTTACCTATAGTGTTTAATTAGTGTGCATTGAATACTAGTTGGGGTGCTCCAGCACACTCAACACTTTTTGCATTAATTAGTTATATTTGACGATCATTGTGATTGAACATACACTTGCATTTAAAGACAATTTGCCTCCAAGTAATGATTAATTACACATGCCACTCTTGATGCCACCATGAAAGAAGGAAGCAAGGAGAAAAGATGAGGGGATCCCCATAATGAGAGGAAAACTTTAAAAGAAAAACTTAATTCCCGGTGAAATCAAACCAACAGGCTGATTCGTTGGATAAGAAATGTCCAGAGAAAGGATGTTAATAAATAGTCGTGGTTATCCTGCTTTGAGGTTTGCATTACATTTTTGTTCACATATAAGTAAATTTTATGCGGTTTTACCTGCCAGATTTTGGTATGGTGGATCAAAGTGCTCAGAGACTGACTTTTCTTTTCTATGAAAAAAGAAAATTCTGGATCCTCGAAAATTACTTGCATTAAAAAGACAGAGAGTGAACAGAGGGCATGAACTTCAGTGATTGGCAAAATAGGAAGGTAAGTCTTTGGTCCGTACATTTACAGCAAACCTGGGGACAAATTCTCTGAGGTAGAATGGGGTGGCCTATTGTTCTTTTTGCTGAAATTCTTTCTTCCAGCTGAGAGATCATAAGGAAAAGGCAGCTTTAATTTTTTTTTTTGGCCGGTCTGTTCTGTTGGTCCCTTCAGTTAATTTTAGCTTGATTTTAAAGGCCTATTTTCATGAAAGTTTTTTTTTTTTTTTAAATTTAATCTCTTTCCTGTACTCAGATGATCTTCTCCAAAGACCCAGAGAGAGCCAGGAAGAAAGGGCTCAAATGCTTGAGGCCTGACCATTTCCGTGAGGCCAGATCTATTATCCTTTTGGGTTGACTTATGAACTTCTGTAAGGAGAAATGAAGGAAAATCTGTTCACCTTTTATCTTAATAAAATATCACACCAGAAGGAAAGAAAGCTCCAGAGAGAAACAGAAAGATCACAGTGCTTTGTTTCGACCAACAAAAGTCATGCTCAAAGAGTAGAAAAAAGAAAATTCTGGAGGCACATTATGCCCACTAGGCATTTTGTTGTAATTAGGAAAGCGTCACACAAGGCCACAGGAGTGAATAAAGCCACACATATATTGGCTTCCCTCTCTGATACATTTTATTTTTTTCCGAAATGGGTCTGGAGTGTGTGCATGTGATCCTACTAAGCAGTGATCTGACGATGGAAGATCTATTATACAAACTACCCGTTGGAGAGATGATCAAATTGACCTCAAAAGACAGAAAATAAAAAGTGCTAGAAAACGACAAATGGGAGCTTATTTCTCAGAAGAAAACTCTTAGCAGCATAGAAACATGTTTGTTCAGAACAGCCAAAAGGGCTTTGCAAGCTACATTTGCAGCACAAAGAAGGGCTGGCTTAGCTTGGAGCAGACGATGGCACACACATAAAGTGTGAAGGGCCCTGCTGCCCAACTTTGATTTTGCTTCGCTTTTGTTTTTGTTTTTGTTTTCCCCCAATGGGGAATGATATTTAAGCAAGATGTGTAAACTAAAAATCAGTAAAGAAGAATTAAAGTTCGAGAGAGATTTTGAGAAGAGCAGTTGGGCCCTCCCAAGAGACCAGATCCTGGGCTTCTCCATCTTGGCCCTATGAAAGAACTGCAAGAACTGTAGCTGAGGATCTTTGAGAAGTCTTGGAGCGTGGGGGAGTTTCCAGAATCCTGGGAAGGAACCAACATTCCAGCTTTCAAAAAGAAAAGGATGAAAGAAACATCAGGCTAATAAGCTTGCCCTTGATCGGAAATCATTAAAAATGACTATTTGTGAATAACTAGGAAAATAAAAGAGTGGTGATGTCTCACTCTTAGCATAGGTTTCTCAAGTCAGGCCTAATTATTATTATTGTTATTTTGAGTATTCATTAGACCAGTGGGTCAGCAAAAGTAACCAACATGGTTTCTGCCCCACTATTGAAAACACAAAGACACGGAAGCAGACCTCAAAAGGACTAGCAAGCTTTCTTTTATTCCTCAGTGGTGTCAATCAGGCACTAGAGGGACTCGTTTCTGGGTAGAAAGATGACCCCCCAGTTACAAAAGGGGTTTGAGTTTTATAATTTACAGTGAGGGTGAATTACTCATTGGAGACTGAGGTAGAATGTGTTGGTTTGGGCAATCAGGAAAAAAGAGTTGTAAAAGCCTGGATCTCATTGTCAATGGGAAAAGCTCAGAACTTGGTGTTCACTGATTATCTTTGTTAGGGTACTGGCCAGCCATACACGACACACCTCATGCAGCCAGGAGATCTTTATTCACGGGGTGGGCGCCCAGGAGGAGGAAGGAGGAAAAAAGGGAGGAAGGGACTTGGGGCATGGATTTTATAGGGGCCCACTACAAACATGTGGCAAACTATGGATTGGTCACTTCAAAACTGGACATAGATAAGCCACAGTGATCTTCTTTGATGTGGCTGAAACGGTAACCTGAGCGGCCAGGCTTTGTTCTCCCCAGGGGAGAGGAACTGCCTGGGGCAGGGGCTGCTTTAGGCTTTTAGGGAAGGGATGCTAAAACTGAGTACAAAGGGGCTGTTCTTGTTTGTTTCTTTTTTTTTTGGTACCGAGGATTGAACTCAGGGGCACTCGACCACTGAGCCACATCCCCAGCCCTATTTTGTGTTTTATGTAGAGACAGGGTCTCACTGAGTTGCTTAGCGCCTCACCATTGCTGAGGCTGGCTTCAAACTCGCGATTCTCCTGTCTCAGCCTCCCTAAGTGCTGGGATTACAAGCGTGAGCCACCGCGCCCGGCTCCAAAGGGGCTGTTCTTTACCTTACAATCTTCCTTTTTCGAGGACCCATTGTGGCAAGCAGCACAATTAATAGTTACCTGGAGGCAGATGGTCTTTAAATGCAAGCATATATTCAATCACAGCAATCATCAGATATAAACAATTAATGCAAAAAGTGTTGGGTGTGCTGGAGCACCCCAACTAGCATTCAATGTGCACTAATTAAGCACCAGAAGCAGGTACTGCTCTCCTAAACACTACAAGCAATTCACACAATCCCAGGGCAACCACAAGCGCCCACATACCTCTGGTGCCACACAACTTCTCTTAGCCAAAAAGCAGACATTGTCTTTGTCTGGTGGCTCTCTTCAGCTGATGGCTGGACATCAGGGAATGGTGGAGTTGATCCAGGGATAAACAGCAAGGTGGCCAATCTCACTGATGTCCTTGGAGCAGAAGCCCCCAATGTGGCAGGGCAAGCAGTTTAAATGCAGTTCCACGTTGATGGTGTGAACTGGTGATTGGTTACATCCAGTGAAAGTCAATGTCCATTGGTTATGTCCAGTGAGATGATGTAATTGCAACTGGGCATTTCTTTGCGCATGAGCATGGAGCTGTGCTCCCTAGAAATTGTAACCAGTCCTTGCTAAGCTTGCCTATGGCTAGTGCCCCTTATCGATTGCAAGCAGGCATGACTGAGCATGTCAATGGCTGCTGTTCCTTATGGCCAGCAACTTAGTGAGTCCTGGCATGTCCAGGCATGTCCAGACATATGTTCCTTACACCCATCGTTACCTAGAACTTCACCATTTGCTTTCTCCTTCCAGGACTCACTGGCAATGAGAAAGGGTAAAAGTCCAGGGCCCAGTGTTTCAGTATTTGCCTCCTCTCTTCAGGACTCAGTGTGGCTGGGAAGGGGTGAATCTTTGCTTTTGGTGAAGATGCTGCGGATGAGCCTGGGAAGGGATAAAAGTTTCCCCCCCCAATCCCTGCCCCCCAGGACCCATTGTTACTGGGAGAGGTTTGGCTAATCTCCCTCCCCCCTCCCAAGCCACACCAGCTTTCCATTTTCCTAGGGACTGTCTTGTAGGAATGTTATTTTCTGTAACCCTTCACAGTGGACTCAGGGAACACCACAGATAGTGTCAAATGTCATCGTTTGTGGCTCCATAGGGATGGGCACCTCTTCAGAAAAGTAATCCTTTAGCACCTGGTTTATAGCAGTTACCCAGGTAGTGCCCATGGAAGTTTACCTAATTTTATTCATAACATTAACCAATATCTAAAATTACATTGCAGTGACCTTATTTGTGTATGATCCGTTCTCTCCCACTAGAATGCAAACTCTGTGGAGCTGAGAATCACAAAGTGTCCTGGCATTCACTGTATTCCTACTGCCTTAAACAGTGCTATATACAGCAAGCATTGAATAAATGCCAGTTCAGTGAATGAATGTTGCTCAAATGCATTTTTCTAGTATAAGTACTTTATACAATATAAATGTTGGGTATGGTTTTTATTTTATCAAGGCATTGATACTAGTGATGAGACTCAATCAGGGTCAAATTCTGGTTCCCCAAATGTAATGATCAAGCATCTGAGAAATGCCCAGGCAAGTTTAGAAAACAACTTTTATTTAAAGGATAAAACAGACAAACTTCTCCGCAGAGAAGGGGCCCCAAAGCTGGGTGTCCGAGGAAGTGGGAGTGTCCTGCTCCTTCTATACATTTTAGATTTCCTTTGTTCTCATGCCTTCCTTCTCTGTGATGCAATGTAATCTTGGCTACAAGACTAGAGACCAAAAGGTGGGCCAAAGGTAGGAAAGAACCCTTCCAGGGGCACCTCTCTAGGTCTGCCCAAATGGGCAGAAAAGGAGCCGCCCAGGAGGTACTCTATTATGCACTTCTACCACTCCTTGCAGGGAGGAACAGTTCCCTGGAGGCAGGTAGCCTGGGCAACAGGTTGGAAGAGGAGGAGGAGGAAGGGCTTTGGCAATATTAGCATTTGATTTCCTTTCCTTTGGAACAAGCCCCACTCTCTCAGATCAGACCCAATTGTTTGTTATTTACACTGACTGTCCTTTTTGTCCCCCAGCTTCCATTTGACCAAAGTTGTCTATTATTTTCCATAATCAGAATTGTGGATTATTTCCGTGACCACATGAAGCATATCCAATGGATATTACAACTAAAGGACACACGCTGAACCCAGAGGAATGCTTCGTTCCATCAAATTAACCTTTCTTTTCTTTTTATTTATTGATGCATTAGGATTACATATACTAGTGGGATTTGTTTTTACATTCTTATCCATGCACACAATATAACAATATAATTTAGTCAATTTTGTTCCCCAGTACCCCTGTCATTCTTGTTCTTAAACTTCTATATCACGCTGCTTAGACTCTTATTTAGTATTTATTTCATGCTGCATTTTTTCATTATTATTTCATTTATATTTTTGAAGAGGTTCAAAATTCAAAAGTAAGATATACATTGAACTGCCTTCTTCCCACTACCATTATGTGCCAATTGCCCACGTCCCCAATCCATTAGGAAACCAATGCTATCAATTTCATTTTATCCCTCCTAAGGTCTTTTTGTATATTCAAGAACATGTTATATGTTGTGTATGTTAAAATCTATTGTCTGTCTTCTCCTCTCTGTTTTACTCAAATGGTAGTATACTTATCATTTGATGGTAGTATACTTATACTTACTTACCAGTGCTGGGATTACAGGCGTGCACCACGGTGCCTGGCTCTCATTTTTCTCTTAAGGATGTGTAGTATTCCATTCCTTGGTTATCTGTAATGATGGGTTCAGGTTTTTCCATCTTCTACTATAACAAATGATGCTGTAGTAAATAACTGTATGTTATGCCATTTCATATATAGGCAAGTATGTATGCATGTTTACAGAAAAAATCTCTAGAAGTGGGATTGCTAAATCAATGGGATCTGCAATTATAATTTTGACAGATGTTACAAACTTTCTCTCTAAAAGGTTGGGGCCAATTTAAACTATCACTGCTCTCCTATATTCTTGCCAATAGAGTCAATGTAGTTTCAAATGAAATCTCATTTTATGATTGAGGTTGAACATCTTTTCAGTATTGAAGAGCCTTTTGTATTTTCTTAACTTGCCTGTTTATCTTGTTGGCCCATTTTCTTTTGGATTACCTGCATTTACTTATTTAGTTTTCAGAGTTTTTTTATAGTTTTGGCCTTTACTTAGTGATATTGGTTGCTTATATTTTGCAGTAGAGTTTTAACCTTTTCTGTGTGTAACTTCTGCTCATTACTTTTCTAAGTTTATTCTTTAAGTATGTTATCTTTTCTGTATTATTGTGGAGAGTGTTAAAATTGGGTTTTAGATATCTGCATTACACTAGACTGTATGAGCTGGAGTTTGGCCCATCACTGTTTTTGGAAATAAAGTCTTATTGGAATGCAGCCATGCTGATTTGTTTGTATATTACTTATGGCTGCTTCTGCCCTGACAGAGATGCATGACCCACCAAAGCCTAGAATGTTTACTATCTGGCATGTTCTAGAAAAAAATTTGCTGACCCTGTTGTAATCTCCTTCTCTGAGGGTTTATTTAATTCTTTAACTGTATGACTTTTGGCAAATACCATAGTCAGTGCTCTGAATAGGACACAGTTTGTTCAATTGAATACCTAAAGTTGCAAGCATTTGTTGCCCATTTGATGTGAAACACTTCATTAGGACATTCTCCTAAATGAGAATGGCATTCATTTCACAAAATTCTATTGAACATCTACTACATGCCTGGCACTGTGGTGTGGTGTATATAGCAATTAATAAACTCCATAAAAATGTATATATTCAAAAAAGCCACTGAACATTTCTTGCCAATTCTTGTTTTCATTTGAAAATAATTTATAATTCAATCTAAGATTAAATTGTTTATATAGTCAATGTTAATTTGTAGTTATCTTGTTCATCATTTGTTGATTAGGACCAACATGGTGCACATTTTTGTTAAATATGATGACTTTTAAATGTTCAAATTCATGTCATTTATCTGTGTAATCTGACCATTAAGGTAGCCCCAGATTGCATGTAGCTCTTGAGCACTTGAAATGTGTCTAGTCTGAATTGAGATGTTCCTTTATTGTAGAGCATACCAATTTTCAAAGATTTATTATTAGAGAACAATGCAAAATATCTCTTTAATAATTTTGCACTGATTTTATGTTGAAGTATTATTTTGGATATATTGTACTACATGAAACACTAGTAAAATTAATTTCAGCTCTTTAATTTGTACTTAGGTGGCCTTAAGAAAACTTAACATTATTTATCTAGCTTACATTTTATTTCTATTGGAAAGTAGTCTTTAAGATATCTCCTTTAAGCTAAGCTGGGGTTTATTAAATACAAATTTTTAGCAGATTGGAACACTGGGTTAAGGAAAGTCTTAAAAGTTCATTGCTCAGTTACAGAATCCTTAATATGTTAGGTAGAAGATGTGAATTTCCATGGAGATGGGAATCATCTAGTGTTCCCCAAGTCCCTTTTACTATGAGCCTTCTTGGGACATCCTTTTCTCCTGTCTGATCAAAGTGGCACCACGATTCTGTTTATCTTGGAAACAGGAATAAAAGAGAACAGAATAGGCTTTAGTTCACAAGGCCACTTCCTGTTCACTTTCTGGATTTTTTTTCTTGCTTTTCTCAATAAAATCTATTGCTTGTTTTAGAGTACAATGCTATTTTAAAATGTAATTGACCAAATCTTGAAAAATTTGGTTGATTTAAAAAATAAAATATTAAGATTGACTGGATTGACCAGATCGGTTCTTTTTCAAAATAGATAGTTGTGTAACACAGAACGTGGTTGGGTGGGTTCTTTGTCTTGTGAGTTCGAAGAATGAAATCCACAGACACTAGGGTGAGAGAGAAATGACAGGATGAATAATAGAAGAAAGAAAGCGGATCACCTGAAGACAGAGGGGTCCCAAGAGAGGTTGCCCATGAGTGTTTGTTATCTAAGGGATTTTTTTTGGTTTTTATTGAGCAAGGTATACTTGCCATCCATGTCCCACGTCCACGTTCCCTTAAGTGGAATAGGCTGGCAGAGCAATAAAAGCTAAGAGAAATAAAACGGCGAAATGACCACAGAACACAGAAAATAGTTTTAAAAAGCGAGGGCAGGACAGGCCTGCAACCAGATGGGTCTGGCTTGTAGCATCCAACTTCTAGCTTCTGGCTTCTGGCAGAATGGACCCTGTGTGTGCTTTGTTTATATCGAGGAACTTCAAGGCCTTCCATCGAACATTCTTTACCAAGGTAGGAAAACACTGGGGGCAGGTAGAGACTCAGTTCCTGTTGGGATACGCCCATTTCTGTACTGCAATGAGGACTTCCTTAGCAGAGCAGAAGAGGCGGGGCACTTGCATTGGGCAGCCCTAACTGTAGAATGCTACAGAAGGTTCCAAATGCCAGGGGAGCCTGGCTACCATGCTGAAGAGAAGTCCCTCATGCAGTCCACGGCTGTCCTCCTGCATATACCTTTATTATCTATCTATCTATCTATCTATCTATCATCTATCTATTTGTTCTAATTACTTATACATGACAGTAGAATGCATTTTGACACATATATAAATAGAGTATAAATTCTCATTCGTCTGGTTGTACATGATGTAGAGTTACACAGGTCATGTAATCCTATATGGACACAGGATAATAATGTCCATTTCATTCTATTATCATTCCTATCCTCATACCCCCTCCTCTCCCTTCACTCATCTCTGTTTAGTCCAAAATACCACTATTCTTCCCCACGCTCCCCTTGTGAATTAGCATCTGCATATTGGAGAAAACGTTTGGCCTTTGGTTCTGTACGATTGGCTTGTTTTGCTTAGCATAATATTCTCCAGTTCCATCCATTTACCAGCAAATGCCATAATTTTATTCTTCTTTAAGGCTAAGTAATATTCCATTGTGTATATATACCACAGTTGCTTTATCCATTCATCTGCTGAAGGGCACCTAGGTTGGTTCCTTAGTTTAGCTATTGTGAATTGAACTTCTGTAAACATCGATGTGGCTGCATCACTGTTTTTATGGGCTTCATCTGTCCCTTTGGTTGACTGGTGTGATGATATGTAAATAAAAGATTCAGAAAGGACTCCATCAACTCTATTTCATCTTCTTCAGCAAATTGGGGGAAAAGTGATTTCTAAGCCTTTCAGTATAAGAGTAGGGTGAGGGTTTGCTGGCATAAGAGGAAGTGCTTTTGAGAAGACTTTGTAGCTGACCAGTGCTGGGGATGATTAAGGAAGAGCCATTGTGCTTGGAGCTGTCAGGGGAAGCAACAAGATGTTCTCCTGATTAGGATGGCATGGTCTCCTTCTCTCCTCTCCTTCTCCCCTGATCCTTGTCCTATGGGTGGAGGCCTATGGGTGGACTATCTTTCTGCTTCAGTTACAAATGGGCTTTTCTATTTGGGTGGTAATAAGAGAAAAAAATCCAGTGATGAATCGTGCAGAGTTATTAGTTGATAAGTTGTGTTTTTTTTCTTATTTGTCTGTTTGTTTGTTTGGTACCAGGGATTGAACCCAGGGGTGTTTAACCACTAAGCCTCATCCCCAGTCATTTTCACATTTTATTTTGAGACAGGGTCTCACTGAGTCTCTTAGGGCCTTGCTGAGCTGCTGAGGCTGGCTTGGAACTCAAGATTCTCCTGCCTCAGCCTCCTGAGTCTCTGGGATTACAGATGTGTGCCACCATGCCTGGCAATAAGTTATGTTTTTGACAGAATATGCCACTTAAAGAACCTACATACCGGGAAATGATAAATTCCAGAAAGTAATTGAACTGGGAGTTACTCCGGAGATAAATGTTACCATTTATTATGTTCAGAAGTCCTTGTTATAAAGGCAACCAGGCGATATCTAGGTGTCCGCTACAGTGTCATATGCCTCAAATGAGTTGTTTTCCCCCTCTCAAAAGTGTCTACTCCAGAGACACCAGTTCCATGCTTTCTGATCAGCAGAATCACAGCTCTGGGTTTCTCATAACTCAGCATGATTCTCAGACTTTCATGCAAACATTCTTTCCAGCATTAAATCCAATAGTTATATGTTCCAGGGACAAGCTATAATGTCAACTTTTTGGTGTACTCTACATGGATTTTTTTTGTTAACACAGCTTCTGACAGAAACTAGAGTACGAACTGTCCATCCTAACGATTCACCTGTGGTAGCCACACCCCATGGGGAGAGAAAAAACAATGGCTGTGTTGAAGGTCCCTTTTTGATCCGCCTGTGTGGTCTACATCTTGTAATTGAAACTAAAAAGAAATCAATTTTTTTTTCATATTTATTTGTCCTTTGTATCAGAAAACTTATCAAGTAGGAATTAAGAAAGTCCAAGACATTAAGACTGTAGAAAAGCTGAGTGAGTGAGTCCTTGCCAAAAGTTATGTCTGGGTGATACATCCAAATTGGATGTGGCAGAGTCGGTCTGACTGTTGTGCCAACTTAATGGGGAACGTCTGCAGTCAGTTGACTCTACATAGTAACAAGTTGAACTGACCATTAAACTAGTCTAAGCTCAGTAAACCCAGGCATTTGCTCAGTCATACCAATGTAGTCATAAGAAACTACCATCCGACTAATAAATCAAAATAGTATAAAGTGAATGATATAATTAAAATTTTCCTTTCGCCTTGGTGTTCATGCAATAGACCAAAATACCTTCTTGTGTTTATTTTCTTGGTGTGTGTGAATGTACTGCAAATGCTCTGGTGTGAACTTGAGAACTTATTTGCAAGGTGGCATTGAAATTTTAATCTAGAACTGGAAACTGCTGGCTTGCTATAGAGACTGTCATTTCATCATATTTATATATGTGTGTACTTGAGCACATTATGTATATCTTAATAAGAACTGCAGAATGCCAGCTCATGAACTAATAATTAAGTTGCTATAAATCTGATCCAAGATGACACTTTTCATTTCCACGGGGAAAGCCACTCAGAGTGCTGTTAATACAAAATAATACATTTCACTGTAGAATCTTTAGAATTCCTAATAGGCAAATTAAAAGGAAAAATTAGCTGTAATTTCACCACCCAGATATAACCCCACTAAACTTTTCATGTTTGTCATTCCAGATTTTCCCTTCATATTAGAATATGAGATCATACCATAAATTGTATTTTTCTAAACTGGATTTATAATGTAATTATTTCTTCTTACTTTTTTGGTTTAGATTTAAATTATAAAAACCATGCCTGTGTGCTTTTCTATAGCATGTGTAGAAAGTATTTAACTGAACCCTTGTTGCTGGATGATTGTTTCTAATTGTTTGCTGTCATAGATCACTTCAGGGAATCTCCCTGCACATACATTTTTACACTTGCACAATTATTCCTCTGGATATATTCCTACTACTGGAATAGATGAGTCAAGAAATAAATATATTTTAAAGACTTTTTTCTGATACATTTTACCAAATTGCCTTTCAGAAATAGTTTCCCTGTCAGCACATAATTAATTGTCTGATAAACTCCATTATGGTGAACGTGGCAAGCAAATCTATGACTTCAGGAAACCAACAACCTATGAGGATAATACTTAGGTATAAATATCTTTTGAATAGTCAATTATCATAATTTTGCAATAATATTGCCACTTAAAAGCTTTCAAAATAGCACATCTAACATTTATTTATTTATTTAAAAAAATTTTTAAATAAGCACTTACAAATGGCTTAAGTAAATCTGAGTTTTTGGTACAAATTAATAGCTAAGTTCATAAAGTCTGAACTGCCCATTAAAGCAGACCCAACCTACTAAACTGTCTGTCCTCTTGGTCTGTATTTTCCAGTCATACAAACACCCAGAAATATGTAAACGATAAAATGCACAAATTGTAAATGTGTGCAACGTTAGTGGCACCTCAGTACCCATCTTGAACTGTTACTGCGTTGCTGTCTCTCCATCGGAATCCAAATAACAATACTAACATGTTATATGGAACTTATATTAAGTAGATTTGTCTGCTTTTCTTAGGTTTATCTATCTATCTCAATTCAATACACAGGCTCACCCAGGGTCCTGAAGAGGAGAGACGGAGAGTTTTTGTCTTCCCCTATAATATATAAAATGAAATATTATTCATCCTTACAAAGGAATGAAATCCTGATGATGCTACAAAATAGATGAACTTTCCAAATACAGGTTTGGTGAAATCGGCTAGAAAAACAAAATGGTAAATTATGTATGATTGAATTATATGAGCTACCTAGAAGAGTCCCATTCATAGGGACAGAAAATAAAATCAAAGTTACCAGAGGGGAAATTAGGTCACGTTTCAGTTAGGGATGATGAAAAAAGTTCTAAGGTGAATAGCACCAATGGTTGCACAGCGTGACTGTACCCAATGCCACTGAACGGTAATTTAAACATGGTTAAAATGGAAGTGGATGTGGAGGTGCACATCTGTAATCCCAGGAGTGTCACAAGTTCAAAGCCAGTCTCGGCAACTTAACAAGACACTGAGCGATTTAGTGAGACCCTGTCTCAAAATAAAATGTCAAAAGGGCTGGAGACGTGCCTCATTGGTTAATGAGTTCAATCGCCAGTGCAAAAAAAAAAACATTAAAATGGTGAATTTTGGATGATATATATTTTACCATGCAAAAGAAAAGTGGTGTTTTTCCTAACTTCTAAACCCATGATTAGTTTTGTGTGGTTTTTGTGCTGTATGTAAATTGAATTACATAGTATAGCTTTTTTGTATGTGTCTGGTTTCTTCACCTCAACATTATTGTGTGTCAAACCCATCCATGTTGCTGTGTGTGATAGCAGGTACGTGCATGAGAGAAATCCCTGCACCATGGTATATACTGACTACAATGTAGAAGAGCTGTAGCTTTTGCACTTTGTAGGCAACACTTGGTATGCCCGTTTGTTTAGCTATTGCAGGGGGTTTGTGGTGGTCTCTCATTGTAGTTTTAATTTCATTGACATTTTCCTGGACGATTAATTGGTAGTAAATATTTGTGCCCCAAATATCAATGCACCTAAATAGCACAAGAAAATACTTCTTTATATTAAATCCCAAATAGACCCCAGCACAATAATACTGGATGATTTCAACACATTTTTATCACCAATAAAGTTCATCAAAGCAAAGATATTTCTGACCTAAATAAAACTGTAAGTCAAATGGACCTAACAGACATCTACAGAATATTTTACCCCACAACAGTTGAGTTTACTTTCTTCTCAGCGACTCATGGAATCTTTTCCAAAATATTCTAGGTCACAGTGTAAAGTCTCGGCAAGTTAAAAAGTTGAGATAATCTCATGTATACTATCAGATCATAATGATATGAAACTAGAAATCAATAGCAAAAAAACCCCCCAAAAACAAAAACAGAAACCACATAAACACATAGAGATTGAACCATACTCTTTTAAATGGGGGAATGGATCCTAGAAGAAATGAGAGAAGAAAGCAAGACATATTTTAGAAACAAATGAGAAAAGAGATACAATATATCAAACTCTCTTTTAATAAGTGCATTGGCCATTTGGATATCTTGTTTTGTGAAGTAACATTTACCTATTTTTCAATTGGATTGCCCTTTTATTTTTCTTATTGATTTTTTTCTCAGTACTGGGGATTGAACACAGTGTTTCACACATGCTGGGTAAGTGCTCTACCACGGAACCACAACCCAGCCCTTTCTTATTGATTTATAAGAGTTCTTTATTTTGAGCTTTTATGGGATACACGTATTCCCAAAATATTCCAACATTTTTTAATGGTCTTAATGATGACTCTTGATAAATGAAAATCGTTAATGTAGCATAATTCTTTTTCTCTGTTTTTGTGTTTTAAGAAATCTTTGCCTATGCCTAGGTCCTGAGAATATTCTCCTGTGTTATCTTCTAATACTTTTGGGTTTTCACCTTTTGCAAATACAGGGTATTTGGAATTAAATTTTGTGTATGATGTGAATTTAATGGGGTGGGGGAAGGATGTCAAAATTTATTTTGTTTTCTGTACTGGTAGCAATTCACATTAGAACAGGTAATGAAAGAACTGCTTTTACCTTCTACCCTTAAATGCTAACCTGCATATATGTTTGAGACTAAAAAACCTCCCTGTAAGTGTATGAGTGTGTGTGTGTGTGTGTGTGTATATCACTTTCTTTCTCTCTCTCTTTTTTTGGTACCAAGGATTAAACCCAGAGGTGCTTAACCACTGAGCAACATCCTCAGCCCTTTTTATTTTTTATTGTGAGACAGGGTCTTGCCAAGTTGCTTAGAGCCTCACTAAGTTGCTGAGGCTAGTCTTGAACTTGTGATTCCCCCTGCCTCAACCTCCTGAGTCTCTGGGTTTACAGGCATATGCCACCATGCCTGGCTTACACCACATTTTATTTAACCATTCACCTGTCAACAGACCATGAAGTGTCTATGTATAATTTCTTCTCCTTTTTTATTCTTTTGTATTATCCTATTAGGGATTTATAATACTTTTAGAGTTTTAGGACTTAGCATCTGTTTCCAGTTTTTTTGTTTTTCATCAGTTAAAAAAAATTCTCACACATTATCTCTAAGTTTTGTTTTTGTCTTGTATTTTCTCTGTTCTTTTGGGATTCCAGTTTTACATATCAGATATTCAGATCTTCCCCCACCTGGTCCTTAGCTATTTTTCCATATTTTCCCATCTCTTTATCCTCATTGCTTGTATGTTTTATTCAGATTTACCTTCCAGCCTATTGATTTCTCTTTTTGAGCTGGGATTATTTTGCTTTTTAACCTATTCATTGAGTTCTTATTTTCTTTGACTGGAGTTTTTCCTTCTGTAATCTCATTTGATTTCATGGTTCTCAGGTCTTTGCTGAAATCCTCCATTTTGTCCTTTTGTATCTGAAATATTGCATTTAAAACACAGCACTTATGTATAGTGCTTCAAAGTCCGAGTGTAATTATTTCAATATCTGTATCTTCAATAGATCTATTTCTTTTGACTTTTATTCTTTTAATTTTTAAGGTAATTTTAGGGGCATGTTTTGTTACTTTAGCTGACTGCAATCACTTTTTTATGAGAATTATAAAGACGATTTGTCTGTGGACCATATCTTACTTCAGGGAGGATTAACACTTGTCCCTAGCAGGCAGGTAGCTCAGGAGCGTGTCACTTCAATCTGTAGCCCAGTTCCAGCCTTCTGAGACTGTGCACGCTCTGTTCAGCTCCACAGACTTTCAGACACGACTTTCTGCTCAGTTTTTCTCATCCCTCAGCTGCTTCTTGAAAATTCAAAGGAACAAATGTTGTCAAATGCCAGTTCAGTTCTCTGAGCTTCGCTCTTTCTCTACGACCTTGGCCATTCAAATCTTCTCTGTGTTGGTTGATCTCTGCCACCTTCAAATAGATGTTCCTTTGATTTAAAATTCCAGCCTTTCTGAGTGGCTTTCGTCAAGAAGGTTCATTTCAAATAAGCAAGTCTGACATCTTTTGGAAAAGGAAAACTTGGCACCATTTGGATTTATATTCTGTTTTCATTTCGGTAATTTTTTCAGACTTTTCTCTCTCTTTGATAGCAAAGAAAAAGGAAGCATATAGGAATTTTGCTTAAGTCAAACTACTTGTGAATAACATAGAGCTGAGATTAGAATCCAGGTTTCCTGACCACTGATACTGAATGTAGCCCTTTCCCTGGGTACATAGTAAAATACTTTGGTAATTTTGTGGGGAGGTACTGGGAATTGAACTTGACCGCTGAGCCACATCTCCAGCCACTTCTTACACTTTATTTAGAGACAGGGTCTCACTGAGTTGCTTAGGGTCTTGCTAAGTTGCTGAGGCTACTTTGAACTCGTGATCCTCCTGCCTCAGCCTCCTGAGCCACTGGGATTACAGGCGTGCCCCGGGCTGCCCGGCTCAGTAATGTTAAGAATAATATCCCAAGGTTGTGTATTCTATTTAGCGAAAGCAATCCTTTCCATTTACAAATATTCAAATTATATTTATGCTGAGTTCTGCTTTTGGTTTGTGCTCAAAGACCTGTAATAATCCACTTGTTTTGGGTCCTTAGTGGTCAGGCACAGTGTCAGGAGTTCTATGTGCATCTGCTCTTTCAGTCCTCGTAGCTACCTTCTGAGGTAGGACATTTTATCACCCTGCTTTGGAGATAAGGCAGCTGTATTCCAGAGAGGCTCATTAACTTGCTCAAGTCATGCTATTTGTAAGTGACAGGACAAGTGCTTGAACCTGTGTGATGTAGTGGAATGAATGGTGGCATTTGGAGTAACACAAACCAGGCTGAATATGTTGGTGTTGTCACTAATCAGCTGTGTGACTTGGAGCAAGGTACTCCTTGAGTCATGGCATCCTCATGTAATGATGTTCAGACTCTATAGAAACAATGTAGTAACAAGAAAATCAGATAATGTATGTAAGCCCACCTGGAAGGCATGAGGCACTAAACAAACACCAAAGGCCTTTTGTTCTGTCCTATATAACAATAAGCATTTGAAAAGGACTTTAAAATACACAAAACCTATCGGGGTAAGGTGGCGCACGCCTGTAATCC
Organism: Xerus rutilus; assembly: GCA_028644305.1. Taxonomy (NCBI): domain Eukaryota; kingdom Metazoa; phylum Chordata; class Mammalia; order Rodentia; family Sciuridae; genus Xerus; species Xerus rutilus. The sequence continues at coordinate 44,481,201 of CM053413.1, forward strand.
TAACACTTAAGGAGGCTGAGACAGGAGAATCGTGAGTTCTAAGCCAGCCTCAGCAACGGCGAGGCACTAAGCAACTCAGTGAGACCCTGTCTCTACATAAAACACAAAATAAGGCTGGGGGTGTGGCTCAGTGGTCGAGTGCCCCTGAGTTCAATCTCCAGTACCAAAAAAAAACCAAAACACACAAAACCTTTCAAGAATAGGATCTATTGAACCCTTAAAACAATTCTGAGCAGTATTGTGCATAGGGAGAGATGTGGAAAACCACATATCAGAGAAATGAAATAACTTGTCTCCAATTACCCAGGTTACACACAGAAGAGATAAGCTTGTTTGATTGCAGTGTCTAGATTAACACCACATGTGAGTCCTCAAAATGGAGTTTTTGTAAATTAGTTAATATTTCAAATGCACAAAAGGATTCTGCTATGTAAAGAATCCCTGCAGTGAAGGCTTTTGTGAAATCAGGATAATTCTGGAAATGTAAATTATATCGTGCTAATTTATCTGCTTTATGAGTTTGGTTTTTCCTCTAAGTTGTGTCTAATATTGACTTTTCCATCCTCAAAATGTCTTCCTGTTGATAAGATATCGTTACTTCATTTCTGCAATCTAATTAAAGTTGAGAGTACTCTAAGGGACAGCAAATGTCAAAATCTACTAGGGTTAATGGTTTTGAATGTCTTGTAAAAGTAAAGGAACATATCAAATCAATGAAACTGTGAGAGCTGAATTAAATTATCCTGAGACCGTTTTCCTCAAATGTATGATTCATTTAAACGTTTTAATGTTTTGTTCAAGAGAGACATTTAAGCTAGAGCTAATGTCCACAACAAAGTGCTGTTGTGATCAGATATATTGGCTTGGATGAGTTCCATGTACAGGTAAGGTGGTCTTTGAATCAGGTAAGTGTTCTAGGAGGTTCCTTGACTTTCTGAAGAGGCCATCAGTTCTACCCACCCTGCATCCAGTTGATTGGAAGATTCATTCTCCAGGTTGCTGGCGGAGGATACGTTTTCAAATTCCCTTTTGGCTTGGTGTTAGCAAGCTTAGCTACTAACTATATTTGTGTTTAACATGTCTAAAGCATCTTTGCTCCATGCATTCATCAAGATCAATGACTTCCTATTTCTTCTCAGACATAAGCAGAGGAAAGCACTCCAGGCATGATACACTTGTGTAGCCAAAGTTGCTCACTGTGTGTGGTCTGTGGCACAACTATGAGGTCTAGGTAGGGGGATGCTGGCTCAAACTCTGCCTCTTTCTTTGCTATTCCCTTCAGCTATCCAGGGAGCTGAAGATCCCAGCATTGAAATCATTGAATCTAAACTTTCACCATCTTATACTTGGGTGACACTTGGTCCTACAGGGCTTCATTATTTTGGCTGTCATGGAATCACTCCTGTTGAATTGGTCTTTGGTGTTGGGCCATAAGCCTGTGTCGAGAAGTGTGAAACTCACTGTGTAGTTTAGGGATGTCCAGCGGTAAGTAGCAAGCTGGTAGCTACACACGGCCATGGAGAACAATTAAATTATAGAAAGATACACTAAATACATTAGATAATTAAAAAGAAAGGCACTAAGTACTTAAAACATCACTTCCTAATTATTCATCTATATTTGACTCTGTGCTCTGGACATTATTTATAGATAGTGTATCAATATGGAGGAAGTACTATACATGGTGGGCTATGGCATATCTTTTCCCAGGTCCAAGTTCAGAGATGTCATTTTGGAAGCCTAAATTGGCCATGGTTGGAAGATTTACACCACAGAGCCTCAGGTCAGCTACCTCTCCCCTGAGCCAGTCACGACACATGTACCAGATCACAACTAACTCCATGTTGATGAGGTAGTGGGGCCACTGTGGAGACTTGGAGGGAGGGATTCCTCTTAGGTCCCAGGAGCATGTGAAAGCATGCATCTCTTCAGGCACATGTTTATTTTTATAGCCCTGTGAATATTTTTAGTAGTTCTGCTGCTTCTTTGTTTTGGTTGCTAAACATTAAGAACCAAACTTCTAACACCTTTCTTTTGTTTGGGGGGTGCCTACTGGGGATTGAACAAAGGAGTACTCGACCACTGAGCCACATTCCCAGCCCTATTTTGTGTTCTATGTAGAGACAGGGTCTCACTGAGTTGCTTAGCGCCTCGCCATTGCTGAGGCTGGCTTTGAACTCGCGATTCTCCTGTCTCAGCCTCCTGAAGTGCTGGGATTACAGGCTTGCACCACCATGCCTGGCAACTTTCTAAAAAACAAAATGCCAAACAAAACCCCAATTCCTCTCCCCTCAAATATCCCACATGTTTAGGATTCATCTTGTTTTCCTATTTTTATTTTGTCCACCTGCCTATCTTCCTTTCTTCCTTCTTCCTCCCTCTTTCTTCCTCCTCCTTTTTCTCTTCCTTTCCTATCTTCCTTTGTCTTCACCCAAGTCTCTATTTTTTCTCTTTCTCTTTATTTTTAACTGTTGTGCATATGAATTTTTTTAAACCATATTTACAAACTTTTAGAATGATGTGGGGGCATAAAAATAAGTAGTATACTTTTCTGTACACTCATCTTCTAATAGTAATTGAGACTAAATGATTCCTGCCCTATTCATAGATCATATCTTAGGCCAGATACGGTGGCGCACGCCTGTAATCCAAGCACTTTGGGAGGCTTAGACAGGAGAATCGTGAGTTCAAAGCCAGCCTCAGCAACGGTGAGGCGCTACGCAACTCAGTGAGGCCCTGTCTCTACATAAAACACAAAATAGGGCTGGGGATGTGGCTCAGTGGTCGAGTGCCCCTGAGTTCAATCCCCAGTACCAAAAACAAAACAAAACATATCTTAGTATAATATCTCTTAAACCTTCTTCCTGCTTTAATATGAAAAATATTATGAAATTAAAATGTTACTTCAACTGCAAATAGGCTTCATGAAAGACCCATAAATGAGAATAGTTCATTTATCATACTCTTATATTGTCTTGTTTTCCTCCTTTAGTATGTAAGTACCAAGAAGGCAGGATCTATCTCAAAGTGTTTAGAACTATATGTGGCATTCAATAAGTATTTTCAAATGAATAAATGACTAAGTCACAAATTTTTTAATGTGCGGTGGCTATGAACACTGACATTTGATTTTTTTAAAAAGCAAGTTCTGCAGATAAAATATTTTTTATTTTTTACTTGTTCTTTTTTGATATACATGACAATAGAGTGTATTTTGACATATTATACACACATGGAATATAAATTATTCTAACTAGGATCCCATTCTTGTGTTGAACATGATCTGGAGATTCCCTGTGGTGTATTCATATATGAACATGGGAAAGTTCTGTCTGTCTTTCCTATTCCCATTCTCTCTCCTTTCCTTTCATTCCCCTTTGTCTAATCTGGCAAACTTCTATCCCTTCCCCCTTAATGTATGTTAGCATCTGTATATCAGAGAGAACATTTGGCCTTTGATTTTTGGGGATTGGCTTATTTTAGTTAGCATGATATTCTCCAGATTCATCCATTTTCCAGCAAATGTCATAAAGTCATTCTTTTTTATGACTGAGTAATATTCCACTGTGTATATATACCACATTTTCTTTATCCATTCATCTGTGAATGGCACCTAGGTTGGTTCCATAGCTTAGCTATTGTGAATTGAGCTGCTATAAACATTGAAGTGGCTGCCTCACTGTAGTATACTGATTTTAAGTCCTTTGGGTATATGCTGAGGAGTGGGATAATTGGGTCAAATAGTGGTTCCATTCCAAGTTTTCTGAGGAATCTCCATAATGCTTTTTAGAGTGGTTGTGCCAATTTGCGGTCTCTCCAACCATGTATGAGTGTACGCTTTTCCCCACATCCTTGCTAACATTTATTGTTGCTTGTATTCTTGATAATTGTCCTTCTGACTGTGGTGAGATGAAATCAATGTTTGGTTTTTTATGTTTATATAGTGTATTCTTTTATTTTTGTTTTTTTAGTTATATATGACAGTGGAATGTATTTTGACATACAATACATACATGAAGTATAACTTCCCATTCTTGTGGTTGGACAAGATGGGGAGTTACACTTGTCCTGTATTCATATATGAACATAGGAAAGTTATGTCTAATTCATTCTATTGTATTTCCTACTCAACATTTGATTTTTTATGATGGTATTACACACACACACACACACACACTTCAGAACTTCAGTTTTGGACTTACCACCTCCACTTAGGCTGTTTCTCTAGATTGTAATTTTTCAATTAAATATGCATTGCTAATGACATTTTTTCCACTAGATTCATAACAATATTTTCACACGTCGTAAAAAGAAGCAATATGGCATTTTCCACCCGTGTGGAAAGCCCAATTGTTCTAAACTAAGCTTAAAGTTTCATATCTCTGCATTCCTCTGATGAGTCTCATAAATCACTCAGTATAATTCTGTTGCTTTATTTTTTCTTGTGCTGGGAAAGGAGAACTAATATTTATTGAGTGCCTACTTTGTGATAAGATCTTGCTGTGTGTTTAATTACACTTAGGTCATTATCTTCCACACAACCCAGGAAGCAGCTACTGTTACTCCCATTTGTTCGACTAGACAGCTAGGATGCAGAACAATGACATAACTTTCCCCCTTTACAGGTGCCTCTTTGTTCCATTGAACTCAGCTTCAGATCAACACCTACCTCTATCCTGGCCACTTGTTTCTGCCATGACTGCATCCTTCGCAGGTCTCCCTTACATGCTGTTTGAATTCCTTTTTGGGGTTGGTAAATAAGTGTCTGCTGTTAGACAGGAATGTCAAGTCAAGCACTTGGTGTTCAGTGACTGGGAAGCCATTGAGATTTTTGAGCACAGAAGAATCATCCAGGAAATGGGGAGGACAGCACATTACCACATGGGAGCTGGAGGCATGTGAATGAGACATGGGACATTCAAGGGTGTGGTTGGCCAAATAATGTTTCCCCTAAATGTCTGTCCCTATCACTGGAACTTGTGAATATGTCCTTCCCATGGCAAGAGGCCTTGGCTGATGTGATTTGGTTCAAGAAACTGAATCATAGGACCAATTAACCTGGGTTATCTGGATGGGTCCAACTGAATACCACGCATGCTTAAGGAAGCACAGAATCCTTCTGCTGTAGTCAGTGGAATGTGTGACCTTGGAGGCATGGTGGCAGAAGTGTGGCATTGCTTCCTTTGAAGATGAAGGTGGGTGGCCTCTGCAAGTTGGACCAGACAAGAGAAGGAAGTCTTTCCTAGAATTCCCAGAAAGGAGTGCTGCCTTGTGGTCACCTGGATTTTAGTTCAGAAAGACCCATATTGGACCATAGAAATATAAGATGGTAAATTTCTGTTATTTTTTGGGGGGTGGGGAACTGGGAATTGAACTCAGGGGCACTTGACTACTGAGCCACATCCCTAGCCCCCTCCCTCCTTTTTGTATTTTATTTAGAGACAGGGTCTCACTGAGTTGCTAAAGTCCTCGCTAAATTGCTAAGGCTGGCTTTGAACTTGTGATCCTCCCCTGTCTAAGCCTCCTGAGCTGCTGGGATTACAGGCATGCACCACCATGCCCAGCTAAATTCCTGTTATTTTAATCTATTAAACTTGTAGTCATTTGTTACTATAGACAAGTAACAGATTTCAGTTCTGAAAACTTTTGTGTTCTCTCTTTCCCCTCACTTGCAGCATTCGCTTTCTTGACCAAATGTCACCTGGTCCTGCTGCTGTTTTTCCTTGTGGCCTCTTCTTGCTGGACCCTGGGCGGGCCACATTCCTCCCCGCCCCAGGAACTGACTCAGCTTCATTTCCTATGTGTGCATGATGTTCCCTTCCCAAGAAGCATCCCTCTTCCTTCCCAAGAAGATTTCCTTCCTTGCTTCTGCCTCTTGATCTCTGTGTTCTCTGATTAGCTTCAGCATTGACGTCCAGGAGACAGCAAGTAATAGCCTCCCATTATATTCACACATTTTATCTGGGCTGCACCATGTCAGTTTTTCTCAGTGCTTACCATATGTTATTTTATATTGGCTACAACTATATTTTTAATGCCACACATTATTCTGTAATCTATTAGAAAATAGCAAAAAGATCTTGTGTTTTGAATTCTGACTGAGTAATTTCCTAGCTGTCCATCTTTGGCAAGATACTTAACCTCTCTGAGCCTCGGTTTCTGTATCTGTAGAATGCAGATAATAGCTACTTCACAGCATTATTGTAAGGATGAAAACACTTTACAATGGTTACTTCCTGTGCTCCTGGAAGGTGAAGACAGTGCCTTATGCTTCCCTGATATCCATAGCCCACCATGATGCTAAAGCACATAGTAGGTTTACATACTGACTTCATCAAACTTCTGCATGTTGTTAAAGAGTTTGCCATAATTCTATATTGGCACATCCTACCACTGACCTTTCATGGAGCACTGTATAACAAAGTCTTAGAAGTCTATTACTTTTTTTTTTGTACACTGTGCACCCTCCAGAAACTACATGTAGAATGTTTATAAACTTATCTTCATATTCCTAAAGCAAAGAAAAAGGAGATTATTTGCAAAATCAAATGTATATTTTAAAATAAGAATTAAGTAAATAAAAGTAATGTGTGTTTTTAACTCTCCAGTGAATTGTGTCATGGTAACATTATCTGGTGAACTTTTTTGGAGGTTACCCAGGATTGAACTCAGGAGCATTTCATCACTGAGGCACATCCCCAGCCCTATTTCATATTTTATATGGAGACAGGGTCTCACTGAGTTGCTTAGTGCCTTGCTTTTGCTGAGGCTGGACTTGAAATCACAGTGCTCCTGCCTCAGCCTCCTGAGCTGCTAGGATTACAGGCCTGTGCCACCGTGTATGGCTGGTAACCTTTTAAAAAGCACTTCCTTCAGGATTCCCATGTAGATATTCTGATTTCATTTGTCTTTGGTGGAGCTGGACACTGGAATATTTTAAAAGCTCCCTAAGTTATTTTATTGTGTAACCAGACTGGAAAGTACTCTTTTAATATGGCTAGATGTCTAAACTGTATGGCTGTGTCATGACTTTCGCACCCTTGTGTTTACAGGGATGCTCCCTAGCATATGCACAAAGTCACTGCCAGTGTATATTGCTAGTCACTGTCACCTCTGTGATCTTAGGAACTGTACAGGACAGTAGTAAGAGCATAGAGAAGTCGATTACTTTTTGATAAGTCTGATTAATTAAAAAGCCTGGAGAGTCTATTATAGCTGTCTTAGAAATCTTAGCGTCTTCTATTGTCTATTTAACTTCTGACAGACCTCTAGGTTAATTTTACAAAAGATTCCCCGAGGATGACCTCCTTCAGATAAGTCTCCTCCACCTGTCCCTGGGCACTCAGCACAGACTCTTTCAGTGGCCCCTTTGGTACCAGCTCCTGATCACAACATGCTAGCTCCACAGAGCTGGTCTGCTATTTCTCAATGCTCTGGAAGCTTTCATTTACTGTGGACACCCTTTTAGCTTTGTTGCTCTTGGATCCAGGTGTTTCTGAAATGGGCAAAGTGTTTTTATAATATTGGAGTACTTCGGTGGCCTGTGTTCTCCAGATTTGGGGATACAGGTTATCCGCTCTCTTGAAACCTTTGCTGGTTCTCAGTTTCATCTCTATTTCAATAAACATTAATCCTTGGTTGTTCTCTTCAGCGGCACTTTTCCTGTTTGAAATGTGTTTCTTCTGCTGCCCTCATGAGCCAAGGAGCAGCGCCTTTCATTTCTTGAGGAAGTCTCTGTTTGTCCCTCTTCTCCGATGACATCCTGCTGATACTCCTGTCAAGCGTGGATCTTGTGTCAGGTGCCCTTTGCTTCCTGCCATTGTGCTGTGATAAATTTTTATGCAAGCATTATAGTGTCTGATATCTGCCTGGCTTGGGCTTGCTGGAAGAAATCTTTATAGGTGAGATGATTTATTGCTGAAAATTGAATCCCAAATGTGTCTTATGAAACCTATTCCTTTTGGTATAGATTTCAGGAGAGTTTTGAGGGAGACCTCTTTTCCTGCTTTATTTATTGATTTCCTGTAGCTGGGTGATATTTGCAGTTTCAGGCTACCACCTATTTCTGGAAATCAGTCTTAATTCTTTGAGACTATTTTTAGCTCTAGAATGTCTAATAAGTCTTTTTATAGGTGGTCAGTACAGTGGCTTTTTTTTTTTTTTTTGGTACTGGGGATTGAACTCAGGGGCACTCGTCCACTGAGCCACATCCCCAGCCCTATTTTGTGTTTTATGTAGAGACAGGGTCTCACTGAGTTGCTCAGTGCTGCCTCACTGTTACTGAGGCTGGCTTTGAATTCACGATTCTCCTGTCTTCGCCTCCCAAAGTGCTGGGATTACAGGTGTGTGCCACCACACCTGGCTAGTACAGTGGTTTTAAATGAGGATACCTGAGAACTGATATATGGTGGATCTTTGTCTAGGAATGTCCCCAAACTTTGGTCAACTTATGAGATTTATTTTTGCCAACACTGAGTTATGCTGTTTTGCTATTAGAGTGCTATGTGTCCCATGCATCACTGACCCAAACAGACCACGCAGTGCGCTTTGTGATGGGGTATGATTTATGGCAAGTACTCATTTAAAAGCATAGCGTCATGTCAACCTCGTGTCATAGAAAGAGTTCTCCTTTACTAGAATGTTGATTCTCAGCCTCCTTAATTCTAAGAGATTGTGGTGGAAGCACAAAACAGTTCTCCAAGATAAAGAGCACTGCAAGGAGGCCAAGGGTAGAAATGGAATGGCAGATGCTTTTATAGAGGTGTGAAGCATGATTTTATTGCAAAAATTCTTATTTGGTAAATATTTATGACTTCTCCTAATGTTGTCTTGAGTCTTAGGATACTTTCAATTATATAACCCAAACCAAAAAATCTACAATGTAAAGATGTGCTGGGAACATGCCAGGGCCTAAGGGGAAGCAAGGATTACTATGTTGTATACTTTTATTTGGGTTGGGGACAGAATGGAGTGTTTGCATTATTAATTACTCCTCAGAGATCTGTGTCCTAATCGTCCTTCAACTTTTTGGAAGTCGGAGGGAGCATCCCTAGGGCTATTTCCAAAAATAAGACTTTGACTTTCTGAAGCACTTTTCCTTTGCTCTTGGGAGCTGCTCAGTGATTTCCATTCATGCCCTTCAGTGCTCGCAGATTGCAGAAGTGGGCAGTGGGCTGGAGGCAGCCTTCTGACACATGGCTGTTGATGACCCTGTTCTCGTAGTCCCATCAAAACAAGTGTGCGGTGCGCAGAGGGTTTTCAGTAGTGATTTATCATGGCCTTCACTTGAAGGGTAATAAGGATAACCACGATAACAACGGGACCTATGTGGACCAGATCTCACCATTCAGAAACCTGATGCTGTCTGGATGCATTTGTGCCAACGTGTAACCAGAGGAGTGGGCATTTTTCTACTTGTTTTCCATTCTCCAATACTTTGGGCTCCCTTTATTGAAAATTCCAGAGTTGGCAGACTAGACTTGTGACTAAATACAACAGATTTTCAGATTTGACTGAAGACCGGCGTTTCAAAAATTGGTAATCTTGCCAGGTGCAGTGGCTCATGCCTGTAATCCCAGGGGGTCGGGAGGCCAAGACAGGAAGATTGCAAGTTCAAAGCCAGCCTCAGCAACTTAGTGAGGTCCTAAGCAACTCAGTGAGATTCTGTCTCTCAATAAAATACAAAAAAAGGGCTGGGGATGTGGGTCAATGCTTGAATGCCCCTGGATTTAATCCCTGGTACAAAAAAAGAAAAAAGAAAAAAATTGATAGTCTTGCCTGTTTCATTCATTCAACAAATATTTAGAGAGTATTTATAACGTCCTAGTCCCTCAAGGAAACCTCTGAGAAAGATGAGGGAACAAAGCACCAGATACCCATGTTAAGTAAAGGGAACGTCATGCAGTTCTGCAATTATCTTTACTAGTGTTTGCCTCATTCAGTGGAAAAGCTGCCTTATGGAAATAGTATTTGAAAATCTCTTTCATTTATTGCTTGGGGAAAAAAAGGCTGCAAGTCAAGGAATTGTTATGAACCCTTATGAAATTGTTATTTTCCCTCCGAATGGGAAAACCAGAAACTCTTTTTTTTTTTTAAGTTGTCCCCAGGGAACTAGAGGACAGTAGTAACTAGACTGTGACCTGAATGTTACTTCCATATTTCAACCAGAAGGGTGCACTGTTGTATCTTAGTTATTGCTTGGCGGGGCAGGGGGCGGGGTGTGGTGGAGAAGAAAAAGAAAATAACACCAATGTTCTTTCCAACCCACTTAATGTATATATTTTTGGGAATTTGTCTTTTCTCTTGAATTTGATTAGCATCCTTGCTTCAGTTCTTGATTTCTTGGGTCCTGGTCACTCCTGTCTTGGTTCCAGTGAATGAACTGAAAGTTCCTGGAGGAGAAAGTTACTAGGTGTTAGAAGACGGATGATACAGAATTATTTTTGCATTTTATGGTTTTCCTCTCCTCCGAGGGAGAAATTGATCACCTTTGTTACAGATGGGACAGGTTTGGCAGTAGATGCCTCCAGATGCGGAGCTCTGGAATGTTCCCAATCTTAACATCTGGGGTTCAGCTGGCTCATGTCCAATGTTCTTTCCTGTTTCCCTGGGCTGAAGTTATTCTTGTGGGGGTTAATTACTCTCTGGTTCATGTCATTTGGGGCCCCCAAATTGTTACCGAGGTAACAATTTGAGATGTTAATTTTTCTGAGGAAAACATGTATGTATTATCCTAACTAGTCTTAAAAAAACAAATAAACAACAATAACAGCAAATGCTTTATTCTGACAGCTTTATTACTCATAAACTATTCTAGGAAAGAGCAGGAAATGCAGGAAAAAAATATTTTCCAAATCTTCTTTGGTGCTTTACTTTTTTGATCAAGCATGGAATTGGCATTGGTTCACTTCTGGAAGTTTCTTTCTAGTCTTTTGTTAGCATTATTTGAGAATTCTCTCAAGAGTGCTTTTAAATACACACTATCATGATTTTTAACAAACAACATCTGAAAATATGAAAGCATTGTTTCTTAAATAAATCCAAAGAAAATGGTAAGACACACCGTAGTGATAATGTATAAATGACCTCTTACAATCTTACCTGTGTTTAAAATGTAGAGAAAGGGTTGTGGGCTCTGGTTGGTAGAGGTATAAAGATTTCTTTCTACTTCTTGATCCTTCCCTAGTGTTCAAATGATCTACAATGAGACTATTTCATTTATAATTAGAAAAGAGGAAGAAAAAAAACAAAAAACAAAAGCTCGTCCTGGACAAACTGAAGTAGCCTAAGCAATTTAATAGGAAACTTCCCAACATCGTCTTGTTACAAATACCAGATTTTAACATTTGAAGGAAAAAGTTTAAAAATGTAAATAATCATATGTGTTTATAGATGTAGCATTTAAAAATCAACTCCAATAGAACAATGTACAATTTCTTAAAAGATGCTTTGCTATGTACATGGGAATATTGATTTCATACTTGAAGCTACCATTTTTAGGATAGTTTCCATCCCTACTCAGTATTTGGCAACCATATATCAAGGTTAATAGTGATCTGACTACAATCAAATAAAATAGGTCATATCACTCTTCTTTTTTTTACCCCCTCTCTTCATTTGTCTTGGCCAATTCTTTTTTTTTTTTGGTGCCAGGGATTGAACTCAGGGGCACTCGACCACTGAGCCACATCTCCAGCCCTATTTTGTGTTTTATGTAGAGACAGGGTCTCACTGAGTTCCTTAGCACCTTGCTGCTGCTGAGGCTAGCTTTGAACTCACGATCCTCCTGTCTCAGCCTCCCTAAGTGCTGGGATTACAGGTTTGCGCCACCGCGCCCGGCTGTCTTGGCCAGTTCTTAAGACAAAATTAACCCTCAGCTGAAGACCTCTGTATCATGTAAGCACAGCTCAAGAAAATGAAAATATTCAAATCAATCAATAATCCACCAGAATTTCTTTAGCATGTTGCTTCTGCTTCAATTTGTTGTTTTAATTTTTTTTTTCTTTTAGAACAATTGCAGGAGTCTTCTTCTCTGTAGCTACAGAAGAAACCGTAGGACTTGTAGTGCAATGACTTTGATCAGGTGATAACAAAAGTGATTTTCCCACTGTGGGTTCACTATAAATAGGCTTTTATTCAGGCATGAATCTCGGAGTAAGGTGAGTGAGGTATCTCCATTAAGTCCCTGTCTTATGGATAACCCTGGGAATAGTTAACCCATGAACGGTTTTCTTTCCTCTCCAGACATGAATCTAGTTAATAATGTGTGCTTTCACTTAAATATCACTGTAGCTTGTAGTGACAACTCATCTAAGCTGGACACACTTTTACATTATTTGGCAATCTGGCATACAGCCTGTTGGCCAGGACTTTACTTTCCCAAAGTCCAAAGTCACCTAAGAAACAGTGACCTAGTTAACACATTTTGCTCCAGAGGAGTAACCCCTCATGCTCTCTTGAGGTTATTTCACATGTGAATCTGTGTACATGGTTTGAATATTTTTAAGACTTTTATATAAATGTCTGTGAGTTGATGGTTTATGTTCATGCTTTGCTGAAAATGTAAGTTTGGAATTTGAGTCGAGTAACAATTCAAAATGGTGAAATGAGTATTTACTACATCATAGCTTTTCCTGTATCACTGTCCTACACTGTACTTCATATGAAGCTCCAGTGTACCTTATATGCTTAACTATAAAATTATCATTATGATGGATATTTTCACTATTTTTAGCTCTATTAAATATTAGGGATATGAAAATTTCTTTTTGTGTGTGTGTGTATGTGTTGGTACCAGGGATTGAACTCAGGGGTACTTGACACTGAGCCACTTTCCCAGCCCTATTTTTTGTATTTTGTTTAGAGACAGGGTCTCACTGAGTTGCTTAGCACCTCGCCGTTGCTGAGGCTGGCTCTGAACTCTCGATCCTCCTGCTTCAGCCTCTTGAGCCGCTGGGATTACAGATGTGCACCACCGTGCCCAGTGAGATATGAAACTCTTAAAGGCAATAAATTAGGAAGGCAATGATTCTCTCCATCTCTTGGTGAGAGGTAGGGGTAGAGTGGGCATTTCAGGGTCCAGAGTGCTAACCATTACACCATAGAGCCACCTTGAGTGAACATTTCAGACTCTTCAGCAGAATATGCTTTGATAAAAGAAAGCATATCCTTTTCCACTCTAGTTAAAAAAACTTCGGTATTTGGCATTATGATTTCTCATCTATGATGTAAAATCTTTATAACTGGTGTGTACTAAGGTTATAGATTATTCTTTTGGGGTGGGGAGGGTACCAGGAATTGAACTCAGGGGCACTAGACCACTGAGCCACATCCTCAGCCTTACTTTGTATTTTGTTTAGAGACAGGGTCTCATTGAATTGCTTAGCACCTCGCTTTTGCTGAGTCTGCCTTTGAACTAATGATCCTCCTGCCTCAGCCTCCAGAGCCACTGGGATTACAGGAGTGTTGCACTGGCACTAAGCTTATTCTTAGCTTATAGATTGAAAGCAGTTCTCACTTCTATTGCAAATGCATGCACCCTCCAATCTATATTTGGTTTACTGGCTTTATTTATGGCATCTTTTTTCCATTCAAATATCTAACAATGATCTGTAGTTTGAGATCATCTTTTCTTTAATATTTCTGGGTTTCTGCTTTAATATAAAGGTCTTCCATTAGATTATATAGGTAGTCTACAAGATTTATTGTAAGTATTCCTTTTATATGTTAGTTTTCTGATCATGTTGCAAGAGAGAGAGTGGGCACTATTTCCTTTTAGATGGACAGCTAGTTTGGTTAGTACCATTAAACCCTCCATCCTTTCCTAGCTGACTTGAAATAAATTTTTTGATATATCTATATGTGCATGTAGATCTCTATCTTTATGTCTATTATATATTTGTGAATATCTTCATATTTAGAACACTTAGAGGGATCTCATCTGAATTTTCTGTTAGACTCATCTTCTAGTGGATAGTCTAGTACAATTAGGATACTATTTTGATTATGACATAATTGGAGAAAGTTCTAGTATCTGATAAGAAAAGTCATTCTTCATTGTTCCTCAGCTTTTTCTTAGTTAATTGTGGGCATTTTCTTCCCTGAGGTCTAATTCCTAAAGTGGACCTAATTCCTAAAAATCTCTTGCCTCAGTTTTAATTTTATTAAATTTTCCTATCAACTTTAGTGAAATTTAAGTGGTCTTTTAGTGAATTTTAAGTCTTCCCATTCAAGAACATATTACTTATTACCATTTATTTAGGGGGATATTGATTCTGTATATTCATAGATACCTAGATCTTTGCTAAATTCTTCCATTATTTTTAGTAGTAGTTCATAGAGTTTCTTCTGTATTCAAGGCATATACTACTATAATTTTTAAAAATCCATGTTATTTCTTTTTAATATTTATACCTATTACTTTACTTTCTAGATGTATTGTATTCTTTCAAATTCCCAAATTACTACTAAATATAGATGATGATAACAGGCTTCTCATTATAGCTATTAACTCTAATTAAAATGAGCTTATTGTTTCATAATTTAGGATAGTATTTCTTGGTTACTGATAAGAAAATCTTTTTATATTTGGGTAATTGTCTTATATTCTATTTTTATGTAGATTTATATTGGTGATGACTGCTTTGTTTTATCAATACCATTTCAGCAAATATTGATATATTGTGGTTTTTACTCTTTAATGATATGCTGAATTATAGATTTCCTTATGTTAAATCACCTTGCATTCCTAAAATATGCCTCAGTTGATCACATGGTATCAACATTCTTTGGTTATTCGTTGAATTTTATTGCTGTTATTTTAAAATTTTAATCTTTACTCATAAATTACATTTCTATTGTTTTTTTATTTAGAATTCAGCTGACTATTGTGTGATTTAAGAAAAAGTAAAATTTTATCTTATGAATTATATCAAAGTGGAATAAAGTCTTTACTTAGCTAAACTTAGCTGTGCTAAGTAACATCGAATCCTAGTGACTTTCTAAATATCTTTTTCAGCATACATTTATTGTCTTTTAGGGTAGTTAAAATTTCTGCTCCATCTTAGTTTAGTTTTGATAATCTATTTTGCTACAACATGATTGTTTAATTTCAAATGAAGGCATTTCATGTTGTGTGCATACCTTTTGCTGTGGCCAGTGGATTGGGGTGGTAAAAGTGTTATGCTCTTTGCTTTCTGGATAACTTTAAAAAAAATTTTTTTAGTTGCCAATGAACCTTTATTTTATTTATTTATAGGTGGTGCTGAGAATCAAACCCAGTGCCTCACACATGCTAGGCAAGTGCTCTACCACTGAGCCACAACCTGGATAGCTTTAAATGACACTTTTGATTTTTTCCTTTGGTCTAAAATTTATATATATGTTTTTTAAATGTTAAAATAATTACTATACTTTCATCTCTCCTTCCTAATGTTATTCATAATATATCATTTGGTTTTGGTCACAGAGGGTGGCTCACATCAGCTCTACTTCTCAAACATCTATTAAAATCTTCTGTTGAAGCTTTGTTTTTTTAAGTCAAGTACAAAATCAGATTTTGTGAATACAAATACTCACTCAACGTAGAGCTCTCAAGCTCAGCTCCATCCCAGGCTCCATTCTAATTGTTGGTGATAGAGCTTTGAACAGATCAGATTTGTTCCTTGCTTTGTGGTATTTATACTTCAATAAAATTACAGTTTTCCACTGAGAAATATATAATCAAGTTTATTGATTGTTTTATTCAATTCCGCTATGTCCATAGTTATTTTTTTGTCTACTGTTATCTGTTAAACTCTAAAAAAATTCCCACTGTTATTCTTGTTTATAAAGCTCTCCTTAAATTGGTAATATTATTGCTTTATATCTGAGATGCTTTTTTTCTGAAATGACTACAGGCTTCTAAGTGTTAGAGCTTCTTCATAAATTGTACTTTTGATAATTACATGATATCCATTCTATTAGATTTAGTCTCTTTACTAATATTAATATTGCTGTTGCTGCTTTTGTTTGCATTGCCCTGATATAAAGTAATTTTCAAAATTGTTGTTCTATTTTAGTTGAATAAATGTAGATGCATTTTTCTTTACACCCTAAGTGGCATGTGAGGACATGGTTCTCTAGTATTCACTATTGTGACTATAGAGCTGATTTCATTCCTCTCATAAATTTATTCATTTATTCAACAAACACATTTTAAGTTCTTACTATGTTCCAAATATACTGGAGACTCCACAATGAACAAAACAGAGAAAATGCCAAACTTGTGGTATATACAGTGTAGTTGGGGAGATAATGATGCTAGATATAATATATCAATAAAATATTAAGTATACCAGAAAGAGATAAAATTATGCAGAAAAATAAAAAAAGGGGTAAAGTTAACAGATAATGCTAGGGAGGTGTTACGACTTGTCAAGTTTATGTATTGGAAACTTGGTTCCCAGTATTGATGGAACCTTTAAGAAATGTTGAGGTTGTGAGAGCTCCGCCATCCTCAATGGACTGATGCTCTTTTAGTGGGAGTGGATTCTTTATAAAAAGATGATCCCTAGTTTTTTTTTCTCTCTCTGGCCCTCTTTTCCCTTCTTCCATCTGGTACACTCCACCATATTGCAATGCCACAAGAAGACCCTTGCAAGATGCTCTTAACTTGATCTTAAACTTCCCAGACTTCAGAATGGTGAGGAAACATTTTTTCTTTACAAATTACTCATCCTTTGGTATGTTGTTATAGTAGCACAAAACAGACTAAGATAGAAGTTACAATTATGGTGGACTGAGTAGATCCCACTGGGAGAGGGGGACTACAACCAATGGCAAAAAGAATTGGAAGAGATGGGGAAGTGAGCCAAGTAGGTGTCTGGGATAATATTTTTCCAGGCAGAAAGAAAGGCCATCGTCTAAGATTTTTTGTGTGTTTGGCATGTTTAAAGCCCAAGAAGGCTAATGAGGTAGGTTTGGGAAAGAAGTGAAAGACAATGAGTTTGAAAGTGTGACAGTCATTTAAAAGACTTTTATTCTAAGTTAATTGCATAGTCATTGTGATATTTTAAAAATTTTATTCATTCATATTTATTGAGGCATACATTCATACACAATGAAATAAATGTACCCTGCTGAATTTTGGTGTATTTATGTATTTGTGTAACTGTCACCATAATTGAGATGTACACAATTTTCATTACCCAGGAATTTCCTTTGTACCTTTTTTAGTCAAACCTAGCTCCTCTCCTTGGCTCCGGAAAACCACTGATCTGTTTGTCATTAAAAATTAGGTGAGTTTTTTAGACTTTTGAATAAATGGAATTAGCAGTATCCTTTGGTTTCTGATTTCTTTTGCTCAGAGTAATGAATGATATGGAGATTAACCCATGAGGTTGTGTCTATCATTAATTTGTTCCTTTTTATTGCAGAATAATATTCCATTGTATGACAATACTTCAATTTACATAATCATTCACCTGGGGATGGATATTTGGGTTGTTTTCAGGTTTTGACTGTTAGGAGTAAAGCTGTCATGAACATTCATATGTGAGTCTTTGGGTATATGTTCATTTTTCTTGGTTAAAAACCTAGAAACAGAATGGCTGGGTTATAGAGTAAGAGAAAATTTAACATTATAAGAAGGTACCAAACTGTTTTCCAAAGTGGTTGGAGCATTTTATTTATTTAATCAACTAATTAATTAATTAATTAATTTGGTGCTGGGAATTGAACCCAGGGACACTTAACCACTGAGCCACATCCCCAGCCCTTTTTTGTATTTTATTTAGAGACAGAGTCTCACTGAGGCCTTGCTGCTGAGGCTGGGTTTGAATTTATGATCCTCTTGCCTCAGCCTCCTGAGCTGCTGGGATTATAGGCATGTGCCACTGCCTGGTGATTGACACATTTATATTCTCACTGGCAATTTTGGGAGAGTTCCTGTTGCTCCATGTCCCCATCAACACTTAGTGTTGTGACACTTTCAAAGTTTAGTTATTCTATATCCCACCATGATGTATAAATTTTAGATTTTTATGTGTTAGTTAAAAATAAATTTAAATTTAGAAATATGAAAAATTGTAGTCATTCTATGGAATGACCATTTGACTCAGCTGTCCCACTCCTTGGTTTATACCCAAAGGACTTAAAATTAGCATACTACAGTGACGCAGCCACATCAATGTTTATAGCAGCTCAATTCACAATAGCTAAACTATGGAACCAACCTAGATGCCCTTCAACAGATGAATGGATAAAGAAAATGTGGTATATATACACAGTGGAATATTACTCAGCCATAAAGAAGAATGAAATTGTGGCATTTGCAAGTAAATGGATGGAGCTGGAGAATATTATGCTAAGTGAAATAAGCCAATCCCAAAGAACCAAAGGCTGAATGTTTTCTCTTATATGTGGATGCTAATTCACAGTAAGTAGGGGCAGTTAGAGAAAAACAGAGGTATTTTGTATTAGGCAGAGGAGGGTATAGGGGGAGAAAGGATAGTAGAATGGATTAGATATTATCACCCTATGTACATATATGATTACGCAACCACTGTAACTATATCATGTGCAACCAGAAGAATGAGAAGTGATACTCCATCTATGTATGATGTGTCAAAATGCATTCTACTATCATGTATAACTAATTAGAACAAATTAAAAATTAGTACAAAAAATTGTAGTCATTCTAACAGACTTGAAGTGCCGTCTCCTCGTGTTTTGAACCTGTATCGCCTATAACTCATGGTATTGAACGTGAGTGCTTATTATCTATTAATGTATCTTCTGTGGAGATTCTGTTCTAATGTTTGCCTATTATTTTTATTTTTTGTTGATCTTTTATCAAATTGTAGGGTCCTTATGTATTCTGGATGTAAGGCCTTTCCAATGTGTACTCTGTACCGCACTTTTACATATACCTTCATATCTACTAAATTAAATACATAGTCAACTACAGCCAATGTCAAAAGAGTAATATGTAACAATGTATCAATTGTTAAACAGCGATAAAATTCATTGAAAGTTAATTTTTTAATTTATGAGTCAGGGCAATAGGTTGTATGAGACACAACATCCAAATTCTAGACAGAAATTTCCTGCGTAGCACTCATTAATGTCTAAATATTTTGTAACACACTGCGCAGAACTATTGCAAATTCTTTCATTTCAAATTATATCATTTACTCTCCACTGGATACAAACGGAACGGCCTGATGCACTTGGCACATTCTTTCCGTTCCCTTTGGCTTGCGGAAAACGCATGGCATGGTAAATACATTGCGCCTAGAGATGGTACATAGGACATCGCCATTCAGACTTATTGACAGTCCCTCTCTGTTTTCAGCTCGATTGATTCTGTAATTACCTGATTATTTATCTAGCATGACCTTCTGAAATGTCACAAGGTTGAAGTTATATGTCAGAGGCTTAAAAAGATACGTTTACCATTTTAGCTTCCTGGGGACAGTGGGAAGATCTATTTTCCCAGCAGTTACTTAATTCCATCATAACGTCCCCTTTACCTGAAGGGAGAGCAGCAATGCTCAGCTCAGCTTGGCAGATGAGCCTTGCAATGTTCTGTGTTCTTCCTCCTCTGTATCCCCATCCTGTGCTTGCTTGGTGTGCCCATACCAGAAACCAACCTTTCCATTTTTTCCAATTCCAGAAATATTATCCCAGCCAGAGTATTGTTGAAAAATTAAATTTAACAAATAGAAGTGTAGTGAAGTTTTAAATATAAATCAGATGCATCCCTAGGATTGGCTTTTAACTGCACACCTTCTAAGAAATTATATTTTTACTCCCTGCAAATTACCTAGCAGAAAAAAATGACAAGAGTAATCTATTTTTTTCACAGCTGGTCGGTTGGCCAGAGTTTCTCATCAAGGAGTACATGCTGTTTGCTCCCCAGATGGACAGCCTGGATGAGCTACAAATCCACAGAGCCCGGGACACAAGGTAGAAATTATACTGCCAGGACTTTTAATCTTGCAGAGCTCTGCATACTTGAAATTGCAAGTGGCCCATTTCCAAATGAGCATCTATTGGGACAATATCCTATATCTTGTCAGAATGATTCCCATTAAATCCTCAGCTGGAATTAGACCAAAAACTTGTAATAATTACGGGAAACTTATTAAAAAGTGGAAGCCTTAGACTGTGACAGTGAAAACACTCAGGCGACATTAACAGTAATTGAAATCTGAGTTTTTCTTTCTCAATCAGTGGTTGTTGATGGCCAAGCAAAAATGCCGAAATGAGAAGGTGTGAAACTCAGACGCCCAACTTCTAAAGGGTAAATTGTCTTTTGTTTCATTATAACAATTGGCATTAGAGTAGCGTGAACTGCTCACTTTCAAGCAGGGGCCTCTGCCAAGCCCTCAGGGCTGCGTGCTGACTCAGCCTCCACCCTGTCCTGTGGGGGATCCTCCTTCCTCCATCCCTCTACCTTCAAAACCTACTGCTTTTCCTTCTAAATCCTAGAAGATAAAGACAACAGTGTTAAAGAAATGATTTCAAGACCTGTCCCAGCAAATATTTTACTAGTACCTTTAGGG
Source organism: Xerus rutilus (assembly GCA_028644305.1). Classification (NCBI taxonomy): domain Eukaryota; kingdom Metazoa; phylum Chordata; class Mammalia; order Rodentia; family Sciuridae; genus Xerus; species Xerus rutilus. The sequence continues at coordinate 44,501,747 of CM053413.1, forward strand.
TTTCGTTTAAAAATCAGAGTGTTAGAATCATCTTTTCTTAACTTCAATTGCAAGACTATCCCTTACTTTTAGTTTATAGTTAGGAAAGTTCTTAAAAGGGAATTTTTCAAGTTAGGAGACTTTTCCAGCTTGTTTTTCTGTCGTTGAAGACTCAACAAGCGCATGACACCTAATCATGTTTGTCTTTTCAGTTTTTTTTTTTAATTGCTGGAGGCAATTCTTAGACACACTTGTTTTGACTTTTATAACTCAGGAGGACGTAAAAGATAATTTGACTCTTGAGAGAGAAAAAGGAAAGAAAAAAAATACCTCAAAATTTGGGCTCATTAATAGTAGGTCATTCTCAACTGTAAGTCATTAGGCTCCTCTAATAAACCCAATTGTATCTCTCTCTCTGTGGTACTAGGGATTGAATCTAGGGGCACTTAACCACTGAGCCACATTCCCAGCCCTTTTTATTTTTTTGTTTTGAGACAGGGTCTTGCTAAGTTGCTTAGAGCCTCACTAATTTGATGAGGCTGGCCTCCAACTGGGCCATCCTCCTGCCTTAGCCTCCTGAGCTGCTGGGATTACAAATGTGCACCACCGTGCCTGGCTGTATCTCATTTTTGTAGAAATTCCAGTGCTCAACCAGTGTCCCAACTAGGGAGCCAAACCACAACTGTGGTACCAGGCTGAGTTGTGATTACTGTTCTGCAGAAGGGACAGTAGCAAACTGGAGCAAAACTAGAGTAGAGGAATAAGCATATAAGGTTATAACCAAATCTTATGTAAGGGATCAGAAGAGAGAACTCAGACCTGACTCGGGGAAGAGGAAGTCAACTTATTCTGCATGACTGTAAAGGGCAGCAGTACCACTCAAGGGTGGAGAGAAGGGGTATCAGGTAAGTGGTTGCCTAGAGTGAGGAACACAGCTGTCAAAGATAAGAGTGAGTAATCCCAGTGGCTTGGGAGGCTGAGGCAGGAGGATTGCAAGTTCAAAGCCAGCCTCAGTAGCTTAGTGAGGCCCTAAGCAACTCAGTGAGACCCTTTCTCTAAATAAAATACAAAATAGGGCTGGGGATGTGGCTTGGTGGTTAAGTGCCCCTTGAGTTCAATCCCCAGTACTCCCCCCTAAAAAAATAAAAAAGAATGAGAGTGTATGCATTCCTGTTCTGGTGCACAGGGAAGGGCTGGGTAATCATTAATTGGAGTCAGTGTGGAGGAGACATGTTCATTGCTAACCAATTGAAGAATAGCTCTAGGCCCCTTCCAGTTTGAATGTTCTATGGTTTTATGAGACTGGATTTGTTTTTTCAAGAGGATGAGGCATATTTTGTAACTAGCATTCAAATGAAAGCTAACATTCTACAGGAAAGTCACTTTTCTTAAGTATGTTCCAATTCTACTTATATGATCTTCTTTGCAGCCTTTTTTCACATAGATATTATGACCTGAATCCTTCTCTAGTACAATTTACATTTATCATGGATTCTGAAGTAGCTAAAATTTAATGAACTTGCTTTTGGAATGAGAAAATGTATCCTCATGATGATAACGATAATTATGAACACTTTAAATACTTGTTCAAAAAAGTAAGACAGCATATTTTGAAGGATTTAAGGTATCTTGTTTTTTTGCCTGAGAAATATTTATTATTTGTTCCTTTTAGATATACATGGCCATGGAGTGTATTTGGACATTATACAACATGGAGTCTAACTTCCCATTCTTGTGGTTGGACATGATGTGGAGTTTCCCTGGTCATGTATTCATATGTGAACATAGGAAAGTTCTGTCCCATTCATTCCGCTGTCTTTCCTATTCCCATCCCCCCTCCCTTCCCTTCATTCCCCTTTCTCTAATCCAATGAACTTCAGTTCTTCCTTCCCCCCTATTGTGTGTTAGCACCTGCATATCAGAGAGAATATTTGGCTTTTGATTTGGGGAGATTGGCTTATTTCAGTTAGCATGATAGTCTCCAGTTCCATCCATTTATCAGCAAATGCCATAATTTCATTCTTCTTTGTGGCTGAGTAATATTCCATTGTGTACATATACCACATTTGCTCTATCCATTCGTCTGTTGAAGGGCACCTAGGTTGGTTCCATAGCTTAGCTATTGTGAATTGAGCTGCTATATATAAACATTGATGTGGCCGCATCACTGTAGTATGCTGTTTTTAAGTCCTTCAGATATATAACGAGGAGTTGGATAACTGGGTCAAATGGTGGTTCCATTCCAAGTTTCCTAAGGAATCTCCATACTGCTTTCTGCACCAGTTTGCGTTCCCACCAGCCATTTATGAGTGCACATTTTCCCCTACACCCTCATAAACATTTAACATTTACAGATACTTATATTCTTGATTGTTGCCATTCTGACTGGAGTGAGATGGAATTTCAGTGTAGTTTTAATTTGCATTTCTCTAATTGCTAGAAAAGTTGAAAATTTTTTCATATGTTTGTTGATCATTTGTATTTCTTCTTTTGTGAATCCTTTTCAGTTCCTTTGCCCACTTACTGGGTTATTTGTTGTTTTGTTGTTTTGGGGGGTATTAAGGTTTTTGAGTTCTTTATACATCCTGGAGATTAACGCTAAATCTGAGGTACAGGTGGCAAAGATTTTCTCCCAATTTAAAGCATCTTTAGAATGCAGCCAGAATAGTCTGAGTAGAATTTGCATTCTAAATATTCTGTTGTAACAGCACAGTTATGATGTCACTGGATATTTCATTCTGCAAAATGTGTTCCTGATATGAGATGGCTCTAAACTCTGGAACAGAAGTGGCATCTTTACCTTGTTAGGTGAAAAGCTATTCTTTGGTTATCACGCGACAGCCCATACAGAGCAGTTCTTCAGGATGCTAGGATGGTTTCTTCCACAGACACCTATGTGAGGTGCCGTGGGAAAGTGTTGAGTGACAGCCGGGAATGCAATTTTCATTCCAGCCCATAGCTGGGATGTGCTTCCCTTGCACAGTGGATCACAAGTGTGCGGTGCCTGGCCTGTTTCCTGCTCAGGAAGGGATTAACCCTAAGAGAATCAGAGGACGGAAAATTGCTGACGATGTAATCCTCCCTCTCAGGGTAGGTGGGGCAAAGGAGGCCCAGGAAGCAGTGAAGATTGGAGGAGTCTGAACAAGAGAATTGGGGGACAGCAAGATGGACCATCTCTTCTTACCAGATGCCATTTAGCTTACCCTTAATAAATCCTCTTTCCTCGGTTGCTGTCCTCCTGCCAGCCACCGTGACGTCTTATTTGGTTTCTGCTTGTACTGTGCAAGACCCTTAGGGTCTAATCACTTTTCCTAGTTCCTTAGGCAATAAAATAACAGAATGGTGGCCCTTGATATTCAATTTCTACCTTCAGCATCAGTTTCTCAGAGTCTACTTGGTTCTTGACCTGATTTCTTTCTCCTGTTTCTCACTTACGACCAGGAAGTACAAGGTTTCTGCTGCTCATCTCAATGCCTGTGGCACCGCCAGGGACCCTGGGTCTACTACAGAGGCGGTGGTCTCAGGCTTTGGGGGATTTGCCTTAACTCTTTTTTTTTTTTTGGTACTAGGGATTGAACTCAGGGGCACTCGACCACTGAGCTACATCCCCAGCCCTATTTTGTGTTTTATGTAGAGACAGGGTCTCACTGAGTTGCTTAGCGCCTCGCTGTTGCTGAGGCTGGCTTTGAACTCGTGATTCTCCTGCCTCAGCCTCTCAAAGGGCTGGGATTACAGGCGTGCGCCACCGTGCCCGGCTTGCCTTAGCTCTTGAGAGCTGTCAGAATCTGTTTTGGTTCCGCAGGGCAGATCTTGAGGAAGTCTTACTTACCCAGCAAACATAAATGTAGGCAAAGAAGTTTGAGAGCAGACATAAAGATTCAGAGGGAAGGTCAGGCTGTAAATGCAGCGGCAAAGACGGCCACAGCGTCGACATCTCTCATGTGGTTCTTCCCGATCTGCTTGCGTTCTCCTCTGTTCTGTGGCCCTCAGCTTCTCTTCCTTCCCTGCCAACACACACTTGCTTATGAAAAACCCTGTGCTTGCACCTTTCCTGACAGTGGGTTCCCCACCTGGCTACCTCTGGGGGTCCGCATTCCTTCCTCTTTCCTCTACTGACCTCACAACGTTGTTCATGACCCCAGAGGCTGCCAGTGTCCTTCACTTTTTAACCCCTTCCTTTGGCTTATCTGCCTTTTGGCTTCCGCCCTCACCTCTCCTATTACCCTCATTTCCTGTTTTCACTTATGAGGACCATAATGATGTGAAATGGATCTTACATCAGGGCAACCTCGATATCCCAGGATGAGGTCTTTGTCACACCATCCTTAACTCAATCGTGTCTGTGGAGTCCTTTTATCTCTTTCTTCCTTCCTTCCTGGAGTCCTTTTATCCCTCCCTTCCTCCCTCCCTCCCTCCCTCCCTCCCTTCCTTCCTTCCTTCCTTCCTTCCTTCCTTCCTTCCTTCCTTCCTTCCTTCCTTCCTTCCTTCCCGACTCTCTCTCTCTCTCTCTATGTGGTGCTGAGGATCAAACCCAGTGCCTCATACATGCCGGGCAAGCACTCCACCCCAGCCCCTGTCTAGTCCTTTTAGCTGTATATAGAAGGTAACATATTCATGAATTCTAGGAATTAGGATATGGTTATTTGGTCTGTGTGTGTATGGGGGTAGATATTTCAGCCTATTACAAGTAGTAATTAAAGTAGATACTTCTTAACTCAGTGTTTCTTGAACCTAAGCAATGGACTGCTTTTTAAAGGAGTAAAATTTTATAGACACCCTCATGTTGACTTATGTTTATTAAATTGTTACATAAATACATATAAATGTTAAACTGCTTATAAACTCCATGTGTATAGCTCTTATGCAACAATATAACTAAAACAAATTAACCAATTAAATGCAAACAAGCTATAAAGTGAATAAAATTCAAATTAAGCATGTTATTTAATGTGAAAGGGAATGTGGCTTCCCTGAAAATGGAATTATGAAGAAATGATAAATATGCTGCTGACCACTGGAGATCCTTGTCCTCTGAGCTCAACACACCCATGCTATATCATCTGTGGGTTGAGGACTGCATTCTCCCTTCTTTTCTGTTTTAAACAGTGGCAACCTTTCCTTTATAAAAGATGCTTTGACATAGCTTGTCTTCTACTGTCTTGAATATTTGCTAATTTCACTTCTTGTCTTTTCCAATTTGTCCAAGACAATGAAAATATTACTACTTGGTCCCAATACAGACTCTGAATCCACAGGCAGAAAATGTGAATTATTTGAATTCACATTGGCTAGAAAATAGTTATCCTAGTGATCTGGAATATGCTTTCTTTTTTTTTTTTTAAAGGAGACTATTTTTAATTTGAAAAACCAATTATACTTTCTTACAGAGAATTCTTTTGAGAAATACTGTCTTAACCCTGACTTTACAGGTAGAAATAACAGGCAAAGTAAGAAATATTTTTTGAGAATAGTCTCTCAGGTTAATCTTACACCACTTAGGTTTTAAATGTGTATAAACTTTACAAGACACACGCTCTCAAAAGAGGTAGTTGAATTTTTTTGTTATTGTTGTTGTTACCATACACTTGATGGAAAAAAAAAAAAAACATTGGAGAAGAGAGAATGTGAGAGGATGGGTGGGAAAATGAGAATGAGAAGCTGTAAGCATATAAGAAACCCGTCTTAAATTATGCTAAAGAGCTTGGCTATTGGGTCACATAATCACACTGGTGGTTAAAATGTAAATGCATGTATGGTCTGGGCCTGGCTGGCTCTCCTTCCACACCTGACCCCCACAATGATATTATTTACACTGTCCTCACGTCTGTCAGTGAAGGGTAGTAGGATATGATTTCAGAAATTTTTCTGAACTACAGTTCTCTGTTTGCTGATTCCTACCTCACACCTGTTTGCTGAGCTCCACCTCATACCTGTCTGATCTCTTCAGGGGGCAATTCTGGTTTTCAGTGAGGTCAGTGCAGGTGATAAGGATTTCTGGGTGGTGGAATACACAACCCCCCTTTCTAGTCCTGCCAAAATTCATTAACTTATGATTTTTTCCTTTGTTCTAAAAAATTGAGACACGTTTAGCATTTCTGCATTTCTATTAATAGTCCTTTCCCTTTCCTTTGATTAAACCTTAAAAATTTCGGCCTTTATGTTAATTATTTCACCCTAGGAATAATTTTGTGTTCTCTTTGTGAAACAAAACAACGACTTCTTTTTTTTTTTGGTACTGGGAATTGAACTCAGGGGTACTCGACCACTGAGCCACATCCCCAGCCCTATTTTGTGTTTTTATGTAGAGACAGGGTCTCACTGAGTTGCTTAGCACCTCGCCATTGCTGAGGCTGGCTTTGAACTCGCGATTCTCCTGTCTCAGCCTCCCTAAGTGCTGGGATTACAGGCTTGAGCTACCGCGCCCGGCTGCCAAAACAACGACTTCTATAATGGAACAAAGAAATATTTTAAAACTCTGCCAAGCATATACAGATTTTTTAATGTAATTTTTATCTGGCAATGTTATGATTTTAGATATGGGATGTCCCCCAAAAGCTCATATGTGGGCCAAAGTCAGAATGCTCAGAGGTGAAATGTTTAGATTATGAGAGGTATAATCTAATCAGTGGATTAATCCACTGGTACAGATTAACTGGGTGGTAAATGTAGGCAGATGGAATGTGGCTGGAGGAGGCAGGTCACTGGGGGGCATGCTTTGGGGGTATATATTTTGCCCTGGTGAGAGGAGCATCTCTCTGCTTCCTGATTGCCGTGGCCTGGGCTGCTTCCCTCTGCCATGCTCTTCAGCCATGATGTTCTGCCGCACCTTAGGCCCAGAGCTATGAAGTCAGTTGACCATGAACTGACTCTCTGAAACTGTGAGCCAAAATAAGCTTTTCTACCTCTATGTTGATTTCTTCAGGTAATTAGGTCATAGCAATGAAAAAGCTGACTAAAACAGGCTAATAACCTGTGTAAGATTTATTCAGACTCACAATCTCATTACATCTCATACGCTGTGCAGCATCGCCTGAATTTACCGTCTATTGCTGAATTCACTCATGCTTCCTTTCTTTACTTATGTCCTTACCTGCAAGTCCTTTAAGGGAATATAGTCAAGATGTTTTAGAAGTTGTTCATCTTGATCCTCATGATATCATTGCTGCATCCAACCCGCACCTCTCCCCAAGAAGTGCAGCCCAGACAACTCTGCAGAAGCAGCAAAGTTTGTTGAGGAAGCAGGTACACAGGCCAATCGATTGGGGTCAGCTCTCCTTTCCTTCAGAGAACCACCCGAAATGAGGGTGTCAGAGGTTATTATAGGGTGGGTGAGTTACATGACTTGGGAAAGCAGGATTTGGCAAATATTCAACCTATAGTTATTTACAGTTTAACTGTGACAGTGCCGCCTATGTCCCCCTTTCAGTTCCTGGAACTTAGGTTACTGTTCAAAATGTTCTAAAATATTTTGACTGGGGCTTGTGGTTTAGCCCCATCCGTGAGAAGCAAGCATAGCGTTAAATCACAGAAGCACAAAAGGCAGGTTTGCAGATACGTGCAGGCCTGAGCCAGAGTGACTCCATTTTGAGTTTGGATTTTATAATCATTACAACTGAAAGATCTTATTTGTGCATAATGGACACATGACTAACATTTAGTGAACAAATGGACAAGTAAATAATGCCATAAAGTTGATTTTCTTCAATTTAAATGTAATAGTTTACTTTTATGCCATCTGGTGATTTTCTGATAGGTTCTACCAAAGAAAAGTTGAAGACAGTTGGAATGGGATGAGGATATGATGGAGGAAGACTAGGTATGATTCTTTGGTAAATGTTTAGAGAGACTTTTTATAATATAAACACATGGTACTCATTGCCCAGAACTGATTATTTTACTTTTTTTTTTTCATATTTGCTTCAGGTCTTTAATTTTTTTTTTGAGGAGTGGGTACTGGGGATTGAACTCAGAGGTACTCAACCACTGAGCCACATCGCCAGCCTTATTTTGCATTTTATTTAGAGGAAGGGTCTCACTGAGTTGCTTAGTGCCTCACTTTTGCTGAGGCTGGCTTTGAACTCGTGATCCTCCTGCCTCAGCCTCCCAAGCCACTGGGATTATAGGTGTGCGCCACCGCACCTGGCCAGGTCTTTGATATTTTTTAAATAAAAGTACAAATAGAATTGAAACATTTTTTCTACATGCCCAGGCCTATTCTCCCTTTTCCGTAGCCCAAAAGTAGCCCCCATTATAAATTCAGTTTGAATCCTTGCAATTTGTTTTTTTTATACGTTTATAATTACGGTATTTTCTTTCTTTCTTTTATACTCTTATGATTATAGATACAACGTTTCCTCTCCTTTGTTTGTCTTCTGAGCTAGTTTTTTTCTTTTTTTCTTTCCTTCATTTATTTGTTTATTTATTTGGTTTATTTTAAAGCTAATCTCCTATAAATCAAGAAGTCATAATTTCCAGGATTTGGTATTTTACACCACCTGGACTAGGAAAGGGGTGAAGGAAGGGGATAAACTTACCTGAGCTCCTGGAAGCTAAAACCAATTGCTGTTACCATTTGATTGACATGACTCACTCCAGGACACATCTCACGTCACCCTGTTCCTTACCTCCTCCTTAAGGAAATGCCTCAAAAGAGCTGTCTACACGTCTGGCCTGCAACTCTCCTCCCATTCTCTTTTCAGTCCTCTCCAGTCACAGCGTCTTCTCCGCCATGCCACCTGGGGCCTCATGTTCAGTGGTCAGTCCTCAGTCCTCTTCCAAGTTGCTTCATCTGGAGCATGTGTCACCTCAAATCTTGCAGTCACCCTTGACTCCTTTCTCTTACATTCCACATCTTGCAATATATCAGGTCCACCTTCAAAACATGCCCAGAATCTGACCCTTCTCAGTCCACATACCACCACCATCCTGGTCTAAGGTGTGGTCGCTGGCAACTGGGTTCATTGCAGGTAACTTCTATTTTTTTTTTTCTTTTCTGTCTACCATAATTTGAATGTTAATTTCACCCTAAAATTCACACGTTGAAATCCTCAGCCACAAAATGGTTTTATTAGGAGGTAGAACCTGCAGGAGATGATTAGGTCACGAGAGTCAGAACCTACAAATGGAATTTGTGCCCTTATGAAAGATACTCAAGAGAAACCCCTGGCCACATCTGCCAAGTGCAGTTAGACTTCCAGGACAGGCGATGAGGATGTAGCCTTCACCAGATGACAAGTCTGCGAGCACTTTGATCTTGGACTTCCAAGCTTCCAGATTATGAGAAGTGAATTTCTGTTGTCTATAAGCCACCCATCTATGATGTTTTGTTATATTAGCCTGAAGGCACTGAGACAAGGCTCTCTATCTCTTTCCAGCACATTCTTGAAACAGAAGTCAGAGTGACTCTTAATCTTAAAACTGATCATGCCCTGTGTCCAGTGGATGCCCACCTCACTCCAGGAAAACCTAAGTGACTGAGTTGTGATTTGCATGGCCTGCCATGATCTGGCCACTTACTACCCTACTGTGATGTCTTCTGTCGCTTCCTCTTGCTCTCTCTGTTCTGGTCACTCTGGCCTCTTTGCTATCCCTGGAATGTACCAAACGCTCTTGCCCATCAAAGCCTTTGCTATTAGCTGCTTCCTTTGCCGAGCACACCTTCTGCCAATCATTAGTGGCTCAGACTCTCATTTCCTTCGGCTCTGTGAACACTAAAGCCTTCTTTTTTAGGAGGGGAGTTCCTTCTAGCAATTTCTACTCCTCCCGCCTTGTTCCATTTTCCTCCACAGCACACAGCACCATGTAACTAACGTACTTTATATTCACATACTCATTTACTTTCTATAGCCTGTCCCTAGAATATAAGTTCCATAAAGGAGGGAGCTGATTTTTCTACTTTGATTTCCCCAACGTTATGAATTATGAATGTCACCAAGGAAAAATTTGTGTTTATGAATGAAAGAATGAATGACTTCAGTATTATTTATATTGTATGCCTAACTCATTCTTTTATGAAAGAGTATTCTATAAAACATAACTTACTTTTAAAAACCTAATAATTTGTTGGTACTTCCCCATATCCAAATCATTCCTCTGTGACATTTTTCAAAATCATCTCTTAGTATTCTATTTTAGAGATGCATGGAATTTACTGACTGAATTTCTTATTGTTTTTTAATATTTATTTTTTAGTTGTAGGTGGACAGAATATTTTTATTTTATTTGCATGTGGTGGTGAGGATTGAACCCAGTGCCCCATGCATGCTGGGCAAGCGCTCTGCCACTGACCCACAACCCCCGCTCCTCCTTGTTGTTTTAGTCAGCTTTTTCACTGCTGTGACCAAAAGACCTGATAAGAACAATTAGAGAAGGAAGAGTTTATTTACTCTTTCAGAGACCTCAGTCCACAGATGGAAAACTTCATTGCCCTGGGCTCAAGGTGAGGCAGAACATAGTGGCAGAAGGGCATGGCAGAGGAAAGCAGCTGAGGACTTGGCAACCAGGAAGGGTGGGGGAGGGAGGGGAGGGAGGAGGGAGACAGAGGAAGAGGGAGGGGCAGGCTTCACTCACAGGACAAAATATAAACACCAAAGGCATGCCCCTCCCAGTGACTAACCTCCTCCAGCCACATCTTACCCGCCTACAATTACTGTCCATATCAGGAGATTAATCCACTAATTGGGTTTTAACTCTTATAACCTCATCATTTCAAATCTCAAGGTTCTTGCATTGTTGCAGACATGGACTTTTGGGGGACACCTCATATTCAAACCATATCACTTACTGATACACATTTTGACAGTGTGCAAAATTTTGTGATTAAAAAAAGCTTGAGAAATGCACATCCCCGTCTCACACAGTCTCTCTCCCGTTCTGTGGAATCACATGGCCACTGCAGCAGGAGAGTTGGCAGGCCTGGAGTTCCTCTGCTGGCCTACAAACTTGCTACCACATGTGGGGGTTTGGTTTCCTTGCTTTATAAATTTTACATAACCACCTAAATGTTGGCTGTTACTGTCTGTATGCCACGTGGTACATTTGAGTCAGAAACAGAAAATAGGCCTCTGATTTCTTTTCTTCTTCCAAACCAATATCCAGTTGTGTTTTAGTGTGGCATTTTGATATTTCTCCTAATAGGACATATAACATATCTCAGTCTATCTGTGACTTTTTTTCCTTCTTAGGAGATTTCAGTTGAACATTCAAGGATTATAGCTTACTGTGTTTTGCTAATTTCATGCAAATTCTTGCCTATGAGTTTATCTTCAGCACTTCTCAAATCAGTGGATCAGAGGTAATTTAGATAAAGCATCTGCTTTTACTTCCTACCCAGTGATCAATAAGTAACTATTTTGTAATGTTACTTATGCCTAATTAACCTCAGAAATGTTTTGAGTTTTGCAGGTCCATGGTGAAGTCAGAATTTCAAATCCTTACTTCTGGTTCTAAATTCTTTTGATAGAGCCTATGAACTTGGCACTACCTGGTGTTCTTTACCTTCCTGCATATTATTTTCATCTGGGGAGCTCCGTAATAAATACAGCTTCCTGGGCTCTGCCCTCTTGGGTATTCCAGGTCAACAACTGAGCCAGGAATCTTTGTTTTTTGGAGTTGGGGTGGTGCTCAGTAGTGGAGCACTTGCCTAGCCTTCAGAAGACCCTGGGTTCAGTCCCCAGAATTAAAACAACAATAACAAAACTATTTGTCTGCCAAGGGACTCTCCACGGCAGAGATGAAATAATATGCAATTAGCCATTCATCAAAAAGAAGTAGCAATTTAGCTCAAAAAAGAATGATGTCTTTATTTTGCTGTCCCTCTGATGTCATTAGAAAACCTCATGGGAGTTTAAACAATCATTGCAGAGAGATTTTGCTTTTCATTTGGAATGAGAGTATAGCAGAAGGTTCTAGATGTTGGATGGGCTGTCTCAAGGAGGAATCTGCCCGCTTTGAGCTGACAGAAGACTCCTTTCACAGCTCTGTGTGGTCAATAGATTAGCTTATGATCAACTTATTTCGACCTTGCTCTCCTTTTGATGATGCCAAGGGATGTTAATCAAGGTTGTCTGCTTTGGGATTCATCATAAGAGTTGACCCTAGTCAGTGAGTCTCCACTCTTTGTTTAAAGTTTTGAAGTTGCAAAGACTTGACAGTTCTGTTTGTCTTTTCAATCTAGTCTAAATGGGGTTGGCACATCTCCAAGGCTCCAACTGTTTGGGTATTTTTCACACTCTGATCTCAGAAAAGCGATGGCATTCCCTGCTGTATGTACATCAGCACAGTTGAATCATGAAAGGGCTTCTTTGGACTTTGGTGGTGCCCCTATAAGGGGTCTGCACTCTGTATATTTTTTAACCACTACTGGTGCTTGATTGATTTTGGCCCATCTGTGCTGCCTGGGAAGGGCCTCCTTGCAATTCTAGTCCTGGGTCGGTCGTCTGTATTCATGTGTACCCGTGTTGCTGCATTTTAAAGAATTGGCTTTGGGACGGGAGAAGCACCAATGCAAAATTGAGCCCAGTATTTTAGATTCAGATCCACGCATCTTGGCTGGGGTTGTAGCACTGCCATTCATGAGCTATGTGGTTAGATCTAAAATATTTAATCTGTGAGCCTCAGTTTCTTCACTTGGATTGAGAACTAAGTGAGCTCATTTATATTAAGTGTTAGTCTGTAGGCTTTATTTTTCTAAACTGGATATTCTATTTTTCAAATGCTACAGTAGTCCTCTCTTATCTGTAATTTTGCTTTGTTTTTGTCTGTTTTGTTTTGTTTTGTTTTGGGGGGAAGGGTCTTTTTGGCCTACTGGGGATTGAACGTAGGGCCCTCCATGTGCTAGGCACAATCTACTACTGAGCCATACTCCTAGCCCCTGTGGTCTTGCTTTCTTAGGTTTCAGTTAACTGAGGTCAACTATGGTCTGAAAATTATAAATGGAATATTCCAGAAACAATGGATGAATTTTAAACTGTACACTGTTCTGAAAAAGGTGACAAAGCTTGCACTATCCTGTTCAGTCTTGTCTGGGATGAGTCATCTCTTTGTCCACTGTATCCACATTGTATATGCTACTCACCCATTCATAGCCTTGTCTCAATGATCAGATGAATTCTTGTAGTCTTGCAGTACTTAAATACATGTTTTTGAGCTGGGCACAGTGGCGCAAGCCTGTAATCCTAGCACTTTGGGAGCCTGAGACAGGAGAGTTGTGAGTTCAAAGCCAGCCTCAGCAACAGTGAGGCACTAAGCAACTCAATGAGACCGTCTCTAAATAAAACACAAAATAGGGCTAGGGATGTGGTTCAGTGGTCGAGTACCCCTGAGTTCAATCCCTGGTACCAAAAAAAAAACAAAACCCAAAAACAAAAAAACAAAAAAAACCACAAGGTTTTGTACTATCTGAATTTTCCGGCATCCGCTGGGGGTCTTGGAACATATTCTCTGCAGATAAGAAGGAGCGATTGTATTAATTAATTGCTTAGTTAACTCTGCTTGTGTTATCTTCTTCCTTCAATACATAGGTCAGGATATCCAACAATGCAGTATACTAGGCTCCGAATATTCTTCCCTGAAACCATCCAGAATGTGCACAGGCCTTAAAATTGCAAGTCACCTGGGAAAGGAAATAGTACTTATTAAATATGCCTTTCTCAAAAAAGAAATAACGAATGCCCAAACTAGTGCTGATCCCCCCGCTCCCCCAGAGTGTTCAATGCACTGTGTTGTTCAGGGTTTTCCTCACAAAAGCTTCATGAGGTGAGTAGCATCAATATTCTGAACTTACAAAGTTGAATTTGGAATTCAGAGGATTTATCACAGACACACCAGAGCTGAAATTTCAACTCTGATCTGTCTGATTTTGAAGATCATTGCCTAGTTAGTACGTATGACTATTTTTTCCTTTTTTTAAATAGAAAATCTATTTGGAGAATAGTAAAAGAGATACTGAACTATCAAATCCACGTTGTCACCTGGTTTCCAAGCTCCAACCTTTGAAACATTTGGATAGGGTCACCAATGACGCATTTGAAGGTGATCCAGGTGCATTGTGTTTGTGTGGTTATCACATGTGTGTGTCTGCAGCATGGAGGTGATTATCATTAACCAATTCATAGATCGCCTCACCTTAAATGGCAGAACTCTGCATGTTGAGAAACACCAGACAGTGTTTAAATAAGAAATTTCTCATAGGAATCAAATATTAATAAAACATCTGTGTGGCTAATCAAGGAGGTACAAGGCCACACTTAGTCAACAGGAAGATTCCCTAGAGAAAGACATTAGTAAAGGAAGTGCCATATGATTTATTTGCTGTAACTCAATTTCTGTCTGTCTCATAAAATGAATTGTGTACACACTGAATTCCAGGCATCCAGCCAGGGCAGAAGCATACCAAGGAGGGGAGAACCTTTCCCTCCCTTAGCCTCTTGGTAATATGCTCTGCAAAGAGCCAGACATGGCCCGGGTGGTCTACAGGGACATGGGTTGGACCACCTCACCGACATCTCAGACCTCTGGGAGTGGGCTGCATCTTGGGCCTTTGAACAAGGCTCTGTAGCAATAATGGGGCCAGGTGGGTTTTAAACATTCTGTTTCCCCCCGGAAACTCTTTTGACTCACATTTGCAGACTCCAGATGGTTATTTTGCCAGTTCAGGCAAGATGCTGTTCAGAGTTGCTTGTATTTCTCACATAAATGGAGAATGAGCCAAATAAATGCTTTCTTGTGTGTTAAAGCAAATCAGGTGAAACTGAAACTTATTCTTATTCTGTAAACAGAGTATACAAAATACAAGAACTGCTTTTGGCCAAGTTAAAACCAGTGTGATCCTATTAAACCAAATGGTTGAGTAAGAACCAAAGATCTCCCAGAGCCTTCTGAATGTTAAGGGTTATTTAGAAATAAACATTGCCTTCTCCTTGTTTTTTTTAGGTAAAAGAAACATCACCTGTTTTGTTTCTAAAGTCTCCTTGTTTAGCCTACTGTAATTCATCAATAGAATTTTTTCTTTCTTTCTTTCTTTTTTTTTTTAGTTACTGGGGATTGAACTCAAGGGCACTTAACCACTAAGCCATATCCTCATCCTTTTTTATATTTTATTCAGGGACAGGGTCTCACTAAGTTTCTCAGGGCCTCACTAAGTTGCTGAGGCTGGCTTTGAACTTGTGATCCTCCTGTTTCAGCCTCCCAAGATGCTGGGCTTATAGGTGTGTGCCACCATACCTGGCCATCAAGAGATTTTTAATAAAAAGATTTAAGTAACTATTTCTGGAGGAAAATTCTCTCTTTTTGTATTTCTTTTTGTTAGGCAAACCTATTTTATGGAAAACTGGGGGCTAGAACATGTTGGCTGTGCAGAGGGAAAAGTCACTGTCAGGGCACCCCCAACAGGACCACGTGTTTGTTCCTGTGGACCAGTAGCCTTTCTCTCTGCATACCACATGCTGGCTTTCTGAATTGGGACAACTGTTTGATGATACAGAGATTTAATTCCCTTGCCCATGAAATGGAGGTAATATATATGTTATTGGTTTCTCTTGAGGGATGACATAAAATGCCATAAGTTCATGTTCTTCCTCTGGTATGCTCTAGGATTTGGTAAACATTACTTAGATCTGAATCTGAATGTCAAAGCTCCACACTGGAACTGCAGATGGAGCACGGCCGTTCTCGCTCCTTTGGGTGGTAGTATGTGTTGGGTGAGGCATGTGCTTACTCATTAGATTACTCAGCAAACCTCACCTAGAGTCCCTTGTGTGCCAGGCACAGTGCTGGGTGCTGAGGACGGACACGAATAAAATATTCCTAGTTTCCATAGAGCTTGTGGCCTAGCTGGGGAGAGGGGCCTTCAAATAATACTTGTGTCCAGGGGCACAAGTACAGCAATTAAATCATGCTATATTCTGTGCCACTTAATAGAATGCACTGTCAGGTGATTTCCTCACTGATAACATCATAGAAGATATATATATATATATATATATATTGTGGTGCTGGGGATCGAACCCAGGGCCTTGTGCGTGCGAGGCAAGCACTCTATTAACTTAGCTATATCCCCAGCCCCTTCCTTACATGTTTTAATCAGCTTTTTCATCAATTTGGTGAGACTATGTCTCTAAATAATACACACACACACATACTGGGGGGCTGGGGATGTGGCTCAGTGGTTAAGCACCCCTGGGTTCAATCCTTGGTACCAAAAAAGAGGAACAATTAGAGGAGGAAAAGTGTATCTTGGGGCTCACAGTTTCAGAGGTTCAGTCCACGGTCAACTGACTCCATAGCTCTGGACTCTAGTGGAGACAGAGCATCAGGGCGAAAGGGCATGGTGGAGGAAAGCGTCTCAGGACATGTCAACAAGGAAGCGGAAAAACTCTGCTTACTAGGGACAGAATATATACCCCAAAAGCATGCCCCCAGTGACCCACCTCCTCCAGCCACACCCTAGCTGCCTACAGTTACCTCCCTGTTAATCCATATCAGAGGATTAATACACTGATTGGGTTAAGGCTCTCATAACCTGATCATTTCACCTCTAAAGTCTCTTGCAGTGTACCACACATGAGCTTTGCGGGGGGCACCTCACATCTAATCCCTAACATTATACAGACTAAAACAATTATTATGTCAGTAGGTGGTGGAAATTGTTAGTTCTATTATGTTCCTATGTGGTCTACCCTTAACTGTCCTTATGTGGCACGTGACTGTACAAAGTATAGAGGTGACATACAACAAAGATTGACAGGGTGAGGCCATAGGTAAAATCTAGTCTGCTGTCTGTTTTTGCAAATGAAGTTTTATCAGCACACATTCTGCTCATTTGTTTATATATTATTTATGGCCACTTTTGCCTATAGAGTGACACAGTCGGGTATAGTCAGTGCAACTCTAACATGGCACGTGCATTCCTAAAAAACACCACAGTATGCAAGATTGTACATTGAGAACAACAGGTACCTGGGGAAAATGGCACTGGGTATAGCACTCTGAAACTTGGTCAGTGGCATATAAACAACAAACAAATGCATAATAAAAACATGTTTAAATTTAGGATCTTTAAGATGAGAGCATCCTTCCAATGATTAGGATTGACACTACGTGGAAAGAAAGATTTTGTTACTTGTAGGCGCTGGGGGATTCATGGCATGCCTAGGGGCATGTGGAAAGAGAGGAGGACCTATAGGCCAATGAGTTTATTGGACCCGGAGTGTTATCCAAATGGATTCCCCAAAGTCAGTTCTATGCAGTGAGTTTAAAGCAAGCAGACATGTGTTCCAAGAAGTCAGATGGCAACTGGGAGGTCACCAGGGTGCAGATCTGCACAGTGTATTCAGGGTGTGTGGGTTGGTGGGGCTGGTCAAGCAGGCCTCATCTAACTGTCCCATAGGGAAATGGTCACCAGGGAGCAGTTGTATGAGGCAGATATCTGGATTGACGACCGTGGGGAGCTGATGGGAAGGCATACAGAACTAGAAATTGCTATGAACTGCTGGAACTGTATGGCAATGTCCAACATTTACTCAAAGTGAATGCCAAGACCAAACAATCATTAAGTACTCACTACAGGATGGCGACCCAGTTTTACACAGGTTAAATGGTTAAGAAACATAAATACCTGGACAAAAATGGTAGCTTACCTTGAAAATGACTTAGCATTTGCTTGTGAAGTAGGCGTGGCAAGGGATGCTGCTTGTAGGCTCCTGTGAGGAGTGGAAAGGGATGATCTGAAATTGGACAGAAATTTATGGCATCAGATGCACAGAGTGTGCCTTATCACACCCACAGTGACCCGAGGGTAGGTGGCAGACATTTGAGGGTTGAGATTGTTTTCTATATTCCTACGTGCTCTGTTTCATCTGGGTGCTATTTTCTGCTTTCACCTAGCATGTCTCACAGAGGAAATTGTGCAAAACAAACGTGAAATTTGTGTTATGTTCATATTGTTCCCTAATATATTAATCACATCGGAACAAATTTGTGTTTTGAAACAAACATTATAGTAGAATTGATTGCTATTGCAATGGAGACCGTGTGGCTCACAAATCCTGACATATATACCACTTGGCCATTTCTAGAACATATTTGCTGACCCCTGTCCCAGAAGAAGGAGGGGTCCTAGAGGGTGTCAAGTCTGAGCTGTATTTAGGAGTTTGGCAGGTAACACACAGGACCAAGGACATTTTGTGATATTTAATTGTTATTTCCTCACCCGTTCATGTGTCTGCATTGCTCATCTTCAACTTTGTCAAAAGCACAGAGCTTCCACCTGTGCAGAGGGACCGTGATGTAATACCATGATGTGATGTGGTACTACACACTCAGTCGTATGGGGTAGGAAATGCTCTTCTGATTCAAGAGCACTCAAGTGCTCAAAAAACAACTATGCCCAGCTCTTATCTGAGAATGGCACAGATCTTGGGCGATCCCTTCCAGAGAGAAATGGGTCAGCAGTTTTCCCATTTACCACCAGCAGTGTGAGGTCCAACTCCTTTCCTTGGGTCTGACCACCTCAAACCTATTCAGTCTCCTGTCTGAAAACCATAGGGAACTGCTCTCAATTCTCCTCTGAGAGTTAGGGGTCTGGGCAAAGAAATGCAAAACTAATTTTAAAGAGATGGGCTGGTTCTGGATCAACAAAAGGCGGATGTTTTCATTAAAATAATTGACCTTAGAACAGAATGGCAACACAAATAAGGAGAGTGGCAACCAGAAAGAGAAAGAGGGAAAGAGGAAAGGAAAAGAAAAAGGAAAGAGGGCATCTTGGTTCATGTCTTTTGAAGCCTCTGTTCTTTTTAAAATTTATTTTATTTTTATTGGTTCTTTTTTAGTTATACATGACAGTAGAATTCATTATGATGAAATTATACAAGCATGGAATATATCATATTCTAATTAGGATCCCATGCTTGTGGGTGTACGTGATGGTGGGATTCACTTAGGTATTTTCATATCTGTACATAAGAAAATTAGTTCGATTTACTCTACTCTCTTTCCTATTCCCATCCATCTCCCTTCCCTTCATTTCCCTTTGTCTCATCTACTAAACTTTTCTCCTTCCTCCAATCTCTTTATTGTGGGTTAGCTTCCACATATCAGTGATAACTTTCAACCTTTGGTTTTGGGGGGTTGGCTTATTTCACTTAGCATGATAGTCTCTAGATCCATCCATTTACTGGCAAATACCGTAAAGTCATTCTTCTCCACTGAAGCCTATGTTCTTATCCAAGCAAACATAAACATGTCAGGCCACCTTAGCCTTATTTCAGAAAACAATTACCTTGCTTTCATGTTCCATCAGAAATGCTGTGATTAGGATTTGCCTCAAGGGAAAACGTATCGTGGCCACACTGATGTGATTACTCAAATCCCAGTTACTGCTCACAGGAAACAATACATTGACCATCTGGCATTTTACATCAGGTTTCTGAATATGGTTAATGTGAATCTACCCTGAGAGTCAGTTCCACTTTCAACTCCAGAATAAACTTGGTGACTGGGTCTGCAAAGTAGAGGACTGTACTGGACTTCACAAATATACCCACATATCTGTCACTCCCTGTGAGCCTCTGTATCACCTACACTGGTCCCCCCACCCCTTCATTGTCAATCCCTTCTTGAGAGTCAAGCCTGATGCATTTGACTTTTATGAACCCTTTCCTCCACTCCCAGCCAGTACTAATCTCACTGGCCTCTGGAATCCCATAGCACGTTATTTATATAAACCCATCTTAGAGAACTTGAACATTTTCTCTTGGACTAGAGGTATCTGCCTATGGGGCATTCCTTTGCCTAAACTTGGAACCAGTGCCCAGTCACACACAGCAAAGTGAAATACTTATTGAACTAGTAGCATCTTGAGAGCATTGGTAGGCATAGCAATTAGGGTGTATGTGTGTGTGTGTGTGTGTGTGTGTGTGTGAGAGAGAGAGAGAGAGAGAGAGAGAGAGAGAGAGAGAGAGACAGAGGGAAGGAGGGAGGGAGGGGAGAGAGAGAAGGTTGTATCTGGAGCAGAGGAATTTTGCTGAGGGAGGATTTACCCAGTTAAAATGTCACATGGGAAGAGGATAGACTGGATGATCAAGGATTGAATGAGAGCCCAAGTCGCTGAACTAAGAGCTTCTGTTGTAAACCCTGTTCACATATCATCTCCTTTAGTCCTCTTGATGATCCTGTGGTGCAGATCCGGTTTACTCTCCCACTTGTACAGCTCAGTACACTGAGGCTCAGATTAAGGAACTTGTTTAATGTCAAATACTTGGTTGGTAGGCTGACGCCACTCTTCATCCTCTAGGCCATCATGCAAAGCTTCTGGCCAGGCCTGACCTTGTTCCAGCTTCATGCTGGGGAGGTGGTTAAACTAGTGGCAGAAGAATAAAAAGAAAAGGCTTGGGTTCAGATTTCCTGCCCCTTGCATGGTCAGTGACTTGTGGGGTGTGTTCTGATGGAGAGCCTCAGGGCTGTCCTGCTCCTGCTCTGGCCTCTGTATAAGGGGCCAGCTTTGGGTGGGCTCCAGGATTTGTTGGGACTATTCCTGGAAACAGATACCAAAGAAGAATGCCTGAAAGGGTTAACTTGCAGTGTAGGGGGCTCCATATCCTTGGATATAGCCATGCAGGGTGACATGCCCAGGTGAAAGGAATACTTGGAAGGAAGAACATGTGGGCATGGGAAGAGGACCCATAAGATCTCTTTCAAAGAAAGGACTTGAGAGATCTATGAGATTTTTATTTCTTCCCAAAAAGCTATAAATAGAGTATGGCTGGTAAGTGTCATGCAGTGGAGAGAGAATGGACAGCTGTCTGCAGGCACAGATTGGTTCTTCTCTGTTGCTGGGGACTTATTAGGTGATTTGGGGACACAAGGTGGCCAGCCTTTCTCGTTCATTATTTTTATCCATAATTAAGGATAAACTGCCTCTGACAAGGAGTCTTTGAAGGAGAAAATCAGATTATAGGTGTGAATGTGTTTTGAAAAAATTGCAGAAAAAGCACCAGGGCATATTCTAAGTGTTTTCTAGAGAGGGGAATTTAAAAAACCAATTCCTCCCATGTGACTTGAAGGTTGTTATCACAATGGCTTTGATATTCCAGTTGGTGTACATTTCACATTTAGTTGGAAAATCTTTTTATTTTCTTCTTAAAAAAAAAAAAAAAGTCTGTGGCAGGCTGAATAATGCCCTCCATCTCCCACCCCCACCAAAAATATTCACATGTGAATTCATGGAACCTGTGACTATGTTATATCTTACATGGCAAAAGAGACTTTGCAGACTTGAGTAAATTAATGATCTTAAAAAGGGAGTGGTTATCCTGGATTATCTGGGTTGGTCCAGTGTGATTACAAGGTTCTTATAAGAAGAATCTTACAAGCAGGAGGTAGAGAAGTTAATGGGCTGGGAGCCAAGGAAAGCAGGTGGCTGCTGGAACGAGGAAAAGACAAGGAAATAGGTTCCACCCTAAAGGCCCCAGAAGGAGCACAACCACACCAACACCTTAATTTTACGCATTAGACCTCCATCACTCGATCAGAGCGACATTGGCAACTCTTGGCTAATTTATTAATTTGTGTTTCTTTAAGTCACTAAATTTGGGGTTATTTGTTATAGCAGCAGCAGAAAACTAATACAGTTTTTCCCTTCCTTCCTTCCCTTTCCTTCTCCCTCTGTCCACCTTTCCCTCTCTCTGTGCCTTTCACCTCCTTTCTCCCTTCCTTTTTCCTGGCTCCCCTTCCCTTTTGAGAGTAAACAAACCAAGTAGCAGTTAGTAAAAGACCTGAAGATTTAATAGTGACAATTTTTTTGGTTTATATTGTTTTAAAGTTTTTTTGTTGGTTATTATGAGCTCTGGGGAAGAGATTAATTCAGTTACTGTGATTTGTTTCCTTGTCTCAACTTCATAAAAATCACAGAGATACAATAATATAGTTATACATCGGCTGGGCTCGAAAATGCCCAGTAATTACAAGTGATTCACGAGAACAGCTTAACTTGTAAGGAACTGCATTGTGCTCTGTGGTAAGCAGTCATTTATTGAGCTTTAAAAATGCCTTTAGAAAGGATAGAATGGGATCATCAATTAAAAGTATGTTTGGAAAAATCTCTGGGACTGTCAGTAGTAATTCTTCATCCAAAGCTACTGATTTGCATGTGGCTGAGGGATGCCTTTCCTCCTTTTCTAATCTTCCTGATGCTGGCAGTGCCTCCCCAAGGACAGCCTACACTTCACACAATGCCAGGTGTGAGTCACATGACTGGGCCTTCCAGGCTACAGGACTATGGCTCTCTTCCCCAGCTCAGTCATCCATCACTTGAGTGACATTACCCCATTGGCATGTCCTGGCTAATGCACCTTATACTGTTGTGGAGGTGCACCAGGGCACCTCAGGCAGTGGTCTTGCTGTCCCCATTCCTAATGCTCAGCCCCGCCACTAGCAGGAGGCCTTAAGAGTGGCTTTCCTGGGAAACTCAACCCTTGTGTGGCAACGGTTGCTTCTGTGGTAGAGCAAAATGGGAACTTTAGCAACTTAAGAGCTGACAGGCTGTGGTTTTGCATGGCAACACACAGCAGCTCTGCTTACTGACATTTAACCCTAGAGGCTTGCTGAGGCTAACAGGGACCTGTAAGAGAGAACCACAGTGGCAGAAGCAGGAAACAAAGTAACAGGGACGGAACAACTGCCCTTTAGGCTCAGTGCAGTGAAAGTCCCTAAGCTGTATGAGCTAACAGTCCCTAGGCTGTTGACAAGCTTGCACAATATATAAGGAATGTAGAATGCACCCTCCAATAGAATCGCACCAACTCCCTTGCCTTGATATACCCCAAACTCGCTTATGTATAAAAGCCCTGCTGTGCTCGGGGCTCAGACTTTGGGAATTATCCCTCAGGGTCGTGACACCACTAATAAAGTGTTGCTTCCAGATCTCGGTGTCCTGACCCATGCTTCTTGTTACACTTGGAACAAGCAACTTCTAGAAGTTCCTCTATTCTTTGAGTGGAGCCCAGAAGGGCTCGATTAGGTGGGCTGCTTTTCCCTCTGCCTTGTTGTGGAACAAAACCTAAAAAGTCCAGGCTGCAAATTTCCTTCCTTGGCAACATTTCCTTCCTTTCTTCTCACCAGAGTTGGTTTCCAGCTGAAGTCCTTGAGTCTTGTTCTCTGGGGAAAGACCTTAGCTTAGACTGGCATCTGCTCACTGTGGCTGCCCTGTGATTTTCTGTCTCTGTCTCTTCCTTGTCTTTGCCAGTGTCTTCCTGGGAGGTAGCCTGCCTCTCCTTGCAGCTTCTACTCCTATGCATAGCCTGTGGTTTCTGGGGACCTGCTGCTCCCTGGCCACACAGCCTCCTCCCAGCCTTTCTCTCCTTACCTGCTCTTCATGGACTCTTCTCTCTGTTGAAATAGATCCATTTCTTCCAACCTGAGACTGTCAACACCGCTCCTGGTGTTTGTTGATTTTGGTCTTCCCATTCCTTTCCAAACATGTTCATTTCTCTACCTCTTATGTCTCCTGAAGTCCTCGAACTCTGGCTCCTATCCCCGGGATTCCCTTGCATACTGCCATCAGTTGGTCTTCCTCTCTCCTCTTGGATAAATTCTCTGCTTATTTTTTTGGGTTCATGCTATTTTGAATACTAGAGGATTGACCCCCTCACCCACCTCAATTTAAAATTCATTTCTACCTAATTTCTGGGCTGTTTTCAAAATCCTCCTGTTGATTTGTCTACAATTTATCCTGTATTTTCAGTGACTAACTGAGGTTGTCCTACACTATCAACATCATTCTCTCTCTCCGTTGTGTTCATCCTGGTTTCCGCACCTTCTCTCACAGCTGATATTTATGTTTACCTTTCTAACTTTGCTCATAGATTTTATTTGTTCATAAAAGCTCATTGAGTATCTGTGCTGGACATGGTGGTACAATGGCAGGTAAAATGAATGGATTTCTGCCTTCGTGGAGCTATTGTCTATCGAGGAAGACCAACATTAGACCAGAAACCACACAAATAAGACTCAAATTTGCACATGTGGTAGGGATTTTGAAGGACAGAAGCATAGTATCTTGAGGGAATATCAGCATAGGGGAGGGAGGGTGGAGTGAGGAATCTGACTAAGGAGGCCAAGGGATGGGAAACTTGAAATCTGAAGTTTGCTTAGATGCTCTTTACAGGGGGTGAGTAAAAAGCTTTATGAGCAGAAGAAACAGCATATGCAAAGACCCTGTGGTGACCAAGATCAAGGAACATGGGGTCAGAAACGACTAGAGGTAGGGGAGGAGCTGAATGTACAGGGTTTGAAGACTACCCCAATCATGATGGATTTTAATGGAGATGGAGGAAGACCTGCGTTTTGCAAAGATTCCATTCATTTAGCCTCCGTTCATACAGAACACACACTTTTAAGATGTGCTTTGGCTGGGTGACACTGCCTGATCTGACACTCAAGAGCAATAGCTGGCACTGAGAAGAGAAGGTGGCAGAGCTGTGCACGGGTTTCTGTGGGTAATTGGAGATAAAAAAGGAAAAGTGGCTCACCTAATTACGTTCTAAATTACAGCCATGTTTCAATTTATTTCTTAAAAGTACTTGATGCGTTCAAGAAGAAAAGCCTTTTCTGGAGTACAGGAACAATGGGGGGCAGAAGGAGGGATAGATGTACCTCTATTCACATTACCTTAGACCGTTAGGTTTCTAAGTGCACATTTGAGTTGCTTACTCAATTATTTTCACTGTGTGCATGCTGGTGGTAATAAACTTGGAAAACTGAAACACATGAGTCTACAGTAATTGTTTTTTAGATAGTATAATAATTCACGATAATTGCTTGCAAAGCATTTTCCCCCTTGTCTACAGGGGTAAATACATTAGAGCCACATTCTCGTATACTATTTTACAATCTATTAGCATAATAACCCATTGTAAAATAAGTCCTGCTGCTGTGGGAAAGTGTGTGATATTGGTCCATTAGACACTTTTGTCGTGTATACAAGCAACTAATGGTACTATTTATGGCCATCATGTTAGCTTGGTATATCCTTGTTACCAACTAATAGATTCAGAGCATGAGGTGCTGTTTGATAAAAGTTAGCCAGCACTAACCATCCACCATGGCTCTAGCCCAGTGCTTGCTTGAGAACTGTTTTAGCCCCATGTGAACGGAAAAATTACCTTGATAAATTTAGCTGCAAGCCAAGTTATAGCCAATATTCACAAAATGTAATAAAAGTCAGATCTTAGAGCCCTTAATTTCATCATTAGCATGTATTATTTCTTTCTCAAACATTGTAATTAAATAGCATACTAGGAATAGACATTTTTTCCCTTTTATACATTTATTAGGTATCTGGGGTTAAATTTGCAGCTCTGTTATGGTATGTATCTGTTTATTCTTAATTTAGAATGGCTTTAATGATACCTGAAGAATTAAAAAAGTAATTGGTTAACTAAATGGAGAGAATTTGTGGCAAATAAGATATCATTATGTTTATCCAAGCACTGTTATAATCTAGGAGTTGTATAATTAGCCAAATGATACAGAGGGAAATTAGACACTCATTATTTACTTTTCTCGGACATTTTGTGGATTTGTGCAAAAACTTCTACTGCACACATGAGATTAATTATTCCTGAGGTTTACATCTGGTTTAACACCAGTCAAGTCGAGAATTTCAGATAAGTGCCCTTTTCTTAATCCCACTTAGCAATAAGAAACCATGGCTTGGTAATTACAAAGTAGCTACCGCTACGCAGAATGGAGGGCCCACGGTGGCACACAGAAGCAGAATAGTGGGTTCTGTGGTGACTGAGATACAGAGTCCCTTTCATGGCTACTGTCCTGGTCTGGGTCTCTGGGAAGGGTCTAGGCTGGATCAACTGGCTTCCTTCCCTTCCACTCATCTCCTTTTCCATCTCAAACACAATCTGCTTGCTTGCTTTGGTCTAGTGAATTCTCAAGAAGCTGGTAGCTCAGTTCTCAGCCTGGCCGCATGTCAGAATCACACAGGACGCTTTAAAATCAGACGACTGGCTCCACCTCCATCCAGAGATTCCAATTCATTTTGTGACTAGAGTGGCACTGACTGTAGGAGCTCCTGCCGGGGTGGAAGACAAGAACACAGGGGTACTGTCCCACTCCTGGCCACATAGTCATACCTGCTAGGGACTTGGGATTGCAGCATGCTTTATCTGAGCCAAGATTCACCTTCTGGAAGCTGCTGCTGACTGATCGGATGCGACACAGAAAATAAAGCAATATGTCATCTCTGGCTTGAGGTGTAATTTTGGAGGTACCACAGATAGGGAATTCACTCATTCCTTAGACAGCTATTTAATGAGCACTTACTTGCTGGGTGCCAGGCACTCCTAGAGAGTGTGGGGATATAAGAGTAAATAGATGTGTTTTGGAACATGGTGAGGAAAAATAAAAAAAGAGAAATAAATAAAAATGCTGTAGTGTTGCAAATGATTTTCTGGAGATGAAGCTAAGACAATGGCAATTTCAATTTTGGAAAAGACCTGCTCACAGGGCTGGAGCCCCTGGCCACTGGAAAAGACTCTGGTAGGTCATTCTGGACACCCAGAGGCTGAACTCTTCTCTCAATTTGTCTTTTCATTTGTAATAGTTAAGTTTTTTGGGGAGTGGGGGGTACCGGAGATTGAACTCAGGGCCACTTGGCCACTGAGCCACATCCCCTGCCCTGTTTTGTATTTTATTTAGAGACAGAGTCTCATTGAATTGCTTAGTACTTTGCTTTTGCTGAGGCTGGCTTTGAACTTGCAATCCTCCTGCCTCAGCCTCCCAAGCTGCTGAGATTATAGGTGCCTGGCGCAATAGTTAAGTTTTTATCCTACTTGTGACATGAAGTCATTGGTATGATTTGCTTCCCTTGGAATCTACCCTTTGATGTGCCCACCTGATTTTTGCCATAATATCTGTATTCTTATGTGCTGAGAGTCCCTCCCATCTCCTTCTGCTTGATGGCTGGCTGGTTTTCAGCTTAATCTGCAGAGAGCAGACTCCTGAAAAAGACCCTCAAATTAAACACTGTCCCCTTCTTCTCATTGCTCTTCTGTCCCTGACCCCCATCAGAACTGAAGCGCTTAGACACATCTTTCCTTTCCTGAGGATACTCCTGGACACAGGCTGCCCCTGGGAATAGAACAATGACATTTAAAAGAAATTCTTACTCCTGCAAGGGAAGCCCTCAGTGCCAAACTGTTGACACTGCTTTATTCTCTCCGCCACATTGAATAAATATATTTAAAATAGGATTAGTTTGTGAGTCCTTGGCTTGGGTTATAATACATTTTCTATTCAGATATGTGCTGCTAGTGTTTATCTCTACAAAATAAATATTAAAATTGCGTTGGAATCTCACATTAAATTTATATTCATGCTATTACAATTTTATTTCTGTCAAGCAATATTCAGTTTTCAAACATAAGGTAGAAATGAAAGCACATAGGCAAATAAAAGCAGTTATTATTATTTCAGTTTCTCTTGATTATCTGCTTAAGATATTACCCAGGGTCTGCTCCTTTCCTCACTTACGATCTACATAATGAGAAATAGGGCGATGAATACCAGCTCCTTGGTTCTCATGGTGTGTCTGCGTGAGGAGTTTCTGTTAATGAAGTAAACCCGCCCCGCGTGCCTCCACCATTACTTGAGTCCCAGATAAATGGGAACAATGGCTCCTTTGCCATCTGCATGGATGTCCTGTTGGTGTGAGAAATCACTGATTGGCAAGACATGGCATCGGGATCCTATTTCCAGTCGTAGAAATATTAACTGCCAGCCTAGTGGTAGAAATATTAACTCCACACATTTTTTTAACTAGCTGCTGTTACACCACCGAGTGGCCACATGTGTAGCTCAAGTTGGAGTCCAGCTTTGCTTCCAGAACTCTGCTTTGAGTTGGTCATCACATTGTTCCAAAGTCCTGTGATATCACACTTGAGGCTAAAGCAGGAATAATAATAGGAATAATAATGACGGGGTGACTATACCTCATTCTGTTTGAAATCTTGATTGTAGAATGGGTGAGGGGAGAGGGGATGTAATTTATAAATTTCAAGCAAATTCTATCTCAAAAAGTGGACACTACTCTTTAACTTTGGGAGTATTGAGTGGTATCACTTTGGACAGCACAGTATTATAATCCAAAGTCATGAGGGTCTCAATGGGTCCACTTTCAAGGTTGGTTGGTTGGTTATTTTTGTTACTGGAAGGAAGTAGTTTAGCCAGAATAATGCCCAACGAAGTAACACATCTTGCCTTTTGGAGGCTACCTGATAGTGTTTCATGGATAAACTTATTAAAAATGAGAATTACCACAGCTACCATGCAGAGCATGTGCAAGTTCCGTGAAAAGCAGTCCACAGGATTATTTCAGTTCCTCTTCGCAGCCAACCTAGGAGCTAGGTACTATCACTGTATCCATTTTATAGAGGAAAGAAACTGCGATTTCAAGAAATGAACTAACATAGTCAAAGTCATTCCAGTGACTCATTGGTGGAACTGAGACTCCAAGAGATCTGTGCCATTCCCAAATTGACATTTGCACTCAGCAGTCCTTGTTCTCCATAATGAAGATTCTTAAAAACGCAAAGATAAAGGGGATATGAAATTTGAGCTGTTCATCAGCTATACATAAAGAACAATGAAGTTAAAGGAAGGCTTATGTTTCAGTCTGGGCTTAATCACTTGCTACTTTTCCTGTCTTCAAACAAGCAGATTCGCAATTTTGAGTCTTAATATCCTCATCTAAAGAAGAAGGTTAATGATATCTCAGTTGAATGAGATTATGGGAAAGCCTTCTGTAGTTTAAAGATGCTCTGTGAATGGGCTCCATCAGCATGCTACACATCCTCTCTGTGGTTCTATCTTATTTAATCTTTTCATTATCTCGAAGACAGGTAGGTCATAACCAACGCATTTGTAGACAACATAAGCCTGGGAAGGAAAGCTGATTTTGTTGAGTGAGGTAATCAGGATACAAAAGGGTATCTGAAGGCTGAACTAAGAGATGAAGACATTCAAGATAAAATTTAACCCCTCTAATCATATACTAGGTGCTATTTTACGCTCTTTGTGCAGATTGCCAATTATCACGGCAACTTTTGGTAGGTAAGCACTATGCATAGTTAACCTCTATAGGTAAGGAAACTGAGTCACAGAGATTTTTCCTCCCCAAATTATTCAGCTAGTAAATGGAGATCGCATCTGAGCCCAGGAAATCTGGGTTCTTTAACTCAACAAAATAGTACCACGTTCAAAAAGACAAAACAGTTTTTGTCCCTATCTATAGAAATACTGTATCTAGGTAAGAATTGGTGAATCTCAGCCAACATCATTTTGGATGGTTCCACAAATTTTAAGTGTTTATAGCCATCCACCAAGAAGCCTTGACGAACTATAGAGCAAGCAGAGAAGAACACATGTAAAGAAATGTTCAGGGGAGGGCTGGGGCTGGGGCTCAGTGGCAGAACACTTGCTTCACACACTTGCATGTGTGAGGCCCCGAGTTCGATTCTCAGCACTGCATGTAAATAAATGAATAAACTAAAGGTCCATCAACAACTAAAAAAAAATAAATCAATAAAAAGAAATGTTTAGGGGAACCCAAAAGTGTTGAGCGTGCAAGAGAAGAAATTTTGTGGTACACTTGTCTTCAAATATTTGCTGTAAGGAAGTCAGAATTAAAGTCTTTTGTGAACTCTAGAGAGAAGATGCAATCTTATGGCGGCAGTTTCTGTTTGACATAACTTCTTGCAGACTTGAGGATGTGCCCAGACCTCTAAGGGGCCTGTGCTAAAAAGTGTTCAAACTGAAAACACTTCCATCAGGAAAGTTGAGCTGTTAGGGAATTTCTACACTGGAGGGGGCACCATTGGATGACTTCTCTCACCCAACCTCAAGATGCCACCACTGTGTTCATTGTGTCCCCTGGTTTGTCCTCAGACACACTCTTTGAGGTTAACTTCAAAGGGTTAATGATGAACTGGGCTTCTGATTTGTTTATTTTATAGACAAAGCAGCCATAGCTGACTAGGGCAGGGGTGGACATCCGAACCAAGCTGGTTTTCTCTTTTGGAATTTGAAACTGGTGTTGGGTCTTTCTAAAGCTGGGAGGCCCTGGAGCTGTGAGCTGGAGCAGCCACACATGCAGTAACCCCACGTTTTGGATGCCGTAGTGGGGGAAATGTCATGAGTCCAGGCACTCCTTTAGCAGCAACAGAAACTGAAAGCACTGGAAGGCAAAGCAAAAGCTGAATAATGCAAATGCGTGGTAGTATGCAGAAATGAATTAACATGACCTAAGGGAGGGAAGGAGAGGGAGCAAGAGATGACTTGGTTGCTTCTTTGGTTTCCACAGGCTTGCAAATTCCTGCATTCCTGTTCCCCAAGCCCAGCTGGAAATGGTGCCTCTGGGTTCACTGTTGATACTCCGAGTTAGATTTCATTATTTTGCTCCAACCAGTCTGAATAAATTTCTATAATTTGCCACCCAGAGTTCTTTGACTTTGGACAATTCTTTTCAGATAGGGCGACTCTTCTTTCTTGGTGTGAAAAACTTGCTTTCGCTGCTTTCAATTGGGCACTTAATAGTGGCAAGTCATTACAGGTACACATTTTCTCCCAAGATATAATGGTTATAATTAAGTGATTCAAAAGTACTTTCATGCAGAAGGGCCAGGGCTATCCAAATGTCAGACTAAATTATAAAGTGAACCGAACTAAAATGCCACAGGATGTAATCATCCATAATTTATGAGTAGCAGGATCAGATCAGTCCATAACATGAGGTAGAATAATTTTTTCATGGTTTCATATGTTTTTGTTTTTAAAATCTATCTGAGTAGCAGTGAAACATTAAGGATAAACAAAATTACAAAAGAGAGAAGCATTCTTACCATATCCCTGGAAGCCCATGTTTCTCGATGGTGTACTGAGGGATGTCATTAGAAGAAGCACTCTTTTATCAGCCTGTGGGAATCTGAGTCGTGAATATTTTAGGTGGGACACTGGTTCTCAGGAGGATCTCATGCTGCTGTGTTTGCCATGGAAGACATGTCATGTATCTTCCAGTAGAGACACCCTCTGAGATGGGGGTGGGTAAAAAAAAAAAAAATCCTCTTAAGTTTTTGGAGCAGACCCCTGCCTGCCGCGAATAATTCCAAACTCAAGGTTATTTGAAATGAATCTAGGTGACAGAAACATTTGCAATCCTGTTGCTGAAAATGTTTGTTTTTGCTGGGCCTCCATGGCAAAGAGGATACAGATCAGTGAGCAAAGAAATAGTTTGCTGAGTTGGCTGGACGTCTCTGATGGAACGTTTGCAGGAAACACGGACCCTGAGTCTTGCTTGTGCACCCCATCTAGGAGTTGCCATGCCAGCTGATGGCATTTCCACTCAGCATTTGTGAGAAACGAGCTGAAGCATTCATCACCTTTAAGGCTCCAGATGGCTTTCTGGGAGTGCTGAAACTTCTAGCCATATTATAAGTTCAGATCAGGTGCAAGATTGCGGCCCTAGACATTTATGGAATAGGTATTTACCAGAAAGCTGACGGTGAAGTCCATTGCATAAAGTAAATTCCAATTTCCCATGGATTTACTTTATAAAACGAGAGACATGTATTCTGGAAAGAAATCTATATCATTTCTGGTGAGGAGATAGTGGAGGTGATCTCCAATGGAATCTAATGGTGGATTCCACGAAACACCCTCATTCACTGATGCCTGCACAAATGGGAGTTCACTTCAGTGCCTCAATTTTCTTGAATGCAATTTCCGGATATCAGGGCTTCTCCCTAAGCACTGGACATCAACTGTCTATTCCATGAACTATACAACTTTCCAGGCTAGGAATTTTCTTATTCTGTACTCATGATTTTAATTCCTTCTTTCTCCTTTGATTTCTCTTCATGATTCTTAATTCTCTTATTTATATTCTTTAACCAAGCTGGACCATGATATTATAAACCAGTTTGAATCTCCCAAAACCTCATAGTTGTGATACTAATATGCAAGTGGAAATCCCAGTGGATATATGGGTCTAGAATACATTATTTTATAATTAAGGAGTAAATCAGGAAGACAAAACCTGAGAGACACAGTTACAATCAACTGAATGAATCTCCCAGATTAGAACTACTATACATATGTGTAAGATATTATCAATGAACTAAAGAAAAATGAGTTGGAATTCATTAAAATAGCATTTTCTTCTTTACAAAATTATGCTTCATTTTCAACACATTGTTTTGAGTCTAAGGAAACACAAGTTATTAATACTCCTGTAATTAGTCAAATTTATCTTTTGGTCACGGTTGGTTTGGGAGGGAGAAGGAACCTGACCTGTGAAAGTTTGTGCTTGAAGCTTCTGTTTTATTAGTATTAAACACAACATTGCTTTGCCTGTGAGGGAAAGTGAATATTTTGAGAAACGAGGAGAAATAACTTCTGATGTTAACTAGATTCCTCAGAGCTATAACACCAAGGTTTCATTTGTTTTTCTGAATTTTAATAAGTAGCATTGGGGTTTGTTCAGCGTCCCTATTTTCAAGTTTTATTATATGCACCTGGTGAGAATGATAAAATGTCTATAGTTCTAGAGGTTTAGCATTTCACAAATTTAGTTAAACTCATTACAATGTACCTAGATATTCCCTGGATCCAGCTTCCCTGTGGGTTATGTCGTGTCCTGTATGTATTTAATGAGGTGCGTTTCTCAGAGTGGACAAACTCTGTCACAGTTGTCTTCTTGGCCCCGCTCATATTCTTGTGACAAAGATATCCTTGGCACCAGGCTGCACTTCCTTTAACTGTTGCTGCATTTATCCAGGGATGGCCATGTGCTGGGCACTGTGCTAAATGCTTTACTTGCATTATCCCAATCAGTGCTCTAACTAATTTATTTCCATGACACAGATGGAGAAATCCAAAGTTCTGCAGGTCAATGAATGTGCTTAAGCCTACACAGCTAGTGGTAATGGCTGAGCCAGAACTTGTAACCATACTGGTCCCTGACGGGGCTCAGACTCGTCATCACTTTTCTCAACTACCTTCTTCCTCACTTGCCATTATTTTTTAACAACCACTTTATAGAGGTATGATTGACATACAAAAACCTGTACAGTTTTAGTGTCTACAACTTGATGAATTTGAAGATACATATACATCCATGAAACCATCATTACAATATATGCAATAAAAAAGTATACTATAGTGAATCCCACCATCATGTACATCCATAAGAATGGAGTCCTAATTAGAATAAGAAATATTTCATGTGTGTATGATTACATCAAAATGAAGTCTACTGTCATCTATAACTAAAAGAGAACCAAAAAAAATGTCTGTCACCTTTAAAAATTTCTTCCCACTCTCCCTATTTATTATGAATTTTATGTGTGTGATAAGAACACCAAAATAAGGTCTAACATCTTACAGCTTAGAACTTTTTTTTTTTTATACCAGGGATTGAACTCAGGGGTCCTCAACCACTGAGCCACATCCCCATCCCTATTTTGTGTTTTATGTAGAGACAGGGTCTCACTGAGTTGCTTAGTGCCTCACCGTTGCTGAGGCTGGCTTTGAACTCGCAATTCTCCTGTCTCAGCCTCCCGAAGTGCTTTGCTGGGATTACAAGTGTGCGCCCCTGCACTCGGCGAGGCTAGCTTTGATCTGCGATCCTCCTGCCTCATCAACCTCCTGAGTGGCTGAGATTATAGGTATGTGCCACGGAGCCGAGCTCCACCCTAGAACATTTTAAGAATACTGTAGGCACTATCTGGTACAGATGATCTTTAAGATTTATTCAACCCATATCATGGAAACATTGTACCCTTTGCCTAATATTTTTATGTTACTCCTTCCTTCCCTGGTACCCCTGGAAACCACCATTCCACTCCGTTTCTATGAAATTGACTGTTTTAGATTCATCGCTTAAGTAGTGTCATGACCAACGTCCTCCAGGCTCATTCATCACTGAAGTAGTATCATGTAGTATTTGTCCTTCTGTGTATGGCTTATTTCACTTGACCAATGTCCTCCAGGCTCATCCATCTTGCCACAAATAGCAGGGTTTCTTTTTCTTTAAAAGCACCAGTATTCATTATGTGTATGTATCACATTTTCTTTATTCATTCATCCATTAGTGGACACTTCGGTTGCTTCTGTATCTTAGCTATGGTAAATAAAGCTGCAGCACACGTGAGGGCATAGAGATCTCTTAAACAGACTGATTTCAGTTCCTTTGGAGACATACCTGGAGTAGAACTGCTGCATCACGTGCTTGTTCAATTTTTAATTTTTTGAGGACCCTCTAGCAGGTGACTACATTTATGCTTAGCCAACAGCATACCACAGTTCCCTTTCTCCACAGTCTCAGGAACATTTGTTCTTTTTTTTTTTTTTTTATGATAGCCATCCTAATTTGGTTGCTACTCAATACCAGGACTATCAGACAACCCCGCATCAAAATGGGAACACTGTCAATGATCAGAATCGACCATTTGATCAAGAAGTTTGTTCAAAGGATTTTTGACAGAGTGTGGACCCTGTTTGAAGATACCAAGAGCATAAAAGGTTTTTATTTTTCTTAACAGACTTCATGATAAGCCTGTTGTGTATCATTGACCTGAGAGAGGACAGTTGCAACCCACAGAGGAACTTCTGTTTTGTGAATATTCCATAAATAACTTAGATGATGAATGGCTCTGCTTATGGAGAATAGAAGTCTATGATATTGCTCCAGACAGAAACACAGTTCTCACCTTTGCTTTCCAAGTATTTCCCAAACTGGCCTGCATCCCTGGATCACCTCCTCATTTTGACCTTTTCATTTAACTTCTATATATCTTTGGGACTTAATATATTCGGGATGTATAACCACAACTCATGGGATATTTTTGCCTAAAGCAGAACAGAGCTATCCATTTCTCTCAGAAATAAATCTTGCTGAACGCCACACTGTAGGTTAGGGCATTTACAAGTCTTTGAAATGAACTCAATCAGAATATGGCAATAAAGGTCATCCCAAGGTGCAGTGACCCTGTCACCACCATGCAGAGGATGGCAAAACTCTGGGGGGCAATGAAGATATTATGTTAGACTGTCAACTCACATAGGACAGTTAAATAACTATAATTTTTGGGAAGGAACAATGGAAATTGAGTGAATTAATTTGCTTATTCAAAAAAATGAGCTTCAAGGAGATTTCTTCTTAGTGACAACGCCTGGAATAGATCCCTTGAGAATGTGGGGCCTCATGGAACAGAGAATCTCAGCTGGGGCTCCATGAACCAACCAGCCTACCCACAGCCCATTCATGTGAATGAGACCACCCAGGACCTCTAACTCCAGCTGCCCTACCAGCTGCCTGTAAAACCACTGTTAACCCACATTCTTTTGAGCAATAAAAATTGTTGTCATTATAAGCCTTTCATTTAGGTATGCTTTTATGTAACAAGAGATAACAATTAGGTATAATGTCAGCCTAATACCCACACAGAAACACACACTTTAAAAATTATAAATGTATCTTGGTGTGGTGATTATCTTCTTATACTTTCATATATTTTTTGATAAACCTGCATTACATTAATGATAAGATTAATAATTAATGATGAAGAATACAGTACTGATTTTAATAAAATGACCATGGCAAACAACTAGTTAATGACTGAATGACTCAATTACTTCCCTTAGGGAGTCCCCAGCACAGTGTGTTTTGGTTATCTGCTGCTGTCTAAGAAACCACTCCAAAACTTAGTAATGGAAGACAACAACTATCTCATTATGTCTGGGATTTTGTGGATCAGGAACACAGGCTGGGCATGGTTAAGGGTTCCTTGAGACTGAGGTCTCAGCTAGGATACTCAAATGGCAGGAGATGGCTGAGAGCAGCCCTGGGGTCACATACCCAGGGCCTTGGTTCTGTCTGGTGGCTGGTTCCTGGCTTCTTCAATATAGTGTGTCTTGTGGAACTCAAACGTTTAAGATGACTTCTTCAGTCACCTTTCTGATACCTGGACTGGGTAGGACAGCAGAAGTCGGCCAGATATCTTTCTCTCTGTTTTCATGGATTCTCCATATGTTTAGTTTGAGTGGCAAGGTAGTCTCAGAGTAGTGAGGTTTTTTTTTACTTGATAACTGGCTCCCCCAAGAACAAATACCCTTGGCTGTGGAAGCAGCAAGAATTTACCATATAGTCTTGGAAGATCTGGAATATCACTTCTGTTACCTTGAGTTGTTCAAGCAAGCCACTGAAGCCATTTCAGATTCAAAGGGAGAAGGGTTACTATGAAATGGGGTTAGTTGCAAAAAATTATGGTTATCTCTAGTCTACAGAGTCTACCTTTTGATCACAAATTATTTAACATATTTTCATTATTCACATGTGCAAAACACACTCACTCTTTTCTAAGAACTCCTAATCATATCTTTTTTGAAATTTTTAATATGTTCTTTTTAGATATTCATGACTATAGAGTGTATTTAGACATATTATACACACATGGAGCATTACTTATTCTAATTAGGATCCCATTCTTGTGCTTGGACATGATGTGGAATTTCACTGGTCGTGTATTCATATATGAGCATAGGAAAGTTATGTCCAAATTATATTTTATTACCACATTGGTCATCAAGAATCTCTTTATAGTAATCAGATCAGGTTGTGGATAAGTCCTCTTGGATGTTAATCTTTGATAATAGCTCCTTGCAAGCAGATTTTTCTTGGTCTGAAGCTGTGTGAACTACAGAAACAAATTGTATATATTTGGGCACATACAATCTACAATGGTAAGAATGCCATTGTGTCACCAAAGTAGACACTTCCCTCCCAAAAGAAGTTGGCAGTCATTCATTCACAGCAGTTCTGAAATTCAGCCGGCCATATGTCATCAATTCTTTCTATTTTGGGGACAGGCATATTCATTGATGAGGCATCTATGCTGCTTCTTGGGAATGATTCTTGCTCTAGAAATTCTTCCCATTAAATCCCAGAGTGATAAGAATCAGGCCTCCCTGGCTTTGAATACTGGCTGTATGTTTACTAGCTATGTGATGCCATGCAAATTACTTTTTCTCCCTCAACCTTGGTTCATCATCTGTTAAAAAAAAAAAAAAGTTTAGAGTAGATTTGGTTATTTTTAGGTAGGGGGCAGGGTGAGAGATACAGATCTAGTTTCATTCTTCTATGTATGGATATAGTTTTCCCAGCACCATTTGTGATAAAGCCTCTCTTTTCCTCAACATATGTTTTGGCATCTTTGTTAGGAATTAAATGACTGTATAGTTTTATCTTGGTCTCTTGTAGTCTCTTCCTTGGTCTCTATGTCTGTTTTTAGACCAATACCATGCTGGTTTTGTTATTGTAGCTTTGTAGCATAATTTGAGATCAGGCATTGTGATTCCTCCAGTCTTGCTCTTATTGCTCAGGATGGCTTTGGGTAATTCTGGGTCTTTTATTCTTTCATATGAACTTTAGGATTTTTTTTCTAGTTCTGTGAAGAACTTCAAGACCTAGAATTTAGGCCTAAAAGAGTGAAACTGCTAAGAGAAAACACAGGGTCAACACTCCAACATATTAGGAGTCCTTAACAGGACTCCTAAAGCTCAAGAAATAAAACCAAGAATCAATAAGTGGGATGACATCAAATAAAAATCTCTGTACAGCAAAGGAAATAAGAGTGTGAAGAGAGAGCCTGCATAATGGAAGAAATTTATGCCAGTTATCTTCCAACAGGAGATTAATATCCAGAATATACAAAGAACTCAAAAAAATCAACACCAAAAGAAACTAATAATCTAATCAATAAATGGGCAAAACATCTAAATAGACACTACTCAAAAGAAGAAATATAAATGGCCAATAAAATACATGAAAAACACATTCAATATCCTAACAATCAGGTATGCAAATCAAAACTACACTGAGATTTCATTTTACCCAGTTAGAATAGCAATCATCAAGAACAC
Source organism: Xerus rutilus (assembly GCA_028644305.1). Classification (NCBI taxonomy): domain Eukaryota; kingdom Metazoa; phylum Chordata; class Mammalia; order Rodentia; family Sciuridae; genus Xerus; species Xerus rutilus. The sequence continues at coordinate 44,539,709 of CM053413.1, forward strand.
AAATAGCCATAATTGCTGGCAAGGATGTGGGGGAAAAAGGTACACTTCAACATTGTTGATGGGACTTCAAATTTGTACAACCACTTTGGAAAGCAGTATGGAGACACTTCAAAAGACTAGGAATGGAACCAGCATATGACCCAGCTATCCACTCTTTGGCATTTATCCAAAAGGATAAAATCAGCACTAGTGATGCATTTATGCTAATGTTTATAGCAACATAATTCATAATATCCAAGTTATGAAATCAGTCTAGAAGCCTATCAATAGACAAATACATAAAGAAAATGTATATTTGTACACACAATGGAGTTCTACTCAACCATAAAGAAGAGTTATGTCATTTGTGGGTAAATGAATGAAACTAGAGAACATACCCAGTGAAATAAGGCAGACTCAGAAAGCCAAGGATCAAATGTTTTCTTTCACAGGCAGAAGCTAGAGAGAAAAAAGGAATAGAAAAAAAGGGAATCTTATGAAAGCAGAATGGAAATCTGTAGAGTAGAAGAGAGTTACCAAAGGGGAAAGATGAGGGGAGGGAATAGGGAAGAACTGGGGAAAGAAGTTGACCAAATTATGCTGTATGCATGTATGAATGTATCACAATTAATTCCCCTTTTATATATAACAATATTGTATCAATTAAAAAATAATAAATAGAAGGAAAGAAGTGGACCAATGCTATGTGCATGTATGAATATCTCCCAATTAATTCTATTTTTATATAACAATAATTTAAAAAGTAATAAATAAAAGGAAGACCAATAGAGTAGAAGAAAGGGATTGAGAGAGGAAGGAGGAGAAGGAAAGGGGAAATATTAGCAATTGAAATGGAGCCAATTATGCTATATGCATTTATGAATATGTGAAAATGAACCCCACTATTTTGTATAACTGTAATGCACTGATAAAAACATTTTAAAAAGTGTAGAGTAATACGTTCTTGCTACCTTGTAATACCTTATTGCTATTAATGTTATTGTGAAGATTAAATAAACTACTGTATGTACTTAACATGACACCTGGCATGTAACAACTTACTTTCACATCTGTATAATATTGTATCAGATTCGTCAGTGCAAAATTGTCACATGCTTTGAGAAGTACACAGAAGCTCCTTGAAACAGAGGCTACTATAGAGAAATCTCCTACTGAATCAAGCAATAAATCAGTGCATGTCCCACATTATTGTTGAACAGTGGACTTCTATTGCAAAAAGGAATTTTTGAGAGAATCTTGTTAGCTTGGTTACCAAAAAAAGAAGAATGAACTCTTTGAAAATGATCATGCCTCGAGGTCACTTGGTAGACGTTATTCTTCAGCCCCCAGGGAACATTGTTTGTTTCATGGTCTGCAATTTGCAGGATAACTTTATGACTTCATCTTCTATAAAGAAGCTATCGTGAGCAGAATCTCAAGTGCCCAGAATGGTACCAAAATTCGATCTGATCTTGCTAAAATGTTCAATCCTGCCATCTGGGCTCAGAGTCGAACAGTTGCTCAGAAGGTTTAGTAGTCTCAAACAGTTGGCTGAGATCTTGAGGATACCATACCATGATAAAAAGATGTAATTAGTGTCCACCACTGAGTGGGGGGCAGGAAAGCAAGCATTGCCCAGCCCTACTAAAAAATGCAATAAAATGCGATCACAAACACCATGTTCAGATGATTGTATCAGGTGACTTAAAGAAAAATTGCACTCTTCTGTAAATATATGCTCACGCATAACAAGAAAATTGAAAAAATAAAGTATTCCAGGTTTCATGCAGATGGGTTTATTATAAGCATACTTTGTCCTCCCTTCTGGAACTCGGTTCAGCAAGACAACGGTAGTCAGCACAAGCAGCAGGCACTGTGAGTGTCACCCTATATGCCAATACTGCATCATCCCCAATCTCTTTGCCATTGACGTGTCCTCTGGCTCTCACTGAGCGGTCACTTCCAACAGCTGGACCTCTGTTTGGAGGGCCATCCACAGACTACTGCTGTCTACTTTGCTGACATGCTCTAAGCACCACAATAGCTGGGAATTCAGATTCCTTTGGGAGCAGCCTCTCCCCAGTGGTTGGCTGGATCAGAGTATACACACTCTGATGAGGACAGCTCTGGGAGGGTCCTCTACAGTCTTCTGACCCCCGCCCTGCAGGATTAGGCCAACATGGCCTTCTGTGGGAGTTGGTGTGGTATGCCACCTGTTTTTCTGGGCCTCCTTTCCCACATGGTTCCACTTCCCCCTGAATCTGATGTTTCCAGAGAACACCTAATAAAAGGCTGGGCTCCTCCTCATGCCACATGTTTCCTGTTCCCCTTGCAGCGCTTCTGTAACTGTGGTGTATTTACCACTGCCTTCACTACCTGCTGGCAGCATGCTTCTTCAGAACAGGATATATTTTAGTCAGCATTTTTGCTACTGTGACTAAAGGATCCAACCAGAATAATTGTAGAGGAGGAAAAGTTCGTTTAGGGGCTCAAGGTTTCAGAAGTCTCAGTCCAAAGACAGCAGGCTCCATTCCTCAGGGCTCGAAGTGAGGAAGGACATCATGGCAGAAGAATGTGGCAGAGGGAAGCAGCTCACATGATGATCAGAGAGCAGAGAGAGACTCCACTTTCCAGATACAAATATATACCCCTAAGCCACACCCCCAGTGCCCACCTCCTCCAGCCACACCCTACCTGCTTTCAGCTACCACGCAGTTAATCCCATCAGGGAATTAATTCACTGATTGGGTTAAGACGCTCATAAGCCAATCATTTCTCCTCTGCACCTTCTTGCATTGTCTCACACATGAGCTTTTGGGGGACGCCTCACATCCAAACTGTAACAGGATGGCACCACATTATCTTTGTAGAGGTTACTTCCTCCACTATGGTTCCTTACATGTTGTAGGCTCAGTGATTTCTTGTAATGTTTCAGAAGTTGTATGTCCCTGATTTTCCCCCACTCCCCCTTGTAACTGTCCAATAAAACTTTAGCAAATTCCTAAAGCTAATCCATCCCATTGCCTGATGATATCCAGTAGTGTCCTTACTTGTCCTTTACTTAACACTGAATGACACTGCTCCAAAGTTTTGTCTCATTTTTAGCACTTGCTTCTTGGACTCAAATTCCATTGCATCTTCAGACTCCTCTGGCTCCCAGAAACTTTGGGAAGAAGACCCTGTCTGTAATCTAGGACCCTGATACTTTTTTTTTTTTTTTGGTAATAGGGATTGAACATAGGGACACTTAACCACTGAGCCATATCCCAGCCCTATGTTATATTTTATTTAGAGACAAGGTCTCGCTGAGTTGCTTAGGTCCTCACTAAATTGCTGAGGCTGGCTTTGAACTCCTGATCTTCCTGCCTCAGCCTCCCAAGCTGCTGGGATTACAGGTGTGTACCACTGTGCCCAGCCTGCTACTTCATTTCTGATGCTAATGATAAGTTCAGTGTCCTGATTAATGAGAGATTCGGTCATATTTAGTTTTTTTATTTTTGAGCTCTCATTCTCCTAATAACTGAAGGGAACTTTTTCCCAAATGATTTAGTTATAACTTGAGAATATTTATATTGTTTGTCATGTTTGAATTATACATGCAGATTGGGTTTCCACTGTAAAAGAAAAGCCAGAACAGCAAAAAAAAAAAAAAAAAAAAAAGAAAGAAAGAAAGAAAAAAAAAGACTAATTGCTGAAATACTTTTTCTTACCCATTCACAATAGACTAATTATTTGGCAACAACCAAATGCATTTGTAAAAAGATTCACCTTCCAAGTGGCCAGTAGCTTTCCAATGATCTCCTGCTGATAATAACTCTGGATGGTGGACATCCAATCAGAATTAATTGCAGCAGACTGGAGTCTGGCAAATGTTAAAATGTCTTTAGTTTTACAGATGAATAGATGCCATGGTTCAGCAGTTCAGCATTATTAGTAAGCTCTGTAAATCTTGAGGGAGACAAGCCAACAAACCATTCTAACCTTTATAAATTAAATGAAAACTAGTGACTTTGCTTGTTGTTTGCAGGAAGAACAAGGATGCAAAATAAGAAAAACAACCTTTTCCCCCCTACCAAAAAAAAATTTAACATATAAAAACTTGCTTTGCCTGAAAAGTAGAAATAAGGCAGTTGGACAAATATAAAATATTCATCAGATGAAGGGGAAATGATCTGATGTGTTTAGAGAGTCAACTGATAGACAAAGAAGAAGGAAACCCCATTTAAAAGGTCAGAATATAATCCAAGAGGTTAGTGGGTGGTATATGGTACCAGGAAGAATTAGTCCCCTAAATCAAGGTGAAGGTCCATAGTTTAATAGTCACGTTTAAACCTCTACAGTACTGAGAGGCTGGAATTTCTACACACCATTGATTCTTCCCATAGATGTTTATGTGGAAAGTGGAACAGCTTTATTATTGAGGGCATATAATAAATTCTCCATGGGTATACTGTCAAAATTTAAAATGATCAGGCTACCAAGACCTTGGGGAAGGCAGAAGGTACAGGGGTAAGGGTGACAGGCATGGGTAGAGAAGAAATGTGAGAGACTTGGGATGAACTAACAGAACATAGCAAGAAAAAGAAATTGCTTTCAAAGAATGTTAAATTAAATCAGGCACAGTGGTGCACGCCTGTAGTCCCAGCGGCTCGGGAGGCTGAGGCAGGAGAATGGCAAGTTCAAAGCCAGCCTGAGCAATTTAGTGAGGCATTCAGCCACTCAGCGAGATCCTGTTTCTAAATGAAGTATGAAAAAAGAGCTGGGAATGTGGCTCAGTGGTTGAGTGCCCCTGGGTTCAATCCCCTGGTACAAAAAAATAAATAAATAAAATAAAATTCCCAAACAAACAAACAAACAAGAACATTAATTGGTAGAATTGATCTGTTACCATTGAGAATGAAGTGTACTTCCTACACACAGCTGTTGACTGTATATAGTCTAGAACATTGTGCTTGAGATCAGAGAGACAATAAAACATTAGTATTCATTTTTTTCTTTCATTTCACATCACTTATTTGCTCTTTATGTATTAGGTATTGTGTTAAATGCTAGAGCAAGCCTGGCCAGTTCTGGTGCTCGTGTGGACACTTGCTCATTGTGCCCGTGACATACATCCCCAATCAATCAATCCAAGATCTGGTGGAGGCTGCTGCAGTGTAATCAGGAAAAAAGGGCTGAGGGCAAGAATGAAATTAAAAGTGTGAACACAGAGAAGTGAATACTTTCAAAAGAACTAAAGAGTTGTAAAAGAGAGAGGAAATTATAAATGGCTGGATTCCGTCTGGGGAGGAAAGTGTCTGGGGCCAAATAAAAAAATGACATCAAGATGTCTACCTTGGACAACTGGGTGAAGAGTAGGGAGGAAGATAATCTAGTTTGAAGTGCTTTGATTTTGAGGTCCCTGTGGGCCATCCAAATGGAAAGGTCTAGTAAAAAACTGGATATTTGAATTTGTGACTTGGATGCATTTGCAAAGCTAAAGAGGAGACAGTGCAGGATTCAAACCCAGATAATGGATCTTAATCCTGGCTCCGTCGGGTACTGAAATGACTTTGGTCAACTTCCTTCATGTGTCTTAACCTTCTCTTTCCTCATCTCTAACCTGGAGATAATAGCAGGACCCACCATAGAGGCAGATCTTGAGGATTAAGTGAATGTTTAGCATGTGTATCATGGGCTGTGTGAACCCTAGATTTTATCATCATTGCCATTACATCTAAACAGTGTAAGTAAATATTTGGAAAATGAAGGAATCAATGAGATCACTCAGAGAAAGCCTACAGAATAAGACAAGAGGAATAAAAATAGAAACCCAAGTTTATCGTCCCTTAAGGGGTTAGTCATCTAGTTGGATGAAAATTCAGATGATTTGAAATAGACTTCAATGAACAAAGAAAGATTCAGATCCAAATAGGAAACTATGATCAGGAACAGAAAAGAAAGTTAGTGTTCCAGATAAAAAGCTTATTGGAGGACCAGATGGGGGGTCATTTAATTCTGAATAAATTAGGTCTTCCTAGAAGGGACAGGTCTATTCAAAAATCAAGTAAGGGCCAGCTAAGCACCCACACTTGGTTAAAAGTAGGCTGCAGGGGCTGGGGTTGTGGCTCAGTGGCAGAGCACTTGCCTAGCATGTGTGAGGCACTGGGTTCAATCCTCAGCACCACATAAAAATAAATAAATAAAATAAAGGTATCATGTCCAAAGAAAGAAAGAAAAAGAAAAAGTAGGATGTGGAAGAGGTTATGGATAAAACGGTGGTTTGGTAGAGTGACGGCAAGCAGCATGGTGACCAAAGCCATCTTTCCCATGACACAGGACATAACATGGGTTCCCATATTTGGTGCTCCTGTAGAAAACATGCTCCTGAAAAGAGGTGTGAGAATCACAGCATGGTGAATCAGATCCTATATTATTAACTGACTCGTCTGACTGGAGAAATGGTGCTTACAAAAGCCAACGCTAGCAATTGCCACCACTAGCAATTGCCACCACCATCTCACATAGCTCTCAAGCCAGAAATCCCCAAAGTCACACTGGATTCCTTTCTTTGTTGTGCCTCTCCCAACCCCCAACACCATGGCTACGGTTCGTTGGCAGTCCTGCAGATTCTTAAGTTTCAAGGACTTTCTCTACCCATTCATTATACATCCTTCATCTCCTACCTGTCACCCTGGCACAGGGCAGCACTTTTTCTCACCTGGGTGGTTGACAGTTGCAGTAGTCTCCCTGCTTCTCTCTGTGAACCATTCACAAAATCAAGCATAAACTTTCCAGTGTATGATAAAATTCAAATTATTATTTTTTTTGTACCAGGGATTGTGCCCAGGAATTCTTCACAGAGCCACATCCCCAGCCCTTTTTTATATTTTATTTAGAGATAAAGATCTCTCTGAATTGCTTAGGCCCTCATGAAGTTGCTAAGGCTGGCTTTGAACTCCTGCCTCAGACTCCCAAGCTGCTGGGATTACAGGCATGTGCCACTGCACACAGCTCACCTTGGTCTTTAAAGGCCCTGATGTTCAGGCCACACCCACAGCAGTTCTACCAAGACTTCTAAGAGTAGAAATTATCGTATATATATATACATATACATACACACACACCACACATATATATGTGTATATTATATATATTTACATATATAATATATATATATTTCTCTTTTTTTTAAATTCAGTACTGGGGGTTGAACCCAGTGCCTCATGACACTACGTTCATGCATGCTAGGTAACCACTCTGCCACTGAGCCACACTCCAGCTCTAGCCACCCATAATTTTAAAAACTCTCAATATGGTTCCAATGCACACCAGGACCAAGAACAGCTGGTTCAGGGAAACTGTATTTGCACAGGCCATTTACCCCACTCCCAGATCCTCTCCCTCTTCCTCCCCTAGGTGCTTTCCAACTCCCTTCTGATCTGAGGTCAAACATCACTTCCTCAGGGAAAGCCTTCTTGCTTCTTTACTCTCTCATGTTCAACTTAGATAAGTCCTTAGTTCCTTACATCTATTATTTTTGGTAGTGGGGATTGAACCTAGGGATTAAACCCAGGGGCTCTTAACCAATGAGCCACTTCCCCACCCTTTTTATATTTTATTTAGAAACAGGGTCTCTCTGAGTTGCTTAGGGCCTTGCTAAGTTACTGAGGCTGGCTTTGAACTCACAGTCCTCCTGCCTCAGCCTCTCAAGCTGCTGGGATTATAGACATGTGCCACTGTGCCCAGCTAAATCTGAATTCATAACTGCAAGATTGTGTATGATGTGACCCCTACTGACCCCTTTCATCTTGTCCTTCCTCCCATCTTCTACTATGCTTTGGCCCCAATGGCCTTCTTACTTAAGCTCACCAAACTCTTTTCTGCCATGCCTACTTCTGTGAAGTGCTTAGATTCTCAGGAGACTGAGACTCTGTGACTTTCATCTCCTCTTCAGGGAGATCACTCTGGATATTCCGTCTATATAACCCCTCTCCTCTGATCACTTTCTAAATTATCTTGTTTAGTTGATTTTATTGTGCTCTTCTGATATTACCCCCTTGATTTATGAATGACCTGTTTGTCATCTCCCCCACTACAATGCAAGATCTATGATAGCCTGATCCAGGGTTGGCTAGCTTAGCCATTAGACACAGTGAACGCTGTACCCAGGATCCGTGATACTTCCAGGTGCCCATGGAAATGTTTTAATTTTAATTTCTTTCCAAATTAGAAAAATTAATAATAATGAATATATAATAGTAAATGCAATCAGATTAAAATTATCTTTATGCTTTGTTTTATTATAAAAATTATTTTTAATTTTTAATATTTAGTATGAAGAAAGGAGCCAATGACAGTCATTGTGCAGTCATGGATAGGACCCTGTCAATCTGATTCAGCACAGTGTCTCTGGCACCTAGAGATGTCAGTGGCACACAGGAGACCATCAAAATCAATGTGTTGTCTGAATAAATGAAATGCCTTGAGAATCTGGGACCTGGGCTAATGTACTCATTTTTTTCATGTGTGCATGTGATGGACAGCTTCTGTTTGTCCCTCTGGACCCACTCTCTGCCCTTCTGTACTTGTCTCTGGTCTAGTGAGGCTAATCTATGCATATATCAATAGCTTCAGGTTGGGTACAGACAGGAGTAGGCACTCTTAGGAACTTTCAGTATGGGAGGACAGTGAGGTCCCAGTATTTGTCCTTGGGATTCCCTACCTGCTCAGTCAAAATGGACTCAATTCTTCCATTGATCTAATAAAAAATAATAATATTGCCAATGATGATGCTACTTGATGCTTGTCGAGACTTTATCTGGTAGCAAAATAGTTGATGGTAGCAAAATAGTATGGCAATATGAGTGACAGCCTGGATTTCACACTTGAACTGTGTAGCACAAAAAAGTTTGCAGACATCATGAGTTTCTTCAAAGGCCTCTCCTGATCTTTTAACATTCAGATCACTCTCTTCTGATGTCTCTGTTCTCTCATGGAGCCCGCAAGACTTTGTCTTTTCTCTTGCTGACAGGTCTAGCTTTGCTAGCTCCTCCTCTGTCAGTGGATTTCTTATGCAACGGTGAAACTTTCTAACATCACTGTCTATAACTTCTTGAAATCCTGAATCTTTTGCAGTATGTATGATTTCATGAGCAACAACTTTACTCTCTGAGTTTCTCCAAACTTACCCCAGTTAGAATGTCATAATGTCGTAAACTTCTGGTATTAAGTGGCCTTTGTTTCTAAAAGCACAACTAGTATACTGCTTTCTGATCTTCCAGAAGGTAAGAATCCACACAACAGGGCTGGGCCTGGGGCTCAGTGGTAGAGCACTTGCCTAGTACGTGTGAGGCACTGGGTTCGATCCTCAGCACCCCATAAAAATAAATAAATAAAATAAAGATATTGTGTCCATCTACAACTAAAAAAACAATCCACACAACACTTCAAAAGCAATTTAGTTTCAATAATTAAAAATGCTTCTTTAATAATAAAAATAGGAAATGGCAAAACCTAAATTCTTCCAATTAGCACACACGATGCGATTCTTGGTTTCTAGGTCTTAAAGGGCATATTCCTGCGTTGTCAGTTGCCCTTGTTTCTTTTATTTCTTTTATTTACATATTTTCTCTAGAAAATCAAAATTCCAAACTATACAAAATGTAAGATCTTGAAGCCATTTCAAAGGGAATCAATGGATAATTAAAGAGTATACATAAATGTACTTTTAAAAGTATATCAAGGTAATGACCTAGAGACATTTGGTTTTAATACATAGCAGTATTAGTCTTAATGGCCAAGTTCGTTATACTAATCAATATATGAATCTCTTGGTGATATGGCAACTGTTTGGAAGTACCTCTCTTATTTTATTAGTGAAATGTGAGATAATTAACTTTACGCATCCATTTTCACATTTATTTTAGACAAAGATGTTTGTCCTATTTCTACGTAGGTTGCAGCTACGTAGGTCAATTCTCTTGATTTCTTTATTTTATTAGGGAGGTCAATGGCAGTCATATTCTAAAATACTCTTAAATTCACTTGCTTTGGTAATCCATAAAAGCTACATCTCGTGCCTACTGGCATATTAATCATGGTCAAACTTAGATAGCTGTTGGCGGCATCAATGTTTAACTGTGATAATTGTTGTTTTCATGATGCTTTTTCTATGGTGTTTGACCTGCACCTCTGATCTGAGAAGGACCAGTTTGACCCTTCCTCTGGTCTGCTTTCCATTCTCCATGCTCAAGAGTTCTCCTGCAGTGTAGTGACACTTATTTTTGCAGGTGCTCAGAGGATTCATCTCTAAGTCATCATCTATCCAATCCTCTAGGTTCAATGTCCCCATTCCTTTCTTCCCCCAATTCTCCATTAAAGAAATCACCAGGTCCTGTTGCTGCTTTCCAAAACAAGAAAGAGAGGAAGATTTCTGACAAGGAGATTTGGAGAGACAGGGCATGTCTAACACTGACCAGTCACGGGGACAGCAGTAGTGGGAGATGAGCAGGTCGAGAAGACTATGCAGGGACTCAAAGTCTTGCTTAGGAAGTTTGATTTTTTTTTTTTCCTCTGTAATCCAAAGGGAGACAATGAAAAACAGCAGCAGCATCTGGAAAGTACAGAATGGGGAATTAGCTTAATTTGTGCAATGATGTAAAGGTAGGGGAGTTTCAGGTGCTAATGAAAGAGTAACTGAAGGAAAGATGGGGACCCAGGGTGGTCAAGTAGGGAAGCTAAAGGTGGAGAGAAGAGTAGCCTGTACCCAAGGAGGAAGAGATGGTACTAGAAATCAGTGTAGAAGCAATGAATAAGCAGGATAAATAAAGGATAGAAGTTGGTGGTCAGAGGGACATTTCAGAGTTGGGGATTTGAGAAGACCCCAGGAGTCAATTATTTAAGGCTCATGGCAAAATACCATTGAAATAGGTGAGGGGAGTAAGCCAGAAGGCTATGGATTTGGAGTGGTTATTATTGGAGATGTTGCTATTGCATTACTGAGGATGTCACACAGGGCAATCTCAGCATTCAGACTGGAAAGGAAATCCTCAGTATATGGAGAAGGTCACCTCTTTGTGCCTCTGTGTTCTCCTCTGTAAAACGGGGGTCATGATGATAATAACTATCACAAGGTTACATGTAATCTTTAGAAAGCATTTGTAAGCAATGAAGTAGGTATAGTGCTCAGAATAGTGCCTAGACCATACTAAGTGCCCAGCCAAGATTAACCATTATATATTTTCTCTGATTTGTGGAAGCAAATCCACAATACAGGGGGGATGAAAAAATAGAAGTTCAATGGAGTACACAAAGCAGAATGAAGGGAAGGCGGGGGATGGGAATAGGAAAGACAGGGGAATGAATCTGACATAACATTCCTATGTGCGCATACGAATTCACCACAGTGAATCTCAAAAGAAGAAAAGAAAAAGACACTATTTCCGATTTTTTTTCACACTTGTGGTAACAGCTTCAAGATATGAATTTTGGGGAGACACAATTTAGTCCATAAAAGGAGAAAGGGTCATTGTGTTCTGCTTTGTAGAACACAATAATTAAAAATGCTTCTTTAATAATAAAAATAGGAAATGGCAAAGCCTAAATTCTTCCAATTAGCACACATGATGCAATTCTTGGTTTCTAGGTCTTAAAGGGCATATTCCCTTTGGTTCCCTTGGTTCTTGACATGAAGGGTAGATTTCTCCAAAACATTATTCTTGATATTTTCTCTGTCTAATGTGCACACATATAAACACATAAATGCGCATGCAAGATCTAGAATGGAAATATCTGGAAGCAGTATGCAGGTAAAATCAATAATCAGTTAATTCAGTAACCTACAAGATGAAAATTGGAGACGTTAAAACTATGAGAAATAAAAAGTGATGTATAAATTTAAAAAAATAATAATAACCATTATAACTCAGAGGAGGAGTATTTACTTGCTTATGAAAACTGGGTATTGAGTCCAGATCCTCCCTCATGTTAGGCAAACATTCTGCCATCTGGGCTACATCCACCAGCACAAAACCCCACCTTTATATAGAATGAGAATCACTGAGAATATAAGGTACATTTCTGGCTATGGATTGAACTTAAAGTCCTCCAGAGGACTTGACCCATGGTCTAGACTATGGAAGACAGTGATAAGAGAGGCAGAGTTGAGATGTACACATGATGGGCTGAAGGGGCTGTTCAGCCTTGGAATTTCAAATGGAACTCTGGAAGGGGAGGGTGGGTGACATGATGTTTGCAGGATCTCACTTGACGGCATGGAGAGTGGAAATGGTTATGACTGGTGCGTCTAGGAGACAGGAGCGTCAGAGTGAGGGTTTACTAGAATGCACTGTCTTGGGTGTTTCGGGCAGCGGAAGACACTGTGGAGCCCCAAGTCATTTATGCAGAAATGATAGATTCAGATGTAAACATCTGTATGCTTTCTGCTTTTGGAATTAGCCCTAAAATTCTTGATTCTAACTGTATCTTTTTTTTTTTTTTTTTTTTGGTACTAGGGATTGAACTCAGGGGCACTAGACCACTGAGCCACATCCCCAGCCCTATTTTGTGTTTTATGTAGAGACAGGGTCTTACTGAGTTTCTTAGCACCTAGCAGTTGCTGAGGCTGGCTTTGAACTCGCAATTCTCCTGTCTCAGCCTCCCTAAGTGCTGGGATTACAGGCTTGCACCACCGTGCCTGGCTTCTAACAGTATCTCGAAAGACATTGAATTTGACTTTGTATTATTGAATTCAGTTTCTAGCTTACTCTTTGGATCTAATCTGGGCTTCCTGGTTGTAACTCCTATTTCATTGGAGAATGATTTGGTGACCGAGCTCCCTTACCCCGCATCTTAGATTCATTTGCCTGGAGACATATCTTAAGAGGTAAGATTGGATGTTGAAGTTTTATTGGGAAGTGATCTTGGGAGACACACGTGTAAGGAGGTGAGGAAGGCAGGATTGGGCAGAGGGAGAAGCTGAGATGAAGTCAGGAAGTCATGCTGTACTTAATAATCCTCAGCCAAACTGATGGGGGCCCTGAATATGGAATGGTCCCTCAGAGTTGTCCAACTGAGGCCACAGAGCCAAATTTTTGTATCCAGTGTTGGCCAGTCTTTGACTGTTGCTCTCTGGGAGTGGGCATAAACATGGGTAAGGTCATTCCCCGAGAATGCAGGAATATCCCAGTGATGGATGTGCTGAGGGCCTTCCTTAGCTGACATTCCCAGCAGATGAGGGGTAGGCGTACCAACTCCAGAGAGCAGTCCTGGATGGACCTCGGCAGCATCTACTACTACATTCTCTTTACCACCCAGTTGACCCTGGTTCCTTTAGAGTACAGTAATATTTGGTGAGAAGGGATGGAGGGGTGGGGGGGGGGGAGAAAGAGAACCAAACAGGGAAGGTAGGAAAAAAACTGAAGTCATATTATACTCCCTTTATGATTTTGCCCACAGATGCCCACAAAGGCAGGGCCATCAGAGAATTAAGGCTGGTGTAACATTGTGGGAATCACCTTGATGGTCCATACAAGAAGGGAAAGGAGGTTGTACAATCTACACTATCTCAATCCTTAACAGTCCACTCACAGGTCATCTTTAATATCTACAAGGTCATGTCCCATTTGGCAGCACTACTGTGAAATTACAAAGAAATTGATCTATGTATCAGATGGATGCTAACAAGGAGGAAAGTGAGCTTTGGGTCATTATTGAGAATTAAGGGGATTATTATGACAAACCTCTGCCTCCTCTAGAGAAGCTACTTTTACAGGAAAAAGTGAAGTGTGGTCTTCCATTGGGAGAAGTTTGTTTTTTTTTTTTTTAAGATAAGAGATTGGTTAAATATTAAATTAAAGGAGACACAGGAAAATTTCTAATTCTGAGTGGTAAAAATATGGCAGGTTCATTCTAATTTATGGAGTATTGGGATGCCTGATATTAAAGTCACGGTTCTCAAATTAATGTCAACAGACTTGCTTGATACATACTTTAGTGAGTGATCTTTTCTACAGCAGGTTTTTTTGTGACTCTTTCTGGGGTGTTCTTTGTGCCAAAAATGTACTTCTTCCATCCTAGGAACCCAAAGATCTCTTTTTCAGAGCAGTTACTTGGATAATTTCCTCCAACAGCCTGGAGAATTGTTGATTCCAAAGCCAAAAAGCAAAAGCCATTGAAGACTCCTGTTCATTCACTGGGAACATTTCTAAGTGATGGCAATTCTCTTTTTCCCTGGAAGAGAATCAAGGAATAGAGAAAATGTGTTAAAGAGACTCTTCAGATATATCCCTCCCCATCTTCATGAAGTGTATATTTTCCTCCAAATATGCTCATTTCCTAAGTTGTAAATTACAGTTAGAAAAAAAATAAATAAATAGAAGCTGGCCTTTCCCAAGTTGATGAGATCATGCCGTCTTTCCTGAGGAAAAATTCCCTGTTCAACGTCTGATTTGCTACTAATGATCATCAGGTCATCCAAGTGCACAGCTGTTGGGTTTCCGTGGCACACACAATGACTGATTAAAATTACCTAGAAAAACCATGGAAGTGGGCTATTACACTGGTGGGAGATTTGTGCCTGGAATGAAGCCGTAGGCATGATAGGAGCTGGTTAGTCAGCCTGCTGTTAATTAGCAAGGGAAATCTCTCCTGTTTTAAATAATTTATATCTGCATTCCAAAGTAAATAATAGAAGGAATTTAATACGGAGGAAGCATAACTGCTTACCAGGAGGTCTTTTCCAAACATAAACTGCCAGCACAGAAAGTATATGGGTTTGAGCAGTTTGCCCCCTGACAAAAAGCTCAGCCTGAATGATCAACTTCTCTGATGAGGTTATTTAACATATAACTAAAATTAGTTCATCTCCTAAACTAGCTATAAAGACAAGGGGGTGCTTTTACATCTTCGGTGAGCAATAGCCTTAGAATTCTTTTGTTTTCGTTCTATATTTTTAGGAAAAGAAAATGCACCTTTGATGTAGATCCTTTGTGTGCTGTGGTTGAAATAGCTGCAAAGCCATTGAAATAAGTATCATTTTACTGAATGGGAAAATTGTAGATTGATTCCATTCATATAAATAATAAATTCTCTGAACATGTAAAATATTTCTTGAGTTGCACTAATACACATTTACATTTATTTTTAATATGAAACAGCTGTTGTACTTTTCATCTTAGGGCATTTTAAAGAAGAAAAGGGTCGGGCACCCACATGAATCACACAACCCCGCTACGTTTCATTATGGACAATATCACATTAATTCCCATCACTCCTGAGTCTGATGGAGAACAGAACTTGCTTCATTTTTAAACCCCTGAAAGTTAACATAGAAACTTTAACATAAGCATTTAAATTATCAACTTGGAATGAGAAAGGGAGTCGGCTCTGATATGCATCAGTCTAGCTGCACCACTCGGAATTTAGGGGCCAGGAAAAGTACAGAATGTACTTACATAAATCAAATCATCCTGGTGAAAAGTTACCATGTAAATCCCCATTTCTCACCTGGCATTCTCATTTGGGTAGGAGAATCGATTTTTCTTAGCAATAGAATAAAGCTACCTGCCTTCTCCTTTTGCTAACAGAATTTCTTTATAATGATGAGAACTAAATTTCAGTCTTCTTCTTTATCATGGCCTTGGGAAATAAAAATCTAGCTGGTTAAATATGGCCAGTGTTTTTCATTATAATTTGATAACCTCCATTCCACATGTGTAACAATAACTGAACCTAGAATTTTTTTTTCAGACATCTCAGCTGAAAATCAAATTAATTTTCAGTTGACACAGATTTGTGACTTCATATTTTCAGTGGAATTTTAAGAAGACACTTTTGTCCTCTCTTTCCTGATTGTATGCTTTGGCACTAAAGCCTAGTGGGGAAAAAAAATTGCATTTTAGAATCAGATATATGTAGCTTAAAATTTTGACTTTGCTTTCTAACTGCTTCATGGACTTTGACAAGCTAAATGAACTCTCTGAGCTCCAGGGTCTTAGTTTTTTAAATGAGAATACTAATCATTGCTTTCCAAGATCATTATAAGTGTTGAAGGAGATAATCTGAGTAAAAATACCAGCCACGGGACCTAGAATTCAGTGAAAGCTCTCAGGTGGTGGTCATCCCTCTCCCTCTCCCTTTCCTTTCCCCTCATTTTCTAGCTCAAAAACAGTGCCTTGCCAATTGTCAAGGACTTAAGGTGAGAAGGGATGGAGGGAAAGAGAGAGAGAGGAGACCAAACAGGGAAGGTAGGAAAAAAACTGAAGTCATATTATACTCAACTGCAGGCTGAGTGTCTCCCATAGTTTTGTAAATTGCTGTGAGACATCTTCCCACAGAAGACTATGGACGTCATCAGCATCACTGTTTGTATAGAAATGTCATTCCCAGGCTCAGCATGGCACATCATGTGCTGAATGTAAGTCACAGATGACAACCTAGAAGCAGGGGGATCCTGAAGTTCTGGGATATTAGAGAGCACAACACCATCCTTATTACGGTTTAGATATGAGGTCGTCCTCGAAAGCTCATGTGTGAGACGATACAAGAGAGTTTAGAGGTGAAATGACTGGGTTCTGAGAGTCTTAATGTAATCAGTGAATTAATCCACTTGAATGAATCAACTGGGTGGTCACTATAGGCAGGTAGGGTGTGGTCAGAGAGGTAGATCACCGGGGGGCATGCCTTTGGGGTACATGTTTTGTCCCTGGTGAGTGGAGCTCTCTCTCTCTCTTTCTCGGCTTCCTGGTGGCCATGTCCTTTGCTGCTTTGCTCCTCCACACTCTTCCGCCATGATGTTTTAATTACCTCTGTCTCAGAGCAAAGGAGTCGGCCATCTATGGACTGAGACCTCTGAATGCATGAGCTCCAAGTAAATGCCCTCTTTTAAAATTGATCTTGTCAAGTCTTTTGGTCACAGTGGAGAAAAACCTGATTAAAACAAACCTGATTATTACCCATTCTGAGGGTAGAGTTTCTGAGTCTCCTTTAGAGTTCCCAGGAGCCGGACTTGGAAAGTCCTGTGACTGACAACCAAATAAAAGAGTAACAATCTGCCTGCCTGGGGCATGGCTCTGGTCAAAACCAGAATATTCAGACTTCACAGCATCAAGAACATATGCCAACATTCGATGGCTAAAAATATTTTATTCTTAAAAATGACTGTACAGTGCAAGGAGAATTCCCCATTTTATCATCTTGATTCTCAAAACTCTTAGGCACTGAGGATTAAATGTCTAATTTTATGAATAGGATAAAAGCAGCTAAGTGCAATGAAACCATCACAGAATTCTCAGTTTTTCTGTAGTGGGAAGTGGTGTGTAGAAATTGCAAGTTTGGACTCTAGAATCATACCTTTGCTCAAACCCCAGCCCTATCACTTCCTCTCTGAGTGTCCTTGAGCACATTGATTATATGACTTGCCTGAACTTTAATTTTTCTTAAAAAAGAGTAATAATTCTATAAGATTGCTCTGGATATTCAATGAGATAGGTAATGGGCTGGTTGTTTAAGCCAAAACCTAGGAGTCTTTCTCTGCCCTCAAACTCTTCATTTGTCATCCTTCTTTCTAAACTTCCAAACCTACTCCTCCTCATCTCAACAAAAGGTACCTGGGTTAGTCAGATTCTCACTGCTTTGACCAAAATACTTATGTTACAGTTTAGATATGAAGTGTCCCCCAAAAGCTCAAGTGTGAGATGATGCTAGAATGTTCAGAGATGAAATGATTAGGTTATGACTGATATAATCTAATCAATGAATTTCTCCCCTGATAGGGATTAACTGGGTAGTAACTAGAGGCAGGTAGGGTATGGCTGGAGGAAGTGGGTCTTTGTGGGTGTGCATTTAGGGGTTATATTTCGTCCCTGGTGAGTGGAGTCTCTCTTCTTCATTACCATGTCCAAGCTGCTTTCCTCCTCCATACCCTTCTGTCATGATGCCTTACCTTGGGCCCAGAGCAATGGAGTCAGCTGTCTATGGACTGAGACCTCTGAAATGGTGAATGCCAAATAAACTCTTCCTCCTCTAAAATTGTTCTTGGTATGTCTTTTGGACACAGGGACAAAAAGCTGACTAAAACGACATGAAGGAGGAAAAGTTTATTTTGGCTCCTGGTTTCAAAGGTCTCAGCCTATGGTTGGCTGGCTCCATTGTTCTGGGCCTGAGATGAGGCAGAACATCATGTTAGAAGGGCATGATATGAGAAAGCTGCTCAGCTCATGGAAGCTGGGAAGCAGAGGGGTAGGAGGAGTGGGAGAGAAGGGAGGAGAAAGATCTAGAAAGAAGATAAACCCTTCCAAGGCATACCGCCAATGACCTACTTCCTTCAACTTGGTCTCACCTCTCAGGTATCCATTCAGTCATCAAGGGATTAATCCATCCATGAGGTCCAGTCCCTCAGGATTCAATCACTGCCCCAAAGCTCCACCTCTAAATACCTGAGCCTCTGGGGGACCTTGCAGATCCAAATCGTAACAGTAGCCCTCCCATCCATTCATTGTTCAGATCAGTAATTAAGTGTCATCCTTAATTCCCCTTTGCCCTATTATCCTCTTCTCCCTACTCCAACCCACAAGTCTCTCAATTTTGCCTCCAAAATATTTTTGAAATCTGTTTACTGGTCTCCATTTCTGCCTTCAACTCCCATGATATCACTGGGTGACTACAGTAGCTTCTAATTTTGCTCATGCCCCCTAAAGTATATTTTCCACATTGCAGCCAGAGTGATTGTATTAGTCAAGGTTCTCTAGAGGAAGAGAATCAACAGGAAGTACGAATTATAACAGGGGGACTTATTCGGTGGCTTACACAACCAGATGCTGGATAGTCCACAATGGCTGTCTGAGGGCTAAAGAGCTGGCAGAACCAGTAGCTGCATAGTCCAAAAGGCTGAAGCCCCAGAACAAGAGGGATCAATGGTGCTACCCTAATCCGAGACAAAGGGCTTCTGGAGTATAGAGTGAAGAAGTGAGAGTCTGATGTCCTCAGAGGATCGCAGCAGCAATGGAGAACCTGTTCAAGAAGAATCACGCTTTCATCTGCTGCTGCTTCCTTGTTTTTCCAACTTTTATTCCATCCAAGCCATCATCCTATTGGTAGATGCTGCCCACGCTTAGGAAAGTTCTCCATTTCATTTGGCTATCCCACATGCCAATCATTCCTAGACAGATCCTCACCGACACACCCACAATCCCTTTAATCCTTGGCATCTCTTCATCCAATCAAGTTGACAACTCAAATAAACCATTACAGTGACATTTCAGAAATATGTCATATCCTGTGACTCTAGTGTTTTTCATTGCTTCTTACGGCACATGCACTAGAATCCAAACAGATTCTCGTTATGGTTGTGGCCACCATTTAGACCAATCAGACCATATGCTACCTCCTACCCTGTTTCCTCTTGTTCCCCACCCCAACGAACTGATCATCTCAGAGCTTTGAATGTGCTGCTTCCTCTGGTTGGAATGATTCCTCTCTCATCTTTAGAATTTAGAATCAAAAAGCAAACGTCAATAACATACAACCTCATAGAGGCCTTCCGTGGTTTCCTATCTGATGTAGATCCATGCCCCAGTCATTGTAAAATTACAAAAAAAGAGTGTTTTAAAAATAACTGTATTAATTAAGATTAAATAGAACTAAATTCAACTTTCACTATTTGTGGAACATACTTTGTTCATGTATGGAATATACTATTTTCTGCCTTGATTGGTTGTATCATGCTTTTCAAGTGATGATATGTAGAGACCAAGGTGTCTCTGGATGTGATTCAGGATGTTACAGTGCTGTGAGGTATCAGGCAGGAGATGCTAAGTCAGCTAGAATGCAGGACTTTGGCCTTCTATTTCAACCAGAAAGCTGCATTTTCTTCTGTTTTACGTGGTGAAGTTCTGTAGGAGATTACTTTTGACAAAAGTTTAAAAACTACGATTCTCTTTACCCTTGTTAAATTTTCTGCTCAGATCCTGTAAGGACAGGATTTATTTCTGATTCATTTTTCCATCTCCATATTACCTGGTCCAGCAGAAGACACTCAAACATTTCTGATTGGTTGAATGAAGGAGTTAAGCTTGGGATACTTGGCCTAGCGTCCTGGCTCTGCACTGAATAATGCTAAGCACAGTTATTGAACCTCTTTTGCAGTGAGATTGCTGACTAGTCAGAGTAGAAGCCTTTCCCAACATCCTCATCACTGTCAGTGTTAGCATATATGTAGTTGATGGCTTTTGCTTCTCGGTGAATTATTCGCATCAATTATTTGAGTTTTGATTTACAGTTTATCTTACCTTTTCTAATCTGTTTACACTTCCTAACAACCTTCCATTCATCCAGTTCTCCCTCCAGGGAGTTTAACCAGATTGGCCAATTAGCACTTCCTTTTTAACAAATACATAAATATTTCACTCTAATCAAGTATGGAGGACACATTGCAGAGATGAGATAAATCAGAACTTCCTTATAGATTTTCTTCACCTGGAGTGAGCGCATCCCTTGAAGCAATTACATCAATAATAATAATGCACGCACAGGCATATATTCATATTTCTCTCTCTACTGGGAGCTTTGATTTCTCCTTGGAGTCAAGGACTGTCCTCCCGTGAGATTTCTCAATCTGCTGGGAGGGCTATGTTGTTTAATACTTTTAATACATGACGAATCTTGGCAAAGAGTGGGTTTAGACAAAATCATGATGTCCCATATCTGTTCCCATGCCTAAGCTATGTTAGAATTGTTATCTAACAATTGATATCTATGTTAGATATTTATTGTTATCATATACCCTGAGAGAGAGAACTTGATTGACCATCTTTCCATATTCCATGTAGTTCAGACATCTCTGCTAATTAACTATTTAAATACAGTGGGTATTGATTCTAAGCACAATCGCTATATTAAAGGGTTAGTTTATTCTAAATAATGAGTATCACATTTTACTCCTAAGTTCTTTTATTTATAGAGATGCTCACCGTGTCTCTTAATGAATTAGTGGTTTTGCTGGGACATTAACTTGTCTTTGTTTAACTGAGGAACAATAATCAAGTTGGCTTTTGATGTACGAGTAATTTATAGCTGTGCAGGAGATGGTAACAGCATTAAACTGTGATGTTCTTTTGTCAAGAATAATTCCAATGTAATATTTCAATTTACTTTTCACTAAATCATTCAATTTGGATTTAAAAGGCAGTCAATATAGGTTAATAAAACAGTGTCAACCCATCACTAATGAACTGTTCTTGTAGAGTAACACTGCCCTTACCATGAATTGTCTTAGACTGACATCCCACTACTCCGGGTGCCAGCGAAGAAAATTTGTGAATGGCCACTGGTGCCATATACTAAGGGATGCTAAATATGGATGTCTTGAATGGCCATCTACTATTTATTCTGTCTGTGTCAATGCCCTGGTGTGTGGAGACACAACATTTAATTAAGACACAGCATATAATATAGTAAGATAGTCATGAAACTAGCTAATGACAGTACAAGGGTGGAAATAACTACCCTTGAAAGTCTAGACAAGATGTGACAGGAATCCAGAGGGAGGAGAGCTTTGTTTCCTTTGGGGGTTGAGAAAGGCTTTACAGATGGCATGGCATTGTAACAAGACATAAGATCACTGAGGAGGGTAGAACATTGTTAGCACTGTATTGGCTTTCTATTGCTGCTATAACAAAAGACCTAAAACTCAGTAGTTTAAACAGTACCCATTTATTATCTCAGACTTTCCATGGATCAGAAATGTAGCAACTGAACATGACTCAGTTGATTTTTTCTTAGGTTTTCATCAGGACAAAAATCTAGATATCATAAATACTGAGTTGCTCTTTGGAGACTCTAGGGAAGAATCCACTTTTAAGTTCATTTAGGTTACTGACTGGGTTGCAGGGTCAGGTTTCACTTTCCTTCCTAGCTATGAGCTTGGAGACTCTCTCACCTCCTTAAGGTCCCTCTATCCCCCATCCAATTACCTTTTCATCCTAAATCTCTGCTTTCTTCTATTGCATCTCTCTGACTTAGCCAAAGAGAGCTCTGGGCTTTAAAGGGCTCATTGGATTGAAATAGCCCAGCCAGATAGGTTCAAGATAATCTCTCTATCTTTAAGTCACAACCTATATTATACTTGCAAATGTCTATACATATAAAGACTTTTGCTCTGTAATGTAATCTATCCACAGGTTCTAGGAATCAGGGAATGGATCTATTTAGAGGCCATTATGCCTAACACAAAAAGGGAGACTTTTGACAACTGAAGAGCTCCTCAAGGCAGGGGTGAGGAGTCAGGTATGTGCAGAGGGAGGGGAGAGGAGATGGAACCGGGGAGGCAAAATTGGTCACCCACTTCCATGTATTCCCATAACACTTTACTAACTCCATTAAGGGTAAATTCAGATATATTGAGTTCTCTTCACATTTGCCTCTTGAGGCCAGAGACCCTAAGACAGGGCTCCACCTGTCTTAACTAAATGCTGCTTGACTGCAGTTGACCATCTCAGAGCTGTTTACAGTAAATTTATGGCATTCAACAGGACTAGATCTAATTGTATAAAAGCTTGGGGTTAAATATGGCAGTTGTACTTTGGAAATCAACTGCACTGGACTGTGGTTGATCTACTTCATATAACCTTTCTGAGGCTCAGTATCCTCACTTGCAAAATGGGGATGGAAAAATGCATAGGGTTGTGTAGATTAACTGGGAGCATGTAGGTAAGTGCTTGGTACTTAATTATCAACTTAATCATGAATGAATATGAGTTCTCAATCCTTTCTCAGAATGATTGTAGTCCCTGTTAGCCAACTAAATTAACGAGTATTGGTTGCACTGAGGTAATTTACACATATCTGAAATAAGAACAAATAGAAATACAGTGGCAATTGGGCCTCGACTGGCAGGATACACTGCCACTCCCATTGGCCCCCCCTTTTCCCCACTCTTCCTCCCCCATTAAGCAGGTACCCCTCTCTCCAGGCTGGAAAGATGTGGAACAGACTCAGTGTTGGTGTTCCTCCTCTAACCTGAGGGATTCCCTGCTCCAGCCTGAAATGATCACTTCTCTTCTAGAACTTTTGACTTTTGATCAGCAATCGGTCATATGCTGCCTTGTGATATTTCTTCTTTTGTTGTTTAACTGTTCAAATGATTCTATCTTATCTCCTAAACTGCTTTATGGGCTTCTATTCATGGATGCAAACACATTTTTTGAGTATCTTCTATGTTTTAGGTCCTGGAGAGGTAATGGGATTGGAATAGAAGCAGTTCAGTTCTTCGAGTTGACCATCTGGTGTGGAAGATTATCAGCTATGATCATCAATCGTGATCAGTGTGGCATGATGTGACCAAGGACAGAAAGGTGTTTGTAGGCACCCAAATAATAAGAACCCAAAGCAAAAGTGTGTGTGTGTGTGTGTGTGTATGTATATATATATATATAGTAGTCCATAGTATATTGAACTAAGGAAGTACTCAATAAATATTTGAGATTGAAATTGTTTACAATTTTACCCGGAACTTGGAAACCCAATACAGTTGAAAATAGGCAATGTGTGGGTTGGTATTTCTCAACTTAAAGTCAGGCTCCAACAGATATCTGCAGGAACTCATGGAGACCGATGACCTCTCCCTGTTCCCAGTTTTGTACTGTCTGAGCTGCCCTTCCCAGGGATTGCCCATGTCTGCCTGTCCATGATCCCCTTCTTGCCTTGACAATGGCTTAACCCAATGACCTGAATCCAAATATGTACATGAGGAGTTACCCATGTCCTTATTTACCTCCTTATTTTTGTTGCCTGATTCTCCTGTTTTTTATCTTCATTTTCTTTGCTGGTATTGACTTTAAAAATTTAGACCTGGCCAGGTGCTGTGGCTCATGCCTGTGATCCTAGCGACCCAGGAGGCTGAGGCAGGAGAGTAACAAGTTCAATACCAACCTCAGCAACTTAGCGAGACCCTGTATCAAAATTTTTAAAAATTATTAAAAAGGGCTGGGGATGTGGCTCAGTGGTTAAGTGCCCTTGGGTTCAATCCCTGGTACCAAAAAAAAAAAAAAAAAAAAAAGCTTGTCTTGATTTGTTTGGCAGGAACCACTGAAATAAGGGCAAGCTATTTTTGCTCTTTCTTCTTGGTTACAGTGAAATTCTGATTGTTTTGTGAAGGATTGAGGGAGAGGTCATTGGCATCTTCAGAGGGCCACAGATGGACACGTTTGCAGGCCATGATACCCCAACAGAAGGCTTTTATATATGATGCTCATTTCATATTATGGATCTCCCAGAGGCATCCCCCAAAACTTTCACTCTTTCCCCTTGAGACCCAGAAGGCCTTCCACATAGATCCAAGGACAGCGTGCCTTCCAGCTCCCCTCTAACCAGCAAGTGCTCTTTAGAAGCAGCTGACGAGGGGGGAGGAGAGAATTATGTTACTCTGATCTTTTGCTCTTGACAACCTTCCTTAGGTGTGATGAAATATAAAAAGTATAAACCATGATTCAGTATTAAACCTGAAAGAGAAACGACACCAAGATTCATAAATTAATGTTGAATATATTTTCTGCAGTGATTGCAGGATTAGGGAGAGTCACTCACCTGTAGTTAGCAATGACAAATGATCTTGGAAGAATCATGTTATTCAGTTTTCTGTAACAATATCAAGAAAAAACATTAAAAAATACTTTCTAAAATCATGAATGTAACATTTGGTAAAGTGGGCTTTTTTCCCGTGCCTTTTTAAAACAATCACATAATTACCTGAACTTCTTGACATACTAATTAACTCTGATTTAAAACAGCCATTATTTTTAGAGTTAAGCTTAGTGAACATTGTCTAATATTATTATGCGACCATTAATATGACTAGGGAAAAATGAGATAAGAAAAAGAAGAAGGCAGTAATTAAGATGAATAATTTGGTAACAAAGTTGAACTAAAGCAGGTTGGTGACTCTTTAGCATGTGATAATGTACGTTATTAGAATAATTTATCTTTCATACTAAAGGACTTTACTTATTCCCAGGCCCCTCTATGTTAGATTTTTGTTTTTATAGTTATTGGTAAATGGCGTGAGAGATTTCAAAAGGAGTCCAGAGAACTTATTACTCGGCAAGTTCAGGAATTTTGATCCCTGCATGTTTTTGTGAAATTGAACATTTGGTATTTTACTGATTGGTCATAAGTGGGGGTGGAGGTCAGAAGGCACTCAATGGTGGGAGGGATATTTTTGGTAGTCTAAAATAGAATCCAAGGCAAAGTCTTTTTTTTTTTCTTTTTTCTTTTCTTAAGTGTGAGCAACAAGCTATGAGTCATTTCAGGACCATACTGTTGGAAGTCAATAAAATCATGAACCCTTGCCATGACTGAAATCAACATTCGTCACTTACTTGACAAGAAGTACATTTCTCATTTCTTGTACTGAGGACACCTTTCCTAACATTAAAGAAGAAATCAAATAATCTGGGTATTTTCTTTGTGTGTTCTACCTTGTGGACATAGATATGGATGTAAAATCATTCATTTATTCAATAAATTTGTTCATTCACTAGATTAGAGTCTATTAAGTGGTAGGCATTGTTTGAAGTGCCAGAGATTCACCAAGGGATAAGACAGACAAAATTCCTACACTCAGGAAGCCTTCCTTCTAATAACTAGAATCAAAAAAATAAATCAGTAAACACAAACAACAAAATATCAGATGGTTAAAAAGTACTGTGAAGCAAAAAACAGAATGTCATGGAGAGTGAGAGGAAACCAGCTTCAGATAGTGACTCTAGGAAGGCAAGCCTGAGGTGGAGTTTAGGCCAAGACCTAAATAAAATGAATAAATTGTGTATTAGTCAGTTTTTTGTTACTATGAAAAATGTCAACTTTATAAATAAATCAACTTATATAGAATAAAAGGTTTATTTGGCTCATGATTTTGGAGGTCTCAGTCAATGCCCTGTTGCTTTATGACTGTGGTCGCCCATCATGATGGGAGTGTATGGTGGGGAAAATTGATTGGCTTATGGCTGGGAAAGGAAAGGAAGAGAGTAAGAGATCAATATCCTACAATTTCCTTCAAGAGCACCCCCACAGTGACCTCAAACCTCGCACTCAGCCCCACCTCTCAAAGGGTCCACAATCTTCTAATAGTCCCAAGCTGAGGACCAAGTTTTTAATACACAGAACTTTGGGGGACTATTTCAGTTTCAAGAGGCAGGCTCAGGGGCAGAATACCCCAGGTGGAGGGCAGGCATGACCTTGGTGTGTTCAAAGAGCAGAGAAGAGCAAAAAGGCCAGCACCCTTTACGTGAGGTGTGGTGGCTCAGGTTGAGATCTCAGAGAAAGCAGGGCAGATGGTGTAACCCTTCTTGGCATGGACAGGACGTGGACTAAGTTCATGGAAAGCGGAGCATGGTATGAACCGACAGCTATGATCAAAAACTGTGTCTGCTGGGAAGAACTAGTTAGGAGACTAAGGTGGCAGCCTGCACTAAAGAAATTGGAATGGAGAGGGAGCGAGATGGAGGGTTAGGATGTACTTTAGAGCCAGTTAATGATTCTTGCTCATGACGTGAATGTCGGATGAGAGAAAGAGAGAAGTCAAGGGTGGTGGGCTTTAAGGTTTTGGCTCAAACAACAGTGTGTAGTGCTTGTTATGGAAATGGGGGTGCTGGGGGAAGAGCGGTATTACTTGAAGGAGCAAAGTAGGTAGAAATAGAGTTTTGAACATATTAAGTTTCAAAGACTTTTTAGGCATCTAATCACTTGTAAAGCTTTTTGAACTGGATTCTCAGACTACCTTTATCTTTTAGGAATAGATTGGTTTTAGCTAACAGCAAGCGTAAACAAATAAGGGCTGACTTTCTTCATTAAAGTCTCCTACAGAGAAAGGCGGCACAGAGCGGATACTCAACTATGCCATCACAGACTCGGGTTCTTTGTAGTTCTCTATTACATCATCCTTAGTAAGTTGATCATTACCTCTCGTTATGAGATAGTGGCTGTGGCCCCAGACCCCAGTGTCTGCATTTAAGTTGCTTAAGTCAGGAAGAAGTAGCAAGAGTGGTGCCAGAAACATTTATCATTTTGTAATCAGGAGAGCAAAAGCATTTGACTTTTGTTTTGGGGTAGGATCGGGTTATTTCACTCAGCATGATAGTCTTCAGATCCATTCATTTACTGGCAAATGTCATAAAGTCATTCTTCTTTATGGCTGAGTAATATTTCATTGTGCATACAGACCACATTTTCTTTAGCCATTCATCTGTTGAAGGGCACCTAGGTTGGTTCCATAGCTTAGCTATTGCGAATTGAGCTGCTATAAACATTGATGTGGCTGCATCACTAGTATGCTGATTTTAAGTTCTTTGGATATATATAGAGGAGTGGGATAACTGGGTCAAATGGTGGTTCCATTCCTAGTTTTTTGAGGAATCTCTACACTGCTGTCATGTATAGTGAAAAAGAACCAAAAAATAAGTAAATTAAAAAGAGAGTGAAAATTTTCTTAGCCGTTTTTGTTAGAGGCTCCTATATATTCTCATTGACTAGAACTTTGTCACCGCTACCTGCAAGAGAATATTTAGCTGAATCCCAGTACAAAATTGGGGTTATGTTAGCTAGAAAGAGGGGGCACTTCACATTGGATAGGCAATTATCAATATCTTCCACCCTACAAGATGTTGATTTAGAAGGCCCAAGTCTGGGAAGATGGTACTTGTATTCTAAAACAAGCTGGGATTGGATAATAGCTAATGTAGACAAAGAGCATAGATCACGAATGGACTGAGCAGGGATTCCTGTTCCTCTTCAATTCTTAAAAAATACTTTCTGTTCCACCATTAACCTAATGACAGATTAACAGAGCAGTAACTGTGGGCCACCCTGTCTTAGGAGACCGCCCTTAAAGCATCTCTCCCTGGCATAAATTAGCTTATTAAATTTTAATAATGAGAGGTCCCTTCACTTTCTAAATTTCTTATTTTCCTTTATTTGGAGACCTATGCATTCTTGAGGTCAGGATGATTCTTGAAACTTAGCTTTCTCCAGTCACCAGGTGAGATCATTGTTTCTGTTCCCGCGTTGACCCCTCCAGCTTTCTCCGTGAGGCCCGTCACATGGATCAGAACAAGAATAGTTGGCAGCCCCCGTTATCTTGAGCTTGGGGATAATGCAATGTGTCACTCCCCATTATGAAAATTGTCATTAATTATTAACAGGAACATCTTTGACATAATGGATTGTCTACATTGTCACTGCCAAGAATGGGATGGTGATTAATGGAGATCCCTTGGAAGGAACACAGCAAAGCGCCGTGAGGGAAAGGAAGCTCAGGAGGTTAGAAAAAAGGCAGAACATCTACTACTTTGGATTCTTTCTCCCTGAACACATGCACACACACACCCAGCTTAAAAAACCGGTCATTTACCAAGTTGAAAAATGAAATTAATTTTTTAAAAAAAATTCCAGGCAACAGTTTGCTTCTCTGTTGTCATCTGGTCCGATAAGCCTGGTGTTCCACAGACAGCCTGCCTTACGACAGTTAATCTTTGGAGCGATCTGCTTCCCTTTGGTACTGTTGTCCATGCTTTGAGGGCAACCTTTTCTAAGTGTCTAGGTCTTCCCTGGAAGCATGCTGTGCCCTGGAACTTCCCCCACTTGCACCTATTGGATGCATTAGAACAAAAAGTCTGGAGGGAAGCAGTCTAGAGGCAGTGTAGAGGCTTAGTCATGCTATCAGAACCCAGCCTCCTAGACTCTGCTTCGCCCTTTTTAGCTCACTTGGCTTACTGTCTCAGAGTTGGAACTACAGTTACAATACGGATGCTATGTCTCCAAACACCTCGTCCACATTCAGAATGGAAAAGACAGAGAGGATGGTGCCAGTAGTATCTATTTCCTTCTTTTTAGTCAAGAAAAAATATTCCCCAGAAATTACCAGACTGTAAGGAAATCTGTGAAAAGGTATTTGGTTTGGTAGAATTGGAGTTCCAGAAGCTAGAACAAAGCAGAGAATAGACAGAAGTCTACCCTTACCTGGATGATGAATGTATCTGTGGCCATGAGTATGGGTGAGGAAGGAAGGTGCAGACAGGTAGCAAGTGAGTGTTCCTGCATAGACGCACATCACAGCGGGACGTGAGACCTAAAGGCAGACTGAGAGGGATGTGGGTGGGTCCTTTCAAGTCAGACCCATGAAATTCTGCTATAAGGTCTCATCTGCCTCTGTGACTTTATATTCTGTGAACTCTGACAATAAAATGGTAGCTCCTAGCCGAGCGCAGTGGCACACGCCTATAATCCCAGCACTTAGGGAGGCTGAGACAGGAGAATCGCGAGTTCAAAGCCAGCCTCAGCAACAGCGAGGCGCTAAGCAACTCAGTGAGACCCTGTCTCTACATAAAACACAAAATAGGGCTGGGGATGTGGCTCAGTGGTCGAGTGCCCTTGAGTTCAATCTGCGGTACCAAAAAAAAAATAAAAAAATGATAACTCCTGTTCAGGTTCTTTGGGAGAGAGATCACACTCCAAGCAAAGGTAAGAAAGATATATCCGATCTCAGAGTATAACACTTGCTCCTAGAGGCCCATAGTTGAGGTATGAGGTGTCCACCAAAATCTCATGTGTGAGACAACACAAGAATTTCAGAAGTGAAATGATCAGATTATGAAAGCTATAACATCATCAGTGGATTAATCCACCTCTGTGGATTAACTGGGTAGTAATAGTAACCATAGGCAGGTAGGGTGTAGCTGGAGGAAGGGCACCAGAGGCCCACCTTTGGAGTTGATATTTTGTCCCTGGTGAATGGAGTTCTCTTTCTCTGCTTCCTGGTTGCTTTGACCTGAACTGCTTTCTTCCTCCAGGCCCTTTGGCCGTGATGTTCTGCTTCACCTTGAGGCAACTTACTATGGAGTTGGCCAATCATGGATTAAACCTCTGAAACCATGAGCCCAGATAAACTTTTCTTCTTCTATGTTGTTTAGTCAGGTCTTTTGGTCATGGCGACAAAAAAGCTGACTAAAGCAATTAATAATATTTTGTCATAAGATGTCAAAAGAGTATGAATAGAGTCATTTTGGCTCCAATAAAAATTGCCCCATGTTCACAAAAACACTGACATTCTTTCCTATGGATTAATGGTTATGTATTCTTGTTTTTCACCTCCTTAACCTCATTTTAAAAACTGGTATTATTTATTTAAAATAATATCTGCCTTTTAAAATCACAATAGATCTTCTCTGTTTTCTTCTTTTTGTTGTATTAAAAAATTGGAGCTCTTATTTATATAGAGTGAAATACCCAAATCTTAAATAGACCATTCACTCAAGGCCTAAGACAGTTAAACCAATCCAGAACGTTACATCTCTCATTATTCCTGTCTCGTCTCCTCAGAAACAACTACAAAGCTGGTTTTTAATCACCAGGGCTTAGTTTTTCGTGTTTTATAGTTTCATATATGTGCGACTCATTCAGAATGTACCTTTATTTTTGACTTCTTCCACTCTGCATACTTTTTTTTTTAATTTATTTTTTAGTTGTAGGTGACAGAATTTCTTTATTTTATTTTTATGTGGTGCTGAGGATCGAACCCAGTGCCTTATGCGTGCTAGGCGAGCACGCTACCACTGCGCCATAATCCTAGCCCCACTCTGCATACTTTTTGAGAATGATCCATGTTATATATCTGTAGATTATTTCTGCTTAGTGGGGGTTTTGTTTGTTTGTTTGTTTTTTGTTTTTGTTTTGGTACAGGGGATTGAAACCAGGGGCACTTAACCACTGAGATATATCCCCAGCCCCCTTTTTGTATCTTATTTAGACAGGGTCTCACTGAATTGCTTAGGGCCTCCCTAAATTGCTGAGGCTGGCTTTGAACTTGCAATCCTCCTGCCTCAGCCTCCCTAATCATTGGGATTATAGGCATGCAGCACTGCACCTGGCCTGCTTAGTGTTTGTTAGCATTTGATTGTGTGGCTGTACCATAATTTCTGTACCTGTCATCCTGATGGCAAAGTTCTGGCTTGTTTCCAGCTCTGAACTATTATAAATAGAGCTTCTGTGAATATTTGTATACAAGTTTTTCTTTTTTGTGGACAAATATTTTGATTTTTCTGGGATGAAAAAAAGCTAGAAATGGAATTGCTGCTTTATAAGAAAAGCATGACATTTTGTGTTTATGTTGATATTTTAAGAGACTGCCAAGCAGTTTTCCAAAGTTGTCCCATTTCAAATTCTCACCAGCAATGTGTTTTTGCTCCAGTTGCTCTGTATCTTCTCCAATATTTGGTATTATCAATCTTTAATTTTCTGGTGGGTGAGTTATATAGTACCTTATAGTTTTAATTCATGTTTTGTTGTGACCAATGATGTCCAGCATGTGTTCATGTGTTTATTGTTTACAAAGTATCTGATTTTATCTTTTTGCACAATTTTTATTGGGTTATTGGTCTTTTTATTATTGAGTTGTAGAAATTCTTTACATATTATATATACAAATCCTTTGTTAAATATAGGTATTATACATATTTTCTCTTAGTCTGTGGCTTGCCTGATCATACTCTTCACAGTGTTTTAAAGAATGAGAGTCTCTTAAGTCCAAGTCATGAAGTTTTCCTTTTACCACTCATGCTTTCTATTTCTTCTATAAGGAAAGTTTGGTTATCTCAGTGTCACAAAGATATTAATCATCCTGTTGTTTTAACTTTTATCTTTATGTTTACAATCTATCTTGAAGTGAGTTTATGCTATGGTGTGAGATAGGGATCTGTCTTTTCTTTATTCAAATGTGTGATAAAATGATGCTTGGAAAATCTGATAAGCTTTCAAAATCAGGGACAGATCCACTTTGCTATGGCTAGTTGGATAGACAATGTATGTAGGGTAGTGACTAAGAGCATGGTTTAGAATCATACTTCTCCTACTTTCTGACTATGTGATGTTTGCAATTTAATAACCTCTCTTTATTCACTCCTCAGTATATACCCAAATGACTTAAAATCAGCATACTACAGTGACATAGTCACATCAATGTTTATAACAGCTTGATTCACAATAGCTAAGCTATGGAACCAACCTAGGTGCCCTTCAACAGATGAATAGAGAAAGAAAATATGGCATATATACACAATGGAATATTACTCAGCCATAAAAAAGAATGAAATTATGGCATTTGCAGGTACATGGAAGAACTGGAGATTATCATGCTGAGTGAAAAAAGCCAATCCCAAAAAATGAAAGGCCAAATATTCTCTCTGATTTGTGGATGCTAACACACAACAAGTGGGGGAGGGAAGAATAGAAGTTCATTGGATTAGACAAAGGGGAATGAAGGGAAGGGAGGGAGGATGGGAATAAGAAAGACAGTGGAATGAATTGGACATAAATTTCCTATGCTCATATATGAATACACTACCACGATGTACAACCACAAGAATGGGATCTTAATTAGAATAAATTATACTCCGTGTATGGATAATATGTCAAAATACACTCTACTGCCATGTACATCTAAAAAGAACAAAAAAAGACCCATTATATCTGGTACCATATCTTATGTAAATTCTCTGTGACATAATAGTAGTGTGTATGTCACGGGGTTAATGCAGAGGTGACTAGAATTTGTATACTGAAGTACTTGAAAGAGTACCTGGTTCATTCTAGCTACTTCATATCTAACATATATAATAATGATATAGCTTAACTCTGCTTTTCCTCTTGATTTTTCTTACTCTGGACTGGCCATTCATTGAGTGCTTACTATGTGAGGAACCTCTGTTGGGGACCGGGGACAACACATGGCCAGGACAGATTTCTGCGTTCATAGAGCTTTCAACCCAGTGCAGGAGCAGCACACTAAACAAGTCTGATAACAAGTGCTTTGAAGAATGGGTGCAGAGCGGCGGGACAGTCTACCATTCAAAGACCACGTCCTTGATGGGGACTCAAGGAAAGCCTTTCTGAAGAAACGAGATTTCAAGTGGGCCCAGACATAGAGCCTGGAACAATCTCATGAGTGGTAAGCTCATTAATGCAGACGCATCTGCAAATGCTTCTCCACCATATCAAGCTGGGTGATAGTAGAGAAGATTAAATTATTGTGAAGAGTCTACAATGTCATTTAAGGGGAAAGAGGTAGAAAGCAGGGCCTATCAAATAAATGCTTCCTAAGGGAAATACTGAATGGAGGAGTGAAATCGACATGTTTATCAGGCACCTAGAACACCGGGCAGCATCAAGGTACGACGGGTCTCTCAGATGTTGATCCTGAGTTTCCTATTGATCCAAGGCATCTATTGAGCTCCTAATGTATGCCTGGATTACTAAAATGCTACCTGAATTTCCTCTCCTCTCAGGGGAAGTCTGGAGGGCTGGTCTGGGCAGGGATTCAGGAAGCTGGGGTAAGTGTGGGCAGGTTAAGGGTAGAGGAAGCAAAGCATCTCTTACCTGAGGTGGTGAAAGTCACCATAATCAGAGGAGCTGATGGATGGGGGAGGATGGGAGGACCACAAGCCAGGGAAGGCCACCCAGCGCTGAGTGGGAGTACAAAATGGGGAACTCAAGAGCGGGCGGGCGGAGTCACCGCAAGCTGGTCATGAACCAGCAGCAGGGGCTCAGCCACCTCTTCATTTGAGGGGTGGACATGATGTCTAGATGGGCCACCTGTGCCAGAAGTCCATCACCAGGTATGAGAGAAAATGCAGAAACAAAGGGGCAGGAGGTTGCTGTGAAAGCCACCTCTACTAGATGCTTCTCTAACTGCTTAGAGACGGTGGCACCTGAGCGCCATCTCCGAGTTTCCTGGGAGTCCCTCGGAGGAAAACAGGTGGAAAGGATGGAGGGTCTGGTTGGCGAAGCGGGAGGAGACGTGGCTCGGTGCCCGTCTAGCACCCGTCTCAGTCTGGCCTCTGAATTTAGCTGGACTATTTTGGAAGATAATTACATTTTGAGTCTGCACCATCTCTGGGGATAGCGAATTTCCATAAGGTCCATTCACCGTGAAAGACAGACTTGCCTTTATTTGCTCTGGATTTCTCTAAATGCTTCCTAGTTTAATATCCCCTTCCCGATGCTATATACGTTTGCTTCTTTAACCCAAATAAAGACTCGAGCTTCCTTATGAAGCACCTGAAACTGTATTATTACACACACACACACACACACACACACTCACAAAAGATTTTTATTAGGGTACACTTATTGGAACAGGAAATGCAAATTGGTTTACTTAAGGAGATAATATGAAATACTTTTACTTGAAATACATTTACATAGTCAACTTTGACAAACGTCAAGAACCAAAGGACAGTCAATTATACTTCCTCTTTGGAAATGGGTTTCCAGAATTAAGATTTAAGATAAGGGATCAGTTTTTTGTTTAGCTATTAAAATAGATTTGTTAAAAAATGTGTCATTCCAGAAATAATAGTGAAAATCAAGATTACCATGAAGCTTACATGGGATTTCGAGTTAACCACCCAAACTAATTAAGCAAAATTATCCTAATTTGTTTATTATGTTAATGATCTGAATTAATTTATAGTAATTTAGCATGTATTACTAAAGATTTATTATGTTTCCTACTAAATGACTTAAGAGCTATAAATCCCATGGTTAAATGTAATTAGTGGAGACATATTTATCGAAAGGGATAATTACATCTGATAAAAGTTCTTCAGTTAGGCTTAATTAAAACAGATTATTCCCCCATAAATGAAAAGTAAATATGGTAATTACTGGGTAGATTTTCATAGCAAAAAATGAGTATCTCAGCATTTAAATTTTCTAAAACGAGTGGAAAAGTAAACTGTGTAACTGATTACCTCCCAATAAAGTATGATTAATAATCCCTGGGAAACAGGCACTTTCCAGGAGTAAACATTTTGCTACTAAATTACTAAAAGGGGAATTATGCTTAGGAAAATCTATCATTAACTCACTTTTAAAGTGGACTATGGCTATTTTTGAACATAATGAATAGTGTTTTAAGGAAATTTCATTTTTTTCCCCCTGAGAAGATTATCTTTAGCTCAGCTTAAATAGCAGTGATAGGGAGAAAAATGACTTAATCACTATGAAAATAATTTTTTTCATAATAAGTTGGGCTGGGTGTGATTATCCATGCACTGAATATGTAAGATCTGAAGCCAGCAGAACATGTTCAGGATGCATGAGTACACATGGAGAGATTACATCATAAACTTAAGTTTCTGTTACGTATGTGTCTACATGTTAACATGTATACCTGCACATAGGTTGTACTAGTCCATTTTCTGTTACTATAATGAAATATCTGAGGCTAGATACTTTATTTTAAAAAAGGTTAATTTAGCTCACAGTTTTGGAGACTCAAGGGCATGGTGGCAGCATCAGCTCAGCTCTGGTGAGGACCTCATGGCAGAGTGTATGTGAAAAGAAAAGATTACATGGTGAGATAGGAAGCCAGGGGGCAGGGAGGAGCTAGGCCTACTCCTTTGTACCAGTCTGCTCCTATGGGAACAAACTTGGGTTCCATGAGAATTACTTCAATTCCTTCTGAGGGTAGTGCCCTCAATGACCTTCCACTAGGATCCACCTTTCCAAGGTCCTACCACCTCTTACCATGACCACACTAGGGCCCTAGCTTCTAACACACAAACCCTTGTGGGGACAAAGCATATTTAAATAATGTGCAAGCCACAACATACAGCATATTTTAAATTCTTTTATATTTAATCAATACTTTTTCACTAGCAGTATTAATGAAAAATACCACTTTAAAAAGCATTTTCAGTACATTTTTAGTTCTCAGACTCTTCTATCCACCCGGGAAGATGGATGATCAGGGGTTATTGACTTTAGGGGAGGTTCAAGTTCATGAAGTTAATTAGTGGACTGGATAGAACTTAGGGATTGATATTTTGACCCTGAATATAACATTTTTTCCCTCTGTCATCATTAAAGTATAGAGGGATCCTTAATCATGATAAGAAGATGGGCTTGGCTACATGCTAATATAATATACCATTATATAAACTGGCACATAAAAACTCATCTGCAGCACAACTTGATGCAAAATGTTTTTAGTACAGTTTTAGTGTTAAAACAAAGGATAAAACAAACAAACGTTGTATGATGGTTCCCTTGTAGGGTGGAGTGGATAAGATGACCAAGCAGGCCAGATGATCAACAGCGAGCTGTCTCCTGGAGGATAGTGTTCAGGATGGCGGCAGAGAGACCACCATCTACCACTACCGACCACTTGGTGGCGCTAAAACTAGATCCTGGCCATACTGTGATTCTCATTCCTAGGCTTTCGCCATATTTAAATATGTGCCTTTCTCTGGAGACCTCAAGGTATTATCACAGACAGTATTGCATTTCTCCTTACAATATCCTTTTGCATTCCATAGACCCCAGGTGATTTATCAAAGTCAGTAGCTCTGGCTAATATGCTCTGTGTTCTCCAGAATTACATAAATGCCTAAGCATAGGAGCTGAGGAGGGACTTATGCAGCTAGAGCTATAAAACCTGAGGCATTTTAAGAAAGATCTCAAGCAGAGCCTCTCCTCTTTGGTGCATGCCCTTGAAAGGGCATTTGTGCTCCATCTTGCCCCACTAAGAATAATTAATATTTTAAAATGTATGTCCAATGCTGCATATTAGGTGACTCCAGTTTATCTATGTTAATATTAGAAGACCTGCTTCATATGTATTTTTTTAAAATTAAATGGACTCTATTTTTAGAACCCTTTTAGATTTACAGAAAAAATTGAGAAGATAGTGTAGAGAGTTCCAAAGTATCTCATACCCAGGTTCCCCTATTATTAACATCTGACATTACATAGAGTGGCAAATTTCCTACAATTAATGAATCGATATTATTATGAACTAATAATTATTAATAGTAACTAAAGTCAATCTTTTACTATATTTCTTCAGTTTTTCCCTGTCTCTTTCCTGTTCCAACATCCAGCTCATGGATATCATGTTACATTTAGCTGTCATGTCTCCTGAGGTTTCTCTTGGCTGTGAGTTTCTTAGGATTTCCTTGCTTTAATGACCTTGACAGTTTTAAGGAGTACTCATCAAACATTTTGTAGGATGACCCTCTACTGGAATTTTCCTGATGCTTTCCTCATGATTAGACTTTCGGGAGGGAGACCACAGAGGCAAAGTGCCATCTTCATCCCACAATATGAAAGGCACACAGTAGCAACCCAGTTTATCACCGTTGATGTTCACCTTGATCACTTGGCTGAAATAGAGGTGGACAGGTTTCTCCACTGTAAAATTCATGTTTTTCTCCCTCCTTTTCTATACTGCACTTTTGGGAGAACGTTACTATATACAGCCCACTATTAAGGACTGAGGGTTTATGCTCTCCTCCCTTAAAGGTGAAGTAGTTCCATAAATTATTTAGAATTCTTCTGAAAGCCAAATTGATCTCTCTTTTCACCCACTTGTTTTCCTTCATATGTATTGTTGGAAGAATTTGAGTTGTATTGATCAAATACAACTGAAGGGCATTTCAAACACGGTCACTGCTACCGTAACACACCCGAAAGGGTATCTGGATTCTTACGATGAAATCCCAGTAGGGATTTGAGTACCATATTTTCATGTTGCCGACACATGGGCCACACTCTGTGAATCACAGGTGAGTTTTTCTTTTCATATCATATAGAGACTTTGGCTGCATTGGTTGAGATGCTAACTGAATCCTACAGATTTCTAGATCTGTGCACGAAAGCCATATCCAGACATATAACTGAGTCTGTAAGCATCAGATGCAAACTCAGCACATGCAGATGGAAATAAATTCATGAAAAAAAATCTATATTTTGAAAAATTTAAAATGTGGTTAAAGAGACATTACACTTTTATTGTGGGTGCTCTTTGAGACCAGTGCTCTGCGTGGGGCAGGGATGGTGAATGCCATGGTGTACACAACTTCTGTTGGAAACAAGATGATCCAACCTGTGATTGGAGCCATACATTAGGTTTCCATGGCACAGTCACAAGAAACCTAAATCTATTCACGTAGCAACAATGACAGTTAAACATGAATCTCTATAGGAATGGAATAATCGTATCTTGGGTAAACATAAAGTAGGTCACCAGAATGCTTACGTTCAGATTGGCTTTTCCAGGGACCAGCTGCCTGTCTTAGGGAGAAGTTTGTGACTTCCTGTGCCTTATTTTCCTCATCTGAGAAATGGAAGTAATATTAGTGCCTACCTCTTAGAGTTTTATGAAGCTTCAGCAATTTACAGTCATAATAATGCAAACAAATTTAGGATCTCTCTCTCTCACTTTCTCTCTCTCTCTCTCTCTGTCTCTCTTTCACCAGAGATTGAACCCAAGGGCGCTTAACCACTGAGCCACATCTCCAGCCCTTGTTTGTAATTTATTTAGAGACAGGGTCTCGCTGAGTAGCTTAGTGCCTTGCTAATTGCTGAGGCTGGCTTTGAACTCACAATCCTCCTGCCTCAGCTTCCCCAGCCACTGGGATTAAAGGCATGCGCCACTGTGCCTGGCCATAGTTCTTTATATTTGAGTGAAAATCTATGTGTTTCTGCACTTTTTTATGTGGAAACTGTATATATATATGCTTTTGGACCTTGATTTTATAAAATATGCTAAATTATGTGAACAAGTTGGTTCTGAAATAGGCTAATTTTGGTTCCAGACTGAATGTAATAAGAATGGCATTCATTATCCTGTTACATTACCCTGTTATCCTTGTGGATTCCATTATTCCGTTACTTTACCCTGCTCTGCCTGGCTTTCATTTTGAGGGTGAGCAGGGTAGGATGCCTCTGGTAATTTAGTGATTTGAATTTTATTAACAGGAGAAATGTGTGTCCACCAATAGCTGTTGTGTGCTGGGTATCCAGACAAGAGTCCTGTTTTTAATCTAATTTCTTCTCTTGTTTTATATTCATGGTTTGCTTTAATATATTCCGGATTCCAAAGGATCAGTGTCATTATCCTCAAAGTAAATAAAGTATGTCTAATCTGCTCTACTTTTTCATAGAAGATAAATCAGGTTTTCGATCCTTTTTCTCTACATTGGTTCAGAGATTTTTGTTATCATTAATTTTTGCTACTTCCAGAACACAGTTTGCAGCCTAATGATACACGCATTTCTCAGCTGTTGCCTGTAACATTTTAATATTATCTTCCAATTTGTCTAAATCATCCACTTGTTAAAATTTCAGGTGTGAATAACTTTAGGAGGTCAGAACACTATCTTCGTCTTCTTTAATCACTAATCCTTTTCTGTAACTATCTTTACATTTCCCAGATGACAGGAAAACCTCATCTTTTCTAAAGAAAAATGCCCAATACTTCCACAGGTTAGGAAACTCATTAGCTATTCATGAGTTTCAAAACGCATTATGCATTAATTTATTTATCTCCTTAAATTTCAGCTTCTCTCTTTGGGTTGTTTTCTCCCCAAACCAATTTCTTCAAAACAAAATCCAAATACATGGGAGCATGATCGAATATCACTTATTAGGAAATCCTGTCATCTCTGATGTTTTTATTACTCTTCAAGTGTGGATGAGAAGCTCGTGGATTTTTTAAATCTCCATAACTTCCTCTAAACCAAATACTTCCACTTTAAATGTGAAATTACGGCAGTAACTTTCTCTAATGCCAACAGTGGAGCATGTGAAGGGGAAAAAAATATGTGCCATTTGTTAAAAGTACCTCCAACCGTTTTATGGCCTTCCAATCCAAGATAATTGCATATAAAGAAATTCATGTAAATTATTCACATTAATTCACTAACTAGAACTTTAAATAATAATTTCATGAAAGTGAAAATTCGGCAAAGTCTCAGAAATAAATAAGATTTAGCAACTTATTAGAACCTTTTCTACATTCTTATAAATCGACAACCGCATTTCTGTAATTTCGGCAGCAAAGATTTTCTTCCTGCAGAGCGCGGTGTTAAAACATGTAGGTTTGGTATGTCTGTCTTTTAGTTTTTATTGAAACAACTACATGCACAACTTCTCTCCCTGTTTTTGTTCTGTATGTGGGCCATTTTCAGTATTTATAAGCTGACACCTGATGTTAACATGTTTATTCCAGAAGAGTCTGGTCATTTTTATGATAGTTATGTTCATTTGATGAATATTTTTGTACCTCCTATTCCAGGTATTGCTTCAGATGCTGGGGTTTCTGAGTGAGTGCTTATTCCTGGCCTTACAGGGCTTACTTGGTAGTAGAGGCAGACAATAAACCAATCCATAAAATAATCCCAGCAGCACAGAGTTCAGCAGAAGTATGAAGGCTAGTGATTAAGTGGAGAAAAGGCTGTAAAGGGACACTTCTTTAAGGAGGTGCCATTCAAGTGAGTCATGAGGGAAACCAGCCCTCTGTGGAATGAGTGTTCTGAGCCCTGAGGTGGGAAGGCTCAGTGCACGGCAGCATTAGAGATGAAGCCGTTTGACGGCAGCATGGCCAGAAGAAGGCAGAGTCCACCTCAGAAAGGTCAGCAGAGGCCAGCTCATGTGGACCCATGGCAAGGAGCCCAGGCTTTATTCTGTTGGAAACATACTGGGAGTTTTGAGCAAGTGAGTGACATGATCTGCTTTATCTTCACTCTGGCTTTTAGGTGGACAATGGAATTGGTGGGGCTCTGGGCAGGACTGAGAGTAGGACATGCAAGGTGGTGCCTGGACATGAGGCCATTACTGGAAGGGTCAGAGCTGTTATTCAATGGCTATGGGGAGCTATGTTCCGATCTCATTCTGCTCCACATTTCTTCAGGCTGTTGGACCAGGGGGTCCCTTCTAGTTCTAATATCTTAAGAAGGCCACACTTTGGTGTTCAGGACATTTCTCAAAGGTGTACCTGTTTTACTGCTCCACTGCTGGAACACGAAGGGTCCTTAGCTCTGATTTTAGTAGGTCTATCGTGATAACACAGAGGCTGATGGGGTTAACAGTGAACCAGAGGTGGAGACAGTTACCTCAGTGGCCAGAAACAGGGATCATGGTCTCTCCAAAAACAGAATTCCTTTGGTAGAGACAGTGGCTCTGGGACTATTGGTCTGACTTCAGTTTATACCACTTGGGAAATGTTTGGGACCTGGTGCCTACTTTTTTTCTCATTTGTAAGTCAGGGCCAGTTAGTCTCAGAGTAGTCTGAGAGCTATCCTGACCCTAGGATGGATAAGAGGTGACTCTGAATGGAGTCTATTTCACTGTACGTTTTACTTTTGTTGCATGCTTCAATTCTCAAAAATGTGAGCTCTTCCTTCTTAGTCTGTGATTTCTTCCTGGGCAGAAATGATGCCTGGATACATGTCTGAATCAAAATATATCTGCATGGTTTCTGGCAAATAAAACACCAACTACCTATGTTATGTTATGTTGAACGTAACTGAGCTTGAGTATCTGTTGCTGAAGCACAGGTTTATGTCATTCTTGTGCCTCAGTTCTATCATAAAACTTGATCCTGAACACTTTCTTCTTCAAGATTACTTCCCCAGGGCTCAACCATTTTCCTACCTTGACCCTCCATTCTTTTCAGTAATGGGTTGCTGAATATCCCTGACTCTTCCCCAACACCTCGATTTTTCTCTCCCCTTCCTCTTCTTCCTCCCTGACTGGTAGACCTCTCTAAAACTGTATCCTAATCCCATCAAGGAATCATGTACACCTACCTGGCAGGCTCTGGGAATCTCCTAGTCACCTGGGTTTGCAAATGTATGACTTAAGCAGGGTCCCCCCAGCTCCCTGGTCCATCAAGTCCACTCTAATAGGGGCACAGTCTAAAACAGTAAATTCAGTATAGGGTCACACCTTTTAAACTGACATTTCTGTTTGGGTTCCCATAGTGAAGTGACCCTGTAAATCAACAATTTTCTTTGGTCTACATCCACAACCCAAGATGGATAAGTCATATTTATTCTCAACATTAACAGATCTTTTCAAATGGAGGCATCAGAATTCACAGCTGAACTCTGGTCTATGACCCATGGTTTGTGCTGAATGGAATTTCATATGAAGAATTTCCAAGGCTAATTTTCAGCACAGGTCAACACATGCAATTTCAAGACATTCAATTTTGAGACTAGGGAGAGCATAGGAAATAACAAGGCAGAGCAAATTCTCACGGACGGTGCTCTCTGGAACTGACCCATGAGAAAATATTGCACCTATTGAATAGCATTGGAAGGACTGGGTGGGAAATGAATAAATTGCCAATACCATGTAAAACCAGGTAGCCATTTGAGCTTCCAGCAGGAGATCCCATTCAAGTTAGCAAGTTCATACACTGGTGATAAACTTGAGTTCTAGAGACTCTCAGTTCATACTCCTGCAAGGTTTGTGACCACAGACAGGTTCCTGGACTTCTTTGTGCCTTCATTTCCTTAATAATAAAACTGAAATGATAACGGTGAGCTCACTTACAGGATTATGAGGATTAAATCAATCAATAACTGAAATTGCTTAAACTCAGAGAATAGCATAGCAAATAGCAGGCTTGGCTGTTCTATTCTCTGCTGTCCCTCTTACCATCTCTATTGCTGTTCTTCTAGAACATGCCAGGTATTTGTCATCTATCCCCTGGCATTTATTGGAAATAATATTTTGGTAGACTCTTCATTGATCACTCAGCATCTGCCCTTTCTTCACTCAGATCCTCTTTCCATGTAGCCAGAGTGAATTTACACTACGTCAGATCCAACCAAGTCACTGACTGGATCACTTCCACTGAAGGTGTAAACCCTGTAGGGGTTGTCCATAAGTCAAGGATCAAGTCTGCATTTTTTCGTCTTGTGGCTCTGTTATTGAAAGGAACCTATATTTCACTCCATGTCCCTAATTATAATCTTGGTGAATTACATTCATGATGTGATCATTTAATATCTATCTGCCTCCTTGACTATGCCCTCATCATCTAGTGGGGGAATTTGTTCCATCTCTCAGGCCTAATATTGTACTGCCACCGGGAGGCACTCCGTCAGCATTTGTTGATATATCCGCTAAGTGTAAAGATTTGTGAATGACCTCCTAGGATTTAGTATGATGAGAGACGGCTTTGATATGTGGTATAGTAGACATTTATCTCATGGTTGTGTCTCACAGTTTTGTTGTTGTTGTTTGTTTGTTCATACCAGGGATTGAACCCAAGAGCGCTTGACCACTGAGCCACATCCTCAGCCCCATTTTGTATTTTATTTAGAGACAGGG
The DNA here is from genome assembly GCA_028644305.1 of Xerus rutilus. NCBI lineage: Eukaryota > Metazoa > Chordata > Mammalia > Rodentia > Sciuridae > Xerus > Xerus rutilus. Next base: position 44,582,840 of record CM053413.1, read on the forward strand.
TCTCACTAATTTGCTTAGGGCCTCTTTAAGTTGCTGGGACTGGCTTTGAACTTGTGATCCTCCTGCCTCAGTCTCCACAGCTGTGAGGATTACAGATGTGCACCACTACACCTGGTTTTCATACAGTTTTGAAGGAAATTCTTGCTTTTCTTGAAATGTCACACAGTGGGGCCCAAACAGAGAGTAAATGTAGAGAAATATCAGAAGGTAAGAACAGTTCCAGGAGCAAATTTAGCTATTGAAAATCATGATATTGTTGCATCAACATTTCAAAGATATGATTTTGAGGGTCAAGTGAAGGTGGTTTTTTTTTTTCCTAAATCTGGTTGCTAATGTACTTTGAATTTCAAATCTTTCCATGACATTTTATGGCAAAGCATTTTCTTTTATATTCTACATTTTGTAAAAGTCTACACTGTTGTTCTCAAAATATATACCCAGCATAAATAAGGGAAAACATGGGCTCACGGGCCAACCACTGTGGTAGAGTGTGCTATACTTGCACTAAAGTGCAAAGTAGATTTTGTTTTTTTGATACCAGGGATTGAACCCAGGGGCACTTAACCACTGAGCCACATCTCCAGCCTCTTTTTCATATTTTATTTAGAGTTAATGTCTCACTAAATTGCTTAGGGCCTCACTAAGTTGCTGAGGCTGGCTTTGAACTTGAGATCCTCCTGCCTTAGCCTCCTGAGCCCCTGGGATTACAGGCATGTGCCACCATGCCCAGCTGCAAAGCAGATTTTAGTAGGTTATCCACGCTTGCTGGTATTTTTTTAAATAACAGAGTTTGTTTTGTTTTTTCCTGGCTGTCCATTCAAACTATGCAGTTAATGTAATGCCCCCCTGTGTTCTTCTACTATTTTAAAACAAATTGATCGCGGTATTCCACGTGTGTGTGTATGTGGGGGAGACTGGAAAAGATCAGAAAACATGTTGGTTTCCCCTTTGAATTTGCAAAATTTTTAAGGAGTACTGCTTAGTGACGTCACTGGTGACCACATTGTCCAGAGTAGCATAAAGTACAGCTGTTCTCTTTCCCCTTGAATAATTTCCTGAGAGAAAGAGCTGACTCAGTTTCTTTTAGCTATAATCCTTTGGACACAGATATGCTGAAATCCAAGATTTTGCAAGTTTGGAAAGAGTGGAAATTAATTGCTCTTACCTTTAGTACTTAAGAAAAGTCTCAAGTGCATAATGCGAACTTCTGATCCAGAATGAGCGATGCTTAAATCTATCAGTTTGCTGTCAGAGCTGTCTCCAGACGGCTCCTGCAGCCTCCACTCTCTATTACTTCAGGTGATACTGAGCTGAATTAACCCCCTGTAGTGAGGCAGTACCTTGCTGCCAGGAAGCAGAAGACAGTAATAGAAATGAGGTAAGATAGAAGAAATAAGGGTAGGTAGAAAGGAGACTGACAGGAAAGGAAAGAGGATCTGTAACTTTACATCTAAAATCTCCATGAATATTTCCAGCGGCTTTGGAGGCTGAGACAGGAGGATCGCCAGTTCAAAGCCAGCCTCAGCAACTCAGCAAGGCCCTAAGCGACTCAGTGAGACCCTGTTTCAAAATAAAAAATAAAGAGGACTGGAGATGTGGCTCTGTGGTTAAGTGCCCCGAGTTCAATGCCCAGTATAAAACAAAACAAAACACTCCATCATCTTCACCCCATGCCTGGGCCTGTTTTCTTCCAGACCTGAATTCTTAAAAGCCCCAGTAAACCTTAAGAGTACTGTAAATCCAGTTAATTAGTGCTCATATACCTTGTTAGTTTATAAAATGTATTTTTATACTGATTAAAAGAAATAGAGAGAGACTGGTCAAGACCCATGATATGGGTACAGTCCAAGTGCTTCATATTAAATAGATAAAATCAACCTGAAGAATCTGAGGAGAACCAGACCTCCATGCCTGCTCTGTGCTCCACAATCAAGGAATTGAGCTCAGTAGGCTGACCTCACCCCTGAGGCTTCTCATGTTCACCACGGATAATGTTTTCTTTAAAAGAAGCCTGAGACTCCCAAAGCACGTCTCTCTCGTGTCCCTTTGAGTGCGTGTCCTGTTCTATTTGCTTTCCTGAATAAGTCTCTACCTGTGCCTCTTTTGATGAGCCCTAATTTTCTTTCTTGGGTGTAAGTAAAGGACTGCCACAGCTGAGTTGAGATCTCCTTCTGCCTTCTAAGGACCTCCTTAAAACTTCTCCAGTGACATTATTGTGATAAGCTAGTTAAGAGGTAAACCGAGGCATCAACTTTGGTAAGTTTACCAGTTACCGGATTACTTCTCTTTCTCCTTTGTGCTTTGGCTGTGATTATATGTTAGCAGCTCCTCCTCCTCCCCCTCCTCCCCCTCCTCCCCCTCCTCCCCCTCCTCCCTCCCTTGCTGCCTTTGCTTTCAAAAATCAAAGGGCCTAAGCTTGGTCTGCCTGACTTGCCATTGTCTCCTTTTCTTGGGTGGCTGGGAAATCTCTGAGCCCTGCTGATTCAAGTGGCAGTTGTTAGGAGTCCATGCCATCTTTGGGAACCTGGTGGAGTCTTTAAACTCTAAGTGTGCTTGACTCCACTGTTCCTTATCCTTTAAATTTTTTTACTTTCCCCTTTTCTCTTATACTACAATTATAGGGTTAACTTCAGAAGCCTGTAGCTTTCTTTTTCTTTTCTTTTCTCTTTCTCCTGTTGTGGATACAATGATGATTTATTGTTCAGGGTTGCTTATCTTGACCTGGGCTTAATTCCCAGACTCTTTGAAACCAAAGCGGGGTTGCGGGATGGAGGGAAGAATGTCTCTTTTAAAATCCAACCTGCTACAAGAGTTTAACTTGTGATCTTAATTTATTTCCTTTTTATTTTGCTATAAAATGTAATTTGGATCTCTTTTTCTCCTTCCTTTAACAAAGTTCTTCTGGAAATTTTTTTTTCCCTTGTATTCTGGGGAGCCAGTTTTCAGATTGTAGGGCTCTTCTTCTTAACCCCTTTCTGACTAAAGAAAGAACAAAGAAGTGCCTCTGAGTAGGCAACTGTGGTACACAAGTGTATAGTAGACTTGGGCTAAAAGAAATTCTTTGTGTCATATGGCTGGAAGTCCCTGACCTGCTAGGCCGCGACCCTAGTGACCTTATGGCCTTTCACACTCTTTGGGATATCTGGACTGACTGTCATCGGATCAGAAAGTGCACGCTAGTCTAATATCAATGTTCTCTGTGTTCTTTTACTAGAGTGGCTACAACCATTTTATTTTGTGAAAAAAGAACTCTTTTTGAGCTCCTGTTTTTTCTGGTGAATTCATTTTGAGTTCTGAATGTTTTAATGAAAGTATCTGGCACGTGCTCTGTTTAGTAAGCATTATAACTCTCGTCACCTACTTGTGGGGACCCAATACCTGGTATGTGAAAGCTACAAAATCTTTGCTTCCTGTATAGTTTTATGTATAATTGTGTACACATGTGTATTGTAAATTGTGTCTTCTTATGTGCTTATCTCTATGTATTGTTTTACATTGTACCAAAATATGCTTATAAACAGATAAGCACTCATAAATTTAAAAGGTAATAAATCCAAATGCCTTTTAGTTCATATGACTTGATTAAATATTTGACAGATAAAATACTTTAAATTTACAGATAAGACAGAATGAGAGATGTCTTCAAAATTACTAGTCCACACCTTTTTTTTCTAGGCAGCTAGCCAATCAGGATTGTGTCTCTATGTATAAGATGTTTAAAGTTCAATATCCATTGCTTTTAGGGGTTTTCTTTCAAAAATAATGATAATAATAACAACAACAAAATATTAGTTATGCTTGTGTGATATCTTGATTTTCATGAGTAACCTATAAGAAAATGATGAAAATAAATGAGCAATTATATGAAGAACAGTTTGATAAGCATTTATTTTATTTATATTTACCTTTCTTTTTTTCTCTCTTCTAATTAATTGTATATAACAGTGGAATGCATTTTGACATGTTGTACACAAATGGAGCACAACTTCTCATTCCTTTGGCTGTCCATGGTGCAGTCACTCCAGTAGTGAAATCATACATGTATATTGGGTAATACTGTCTGTCTATTCTACTGCCCTTCCTGTCCCCAGAGTCCCACCCCTCCCCTCACTCTGCACAATCCAAAGTTCCTTCATTCTCCCCGCCCTGCCCTCCACTATGGATCAGCATCCGCTTATCAGAGTACACATTCAGCTTTTGGTTTTTTGTGGTTGGCTTATTTCTTCATGTAATTGTAAAATCTAAAAGTTATGGAACTATATATCAGTCGTTTATAATTAAATTAAAATACTACAGCATAAATTGCTAAATGCAAATTCAAGTACTCTTAGCTTCTTAAATCTATAAGATAACATTTGAATCTATTAAATGTGTTTTACTAAATTGCTGGTACATGGGAAAATACAAATTGCTTTATTTGGGAGTCTTCACACAAAGAAGGATTACTAAGAGTTGAAATTCTAACTAACATAATTTTATATATAAAAATGAAAAACTTAAGCTCTGCTTTGATGAGAGAACTATAAAGAAAACCAAAGTATTTTATTTCATTGAGAAAAAGACTAATTTGTTTAAATTTAGCAATTTTGTAAGGATGGTTTTGAAAATTAAACTTAAGGGGAAATTTTAAGAATCAGGCTAAAAAAAGATTTTAAAAGGTCAAAAATATGAAGACATGTTTTTAAAGAACATTTTTAAATGAAAAAGTGATTTTATATGGTAAAGTAAGATTTTTGCCCTCATGTTCAAGATACATATTTCTGGCATGGACATAAGGAGTATATAAAAAAGTTGTGAAGTGTGTAGGTAAGTCACAGAAGGTTAATAAAAGATAAATCTTGAAAAATTTGTATGTGTTTAAGTTGGTTATAATTAAGTTGTTTAAGGGGTGTTTCTCTACGAGGTCAAAATTTCAGTACTTATATAAAACCAGTATCTAATTCTCTATGTTTAAAACAACAAAATTTTCTTTAGATACTGTTCTTCTCTTCGTAAAATTTACAAAAACTGGCCTTCAAAGCAAAGATTTTACATTTTATTACAATAAGTTCTTGGGTTTTCTGCTGTTTTATGAGGTTATGATTTCTTAGGAAAACAGTTTTTAAAAAATAAATTAAGGTTTATTAAACACCTATTTGTTTTAAATGATCCTTTTATAACTCTAGTCAAATCTGGTTTATAATTCTGAATGAGCAATTGCTATTTTATAATGATGTGGTATATGATATTGATAGACATATTCTAAAGACTTTATAAACCTTATAAAAGTCTGATGGTCCTGGAATAATGCTGTCATTCATGAGTATTATCTTAAAATGCTATATACAACAAAAGTAACTAGGTTGTCAGTTGCTAAACTCATCCAAATCCTACCCATGGCTGTTCTGAGTCTTTTGCATTTAGTTTTGATTTCTTCTCTGACAGATTTATGGAAAAAACTCAAACGAATACTCATGTACAGCTTTCTTAGAAAACTAAACTCATTTCACAGGCAAATTAGTTTTCATTAGCTTTGGTAAAAATTGGTATGACTAAAAATCTGATGCTTCTCCATTCAAACCTACTGTACAAACCAAATTGTTTGCTTTTGTTGCTTTTGCTTTGTATTTTCCTTTCAAAACTCTAACTTTCGCCTCTGTGACAGTTATCCACACCTAACAGAATGGTCTGGTTTAATGTTTTCAGATGCTATCACCTACAGGACAGATGAGATTTTTAAAAATCTAACAATGGACTCCAGGTAAGTGTGGCCCCAAGAACCACTACTTCTAACCCTCTTCTTGCTCAACTGTGGCCAAAGGGTTTTTGACACTGACTCTCAATCATAAATCACTTCCCCTCCAACATGGACCCAGATTAGACCAACAGCAGGGATAGATATATCCCAGCAATGAGGGATAATCAAACAGGATGAGTGATCAGCAATTTATTTTTTAAAAAAAAACAACTATTCTCAATACAATGGGGGAATATGGAAAAAATATAATAGTTGGCCAATTCAAGATGGAGTCACTTGTGTGTGCCCTAGCCAAAACTAAATAAAGCCAGGAGGTTATAAAAGGAAGGTTTTTTTTTTTTTTAATTCACCTAATAATAATTATCACAAAAGACTGCAAGAATCATAAGCTCATCTTGCTTCACTGTGAGCCTGATCTAACTGACCTGCTAGCCTCTTGGTTCTCCAAAACAGCTTAGTGAAAAAAGGCTATTAAAGAATTATGGCTTTCTAACCTATGAAGCTTGTCCTTGAACATGGAATAAACATCAGCCTTAAATAAATCTTCTTCCACTGAATTTTACTTAACCTAGTCCCACCACCCCACAAAATGCTCTGAAAAATTCTCTACATAGCCTATATGTCATTGCTATTTAAAAAAGTACAAATTGTCAATCACCCTAGATGATTTAAGATTTCAGAGATATTCTCTCTCTCTCTCTCTCTCTCTCTCTCTCTCTTTTCTTTTTCTTTTTTAGTCTTCTTTTGTTACCAAGGATTGAACCTAGGGCATTTAAGCACTGAGCCACATCCCTAGCCCCACTTTTTAAAATTTTTATCTGAGGCTGGCTTTGAACTTGTGATCCTCCTGCCTCAGCCTCCTCAGCAGCTGAGATTACAGGTGTGTACCACTGCACCCAGTGAGGTCTCCTTTTCATGAAGAACTAATGGCCCACCTTTCTGAAATATGATTCAAAGGATCCTATAGGACCCTGGAAGGTCTTGGTGGATCCTGGGACAGCAATGTCTGTGAACAAGAATTGTATCTGCTTATTGGAGGTGAGGATGCTTAAACCACTGGTAATTTGTAGAAAAGACTGAGCCATAGTTGTTCATTTCAAATCTAGGCTGCCTTGCCAGTAGCAGGGACACCTGATCTAGTGGCAGATGGCAATGTGGGGTAGACCAATACTGCCGTATCCATGTTCAGAATGAGAATGGTTAAGGATCCTGAAAATGTATAAAATAACAAAGGCAGGTTATACCAATGTCCTAATCCTGGTTTAGGAACTAATAATGCATACTATAGGGAAAAATAAGTATCCCATTCTTTCTTTTCTTTTCAGAAAGACACTCTAACAAAAAAAGCATTGATGTGCATGATTTAAAAGGCTATAGATCCCAACAAGATGATGGATTCTGAACCCTCTCAAAAGCCAAATTCAATAACTAAAACAGTGGGAAGTTATACTCTATTATGTATATACTCCAAAATACATTCTATTGTCATGTATAACTAAAAAGAACTAATAATAATTAAAGAAAAAACAAGTTTAACTTTCTTATGTCTCCTTTAGATCAGTCAGGATGAAACTTTGATCCCTGGATAGATAGATAGGACCAACACCCCATCAGCTTGACGCGGCTCTGGAAGATGGATCTTCAACCTTCATCAACCCTGAAGAATAAGAGATTGAAGTGTCAGTGGGGGAAATGAGATGGGAGAGGAGAAATAGGAGAGGAAAAGAGAGACTAGCAGGAAAGGAAAGAGAGACCAGTCCATAACTTTAACCTTGAAGTCCAAACAAGTGGAACTCAGGAAAAATCAGCAACTTGCCTATATTCCCCCATAAAGCCAAGTTTCTGGGATCTAAAACCTGTTTGTCTTAATCCAAATCCTTTCCAACACGTGCTATTGGTTCCTGTGTTGTCAGAGACAAAGGTAATGCTTATCCTTTTATATTTGCCAATGTGGTTGTGATATTTATATTCCTACCCCCTCAGTCTGGCTTTTGATATATTTTTTTCCATTGCTATTTGGATTGCATTATCTTGTATATCTCTTATTGTAAGCTGCCTCAGATACCTTTTGAAAACAGGCAATAAATAAATATGTCAAGGCAGATATTCAGCATGTGTGTCTGTTGTCTAAGTGGCCATGAGAGAACATTATGATTGACAGTACAAGTTGGGATCTGAGTCCCAAATAGAGCTTACTAGGTTTTTGAAGAAGTTTCTCTCTAGAGGGAACTAAGCCAAAGTGTTTGCCAAGTAAATCCATTGGCATCTGTTTTCATTGTGCTGGATTCACCAACAAAATTCCACAAATTATATAGAATGAGAACATGATATACATCCAAAGAATAAAAGGCTCTGTTTTTCTTGAAGTTCTGCTATAAAAAATTGGAGACAGATACTGTGGTTCAATGGGCTTGATAATTGGTTGCAACTTGGATATTGATTGAGTCTAGTTCCTGCAGAGATGTTCCCCTCTTGCAAAGTAAGAAAAGTAGGTCAAAGAAGATCACATAGACAGAATGCATAAGAAGCTGCTCAGAAGAAGCAGCAAAATGGTTTTGTTGAAGACCATGTGGTAAGAAGTGGCTCACCAATTCATGAATGTGAAGTGTGTCTATTTTTGTATCATAATCCCCATTAACTTTAATCCTGAGGATAGAGACATACACCAGCGATAATCCTCCGTTCTTTTAGTCTTTATCATGAAGTTCACAGTTTCCCCTTCTTGACGGGGAGTCTTCACCTTTTCTTCTTTTCTAGGTAACAGCTGATTGTTTACCTGCAGCTTCAAACCTCAGGAAGCACTTTTATGAGGCCTCAAAGCCAAAGTACACATTCTAGAATTCTCTGAGACTACAGCATATACAAGAGGAGCTGTTCTTCCATCAGGACCCCTGAAAACATGGATCACAAGAATCACTGCAGGAAGTTAGCACACAGAGTGTGCTGTGGCCATGACCTTTGGCCTCAGTCTCTGTACTAGCAACCAACATTCTGACAGTGGCTGCTAGTGTAGGGTCTGCTTGAGGGATAATACCGACCTCACCCTATGGAGGAGCTACCTCTAATTATGTGGGTAACAACCCCTTCATTATGGAGTTACCATAAGCCGATTGCCAGCAGGAGTGTCTTTGTCTCAGAACAAATGCACATGATATGAGCAACCAAGGACTTTTCTCTGTGCTCCTTAGAGCTTGCAGTTCTTCCCAGAGCATCACCTCCCTTCTTCAATCTTATTGCTTTAAAAACATTGTTACACTACATCAACCAGAAAAAAAAATCCTGTTTGGTCCACAGGAAGACTCTTTCTTCCCCTTAAAACAGTTTCATGGGGGTGCGTGCCTCAACCACCTTTCATTTCAATATGGCAGAGGGAGTACTTGAAGGTACTTCAAGGGATGCTTGAAGGTCTTACAAGTTAAAAATCTGAAAACAAAGAGTTGGAAACATTTTTGTCTCAGTCAGTGCAAGCTGCTACAACAAATTTCCATAGACTGGATAGCTTGAATGACAGAAATTCATTTCTCACAGTTCTGGAGGACTGGAAGTCTAAAATCAGGGCAGAATCTAGTTGAATTCTGGTTGAGAGGCCTCTTGCAAACTGCTGACTTCTTGTATCCTCACTAGGCAAAACTGAGCAAGCCAGCTCTCCCCAACTTTATAAGGGTACTAATCTTATCCTGCAGGCTATCCTCTTTATTACAACTAAAGGGCCTCACCTCCAAATACCATCACATGGAGATTGGGTTTCAGTGTATGAATTTGGGAGTGACGTGACATGTACACAGCCCAGTTTTGCCAAGGCAGTGGAATAGGTTGCTGAGAGACCAAAGAAAATGCCCAGAGATAGCATATGAGGCATGAGGCATTATTGAGAAATGCTTATGGGAAAGGTCCGGTGAGAGAGGGGTTTGTAGGTTGGACTGCAAAAACAATGACTTTGTTAATATTAACTTGCTTAGTTTGCTAGCATGACCAGCATCCCAAGGAGCAACTGTTTTGGCATATGTACAAGAAAGTAGCTTTCTACAGATAACACTAACTTGCCTTAGTTCCCAGTGTATATAAAAGAGAGCCAGTGTCCTTCAAGATAATATGCATCTGGACTTTCTGGCCCGGGCTTGTTCTCATTACTGTAACTTGGCTAGGGTCGGGAGAATAGAAAGGGAGTATCCAGGGACATGGCGTTTTATGTCTCCCTTTGCTTCAAGAACAGTACGTACACAAATTCAGTCTATAAAAAGCATAAATAAGCAATGAAGCTATGATTTCTGGCTATGTATTAGGTTTGATAATAGTATATCAACAGAACAGAACAGAAAACAATAGAACAGTCTTCAGTTTTTAAGACACCTGGAAGAAATAAATAAAATGTATTGAGCACTTGCTATGTTCCAGGTAGGAGGCTAAATGCTTTCCATATATTATCTCATTTAATCCATGAAGCAAAACCTATAGTATCATTATCTTGATTTTACAGAAAAGAAATTGAGACTTAAAGAGATGAAATAAGCCGGGCACAGTGGCTCATGCTTGTAATCCCAGCACTTTGGGAGGCTGAGACAGGAGAATCACGTGTTCAAAGCCAGTCTCAGCAAGGGTGAGGTGCTAAGCAACTCAGTGAGACCTTGTCTCTACATAAAATACAAAATAGGGCTGGGGATGTGGCTTAGTGGTCGAGTAACCCTGAGTTCAATCCCTGGTACCAAAAAAAAAAAGAAGAAGAAGAGAGAGAGAGATGAAATAAGCCACCAACATCATTGTACCCATTAGCTTTTGCTCACCAAATATAGTGAGTTAAAACAACAAACGTTATTCCCAATAATTTGTTTGGCTGCAGTTCTGGATTGGAGCAATATGGAGGAGGTTGAATATCTGAACAGTTCTCTACTGTATATTTTTCCTGTCACTACAAGAACACAAAGAAATAGCCAATAAACCTGAAAGGCTGTGACTACTGCCTCCTGCATTCGTTAAGTCCTGGGAGGCTGGTTTTAGAGGAAGCCTTCCGATTCTTCAAGTTGAGTGCAAAGTAATGTGCAGATACAAATGGTGAGTGTTGTGGTTTGGATGTGAGGTGTTTCCCTAAAACCCATGTGTGAGACAGTGCAAGAAGGTTTAGAGGAGAAATGATTGAGTTATGAGAGCCTTACCCCAATCACTGAATTAATCCCCTCACAGGATTAACTGAGTGGTAATTGAAGGCAGATGAGGTGTGGCTGGAAAAGGTGGGTTCCTGGGGGCATTCCTTTGGGGTATATATTGGTGAGCTGAGCTCAGTCTCTCTCTGCTTCTTGGTCATCAGGCCAGCTGCTTGCCTCCAACACACTCTTCTGCCATGATGTTCGAGCCCCGAGGAATGGAGCCTGCTGTCCAGGGACTGAGACCTCTGAAACCACAAGCCCTCAAATCAACTTTTCTTCCTCTACAGTTGTTCTGATCCAATCTTTTAATCACAGCAGGAAAAAGATGACTAAAACAGTGAGTCACCCGTTCAATTATTTCTTCTTCAAATATTTATTGCGTGCCTGCCTTGTGCCTGACCCTGGTCTGGGGGCTGGACAAAAGACACATATGACTCCGACCTCATGGAGTTTCTCTTGTAGTGAAGGAGACAATAGGGCATCAGACAAGATAACCGCAAAGTAAGGGAGGTATCCAGACAGAGGGCCTCCATGGGCGAGCAGACACGTCTCTCTGCAGAGAACATTAGAGCAAAATCCTGAAATATGGAAATGAGCTGGTCCCATGAAGAGCGAGGAACTGGGTATTCCAGGGAGAAAAGCAGATGCAAGGGCCAGGAGCAGGTGAGGATTGGCTCCTGTGTTGGAGGGACAAGCACTGTCCTTTCCTTGTATTTTCTTCCCTCCATTCTCTTATGTTTTCCTGCCTCAATTAGTAGAGTGCATGCTTTAGTCAGCTTTTTCACTGAGGTGACTGAAAGACCTGACAAGAACAATCATAGAAGAGGAAAAGTTTATTTGGAAGCTCACAGTTTCAGAGGTGTCAGTCCATAGACAGCAGGCTCCATATCTTGGGGCTCAAGGTGAGGCGGAACATCATGGCAGAAGAGTGTGATGGAGGGAAGCAACTCGCATGATGATCAGAGAGCAGAGGAAAAGACTAAGTTCAGCTCACCAAATATATACCCCAAAGCCACGCCCCCAGGCACCCACTTCTTCCAGCCACACCCTACTCACCTTCAGTCTCCACTGAGTTAATCCCATCAGGGTATTAATTTACTGACTGGGTTAAGGCTCTCATAACCCAATTATTTCACCACTAAACCTTTTTCATTGTCTCACACATGAGCTTTTGGGGGATACCTCACATCCAATAACAGTGGATCTGCAAGGAAACAGCTCCAAATCAGGTAATTTTAATAAAAGTATTGATGACAAAATATCATTTCCTATGAGAAATATGACTTACCATTCAAAACAGTATTTTTTTACATACTTGACAATTTGTGCCTCCCAAGTCAGTATTCATGAGAAGGGTGATCATTTCTTGATTAAAAAATCTAATTCTGAAGCATAATTCTAATGTATTAGTGCATGCCTGTGGGATTAAATGCTACTGAATATATCTGTGTGTGATTGTCACTTAGTAATTACAGTAAAATCATGAGCTATGATCACTTACTTTTGAAACTTCTAAGAAAGAATAAAAATTACAACATGATCTTTTGTGTGTGTATTCTAAAGCATTAGGAGCACTTGAAAGAAATTTTCCTGATAGAAAAATTTTTTTCCAAAGTATATTTTTTATTATCTTCCTGATTCTTATATAACTACCCTCTACTTTGTTAGTGAAACTGCCTTATTACTCCTTTTAAACATCTGTGCTGTCTTTAAGTAAAATGAAATAGTGTGTTTCAGGGCAAGGAGACTAAAAAATACTTCTGTCTTAAAGTTACTGATGCTGGTGGTGCTGGTGTTCATGTTTGCTTCAGGAAATTTCTGGTTGTAGAGTGTTTAGAGGCATTATGAGGAAAGCCACTATTTGCAATTAAGTAACTTACAAGGTTAAGTCAGCAGAAGACAAACCTGCTTTAAAAGTATTTTACTTGAACACAAAGTTAGGCCAAAATTCAATACAATTGAAAGCCCAGTGGGTAGTCAATGTGTACCTTCTATAATTTTAATCCCCAAGGAGAAACCTTTCATAGGGATGTCAGAAAATCATGCTGATGTGTAACTGCAGATATTGTTCAGTAGGAAAATATTTCTTGTTAAAAACAATGGTTATGAACTTCAAAATGTTATAGTTAGTTCAAAAATCTGGCACATAAGGAATCCACATTATATTTATTTACATGAAGTTCACAAATAGGCAAGATTTATCACTGCTGATAGAGATCAGAGAACTATCTGATAAGGGATGGGTTGGAATTTTCTGGCATGATGGAAATGTGTTTTTTATCTTGTTTGGGGTGGTATTTACACTCTAGATCTGTGCATTTTAATGTATGTAAATTATACCTCAATTAAAGATGAATAAAACCGAGCATTTCAGGTCTGTGTACTTTAATGTATGTAAATTATATTTCAATTTAAAAATGAATAAAATTACACAAAGATTTCTGTTAAATATAGTGATTCTCAAACATTGTTCTTTTTAAAATGTGTCCTCATTTAAATATATTGATTAGTTCTAGTGTGAATGTGTTTTCCTTTTACCTATATTCCAAATGACAAATTGATTAAGTAAATCTTAAAAACTGCATAACATCTTGAATTGGGTAATTATGATTTACTAAAACCAATAGTGGTGAATTGTGATGTATACCCTAGATCTGTCTTCTATGGATTGATCCTTGTTTAGAAAAGATATAATTTGAGATGTTCTTCGTCCTAGTTTTATCATCTGTAAAATGGAGATTAAACTTGCCCAAAGGTTGTGCAGGATCAAAGGAGATAATGTATACTCTAATCCTTCTGTTCGGGTGTCTTCAGTGTGCCAGCATCTCAGCACCACTTAGGAGCTCTCTAAAAATGCAGAATCTCAGGCATTACCCTGAACCTACTGAATCAGAATCTGCATTTGCACAAAATAGCCAGGCAGTTTATATGCATGCTGAAGTTTTAACAAACACCGTCCTAAAGATGCATTGTAAATTACAAATTGAGATACAAATACGAGAAATTGTCATCAGTACAATTTCTGTGGTGGAAATATGGCCGTGTTTTGCATATGTATTTCCCATGGTACTTCCAGGCTCTTTGTCTGAAACCACTTGGCTGCCATTGCGGGCAACAGGATTGTGGCATGAGGCTGAGTGCGTTGCTGCTGGAGGGACCTCATGGGTCAGAATGGGACACTCTCGTAGGACACCATTTCCAGGTAGGTTTTGAGGACACAACTTCATGTGGAGTGAAAGTGGACTCAGGTTTAGGTGGACATCGACACATATGATCAGAACACTCAATAACCTCTGTGATTCTTAAGACAGTGAGAGATTTCTGTCCTGCAACTTAAGGTTATTTCTCCTAAATCTGTCGCTGGCTGGTCTTCATAAAGGATCCTACCATGCACCCAGACACTCAATCCCGATGCTCCCAGGTCATCTGTGATTCTTCTCTTGTGAGCCTCATCCCTGTCCAATCTATCAGCAAGTCCTATCAATCCTATCTTTAAACTCTGCCTTTGGTCACCCCTCCTTCACCTATCTTTCCCACCACCACCACCACCACCATCTTTCATTTGGACTATTGCCCCCTTGTGGCTCCACACTTCCTCTGCGCACCCTTTGTCCATCCTTGAGAGGCCAGGGAAGACATCAGATACTTCATACCCCTGCAAAACCCCCTCCCATGTGTTCCCATTTGCTTAGAAATAAATTCTGGACTCCATACCTGCACCTGGAGTGGCCCACAAAGTCCTCTCTAAACTAGTCTCTGTGTATCTCTGCAGCCACATCTTGCCCTTCTTGATCTTGCTCTGCGATCACCATTTTGTATTTCTTTAGCTCTTCAGGGGTGCTACATGCATCTTTGCCTTGCAAATGCTGCTCTCTTGACTATCTTTCTCCCCAGCTTTAAAACTTTAGACGGCCTTTGTCCTTCTAGTGTCAGCTAATCCCCCACCTCCTCTGAGGTGGCTTCTGGGAGTTCACTACCTAACGTAACCCCCTCTATCAATCTCTATCCCAGCCCAGTGTCCCTTTATTTCATGATACTTCATTACAGGTTGCCAACATGGTGCATATTTTCCTTGCTATGTTTGACCTCTCCCTATATTAGAAACATTCTCCTAAAAATGCATCGTAAATCAAGATACAAATTTGAGAAATGTTCATTAATATAGTGTCTATGGTGGAAATATGGGCTCATGTCTGTGTTTGTATCTCCAGGGTCTAGTTTAGTGCCTGACATGGGGTAAGTTCTTAATAGATACTTGTTATGGCTAACTGATTGACTACCTGAATGAATGAATGTATCCAGGAACAAATTTATTCCTTTGCATACCCAGATGGCTGCTTAATTATGTGACGCCGTCTCGAATTTACATCCTGCTGAAGTTAAAGAAAAAATGTCCACCTCTTAGTTCTGAACTCATCACCCTCACACTAGACTGCTTCATACATTGTTAGGATTCTCAGTAAAAAAAAAAAAAAAAAAAAATCACTTAAACAGAAAAAAGAAAGAATCGCAGGATTTGTTTTTGCAGAGCTTGTTTGCTTTGTGTCCCTGGTTGTCCAATGACCTGTTCTGCTTTTGGAAAGGGCGGTTCCTTTGCAGTGGATTCATCAATCCCTGTTCCCTGGACCCCTGCTGTTGGAAGCCACAGGAAAAGCAAGCACAAAATCACCTTTAATTAGCAGGAAAGGAGCCTGCCTGCCTGATAGATGCAGATAGCGCCTTGGAAACAAGAAACAGAAAAATGTAAGGCAGGACGAGTTTCATGGGAAAGAACTAGGGAATGAAAAAGAATAATTATCCTGTTTTAACATAATGTTGTTAATCTGTATTGCCCATTATCATCTGGAGTGTCTTGCCTATTGAAGTATGGGAGCTGCAGAGCTGCTCTTTGCTCCAGCAGTGTCGCGAGCGTAAGGGACTGGCTCCCCATCCATCATAATAATTAGTTTGTCATAATTTTCTGCCCTTCTTGGCTCTGCAGTAAAAAGATAGAAGAGGCATTTAAAGTTACTCAGGAATTGTTCTCCAAATTTCCTCCCTGTTCTTTATGGGAAGAGATAGTTGTATTTCTGCCCTATTTATTTTATGTTTGGCCTGTGATAATGAAGTATATTTCATCTGGAAGTATATAGCTTTAATTTCCACGTTCTACTTGGAAACATCTTGCTGTTCTGTGTTGTTTCAATGGTACAGTATAGAAAGGGAGCTCACGCTTCTTTCTGAACTCAGGCATCACCCACCAGAGGTAATTTTAGCTTCAAGACCGACGTTATGACTTCATGAGCTGACTGCATAATAACGCACTGGATCGACAGTCCGTGAGTGTTTACAGAGTATTTTTCTTGTTTTCTCTCTTAGTTCTCATAACACCTATGATGTACCATGGCAAGGGTTATCCACATACTCATTAGACAGAATGAGGAGGAGAAAGATCACCTAACTTGTCCAGGGTCATTCTACTGGAGTAAAGGGGACTAGCACTTAAATTCAGGTTTCTGGATTGTCAATTATGGGCCCTATTACTTCAGTATGTCCTGCTGTGGCTGCTGGAATTTGCTTCTGTCAGTGAACAGATGGGACAATTTTCAGTTATTCCTTCCTACTCTCACTCTGGTGAGCAGGATGAGCTTTCTTTCCTGTGGGGGGAAAATGATTGGTATAAAAACATGAGGTTTATGGTCTGAAACAGAGTATCTGAACATGTGGTTTCTAGATCAGCAGCAGCAACAGCACCAGGCGCCTTGGTAGATGTGGAAAATCTCAGGGCCCACTCTAGACCTACCTACTCTGGGGTGGGGTCCAGCGATCTCTGTTTAACAAGCTTGCCCAGGTGATTCCAATGCAGGCTAAAGCTTGAGAACCATCTTCCTGGGGAGAAAATGTAGGGGAGAATAGAGAGAGATGACACTGTGTGTCCAGGGCAAACTTTGGAGCCAGATTGCTGGGTTCCTGTCACAGCCACTTCATTTATCCACAAAGTATTTACTGAGCATTTAACATATTCCAGGCATTCTGCAGATGCTTGGGAGATGGGGTGAAAAAACAAAGTTCTCTCCTCCCCCACCCCACCCCTACTCCAGTCCTCAGCCCTGTGGACCTGAAATTCTGCCTTACACTCACTGGTGGAAGAAATATGGTCCTCTTTCCTTTGTTTCCCACTGGAAAGAGAGAATACTGTACTAATGGTGACTGATCATAGGGTTCCCATAGGGAACCAGTTTTCTCTATCTGAAAGCACCTAGGACCTGCACATAGTTAGACCCACAAGTACTGCCCTCTTTATCACCCACTTGCCATGACCTATACAGTGAGGAGTGATGGGGAATTGAGAAATAAAAACACACATAGAGAGAAAAGCTGGGACCAGGTGGGACACTGTCCTCTGATGGAGGAACAATGACCCAAAGATAGCCCAACATATTTATTATATAGGTTTTATCATCAAAAGGTTATTTGTGGGAAAGTTTCAGACTTGAAGGTCACAGTTAATCTTGTGAGACATGGTGATTATCTTGTTATGCCCACAATTCTTTATCCCCTGGAATTGGTGCCTGAGCTCTAGGTCCAGACTGATATGGCTCTGCACCTTTGCATGGAGCCTCCCCAGGTGGGACATCACCATAACAACAGGGCCATCTTGACCTGCACCTTTGCCTAGGAAGTTCCCAGTACAAACACAGCCATGAGGCAGTCAGAGATTGTGATCCAAGCCACCACTCTCTACACCCACTCACTTATCTAGTGCCAATGACAAGCTGATAGTGCCCTCTCTTGATAGTGCTCAACTGTGATCATGAGCCCCAAAGAAGTCTACCATTTCCTATAAGCAAGAAAGTGATTCATACATACCCAGATACCTGAAGTAGATGCTCAAAATATCAGTATGTTTAGAAGCATCCTGAGGAATTTTAGACCCAGGTGATGGGCACCTGTTTGTAAAATATCTGGCTTCTGCCCTCATTTCAGTATCACTATGGCAATATGGGTCCAAGTCCTCTGGGAATAAACCTGTTCCTGGCACCATTGAGTCCTCCAAACTGACATTAGTATGGGACTCAAAGATGAGGAACTCGTAGGGTGATTCCAAGTACCACAAAGCTTATTTATAGAGGCCTTAGATTTAAGATCCAGCTGCTCCAGATGTAAGCTGCTCCAGATCCAAGAAGACAGAGGCAGAAAGATGATGTTTTCGGTCAGCTTTGCATTGCTGTGACCAAAAGACCTGACATGAACAATTTAAAGGAAGAAAAGTTTATTTTGGCTAATAATTTCAGAAGTTCAGTTCATGGTCAGCTGATCCCATTAGCTCTGGGCCTGAGGTGTGACAGTACATCAGGGTGGAAGGACTTGGCCCAGGAAAACAGCTCAAGGCAGGACAATCAGGAAGCAGAGAGAGAGAGACAGAGAGAGAGAGAGAGCTCCATTCACAAGAGGAAAAATCCCATCCCCAAAGCCACATCCCCAGTGACCTACTTCCTCCAGCCACACCCTACTTACCTATAGTTATAGCCCAGTTAACACATATCAATGGATCAATCTACGAATTAGGTCACACCTTTCAGAATCTAATCATTTCACCTCTGACATTTTTTTGCATTGCAGCACACATGAGCTCTTGGTGAACATCTTGAACATCTAGTATCTAAGCCACAACAGAGGCTACTTACCTTTCTGAGGTTCCCTTCATGTCTTCACTTCCTCAAATATAAAATGGTTCATGCTGCATTCAAAGCCTGGCTCAAATCTTGGCTTTTCCAAGACATGGTCTCCCATTGGGTCAGTCTGTGTGAATTTCTCCAGTCTAGAATTTGGTGCTCCCTTTAGTCCCAGTTGGGAAAACACAGTGGGGCTCTCCTCCTGGGAAACAAAGCATTGCCTCTATGGAGTTATTCTTGCTAGTCTTTGACTCCTACCACTCCAGCGTAAGAGCATGGCAAAAGCTAGATTTAGAAGGTGGTGTAGGTGAAAGTCATGTGTGGGCCTCCTGTCCCACCCCAACATAAATAGTGTGTGGTGTGTTTGTTGAGTGTATTAGAGAGAGAATAGGTATGTGGACATCAGATCAAGAAAGAAAGAGAAGGGAGAAAGGATGGAAAGAGAAAGAAGAAGGAAAGAAAGGGAAGAAAAGGATGGAGGGGGAGGGGACTTGGGTTTGCTGAGCCAGTTCCAAGGCCATATACCTAATCTGCTGCTGAAGAAGTAAAGACAGGACTCTGCCACGGGTTATTGGTGAAACTTAATGCCCCTGGGACTGCTGTGGCCCAGGTGCCTCCACATACTTCTGTAGGGAGCCAGAGGCTGCAGAGGGGTGGATCTTGTATGAGGACACTTCTACTCAACATCCCTGACCACTTCTATAATGTGGCCCAATGACTGCTGATCCTTTCCTTTTTCTCATTGAACCTGTGCCTCTACCAAGAGCACTCACTCTACCTTGTGATTCACACACACATCTCTACCTTCCTCTGAACTTTGAGCCCTTGGGAGGTGGGGCCACAGATATGGTGTCTTATGCACCATATATTTTTTCACATAGTGCTGGTACTTTACATTTAATAGAGATCACAATGTTTGTGGTAGTGGAATTATTTACTGAGGACTTTGTCCTATTTTTTGGGGAAAATGGCTACATTGGAGTGTTTTCCTAATATACATTACTGATTGTTATGGTTTGATGTGAGGTGTCCCCCAGAAGCTCACATGAGAGACAATGCAGGAAGGTTTGGAGGAGAAATGATTGGGTTCTAGCCTTAACATAATCAGTGAATCAATTCCTGATGGGATTAACTGAGTGGTAACTGGAGGCAGGTGGGGTATGGCTGGAGGAAGTGGTTCATTGGGGGTGTGGCTATGCGGTATACCTTTTGTATCTGGAGAGTGGAGTCTCTCTCTCTCTTTGCTCTCTGATCATCATGTGAGCTGCTTCCCTCCACCATACTCCTCTGCTATGTTGTTCTGCCTCACCTTGAGCCCTGAAGAATGGAGGGTGCTGTCCATGGACTGAGACCTCTAAAACTGTGAGTCCCCAAATAAACTTTTCCTTCTCTACAGTTATTCTGGTTGGGTCCTTTTAGTCACCGCAGTAAAAAAAAGCTGACTACAACACTGATTATAAGAGACATAATGATTCCTTCTTTTAATCTCTTCTTAATGATAAAACATTACTGAGTTAAAATTTAATGGAGCTTTTGTTTTGTTTTCTCCTTGCTTCTCGTATGCTACCTCCTTCTAATAAGAAGAATGCTCTGGAGGAATGCCTCATATTTCAGATCTAAATTTAAAGAAGTCAGACTCAATTGCTCAGTTAATTAAATTTGCAGTAGTCTCTTTGGAGATATTTATGGACTTATGTTCACACTTTTGCATTTTCCTTTTCTTCAGTTGAATTGTAGCAAATACAGTGTGACAACCACATTACCGCCCATGGCAGTTATTTACAGGCCAAAGTGATTGATTTCCTGATAATCATTTAATAAGGTAATTTTCCTGGGATGTGGACTCCCTGGTTTATCTTTTTCATATATTGCTTTATATGTTACCTTCATCTCTTTGGATACCCTAATGAGAACTACAGCCCATTTGTGCTTAGCACATGCACTGTTTGAAAGTTTGAGGGGTGGGGTTCCTTTCTTGCTTAGAGTTGAAAGCCAAACACTTGGACACACATCTTAAAAGTAGGAGTCATGGAATCTGATGAGATCATCAAAATATCCATTGTCCCCACACTATAGGTTATACAGATTTTAAAGTTCCAGGACAGTATTTTCTCCGGTTGTGAAATATTCCAGCCAATTTCTACAACACTGTTATTGAATACTGTGTAGCATTAAAAAACACAGCCTATGTTTCACACCTACAGCTTCTAATATCTCTGTGATGTATGCCAGGATCTTCACTAAAATATTTAGATGGTTTCTCCTATAGAATCCTCATGATACCTTATAAGAGAGGCTATTATTACCTCCATGTTAGAAATGAAGAAATCAAGGCTCAGAGAGAGTGACTGGTATCTCCCAGGTCACATAGCTGGCAAATGGCAGACTCTGGTCTCAAATATAGATCCTTTGATTACTAAGCCCATAGTACTTCCAATACTGCATTTTTATTATGTATACAAACAGAATCTGATATAAAGATGCCCAAAGCAGCAGTGGAAATAATAAATATTGAAAAGCAATGCATACTCCATGAATTAGAATTTTACACTGAGAAATAAGTAAAATAACAGACTTTCAGATTCAGCTGTTTTGTGAAGATATTTAGTACTGTGGATTTCAAAGGACACTCAAGAAAAAATTAAACAAAGAGGGGCATGCCAAAACATAGAGTGATAGCAATTAGAAAAATATGACACTGGCAAGTGGATCAGGAGAGAACACCCCAAAATGAACTCATAAATAAATGGAAATTTTGTGTATGAGGAAGTAGAAATTGAAAATGAACGTGGAAGAGATGGCTGATTATTCAGCAAGTAATATGGGGAAATAGACTGTCTATTGGGGGCAGGGGAGTCCTTATCTCATAATATTTGTGGAAATACTGGATTAAATGTCTAAATACTTTTAAGATTTTGTATTGGCAATGATATTGTCACCCAGTACATTCCTTTGAGAAAGACTTTGGTTTGAGCTGTGAAATGGAAAATGTTATTTCCTATACTGGAGAAATAACTGCTCACTCTGAGAGTCAACCATATAAATATCTATGCTTCATATCTAGAGGGTGCTGCTGATTGCATTTGAAATATGGTTATATTAGCACATCTCCCACTTGCTTATGTGGTCTTGGTAATCAAAGATTTGTACTTTGGAGAAGCTGGCTGGGATTGAGGGGGTGCAAGATGCTTATTGAAGATAAGCTTATTGCTTATTGAAGATGCTTATTGCTTATTGAAGAAAGCAAAGTTAACCTCCCCTTAAGCTGCACCTACCTTTCCCAGGATTGGAACAGGTACTTCAGCTGTGCTTTCCCATTGCAGCTGGTATTTCCCAGCTCTGTTAGTTATTGTCAATGATAGTTTGTTTTCCTGCTAGATTGTGAGTTTCAAAAGAGTAGGGGCCCTGTCTGCTTTTCTCATCCCTGGGCTTATTGCAGTGCTCGGGCTATCCTAGTGCTCATCAGGGATTTGTGGAATATATAAATTAGCATGTTTTTGGCCTCATGGACTGGAGTAGTAAGGGGATTTGTAGAGGAAATGGGGAGAGTGCCAATAGGGAGAATGGCAGACCTCTAGGTGCATTCTTAGCCAGAAAGGAAATGGGTGTGTTTGTGGTTTCCAAGGAAGTCCAGATAAATCGGGAGAAATCAGGAAGTTGTACCATCCCAGGTCAGGATGGAGTTACAGAGGCATGCTCTGAATCCCTGCAGCATGCCAGGGACTATGCTCAACACTTTCTTTATATTCTTCCATTTCCTCTCTACAACAGCCTTAAGAGATTAAGAGATGGATGCTTTTATTATCATAATTGTCCACATGAGTCAACCGAGAGGGTGACTTTGCCAAGACCACTCAGCCAGTAAGTGGCAGAGGTGGAGCTCAAAATCAAGCCTGGCCGTTTTGATTGTTGCCTGCCTCCCAACAGACTGAACTGAGTTCAGAGAAAAAAATATAGATCAGGGTTAAGAAGTTCTTGCATTCCCAGCCCAGCATCCTATCTCTTCAGTTCTTTCCCAACTACTTCATTAAGACAGGAACATCGCAGGAAAAGAGCAACCCTAACAAACATAAGGTAGCCTTTGAAGAACTGAGCCCTTCGCATCAGTAAGAAGTGATTGCTGCCCTTAGACCACAGCCCTCCTTGGTGGAACTTGCATCCAGATTGTAAAGGGATCCTTGAGAGATGGTACTCTCCCCAGTTCCCCATGAGGCCACTCTGCTCTCCGACCAGTGCACACTTTGCACAATAGCTCAGAAGTAGCAAGCCACTATGCTGTCAACAGCTTACAGTGTCCACAGGAAAGGCTTCAGCAGCCCTTCAGCTGCCCGCTCAATCTTTTGTACAAAGCCAAACTTGAGACTTATCAACTGCAAATTAGTAGAGGCTAGTAACCAACTGGATCACTGCAATTGATGATCTACAGTTTTAATTTGCAGTGACTGAGTGCCTCACTCTGTAGGAAATAAGTGGTATTAACCTGTGCAATAATTACGTGACTTCTCCTAAATGTATCTGTGCTTCTTAAGTGAGTTACACTCACTGGCTTAAATATTCCTTAGTTTTCTATGTTAGAAAAATGTTAAGTTGAAAATTTGGGAACTATACTAAAATTGATAAAAGTGGAACAATTTCTCTTATTTAAATTGTTCATTTCCACTCAATGCTTATAGCATATAAACATAAAGCAAAAAGCAAAAACAAAAACATCTTTTAATGACCATTACTATTTGGGAAATGATTAAAGATAAGAGATTCAACTTCCTAATTGGAAGAAGTGGTAGAAAAATAAATCAGTTGCTTAGAGAATGAAAATAAACTACTCAAGTTTATCTTTGTGTAACTTATCAGTATTTTAATCTTGAAAAACCAAAAATAATTAGGCCAGTTTTAAGAAAGATCATACTCATAGCCATGCAGGTGTTTCTGACTCATGTGAAAGATTTAATATAGTAACATAATGTACATATGATCATTAAATGACAAGCAATGACTGCTCTTTAAGGAAAATAAAATCCATACAGCAGATAAATTTAGTTATGTGGCCTATACTCAAATGAGATACCACTGACCTACTAAATTAAAAAAAAAGCAATTTTAATTCTATCATGCAGCTTGATTTGGTCTGTTTTCTGTTACGATAACTAAATGCCTGAAGCCAGGATGTCTATAAAGAAAAGAAGTTTATTTAGCTTATAGTTTCAGAGGCCAAAAGTCCAAGATCAGGTGGCCCCATTGGTTTGATCTCAGTGAAAGTATAATGGTGAATAAGGCATTGTGGTGAAACATCTGTGGGGGAGGGGATAGATACAGAAGGGGAGGGGAGTGTGGTGGGGGATGGAAGGAGAGAGGGCAGAATGGAGGAAGAAATATATGGCCGTGGACAGGAAGCTAGAGAGCAACCTAAGGAGCTCCAAGTAGGCTCCACCTCTTAAAAATCCCACCACCTCAACATCACCACACTTGAGGACCAAGCTTTTGACACATGAACTCATAAGGGAAAACTCACATTCAAATCATAGCACCATGATCTTGGTCCAGTTCCATTTCTTACATAAACAGGTAGTTTAAGTTCCTCAAGATAAAGCTGATGGCCACTTCATGGCCTCTTTTCAGAGGATAGATACTTCAACAAGAAAATTTGGGGACTGAAGGGGCAGGACCCTCCCTTGCTCAAGAATCAACCTTATTTAGGCAGGTGAGGAACAGCTTCTCCTTGAGAAGGTTTCAAGATTTTCCTACAGATTGTAGAAAGAGAATTTAGAAAAGGAAAACCCCAGCCTCAGGACCCTTCTTAGGCAGATCAAACTTGGTAAAGATTTGAGGATCTATACATTGATTTTCTTCAACTCTTCCTGTTATGCATGCCTTGAAAAGTTTATTTGTATCTCACCCAGGCAGTATGTCCCAGTTTGAAGCTACTCTTTGGAATATGAGACTGCATAAGGACTTTCTTTCTTTCTTTCTTTCTTTCTTTCTTTCTTTCTTTCTTTCCTTGCACCAGGGATTGGACCCAGGGACGCTTTACCACCGAGCCATATCCTCAGCCCTTTTTTTGCATTTTATTTAGAGACAGGATCTTGCTGAGTTGCATAGAGCTTCACTAAATTGCTGAGGCTGGCTTTGAATTCACGGTCTTCCTGCTTCAGTGTTGTGGTTTGGATATGAGGTGTCCCCTAAAAGCTCACATGTGAAACAATGCCAGAAGGTTTAGAGGAGAAATGATTGGGTTACAGCCTTTAACCTAATCAGTAAATCAGTTCCTGATGGGATTAACTGAGCGGTGACTTTAAGCACATGGGGTGTGGCTGGAGAAAGTGGTTCATTGGAAGTGTGTCTATGCTGTATATATTTTGGATCTGGTGCATGTCGCCTTTCTCTCTGCTCTCTGATCATCATGTGAGCTGCTTCCCTCCCCCATACTCCTCTACCACGTTGTTCTGCCTCACCTTAAGGAATGGAGGCTGCTGTCCATGGACTGAGACTTCTGAAACCATCAGCCCTTAAATAAACTTTTCCTCCTCTATAATTGTTCTGGTCAGATCTTTTAGTAATAGCAGCAAAAAAAAAAAAAAAAAAAAAAACTGACTAAAATCAGCTTCCCAAGCTGCTGGGATTACAGAAGTGCACCACCATCCTCAGCTTGAAATCTCTTAATAAGTAATTCAGCATCCTTTGTGAGGTATGCAGCGTCAGAGAAGTGAGTTCCTTAGGAAGACACTCAGGTTCAGCTTTGGAGTTTGGTACACGAAAAGCTCAAGTTTTTTAGTTTACCTAATGGAAAACACATGACCATAAAGTAGTGCAAAAACATGAAGGGATTTCTGCAAAAAGAAGTTCTATCTTCTCACCCTTACGTACTCTTATTTATCTCCTCGGAGAGCAGCCAACTATTATGAAAATTAATAGTGATTTTCAAAGCTAAATAATGCTAATGGTCACTAAATAGTTGATCATGAAAAAAATTAGTCGTGTGGTCCAAACAGTCTTCCCCCAAATATCAGACAGCATCAGTCCTCATCTATATTGATAATCACAAGACATTCATAAAATCATAAGCTCTTCATCCTTCCAAAGAGCATCTCATAGATGGAACTCATTCACTGCAGGTTATATCAGTAAGTCAATTTGACTTACTTTGATAGCTTATAACTGTCCAAGCCGTTGTATTTACTGAGCCATGCACTACCCTTCTTTCAAGCATGCTTGAGAAAATTACTTGTAAGACGATTTCTCTTCTGGGCACAATCAAGTGCTTTAGAATGAACTCCATAACTGCAGATTCAACATTGGATTAGGCTCGGTAATAATATCAAAATATATTGCTTTAATAATGTCTTGAAGTTGCCTGGAATCTCCTGACTTTCCTTCTAGTAATTCAGCCAGATAACTTATCAGCAAGTACTTGTTAGTGCAGAGAGCAAGGCACTATAAGGATCATAAAACCTCAAGGTTAAGGTGCTAGAATCAGAATCAACACCCTCTAAAGGAATCCACTATCTTGGAGGGAGGCTACTCCTCTCACCCAGGAGTAGTGCCTTCGTCTTACAGTGAGAAAACAGACCTTCCTTCCCCTTCTGGCATCTTCCAGTCGCTCTTCTCCATTGCTGAGTTGATGCAAACCTTTAAGGAAATTCTCTCCTCTGTGTTCCATCTCCTTTCCAGCTATCTTGAAGTGCTTTGAAGATGATAAATATAAATGTAAGGGCTTCAATATAAATGTAAATGCCAAGTGCATGCTTGACATGGTGCCACACAGTTAATACTTAGGGTGAAAAAAATCCAGCAATGTGGAAAGGACAGTAGCTACCCATCAGCAAATACAGTGTTTCTCAAACGTGGGGACACTCACTACTGGTAACACCTGGGATGATGTTAGGTGCTACGTAAAGAAGCATTTGTATCATAAGAGTTGCAATATATGTTTCAGTAGGTATGTGGGCATTTATTACCATGCAGGATTGGAAAACTATTAATGTATCATAACTAATATATTATAAGTGTTATGTAGAACACAATAAGTAAAATAAACTAGTTGATCTATTTGATACAGAAAGGAAAATAATAGTACAGAGGATACCTGGACATGATAAAAACCATGAGGTTGGTAAATAAGTTTCTGAAGTTTGGAAAATATTGATTCCTAGTGAGGAGGATGGGTCTGCCTTTCCCACAGCCAGACAGAGAGTGATAGGTACTACTAATCAACTATCCCATCATCATCGTCGTTGTTGTCTTTTTTTTTTTTTTAGGTGCCAGGGATTGAACCCAGGGATGCTTAACCACTGAACCACATCCCCAACCATTTTTTATATTTTATTTCGAGACAGGGTCTCGCTGAGTTGCTTAGGGCCTCACTAAGTTGCTGAGGTTGGCTTTGAACTTGTGATCCTCCTGCCTCAGCCTCTCGAGATGTTGGGATTCTAGGCATGGGCCACCTGGCTGGGACTATCTTCTAATTCTCAGGAATATAGTGAAAACTAGTTCCTTCTGCCATTGATCATATCTCTGCTTCTAGTTTGAGTTCACCACAAAGAAGACTAAGTACTTTTTTATGTATATGAGTTGAAGAGTTTAACCTAGACTGTGGAATATGAAAATTTTCAACCATACATTTAAACACAGGTCTTGAACACATCGTCAGTCTCTCAGAAACCATGAGCTTAGGTCACAAGTGGAGACCTTCCCCTGGCCTTTTGCAAAACCTCAGCAGTCAGTCATAGCAAGAGAGAAGAGATGACATCTAAGTAATTCAGCATGTGGTGTCTCTCTCCCCTGTGGGCCAGGCCCGACTCACCAGCTCCCTGATTCCCATCCACTTGTAAATCAACAAAGAACATTAAAACAAGGTTTTGGTGAGAGATTGAAAAAGAAGACCTAGTCCCTGTCTGAAACTCATTTGCAATAATGACTATGATTCATTCTGCACCGTGCCAATGCAATTTCTGAACTTCATATGATCACCAGTATGCATTTTGCAAATGTGGTGACAGAAGTTCAAGGTGAATTAAATTATTTGACTGGAAAAGTTAGGTCTCATTTCCAAGACTGACTACAAAGTCAGAAAGAAGGCACTTATAACTCTGATTTGTTTTTCTATTCATTTATCCATCTCAACTTGATTCGGATCCCTCGTCATGTCCTATGCCCTTGTTACTGGTGTGCAGCCAAGGTGGATAAGCTGTAGCTCATGGCCAAAAGTCCAATCCACTGCCTGTTTGTCTAAATAAAGTTTTATTGACACATAGCCACACCTGGTTGTTCATGTCTGTGGCTTTTTTCATGCTACGTCATCAGAATTGAGTTGTGACCGAGACCTTTTGGCTTGGAAAAACTAAATTATTCTCTGGCCCTTTATTGAAAAGATTTGCTCAATCTTATTTGCTTGTCATTATTGCAAGTGAGTTTCAGACAGGAACTAGGTCTTCTTTTTCAGTCTCTTACCAAAACCTTGTTCTAATGTTCTTCATTGATTACAACTGGATGGGAACTAGGGAGATGATGAGTTGGGCCTGGTCCACAGGGGATGGAGGGAGACACACCACATGCTCAGTCACCTAGATGTTGTCTCCTCTCTGTTGCTGACTGACTGCCGAGGTTTTGCAAAGGGCCAGGGAAAGGTCTCCACTTGATCTAAGAGTCCCAGAAGACTTTGTATAAGGAAGGCCGGGCACAGTGGTACATGCCTGTAATCCCAACAGCTTGGGAGGCTGAGGCAGGAGGATTGCAAGTTCAAAGCCAGCCTTAGCAATTTAGCAACTGTCTATAAATAAAATATAAAAAGGGGCTGGGGCTGGGGCTCAGTGGTTAAGTGCCCCTAGGTTCAATCCTCAGTATCAAAAAAAAGCAAAAGAACAATTAAAATGCTAAATATAAGAGTTCAGACTCTAAATTCTAATTTGGTCCCATGGCTCAGTCTTCATGTGACTCAGAGAAAGTAGGAGTGTTTTTGAGCCACATTGTTCTAATTTGTAACATGAAGACAGCTGCTCAAATTATCTCCTATGTCTCAGTGAGTTGAGTGACATAGTAAATGACAAATAATAATTAACAACTGCATTTTATTGCATACTTATTGATCTGAGACCACATATAGTCCCCAAGGGCATTCATTCCCTCAAGGACCACCTCCTGCTAACTAGTTTCCATCATCTCCCGAGAGTCCATTCAGATATATCCACCAATGAGCTCAGAGCCCTCGTGATCCAATCACTCCCCGAAGTCTCACCTGTAAACACATGAGCCTTTGGGAGACATTCCAGATCCAAACCAAAAGAGCTGTCATCTGCCTGATTAGAGAATGGGTGGGATGGAAGATTAGGATTTGTTAAGGACGGAAGGAAATCAGAGACAAAGGAGACAATCCTTAGCTTCTGAGATGCAAAAGCAGATGAACTTCATATGATCACCAGGAACACCATGACCACTTGCAAATTAGACCATTTTCTTGCAATACAGTTTATTACCTCATGGGTGTGTGGTGGGTGTGGGCCAAGCACAGAGGACCCAGTTTCTGTGGAGCAGATAATCCCCTCTGCTCTTGCAATGAGGCTAGCCCGAAGGTGTCGGGATGGAGGAGAAGTTAAAGACCAATATGCAAACACTTTTCTGGTCTGGTAAAGGATGGGGAGAAAAAGGAGTATGTGGGGAGGGAAGGCAAGAAGAGGGGAAATGGTCTGGATCTCCCCATGCTGGGCATAGGGAAGGACGTGTGTAGTTACGTAAGTGAGGGTTTAATGGAAAGTTAATGGGCAGTTGTTGCTCATGTCCATAGAGGAATTGGACAAATAACTCATCTGGGGCTTTCCCCGCATTCATCTTGGCTAAGTGGTACAAGTAGAGATTCTAGGCTTTAGCTTCCTGGGCCTGACATCATGGACCCTGAGTGGGAGCTGTGGATCTGCCCTGGGGCTCTCTGTCATATTGCATGGAAGAAGACACTGCCGAGATCTGGGTCTGTAGACAACAGGAGAGACTGAGACAGCTCATCAAGGAGCAGTAGTGGGCTTAATCCAAACCCAGAAAGAAGGCAGACCACAGTTATGAGAGCCAGCCAGCATGCTGCAGTGACCAGGGAACCAGGAGCTTGTCCCTGGAGAGCTGAGGATGCCTGGACCAAAACTCCTTTGCTTTTGTGGTACCTAATGTCATGAAAGACTCATAGACCTTCTCATCAGATGCCTGGAGTTTTTTTGGTACTGGAGATTGAACTCAGGGGCATTCGACCACTGAGCCACATCCCCAGCTGTATTTTGCGTTTTATATAGAGACAGTGTCTCACTGAGTTGCTTACCACCTCGCTGTTGCTGAGGCTGGCTTTGAACTCGCGAGTCTCCTGTCTCAGCCTCCCAACGTGCTGGGGTCACAGGTATGCACCACTGCACCTGGCTCTGAATGCTTGTTTAGGGAGATCAACAGGGAAGGAGACTCCAAAGGTTGGAACATTTCTACCAAGAGGGACAGAGCTAAATGGATTATTTAATGTTTAGATTAGATGCAGTTTTAAGCAGGATTGCATGTTTAATTTTCTTCTCCATTCTTCCCATCACTGATTCCTGTTGATGGTGAGCAGGGTCAGGGAAGTCAGATCAAAATTTTGATCAAAATTGTTTACAATTTAATATATAGAGAATATGATATGTAATATATATCCTATTACATAATACGTTTTAGTACAGATAAG
The DNA here is from genome assembly GCA_028644305.1 of Xerus rutilus. NCBI lineage: Eukaryota > Metazoa > Chordata > Mammalia > Rodentia > Sciuridae > Xerus > Xerus rutilus. The sequence continues at coordinate 44,613,056 of CM053413.1, forward strand.
TGTGTTATGAATTAAATGTTACCACCCCTTTACACTGTCATTGTCCCCATTTATTTTCACCTGTCTGCCTCTACACTCAGATTGCCACTGAACACTTTAAAGATTTATACAAACCTAAGCTGGGCATGGTGGCACACACCTGTACTCCCCGCACTTTGGGAGGCTAAGACTGGAGAATCATAAGTTCAAAGCCAGCCTCAGCAAACGGCGAGGCGCTAAGCAACTCAGTGAGGCCCTGTCTCTACATAAAACACAAAATAGGGCTGGGAATGTGGCTCTGTGGTCGAGTGCCCCTGAGTTCAATCCCCAGTAACACCCCCCAAAAAAAGATTTATACAAACTTAAAAGAGCTTTTATCATCATTGTTATCATCCATTGGGATATGAGTTACCAGCTAAAAATCCAAATGACAGATGCCACAATTCAGGCAGGGGCCAGCGTCCTAGAAGACACTAGATAATGTGCAAAGATGAAGTGCAGTCCAGGAAGCTGATGAATGAAAGCAGCAAAGGACTACTCATGTGTAGAAGATCTGACCCATCATTGGGGAAGGCGACTGTCCTTCAGAGCAGTGCATTATTTTACCTCCTTTGTGTTTTGAGCGTTACCTCAAAGAAGAGGTTGAAAAGTGCTGGGAATGAAAGGGCCCCAGATCTCTAGAAGAGTCTGCAAGGAAGTAGTTTTTCTCCTGATCTGTAGTCTCACACCCATCACTAAGAACTGAGAGAGACGCAGGTGGCAGTTGGAGAGTGGGTTGGGGACGAGCAAGGGTGAGAACAGGGAGATGTGAGGCAGAATGCTGGTTTTCCTTCCTCCCCAAAGCCCAGAGTTACCCTCTGAAGCCCTGGCTGTGGTTTAACTAGCTCACAAATACCCACAGTGTGACAAAAACAGAATGAAGACTGAGCCCTTGGAGCACCATCTGCCGAGCATGTCCTGGTACACAGGCTGGCTGCCTGACTTGGAGAGATTTGGAAGTTATTTATATTTCAAGCTCTAGCTGCAGTCTCCAAACACTGTCTTCCTACCAGGAAACTGTTTCCCCTCTTCTTGGGCTGTCTGCGAACTCCCTGATGACTCCAGAGGGAGCAGAAGCTGTCAAGACAGTTCATCTAGAGCTTCCGCTTGGGGGAGGAAAAATAATTTTTTTAAGAAAGTAGGCAGGGTCTATAATAAGTTCTGGCTTTGGCACTTGGACACAGAATGTTCATCTCAAATCTCTTTTAGCAGGTAGGCAGGTTTCCAGGCTATAAACAGGAGGGCTACAATGTGGCTAAGACTTGGGTGAAGGATCATGTGCCCACTGTCTCCCCCTGCCAGGAAGAAGAGCCAGGATGAGCAGGATCTAGTCCGAGCACCATTTGTTCTGGGAATGTTCACGTATTTGCATCAATTTTGTGAATTTTTTAATCTTTTTTAAAAAATATTTTCTTGTCGAATCATTTGTTTTTAAAATTTGTTTTTAATTAAGTAAAAATTGTGTGTGGTGTACAACATGATGTTTTGATATATGTAGCTACAGATACATTACCTCCCAGGATTTTTTAAGTTTTGTAGTGAGAGTACTTAAAATCTACTCTCTAAGCAATTTTAAATATGTAGGGTTGTTATTAACCACAGTCACCACAATGTACAGTAGATCTCTTGAATTTATTCCTCCTGCTTAATTAAAATTTTGTGCCTCCCCCCCTTTTTTTTTGTAGCACTGGGGATTGAACCTAAGGGTGCTTAACCACCGAGCAACATCCCCAGCTCTTTAAAAAAAAAAGTTATTGAGAGACAGAGTCTCCTTAAGTTGCTAGGGCCTCACTAAGTTGCTGAAGCTGGCTTTGAACTTGTGATCCTCCTGCCTCAGCCTCCCAGGCTGCTGGGATTACAGGTGTGTGCCACTGTACCCAGCAAAATTTTGTGTCTTTTGACCAAAATCTCCCTGATATTTTCACTTCTGGGCTCTGGAAACCACTGTCTTACTCTTTGCTTCTCTGAGCAGAGAATTTGACTTTTTATACTTCACATATCCATGAGATCATAAAGAATTTGTTTTTTTCTGTGCAAAGGAATGGGTTTATGGATGACTTTTTTCCCCTGGTGCTTTCTATTTTTTTATACTGTACACATTTTCTATAACTGACACACACTCTCTTTCTTTCCTTTCTAAAACAACAACTACAGGAGTAAGTACTTGGTTCTTCAGGTCTCCTGACTTCCTGTGCCTTCAGGTTATGGTGAGGGGTTGGGTGAGCTGAGAGACTAAAGACTCAGGTCTTAGTTTAAGGCATCCTCCTTGCCTCACCTTGTCTACCTAATTCATGAACTAGGGCACTAACTACTCTAACTACTAAAACTGGCCTGAGTTTAGGCAGACACCATTAGGAAATTATTGTTTAATTTTCTTGAGGATAATGATATGTTGAGAACACATAGGAGAAAGTTCTTTTTTATGGGAGATGCAGGTGGGAACGTTGAAGGGAGAAACATCATGATGTCTGCAGCTTCATTTAAAAAGACTTGGATAAAGCCGGGTGCGGTGGCATACACATGTAATCCCAGCAGCTTGGGAGGCTGAGGCAGGAGGATGGCGAGTTCAAAGTCAGCCTCAGCAAAAGCAAAGCCTAAGCAACTCAGCGAGACCCTGTCTCTAAATAAAATACAAAATAGGGCTGGGGATGTGGCTCAGTGGTCAAGTGCCCCTGAGTTCAGTCCCTGGTACCCACCTCCCAAAATGATTTGAATAAAAAGGCAAATATGAAGCAATTAGTGCAAAGAGTTAACAAATACCGAGTTAAGTGATTTCTATATATGTATTTCTTTCCCTCTTCTTTCAACCTTTCTAGTTATTTGATTTTTTAATGCCTCCCTTTTTTGTCTTCTATTTTTTTTCTTTCCATTGTGCACTTTTCTTACTTTATTTTCCTTTGCCGCACCCAGCATGCCGGGTTGTTTGTCCTGGAAGCATGTGAGGGGTGAGGTGAGGAAAGGAAGTTATCCTGGGTGTGGACTGATGCAGTCTATCCCTGGCACCATCCAATACCCAGCCCCTATCTCCTCCCACACCAGTGTGTTGACTGTTCATTGCACTGTTGTTTATGATTCTTTTAAATTGGAAATTTTCATTTCCGTTATAAGGAGAGTAATCAAAGACTTTGATACATTTGTTCAAGGAATTACTATGCAAACTGGAGCAAATTTGCATGTGTTTTATTATTATTATTATTTTTTTGGCAGGGGTAGGAGGGGAAGTACTGGGGATTGTCTTTGGATGGGTCCCAGTTTTAGGGTTAAGAACTCTAAATTCACCTTTAAATTTTGGGAGGTATGGATATTGGAGATTGAACTCAGGGACACTCGACCACTGAACCATATCCCCAGTCTTATTTTGTATTTTATTTAGAGACAGGGTCTCACTGAGTTGCTTAGCACCTTGTTTTTGTTGAGGCTAACTTTGAACTCTCGATTCTCCTGCCTCAGCCACCTGAACCGCCGGGATTACAGGCATGTGCCACCACACCCAGCCCAGGAAATCTAACTTATTGTTAATAGATTACTTTTATCCAATTACAAAATATTAAATGACATAAATACCCATCCAACTTTTTCCTTTAAGCATAGATGAAAGATTTAAAAAATAAAATTGAATGTTCTTGTTTACATGTGTGCTCCCTGAGTGATCAATGCCCAATCTCTTAATCAGAGTAGCACTGCTCAGACTGCACAGTGTTTGGGCATATCTAATAATCTTCACTTAAAGTCACAATGCAATGAGAAGCACATGAACAATCCTGAAATAAAAGGCTGTCTCTACAAAAAATTTCAGTTGGGAAGACACCAATGTGGTAAATGTTCTAAGCTTTGAAGAACATTTTAGGAAACATGAACACTTTTAGCCTACAAAGAAGCCAGTAATAATCAGCATCATGGTTATACAGAAGTCATTTTTGTATATTAATTTAGTTTTAACTGTCAAAGTGAAATTTAGAATTTATAGGCTCAGTAGGATAACTATTATTATGTAGCTTTGCCTTTAACAGGTCTACATAGGTTAATAGCACCAAAAAAAAAAAAAAAAACAAAACAAACAAAAAAAGAAAGAATAGCTTTTGACCCCTTAAAAGTTTAGCAAATAGTGCTAAAACCACAAATAGACATAGTACCTGATTTACAGGTGCATTTCATAAGTACTATAACAAAACATGTATTTAGTCAAAACAAAAAGAGAAATGTCATAAGTTTTTTGTTGTTGTTTTGATTTTTTTCATACCAGGGATTGAAGTCAGGGGTACTCGACCACTGAGCCACATCCCCAGCCCTATTTTGTGTTTTATGTAGAGACAGGGTCTCACTGAGTTGCTTAGCACCTCACCATTGCTGAGGCTGGCTTTGAACTTGCGATTCTGCTGTCTCAGCCTCCCAGAGTGCTGGGATTACAGGCGTGCGCCAACATGCCCAGATATATATCAACAATTATGAAGATACATTTAATAGACCCCAATACATTCTCATTTATAGAACTAAAGAAGCCAAGAATACTTGAATTATATTTAGCAATTGATGTTTTAGTATTTTAATGCACAAATAACTTGAATATATTTTTCTAACATATACCCTCATAAGAATCTATCTCATTTGCATTTACTCAATTTATTTAATTTTAAGAGCTATTTTAATCTATGAAAATCAAACATAGTTAACATTTAAAGTTATTTCTTTGTCAAAACATTAAAAGTTGCCATTCATGAAAAGCAATGAACATTATATTTTAAAACACTAATAGCAACAAATATTATCCCAATTGGTTAATAGGCCAGCAACCTAAGCAAATGCGTGTGTGTTTTGCAATTTTAATGACAGTGTTACTTTGATCTTACAAACAAACTTAACATCTCTGTCAAAAATTGACTTTGAGCCATATGAACCCAAAGGCATTCGAGCTAATGTTTTGCTAGTTTATAAGCACTTGTTTATAAACCCCTTTGAGTTCTTGGAATCCTCTTTTCAAGCTTTGTGAGGATTTGTCTAGAGTAGGATTTGCTGTAGGTATTTTGCTATTTGTAAAATCATGATCCCTCTGGGATGTTTACTGCCTGTCACAAGTGATTACTGTGGACATTTTACTCTGGCTTGTCAAAATTTGAACACCTTACAATTCTGTCGAGCTCTGGAAATTGTTCTGCTTTTACAACTCTGTCATTCTTTTCCCCAGCCTGTGGGGTTTTACTCTATGCACGCACAACCTTGTACTTAGCCAACACTCAAGAGAGCCCTTAAAACTGCTTTAATGTGTAACTTCATCCTTTCTTGACCTCTACAATTTTCAGTCATTTCATCATCCTTTGTCTCTCATTTTTGTTTTAGGGATGTTTTAGTTAGCTTTTCATCACTGTGAACAAAATACCTGACAAGAACAACTACGAGGAGGGAAAGTTTATTCGGGGTTCACAGTTTCAGAGATCTCAGTCCATAGAGGGCTGACCACATAGTTCTAGGCTCAAGAGAAGGCAGCACATCATGGAAGAAGGGCCCATAGGAGGAAAGCTACTCAGCTCATGGAGGGGTCAGGAAACAGGTTGAAGAAGGGGCACAGGAAAGATGCACCCTTCCAGGGCATGCTCCCAGTGACCCACCTCCTCCAACCATGCCCCCTCTTCCCCCAGTTATCAACCATTCAAACTAGGATGGACTGATTAGGTTACAACTCTTACCATCTTTTCATCTTTGAATATTGCAGCATTTCCAGGAACTTATGGAGAACACCTCATGTCCAGACCATAGCAAAGGAGATCACCAAACTTTATTTGAGATTCCCTTCCTTGTTTGTGAGCCTGAAATTCAGGCAGAAAAGAACAATTGCAAGGATCACCTTATCTGTTTATTTTCCTTCTCTCAGGGATCACAGTCTATGTTGTCTATTTTACGAGGTATGGAAATAGTTATTTTATATATTTTGTCCAGTTTTCTAGCAGGAAGGTTAAGTATAGTCTTTGTATTCCATAATGGCTAAGATTTTATCTATTTTTAAATAATAATTAAAACATCTCTAATTTTAATAGTAATTAAATCTTATCTAATTTATATAGTGTATTAAATAGAAATTATTTGAATTTAACAATAGGAAAATCAGGTTAAAATGTTATATTACTTCAAGAAAGAATATTTTGAAAGTGATACTCTAAATGTTGAAAATGTGAAAAACTTTAAAAGTGGGAAATAATTCATTTTAATTACATGTACCAAATTTATCCATGATAGACTCTCTCTAGCCTGAAAGATAAGAAAGTTGATAATACTTTTACTTCCTTCTAAGTCACTTTCCTTCACTGAATATTTTATATTTTTATTTACATGTTTTTAAGATATATAACATTTACTTTCTGCTCTGCAGCCATAGTTCATGGAGTTGATGTATCTCAATTTTATGTTGGGTTGAATTTAATTCTCACTAGTATTTTATAGCACATTCGTTTTTAGTCCTTTATTTTAAATGATTTCATATTTGCTTCTACCATCATTTGTCATCTCATGTTACTATAGAGAAATACAAAGCCAGTCTAATATTTCCCTTTATATGCAAACTATTTTTTAGCCTACATGTCCATAGAGTTTATATCTTTTTATCTTTAAAGTTTAATAACTTTATCAGGATATCTTTTGCAATGTTTTCTGCTGCTTCTTATTTGTTTTCTTTTGTTTTTGTTTTTTGTATTTAGTACTGAACATTGAACTCAGGGGCATTCTACCACTAAGCTACACCCTCAGCCCTTGTTATTTTCTATTTTTTTGAAACAGGTTCTCACTGAGTTGCTGAGGCTGATGTTAGCCTCCTTAAAAGATGAAATTAAAAGCGTTTACCACCATGCCTGGCTGCCTTTTTTCCTTTTGTATCACCTTTTCCTGAGTAATCATCTGTCCATTTGACTATAGTTTACATACGTATTTCAAGAAAATATCCCTTCATATTGGGCTTGTTCTTTTGTAATTTTTTGAAAGCCTTCTTCTGGAATCTGGCAGTGAATAGATGTTATAAGGCTCTTGGGGAGACTGTCAGTGGAAGCTTGAAGGAGAGAGATATCTATTGAAAGTTTTATAAGAGGGGGACAATATCATACATTAGCAGGACAATTGATTAGAGTATTGCCAGTATTAACTTAAGAGGCAGAAAACATACCTAATGAACTTGTATATCTGGGCAAGGTATTTCCAGACAGAATACTGAAAGTGACAACTGGCTCATTTAGATACATATGATAAAAGTACAGTTAGGGAGAGAAGAACTAAAGAAGAAAATGTTTTATTTTATTTTAAAGCAGAATTTAGAAAAAAATATTCTCAACCCAGAACTGGCTAGATCAGGAAATAAAACTATTTCTCATTCTAATAATCTTAGGAAAAAATTCTCAAAATTGCCTTAAAATTTCTCAGAGAAAATATAGAGTACTGCCTGTAAAATATGACTGCAGTTAATAGCCTATAAAATGCTTTGTTAAAACACTAGAAAGTCATAAGGTGGTATCTCACAGACCCCTTCTCATTTAGAAACAAAGTGACCTGTGATAACCTCAAAAGCATGATTTGTAGACTCTTTTAGCTAGACAAGATAATTTCTAAAAATCATCAATGGTCTTGTCTCAAAGTACTCTGACTCACAGTCAAAATGTATAGAGTATGTTATTTGCACGTATGAATATACCACAATGAAATCCATTATTCTGTATAATTAAAATGCATTGATAAAAAATGTATATAGAGATTTTGTAGGAGTGCCTTTTGTCTAACAGACGGGGTTATAATTTGATACCTTGGAATTACAGAGTTTTTAAAGGAATTATATCAGTTTGGATTAAGAGGTAGCAGAAATAGGTAAGAACTGGGAGTCCTTAAGACTTCTAACATACTTTAAGCAGAAGGCAGATTAAAAAAAGCTACTCTAAGTATGGACCATTTGGAAAATGAAGACTGACCCTAAGGTAAGAGCCAAAGCTTCAAGCTTAGTGCTTGAAGCCAAGAGACATGAAAAATGACTACTGATTATGGTAGAACTGATTCTAATGAAGGAATATATGCTATGTGCCTTGCTGGGTGTCAGAATTGCTATGGACTATTGACTGTTATATGATTTTCCTTGTATTCCTTGTTGAATGAGAGTATCAATTGTGGTGTTTCTGATCCTCCTTACTGTTGTGTACTGGATGTATGTATGTGGGGAGGATAATAATAGAAACTTGTTTAATTTAGGTGACACATATTCAGATAAAGAGCTATACCTGAGGAGCCCTATCCATATTGGAACCCAATTTAAATGACAATGTTCTGTACTCCAAATTAGAATGTGATGCTGTAATAGATGAAGTGAGATGAGATTCTTGTGATTCTTGAGGGTCACAAGGGTGTGCTTTACATGTGGGGTAATGATGAATCACTAGGGGTTAGAAGATATTCTACAACAGACTCTTACTTTAGAGTTTCTAGTGACCAATACCTGCCAGTTTTGAAGCTCTAGATTAGTCTTCTCTCTGTGAATTTGGGCTGGCCTTGCCTGATACCTACATTATCTAGTAAAATGCACTGGGAGCAATACTGGATCAGTTTAGAGAAGCTTACACTTCTGAACTCTTAGAAGTAAGCTACCACACAAGTCCAGCTGCCTTAAGATAACCAGACTATGAAGAGGCCCAAACTAGCCAGGTGGAAAGAGCACTAGGGAGCCCAAAGAGCAAATCCAACCGAGTTACTTGCTTATGCTCAGCACCGAGCTGCTGACCTGTTGAGAGACACTGGTCTTGTCAGTGGATTTGCCGGTCTTGGTTGAGTGACCTGTATTAATGTTATGTGGAGAATAGATTAGTGGTCCTCCCCAAGCCCTCTCCACATTGCAACCTTGTGAGAAAACAGATTTTAAGCTACTAAGTTCTGGAGTACTTTATTCTATAGCAATAGATAATTGAAACATCTCAAACATCTTCCTTAAGTTATTTTTGTTGCACACATCATGTTTTTGAAAATTTATTCAAAATTATAGGAATGATTAAATATATATTTCTTCATCTGCTTTTGGCTTATGATATTTCCTTCATCTTTTCTAATCCCCCTACCAAATGCTTGTTTCATTAATGATTATCAAGTGATTCAACCAAGTAATTGAATACTTTCATAATTCATGTAAAATGAATTTGCTGAGAAATAAGAACACACAGTGATGAATGGACAGGTAAACTGCTTGCACTTTGGTTCCAGTTGCATTATTGCATTTTCTGCCTGGGGGTGATATCTCCACTTGGGTCTCAGTGTTTCTGTAGCTCAGATCAAACTCTTCAAAGTCACAAAATGTTATGATTGTAATTCAGTGATTAATGTTATCTGTCTTTGGCTCATCTTTCCTTATCTCTTGCAATCTCTCTGTTATGGTTTGGATGTGAGGTGTCTCCCAAAAGCTCATGTGTGAGACAATGCAAGGTTTAGAGGAGAAATGACTGGGTTATGAGAGCCCTAACCCAATCAGTGAATTAATCCCCTGATAGGGATTAACTGAAGGTAACTGAAGGTGGGCAGGTTGTGGTAACTGAAAGTGGGTCATTGGGGGCATGCTTTTAGGGTACATATTTGGTGAGCTCAGCTTAGTCTCTCTCTGCTTGCTGATCATCATATGACCTGCTTCCCTCCATCATACTCTTCCCACCATGATGTTCTGCCTCACCTTGAGCCCTGAGAAAGGGAGCCAACCTTCTTTGGACTGAAACCTCTGAAACCATGAGTCCTGAAATAAACTTTTCCTCCTCTTGTTCTGGTTGGGTCCTTATTCACAGCAGTGAAAAAGGTGACTGAAACACTCTCTTAGTAATAAATAGAGAGACCATGGAATTTATTGTTCAAGTGATCATTCACTCTGTGTGGAAGGAGGATGCTATTTCTAATTACATTAGACAGTAGGCATAAAGTTGGCAAATCAGGTCATCTATTCACATTGTGTACTTGGATTTGGGACAATAATAATGACATGTACCTTCTTGAGCTCCACCTGCTTATAGCTTCCCTGCTGTAGAAAGGAACATGGAACTGTGCAGAAACAGTCCTCATGTGATTGTTTGAATGTTTGTGTTCCCTCTAAAATTCCTATTGAATTCCAATTCTCAATGCAACAGTATTAAGAGCTATGACCTTTGGGAGGTGATTCGATTATGAGGACTTCACTTTGATGAATGGGTTAGTACTCTTATAAAAAGGCTGGAGGTAACTGGCTAGACCCCTTCCATCTTTGGTTATGTGAGAATGCACTAATGAGGTGCCATGTTGGAACCAGAGACCAGCTTTCTCCAGACAGTAAAGCTGCTAATGCCCTGATCTTGGGCTTTCCAGTCTCCAAAACTGTGTGAAATAAATTTCTGTCCTTTATAAATTACCCAGTCTATATAGTATTTTACTGTGGCAGAAGGAACAGAGAGAGAGTGCCCTATTTTTCCTCTGGCCTGCATATGTCTCTATATCTCCTTGTTTTCAGCAGTGGGTTATTATCTTAGCTTTTAGGACTGAGTCATTTGCATATTAAGGGAATCCTATATCCTACCTAATTTCTATAGAGGTTAAGTATAGCCTTTGACAATTTTTCTCATTTTGGGCCAGGTTTCAAACCACAGGGCAGACTTTGCAATTTGTGGTTTACAGCATATGATTTGGAGTTTTGTTTATCTGTCTATGTCATGTATGGGGATCATGGTGTAAATGGGACTAATGTTCTAATGTTTTCTTTTTCTTTTCTTTTTTTTTGGTACTGGGTATTGAACCCAATGGTGCTTAACCACTTAGCTACATCCCCAGTCCTTTTAATATTTTAGTTTGAGACAGGCTCTCACTAAGTTGCTGAGGACCTCACTAAGTTGCTGAGGTTAGCTTTGAACTTGTGATCCTCTTGCCTCAACCTTCCAGTGCTGGGATTACAGGCATATGCCACCATGCCCCACATGTTTTCAGTTTTTAAAGTTGTTTTGTATGAGTTTAGAAAGAAGTTGAATTAAAATATCTGTACTGTGTCATCTTTAACTGGATGACCATGTTTTGATGTGGAGATGTGACTAAGATAGAGTCAGACTTAAGAAAGCATTAGCTCTGTCTGTATATCTTTGGGTTAAAAAATACATTTTATATTCCTAACCTATTACTAAGCATATTTATTATACTAGTAACTGAGATCATTTTATGCAGTAGAGAGGATAGATGTGTATAGAATTCTGAAATTTTTTACAATGGGCACACATTACTGTTATAGATAGAAAAGAAATCAAGGACGATAATTCCATTTTGCAGCAACCAAAAAAAGACTGATGTCTTTGTTCCCCTCATTGCACTCTGGGGCTGAAGATCCACGCCACTGACAAAGCACCTTGTGGCTCAGCATCAAATGTCCTGTTATTTTGACCCCATAGACTTTCATCAAAATTTTCCCATTGCAGACCTTACAGGGAATTATCTCTCTGAGCTGAGAAAATGTAAGAGTTGCTGGGCAGGGAGCACTTTGATGCACAGGTTAAAGGCTACTGGGATAGGATTGAATTAACCATGGTAACAACAAAAAGAAAATCCCCGTGTCCATGCGGGGTGGCTGATGCCTGTCGTCAGGGCTTCTGAGTCCCCAGTTGGCTCCATGTATTTCCCTGGCTGCCATTACCATTCCCTGCCTGCTGCCCTCTGCCTGATTTGATGTTCTGGATTGCAGCATTACTTTTTTAAGCCATAATGGGCATATATTCCTGTGCATATCCAGGATGGAGAAGACAAGCAATAAAGAACGGGGGATAAGCTGATGCCGCCAGGGCATCCTTGGAGGAATCTACACCAAGAAATGGAATCGTGACGCTCAGTGTGGTGGAGTGGAAAATCAAACACAGAGATGGAATAGAGTGGGGCCCACAGCTGTCACACCCCTGTCAGAAGTCTGGACGAGAAAGGTAAACATCAGGAAAGAGTGGGGCTGCTACAGCATGTCAGGCAGCTGACACAGGAGCAGAGCTTGACAAGGCATTCTGATGCTGCTCTGGAAAATTCCTTGGAAATAAACACACTGCTCAAAAAGGCAAAAAATCAAACAAACAAACAAACAAACGAACGAACCACAGATCAATACAGAGGAGAGCGCAAAGGGAATGAATAAGAGCAAGCTAATGAAAGATAATGACAGCCACTGTGCTCACTGCTGATGGTAACCTGGGCCACTGTCAGTGCAGGTAGCTGAGGTTAAGGCTACGTTGCTCAGTGGGAAAATAGGGGCTTTTCAAGGAATCAGGTAGACCCGAGATAAGATCCAGCTTGCTCAATTGCCACTGGGATTTTGAATCTTGGCCAAGCCACTTTTCTCTACTCACAGAGAAATTCTCAGCTGTTTGATTTCACTGACTCCAAGTTTGGGACTCTTCGTCTATACTGTAGGAATGATATAAGCTCCCCATGATGCTGCATTGAGGATTAAATGAGACGACATCTCCAAAGTACTAGTTGCACAGAAATCGTTCAGTATGGGCCAGTTGCTAGTTCTCTGGAACCTGCCTGCTGTCCTCAAGCCCTCTGGGGTGGGACACTTTGGTGCCTTTCCCTGACCTCTGTCTTCCTTCTTTTTCTCCTCTTCCTCTTTTTCCCCTTTTCTGTTCTGTAAGCATGTTGAAGCCCCGTGAGCTACCAGATAAATTGGGCTCCAACTCAGGTGAGGCAGAGAGAATTCTTGATGTATTTTCCTATGAGTTGCGTCTGTGACCCTGGTTTCCATTACTGAGTTGGTCATATTTTATCTTCCCTCAGGTGGCAGCCAGATCCCTCCAGGTCAGGTCAGCACAGACTCTGAATACAGGATAGAGAAGCAGGTACTAAAACTGGTCAGAAGTATTTATTTCTCCTCCAGCTGTGCTATCTAAAAGAGGCAGTAACATCTTCCAACCCGAGGCTGGGAGTTGTAATTCTCCCTTTGCAAAACTCTTTGAGTCTCAGGCCTGTTCCCACTGATTTCTACATGACACTGCCGGCCATGTTCTTCTGCATAGCTTTCTCCATGGTGTCCCCCATCTCAAAGCTGTCATTAACCCCCCACTGTCTCTAAGGTAAATCTCAAAAGCCTGACCTTGGTATTCAGTGCCTGTTACTCTTTGACCCCAACTGACTCTCCATTTTGATTTCCCACCATCCCCAAACACTTGCCAATCCAATACTGAACAATATACACTGTTTCCTATAGCTGCCCTTTATGTTCCCTTCTTTGTGCCTCTTTGGTTTTCTTTCTCGTGCCCAGAATGTTCTTTTCTCCTCCTCTACTTCCTCCTCATTCCCATGGTCATGTCTTCCCTACTCCCACAAAGCCCCCTCAAATTCTAGCCCCCTCCTGAATTCACTTGTGCACTCTCTGGCTGGAGGCAATCTGGTCTCCTCTAAACAACTCTGGTTTTCTCTGAACAGAACACTCATCCCTGATATTTAGAATTCTCTATGAAGCACAAGTTTTATGAATCTTAGTCTTCCCTAATAAAATGTAGCCCCCTTGAAAATAAGATTTATGCCTGGCCTCTACCTATTTCCCCCCATACCATCTAACACATCAGGGGCAACTTGATCAATGAATTTAAAGACAGTAATTGAGCTGTTGTATGCACATCTAATTACAGATGGTGCATGATTTGATAAAGCAAGGATAACAGAATCCTATCATACAGGCAGTCCCTCACGGCTCTTGGGTTGCCCATGGTGAAATTCTTCTCCAGTGACAGCCCCACTTAGGAAGTGGCTGCCTGGAGAAGTGGTTTGAGAAGGAGCCTAAGTTTGTGTCCCTTGCTGGTAGAATGGAATGCTGTGGTTGATTAGTGATGTCTCCCATTACTACTGTATGGGAATTGATGGCAAGGTAGATGCTTGAAGGACCATCAGAGCTAATGTTTCCGTACTGATAGAAAGAAAATCCTGATAAATGGGATGGATGTCCTTGCAATAGAAACTGACTCTTCTTAAATTGAGAACTGGAGTCACCAGACCTAACTTTCACTCAGGTCTTTTCTACTTGGGAGCTAGCAGCAAAATAATTAATTTCCATTTCTCCACATGGGAAATGAATTTCTAACACATATTCTGCCCACCTGAAAACCAAAGAAGATATTTTTCCTGGTTATGAGGAAAATGTCTAGATTTCCCAGTTATCTTATATTTTTTTTTCTTTTCCCCCATTGTCTTTATATTTTTTCATTTTATTTATTTATTTTAAAAATTTATTTATTTATTCTAATTAGGTATGTATGACAGCAGAATGCATTTTGATTCATTGTACACAAATGCAGCACACCATTTTTTGAGAGTCATAACAAATATATTATGTAAATATGAGGTAGGATGAATCTCATATGATAAAGAGTGATGGTTATGCAAATTTCACATTGGGAATGGAAAATAGAAGGCTGAAATACACTTGGAAATTTATATGAGGGTGCATGGAATTAAGGAAAGCTAGGATTAGATGAAGAAATAGGTGAAAAGTTACATCATATTTTGTTTTGTTTAGTTTTTGAACCTAGGACAACAGTCCATTGCATTCCACCATCTTTCTTGTCCCCATGTCCCATCCCCTTCCTTCCCTCCCCTTTGACCAAAGTTCCTCCATTCTTCCCATGACCCCTCCCACATTATGGATCAGCATCCACTTATCAGAGAGAACATTCCCAGTTCTATTAATTCCAATTACTTTCCGATTGTCCATGTCCAACCATGTCCCTGTTCAACCCATGTGTGGCATTAGGCCCAGTGATGAAGCAATTTGAGATCTATGCTTCCTGACTAGGGAATGCTGTGCTTAACTCTCTTTGACCAGTTAAGTCCCTCTCAGATAACTGACAGTGGACAGGACCCCTTTTCTGTGTTTTGCATACTGCCTGGCCTATTTCCTTTGGATTTTGTTTTATTTTTTTATTCAAAGCGAAAAGTGGACCATGAGAACAGAATAGAGTCCCCTGAATCTGCATTCTTTCTTTCTTATGTTTATTCCTTAACTTATTCTTAATACCACAAACAACAACCAAAACATCTAAAAAGAATCTCCTTTTCTCTTGAACATCACAATCATTTCTCAATCAAAATTAAACTTTTTTTTTTTTTTTTTTGGGTACCAGGAATTGAACCTGGGGTGCTTAACCACTAGGCAACATTCCAAGCCTGTTTTTGTATTTTATTTAGAGATAGGTTCTTGTTGAGTTGCTTAAGGCCTCACTAAGTTGCTGAGGCTGGCTTTGAACTTGTGATCCTCCTGCCTCAGCCTCCCAAGCTGCTGGGATTATAGGTGTGTGCCATTGTGTCTTTATAAAATAGTTTTATTTTTATAAATGACACGAGAGTATGCAAACTTTTCTCTCCAATGTGCTTGGTAACACTTATGGTTCTTTGTGCCAAAGAAGCTATACAGAGTTAAAACTAAGTATCTCCAAACTAGTTCATCATTTTATATTAATCTCTACTTTAAGGCCTAAGAAATAACTCTACATATTGACTCTTTTAAATATTAAAACCCTTCTATTGAACCAATGCCAGCTTCTTAACTTTAAGTGAAACTCACAGCACTAAAAATGGGCCCAATGTTTTAAATCCATTATAATTGCCCAAAGAGCAGACCTGTATGTATCGAGCCCTCATTAAATGAAATCTGGCCGTGATTTTCTGTTCTGGCTGGTAGATCACCTCAGCCCTTTGGGCCCACTTCGGAAATGGAGTCTTCTGATTCAGAAACAGAATTTAAATCGAAAGATTGAAGGCCTAGAAAATCTCCTTCACCCTCCACCCCATCCCCAAGCCACAGAAGAAAATAAAACAGCAAGAAGAAAGAATTTCATGAAATGGCAGGACGCTAACAAAAACTAGTCACGTAAGAACTTAAGCCAAGGAAATCTGAATGGAGAAACCAAGCTCAGATTGGAGAGGGCATTCAGGAGATGTGGCTTTCCCCAGTTATTTAAAGTGGGGCCATTTTTGCCAGCCATGTGGGAGACCCACTGGCAAGTGGCCTGTGCTGCTACCTGGAGAGAGGTTGGGGCCCCAACGGCTTCTGACAGGCACTTGTCACCGTTGGATAATGATATTCTGTGGTGTGGAAGGATTATTTGTTTGGCTGCTTTAGTGATTACAATATTGATTCATTCTTTCTGGCACATTTGTTACATCTGTGTTAGCATCCCAGGGACAACAATACAGTTGTGACTTTTTACCTGTATATGTTTTTCAGAATAAAAACCTAGATGGTTCTTTGTGTTTATTTTTCCTTCCCCAGGCAGAGCTGTTACCCAATAATGAACTAGACATGGAATTTAGGGAACAAAATCAAAGCAATTGATTTTTTTTTTTTTTATCACCTGCATTCTGTGGCTAAACTTCAGGGGAAGGTAGGAGAGAAGATATTTCAAGAAATTGCTATACAACACAGCTAAGAAATTTCTCTGTGATTATAAAATCATACAAGAATAATTGGATAGAGATACCATCTGATTCTCCCGGAAATTTGACTGACATTTCTGAGAGCTGAGAAATGCCTCTGCATAAGTCCCAGAAATATTCTTTTTAAAAAATTTAATGTTTTTTTTTAGTTGTAGAAGGACACAATACCTTTATTTTATTTATTTATTTATTTATTTTTATGTGCTGCTGAGGATTGAACCCAGTATCTCACATGTGCTAGGCAAGCGCTCTACCACTGAGCTACAGCCCCAGCCTCCAGAAATATTCTTTTACTTTTCCTTTTCTTCTCTTCAGCTAACTAGGTTCCTGGCCAAGCCCCAGGATCAGGAGCTGAGAAAAAAGCTGGGCCTCAGCTTATTTTCAAGATGAAATGAAGTACCAGATGTGCTCCAGCTACTGTCTGCAACCTCTGGGGAAGTTTAAAAAATTTTAGTCATCTGATTTGTGAACAAAAATCCCTAAATTAACCATCCCATGGTAGCTTCTTCCCAATTCTTTCCTGTGCCAGTCAACATGGGTTCATATGGTAAGGTCCAAGGTAGTGTACCGGGGGGAGTCACATTTCAGCTGGAAAGCTGAAAATCTGCACAGCATGAAAAGAGATAACCATTGTCCAGAGGAGACATGTCTTCATTAGTTTTAACTAAAAACATCGACATTTTGATTGGATTTTCAGTGGTAATTGCTTTGCTGCACCAATATAAAATGCCCCATTAGGTTGGCACTTAGAACATTTGTCCTAGAAATTTGAGAATAACTAACAACAACAACAAAAATGGATGGCTTTTGAAAGAATGAGAGGACAAGCTGGGAGAAAATATTTGTTAAAGACATCTGTAAGGGAGTCTTATCCAAAACACACAAATGCTTTAAACGCAACAATCAGAAAATGAACCATTTGATTCCGAAGTGGGGAAAAGATCTGAACATCATCAAAGAAGATATGCAAATGGCTGATGAGCATATGAAAAGATGCTCCACATCATTTATCTTGAGGGAATTATAAATGACAATAACGAGCTGCCATTATCTACTTATTTATCTAATTATTAGAATACCCAACATCCAGAATGTGGACACCATCAAGTGCAGGTGAGGCTGTGGGGGAACAGGAACTGTTCATGGCTATTGGGAATGCAAAAGGTATAACCACTTTGGAAGACAGTTTGTTAGTTTCTTATAAAATTAACCATACCCTTACCATATGATCCAGAATCAAAACCATATGTACACACAAAAAACAGCTCATATTTATTTATAGCAGTTCATCCTTTTGTAAATTTTATTTTATTTATTATTATTATTTTGGGGAGGGGGGTACTGGAGATTGAACCCAGGGGAACTCAATCACTGAGCCACATCCCCAGCCCTTTCTTGTATTTTATATAGAGATAGGGTCTCGCTGAGTTGGTTAGGGCCTCACTAATTCGCTGAGGCTGGCTTTGAACCCACTATCCTCCTGCCTCAGCCTCCCAAGCTGCTGGGATTATAGGCATGTGCCACTGTGCCCTCAGTTCATCCTTAATTTCCAAATTTGAAAGCAACCATGATGTCTTTTCATAGGTGAATGGATAACTAAACTACAACCTGCAGGTGAATGCAATGTTATCCAGTGTGAAAATGAGAAGTCCTATCAAATCATGAAAAGGCATGGCAGAACTTTAAATGCATATTACAAACAGAAGATGCCAATATGAAAAAGAAGCCATCGTACTGTATGATTACTACTAAATGGCACTCTTGTAAAGGCAAAATAAGGAGATGATAAAAAGATCAGTGATTGTCAGCGTATGGAGGGTGTAAGAGATGAATAGGTGAAGCACAGAGAATTTGA
This sequence comes from Xerus rutilus, assembly GCA_028644305.1. Classification (NCBI taxonomy): domain Eukaryota; kingdom Metazoa; phylum Chordata; class Mammalia; order Rodentia; family Sciuridae; genus Xerus; species Xerus rutilus. Next base: position 44,631,342 of record CM053413.1, read on the forward strand.
AGGGCAGCTAAAACAAACAAACAAAAACTTGCATGAGACAATAATGGTGAATTTATGTGATTCATTATACATTTGTCAAAATCAATATCATGTACATCAAGAATGAATACCCAACAGTTGGGGAGGCTGAGGCAGGAGGATTGTGAGTTCAAAGTCAGCCACAGCAATTTAGCAAGGCCCTAAGCAACTTTGCAAGACCTGTCTCTAAATAAAAAATTTTAAAAAAGGGCTGAGGATGTGGCTCAGTGGTTATATGTCCCTGGTACCCCTTCTCCCCCCCAAAAAAGCAAATTCCTGGGAATTACCTAGTACTGGCAGGTAGAGGGCTGAGAAACCATGGGTTTTGCTTGTTGCCTTGTGCATTCTGCTCTCAAGCAGATTATTCTGGGTCACAGGTTTCAGAGGCACACACAGGCCTGTGATGGGCAGGCTATACCTGCCAACAGCCATGACTAAGGGACAGGGAATTGGCAGAAGAGCCTCCTTTTTAGAATTTGGAGGCAAATGGGACAAAGCACAGATGTGGGGTCAAATCTGTCTCCCACCACAAGGGCACTGCCCCTTCTTTCTCACTTTGCTAGGAGTTTTGAAAATCTTTATTCCCTGCTTCCAACCCAGCACAAGTCCTTGCATAGAGCAGAAACTCCAACATCCTTGTGAAATGAATACACAAATGCTTCATTTCTACCAGAGCTCAGAACACAGACTGGCCTGGTCAGGCAGGTCAGGTGTGAGTTTGGGGGAATTGACAGAAAGGATAAAATGTCTGAGTGGCAAGACTTTACCATCAGTAAGAGAAGAGGAAAGAGCAGAATGTTCTGAATGCTTTGGAAACATCAGCCCTTTTCATATATCCGTCATTTCATTATTTGTCTTTCAATGTAACTTCTATTGCACACACTAAATGGACAAGCAACTGAGGTTCATAGAACTTATGTCTGCTCAGCCGTGTGACTAGCAACAAAAAGGCCAGAATTCAAATTATATACTTTGCTTTGTGTTTCATAGAGATGAGTCCTAGTCTAGAGCCACCCAGTGGAAATATAAGACAAACCACAAGTGCAAACCTCATATATCATTTCAAATTTTCTAGATACTTAATTTAAAAAAGATAAAAAGAAATAGATGGAATTAATTTTAATCATATTTTTATCTAACTGAATATAGCTGAATTATTATTGTTTTAACACGCAAAAAAAACTCAATGAAATATGTTACATTCTGTCTTTCAAGCTAAGGTTTTGAAATCTAGTAGATATGTCACATTTTGAGTGCACCTTAATTAGGATTAGTAATATTTCAAGCGCTCAGTATCAGTGGCTGCCATATTGGACAGGGCAGGTGTAGACAACTATTAGTGCTTACAAGGTACTTACTTGGTTTGATGTGGAAGAATTCAGCATTGATAACTTAGGAGGAGGTGACACCATGAAGGACAGATAGATTGGGCAGTTTGTCAACAAGGAATTGTATAATTTCTTCATTCATTCATTCAACTGAAATCAGTGGGTACCTACTATGTGTTGGACACTGCTCCAGTCCCTAGGATAGAGAGGTGACCATAACCAAGGGCTTGACTAATGGAGTCTACATTCAGGAGGAAAGACAGACAATAAGCAAATGAATACCTAAGGCAAATAATTTGAAGAAAAATAAAGCCAGAAAACAAACTGTAGTAGTGACTTCTATTTGAAGTAATAAGGAAAGAGATTAATGATTAAATGCTCAAATGGTATTTGAGCAGAGACTGAATGAAAACAACATAGAAATACCTGATGAAAAGAGCTTTAAGAGCAGAAGGATCTCTAATATGGCAACAGGCTGAGCATATTCTGAGAGATGCAAGGTTAGGCCAGTGTTCAAAGAAATGGGGAGAAGAGACCAAAGGGTGAGACAGGAATCAGTTTGTGAAAGGCCTCTGGGGTGTGGTAAGGACTTTCTTTCTTTTTTTTTTTTGGTACTGGAGATTGAACTCAGGAGCACTCGACCACTGAGCCACATCCTCAGCCCTATTTTGTGTTTTATGTCTCACTGAGTTGCTTAGCACTTCGCCATTGCTGAGGCTGGCTTTGAACTCGTGATTCTCCTGTCTCAGCCTCCCTAAGTGCTGGGATTACAGGCTTGTGCCACTGCACCCGGCTTGCAAGGACTTTCCAAGTGTGGTGGGGAGTCCTTGCAGAATTTTAAGTCAGGGCATGGCGGTGCTCTAATATACCTATTTTATAAAGGATAATTCTGGCTCTGGTATAGAAAACAAACAGGAGGTAGGTGAATCATAATGATTATTATTGCAAGCAATAGATAGAGCTGTGAGAAATAAATCCAAATGTAATGAGATAGGAATATTGGTTTATATGTAATGTAGGCACATGTCAATAATCAACATTTTTCATATTACCCAACTGAATGATATGAAATGGATTAACAAGACAGGGACTAGGAGAATTAGGTCAGGGTCGATTGCTCAAACTGGGGTAGGATGGGTCATGGTGACTACTACAAGAGAGTCCTTTGATCACAAACCCTGGAAATGCCAGACTCTGCCTTAGCCCAGCCACTTCTCTTCCCTGCGAGGTTCCCAAGCAAGAATGAGTTATAAGAAAAAATGACATGGGAAAAGCAACAGTAATACATTATTGTTGTTTGACCTGGTAGAAAACACCCCAGTATACAACTATTGTGTAAAATACTCTCCACCAATCAACAAAGCCACTAACCAAAGAAACTTCAAAATCAAACTATGCATACAAGATTCCCATACTCAAATCTTGAGATCTTATAAGAGAGGAGAGCATCCCCTCCAATAGGATGTAAGCTTCAAAAAGACTGAGATCGTATCTTGCTTATAGTCATGTCCCCAGAGACAGAACACTTACCACATGCTCAGTATTCATTGTATCCATCCATCCATGCATTCAATGACTCCTACTAATGAACATCTCTGCTGGTACTGTGGCAGGCAGGAGACAGGGTCATTGTCCTCTGAATTCACAATCTGCTATGAGAAACAAGCTTTTATTACTCTATGCTGAATTCTTCCTTTGTGGAAGCAGGACAGCTTGCTATGGGAACATGCAGGAGGGTTCCCAAATCAGGGCAAGGGAGAGTAGGAAGACTTCCCAGAGATGATGGTGCCAGCCCAGATCCTTGCTGGGAAATTTATGGAATTCATAGGAGTAAAGACGCATTCCATTTTGGTGAACTCACTGGCAATACTTGGGTAGCTTGAATGTAGAACTGTACTTTCAGAATGGTAGTCGGACTGACGATTAGTTGGTGAATTTAAATAATGACAAAGCCTCATCAATATATATAACCTAAGCTTTCCCCCAAATTCGGTAGAATGAAAAGCTGGAGTAGATGATCACTTTTTAAAATGATGTAGTAGATGATCACTATTTTCATACCATTCATTTGTGTAATCTGGCATGTAATACCTGATTATCATAATTTTATCTCAATATGAATAAACTAGATGGGAAAAATTAAAATCTTTCACATGGGATGCAATTGTAATTCTTTTACAGTAGCATTCACAGTTAAATTCTTTTTTTTCCTTTTTTTTTCTTTTTTTAAAAAAGCAGAATGCATTTCAATTCACAGTACACATATGGAGCCCAATTTTTCATTTCTCTGGTTGTAAACAAGGTAGAGTCATACCATTTGTGTCTTCATACATGTACCTAAGGTAGTGAGGTCCATCTCATTCCATCTTTCCTACCCCTATGCCCCTCCCTTCCCCTCCCTCCCCTTTGCCCTATCCAAAGTTCTTCCATTTCTCCCATGCTCCCCACCCCCATTCCCATTATGGGTGAGCATACACTAATCAGAGAAAACATCTGGCCTTTGGTTTTTTGGGATTGGCTAACTTCACTTAGCATGATTTTCTCCAACTCTATCCATTTACCTGCAAATGCCATAATTTTATTCTCTTTTAATGCTGAGCAATATTCCATTGTGTATATATACCACAGTTTCTTTATCCATTCATCTATTGAGGGGCATTTGGGTTGGTTCCACAATTTAGCAATTGTGAATTGTGCTGTTATAAACATTGAAGTGGCTGTGTTACTGTAGTATGATGTTTTTAAGTCTTTATGGTATAAACCAAAGAATGGGATAGCTGAGTCAAATGGTGGTTCCATTCCAAGCTTTCTAAGGATTCTCCATATTGCTTTCCAGAGTGGTTGCACCAATTTGCAGTCCCACCACGAATGTATGAGTGTGCCTTTTCCCCCACATCCTCGCCATTACTTATTGTTGCTTGTATTCTTGATAACTACCATTCTGACTGGAATTAAATGAAATCTTAGAGTACTTTTGATTTACATTTCTCTAATTACCAGAGATGTTGAACTTTTTTCATATATTTGTTGATTAATTGTATTTCTTCTGAGAGTGTCTGCTCAGCTCCTTAGCCCATTTATTGATTGGGTTAAGCAATCATGAAATTCATTTGGAAAAAATAAGAGACCCAGAATAGCCAAAGCAATTCTCAGCAAGAAGAATGAAGCAGGAGGCATCACAATACCAGACCTTAAGCTACACTACAAAGCTATAGTAGCAAAAATGGCATGGTATTGGCACCAAAATAGACATGTAGACCAATATTACAGAATAGAAGACACAGAGACAAATCCACATAAATACAATTATCTCATACTAGACAAAGGTATCAAAAACATATATTGGAGAAAAGATAGTCTCTTCAACAAATGGTGCTGGGGAAACTGGAAATCCATATGCAGCAAAATGAAACTAAACCCCTCTCACCCTGCACCAAACTCAACTCAAAGTGGATCAAGGATCTAGGAATTAGACCAGAGATCCTACACATAACAGAATAAAAAGTAGACCCAAACCTTCATCATGTAGGATTAGGCCCCGACTTCCTTAACAAGACTCCTAAAGCCCAAGAAATAAAATAAAGAATCAATAAATGGGATGTATTCAAAATGAAAATCTTCTCAACAAAAGAAACAGTCAATGAGAGAAGAGAGAAACTATGCTTTGGGAGCAAATTTTTGCCACACACACATCAGATAGAGCACTGATCTCTAGGATATATAAAGAACTCAAAAGACTTAACACAGTTAAATTCTTAATTAAGTCTGCATGCCTCTTTGAAAGTGTATTTTGTGGATAGAGTTAATTTTTAAATATCTGCTTTAATGAAAGGAAAGATCAGCATAGATAATTCCCCCCAAACCAAAGTTTAAAACGTCCATCTCCACTGGACTGAAAAGCCTATCCTGTGCAAAGCCTGGTATTTTGCTTCCTAATGATCCTTTTTAATGAGATAATATCAACATGTGTTTGCACATTCTGAAAAGAAAAAAATATAATTGATAATTCAGAGGAGAGAAAATATGGCAGAGACTAAGTAACAGGGAAGTCTGGGATTGACATTTTTCCAATAGCAATGAGCATAGAGGTAAGTGATTAATCTAGATGTTATAAGTGGAAGTAGAAAACAATATATTTTTCCTTCCTTCTCTTCCTATCTTCCTCTCTTCTCCCTTCTTCTGTAACCCCAGTTCATCTATCATATTTCCAGAAATGTTCAGTGTCAGCAAAGATGCATAAATCCATCCAAATTCAGGCCAAAACCTTAACAATAAACTTGGGGAAGCAGTTTCTTTGTATGATTACCTCTATGGGATCTAGATACTTCAGCCCATTTGCAGCCTAAAATCCTCTAGCCACATGATCATAAACTTGAGGGGGATGGCATCCTGCTGTGCATATGTTGATACCCAATACAAAATTTTTTTTTAATTGCAAAGCATTCAGCAAGTACCTTCAGACGTGGGAGGGCATCTTTCAGCACTGCAGCTGTCATCAGAATGAAGATTATAAATGATCTCCCTGCTTCTCAGTGCACATCTTCTAGGATAAGACATCAAAACCCAAGATGGCAGAAATGCATTCACAGCCTTGCTTTATGAATTTACTTTGCTTATTGCATTTCTTTTCTTGGAAGTGTCATTGCTTTGGAATTATGGGGATCATGGGGAAAAGCACACCATCAAAGAAGTAAGCTATAGAGTGGAGAAATGTGATAAAGCCAATTTAAGTTTGATGGATATCTTGGGGATTCCCGATCCACAACTTCTGGGTAACTGCTTCAACTTTCTCAAAGACAAAGGGCATGTTTTGATCTACTTTTGTTGTTATTGCTGAACACACACACACACACACACACACACACACACACAGCAGGCCTGGTACATTATCAGAAGCTTGGTGGTAGTCTGGAATGATATTCCATCTCAAAAAAAAAAAAAAACTCATAGAAGTCAATTATCACATAAACGTAATTGTTTTGCTTTTTAGTTATATAAAAGCAAGAGAAAAAGCAGAACAAGGAAGTGAGATAAAATAGCTCTCATAAGCTCCCATTTAGGTCATAAAAAAATTTACTCAAATATTTTCAGTAACCAAAAATTTCATATATTAGAAATAAAACTGCAAGTCATGTTCTCTTGTACATGAGGCCTATGCTTTTGAGACAGATAAACTTGTATACATGTGCGTGCATGATATACACACGCGTGCAGTCACACACTGGAAACTCTCACTTCTCTTATTCTTTGGGCCCCAACATATATGCAAAGATGTAGACATAATTGGGTTCTAAACTAGTTTCTTTGCTTATAGGTAATGAAAATTTGGCTAATTTAACCAAACAGGAATTTATTGGAAGGCTTAGGATTCAGTGGCACAGAGTCAGTGGGAGACTGGAAAAAAATGAAGCTTGGAGGTTAAGACCCAAGGCTTTTCTAGTTAGCAAATATTATTTTGTAATATTTTTAGAGTTTGTGGCTTCCTGAATGAGACCCAACCATTTTCTTCCTGTTCTTTCCTTGGTTGACACTGAGATTCCAGAAAGGAATCATCCAGTTAAATTATATGCTCACATGCTCAACCTTGGAAGGAGAATGTGGGACACATTCATCAGCTGTCCTGCTGAAATGTATCCAATGAATGGGGCAGGGACATCTTAAAAAGGACGGACACTAAGCAACCCCAAACAGCACGCTCATAGTCCATGGTGTGAGGATGACCATGACCCTGAGTGGAGAGCTCATCTTTTCCTGTCAGACCATGTCCAAAGTACAAGCACAGCTTGGCTTGATAGTGAGATCCTGGCATGAAGTCTGAAGACCTGGTTCTCAGACTGCTCAGTTTTGTGACTTTGTGCAATCCTTGTATTCTCTTTGCATTTTAGTTTCCCAATCTTGTGCATCTCACAAAGTCAGCATGGACACCAGGAGAAGTCTTTGTTAATGTATGTGAAAATACTTCAGCAATAGTTCCTGAATGTTCCTGTGAGTTTGAGAATCCTCAGTTAGTGACTACAAACTATAGTAGCCTAAAGAGAGACAAACACAAAGTCCCAGTAGCTTTTCTGAGATTGTGAGCCTGATCTAGATGTTGAGACCAGTATCACCCCATCAATGTGTGTCCTTGACAAGTTAGATAGGTAAAACAACTATGTATCTTCCAAGTATAGGCCATACTTTGTAAAGCAAAATCCCTTTCTTTTGAAAACAATCTGTTTGTAATGGTTAATTTGAATTGTCAACTTGATTGGATTAAGAGATGGCTGAGATTAAGAGGTTTCTAGGTGCATCTATGAGGGTGTGTCTAGGAATGATTGGCATGTGGGATAGCAAACCGAAGTGGAGACCCTCCCTAAGTGTGGGCAGCACTGTCCAATCGGTTGGAGGCTTGGATGAAATAAAAACTGGAAGAACAAAGAAGCAGCAGCAGATGCAGGCTTGTTTCTTTTCGAATGGGTTCTTGATTTCTGCTGTGAATGCCCGAGGGCATCAGACTCCAATTCCTTCACTCTTCCAAAGCGATCTCTGCCAGTGATTCTCTAGGAAGTTTCCAGAAGCCTTCAGTCCCAGACTGGAGTAGTATCATTGATCCTTCTTGTTCTGAGGCTTCAGCATCTTAGACTACACAGCTGCTGGTTCCTCCAGCTCTCCAGCCTGCAGATAGCCATTGTGGACTATCCAGCTTCTGGTTGTATAAGCCATTCTAATAAATCCCCTTTTGGTAATCATAGCTATATGTATATCTCCTGTTGGATCTGTTCCTCTAGAGAACCCTGACTAATACACTGTTCCATGTGGCTGGTTCCCAGCAGTCCTTAGGCCTTAGGGGTCTGTCTGGATATTTGGTTCCTGAATGATAAATGATAATCAAACACAGAGAGGTGGTACTGTATTTGAAGAATATATCCCTAAAGTCCTTGCATATTCAAAATTCACATATATCAAGATTAATACTGACAAAAAATATAAGATAGTTTCATGTACCAGCTAAAATCAATTTACCATAATCAATTTACTTTACCATAAATTCAGCTTTTAGTTTGCTAGCCTACCCGCTGAGAGTATGTGATTGCAGGCCAGGTACGGTGGCACATGCCTATAATCCCAGCACTTGAGGAGGCTGACACAGGAGAATTGCGAGTTCAAAGCCAGCCTCAGTAACAGTGAGGCGCTAAGCAACTCAGTGAGACCCTGTCTCTACATAAAACACAAAATAAGGCTGGGGGTGTGGCTTAGCAGTTGAGTGCCCCTGAGTTCAATCCCTGGTACCACCACCACAACAAAAAAGTATATGATTGTCAATAGACTTTGAATCTTGTGGGGACAGGTTTCTTTATTTCTGATTTTGCCCATAAAGAAGGGTTTAACATATTTCAAGTCACATCATTCTGAATTCTTGTAGTTCAAATCTGCATTAAATACGGTAGCTTTGCAATTTGGTAACGGCTACAATATCTGTAACTTCTACAATATCCCAACTTGCTGGAGCACTATATGGTTAAAATCAGTAACACATCCACTACCAAATGTGTCCTGTTTAGCAACATTATAAGGTGAATCCAGAAAGGCTTGGATACTTTAGTGCACACTTCTTTTTAATCCACCTATGGAAGGTTCTGGTTTTAGTAACCCAGGGCACTCGTGTCTGATAATTCTGTCTTGCTTTCACACACATCAATTGTGAATTGAATGAAGAGTTTTCATTTTCATGCCAGACTGATTTCTCAGTTGTGAAATGAGTTTGTCTGCTGAGGGGATGAACGATCCAAGTCAAAGGAGCAAACTTGACTTAGGCATAAGGTAGGTTTTGATGATTGGTTTCAAAGCTGGCTTCTGACTACCTCAGATTTGGCCAGAGGGCTGGTGGAGAATGTACTGGAAGTGTGTGGAAGCTTGCAGGTTTCCCCTCTGTTAGCCTTGGCCCAAGGAATCCTGCAGCAAGCCTTTGACGTCTTTGTGTGCCATCTTGCTGCTGAAGCAATCAAGACCCCAGGAAGTCTCATCACCCACCCAAAGTCACACAGCTGGTAAGAGGTGAGGCCACTGTGCTCTCCTCCACAGGCAATCCCACCCTTCCTTTGAAGGCCAGACCCCTCAGCTATCCTGTGAAGGAGACTCTGGAACCTCGCTTCTTGTTTTCTTTCATTCTCTTTCCCTATCGTATCTTTAATATTATTTCTAAAGATATTCCTAGGGTTCTTCAATTCATTTATTTTTCAAGGAATGATTCATTATTTTCTTGAACAAATAAACCCATAGACCTTTGTAGGAGATAGAAGCAAAGAAATACATTCCAAAAAGGAGTGACTATATAAAATAAAGTGAAAATTTTTTTTAAAAAAAGACAATGAAAAATTTCTTGCAGGAAAATACATCCTGGAGGTAGAATGCTCTTTGGCATAATCTCACAAGAGTGGCATAGATGAATTAAGGAATGATTTTCCCCTGCCTATATCCTTGGCTTTAGTTGAAATCTTTTCTCCAAGTTCTTTCCCCTCTTTTTTTTTTGTGTGTGTGTGTGTTTGTGTGTGTGTGTGTGTGTGTGTGTGTGTATCCCAATGTGACCTTGCCTAACATTGCTTTGGGAACTTAATAAATAGAGCAATCACTTCTTTCCGTTATGCATGAGATTGCATCCCCAGTTCCTATCACTTCTGAAAATAAAAAAATATATATAATAATCTCTTACAGCGGTCTGGAACCTTCTAGTTTACAAAGCACTTTCCGCAGCCGGGCGTGGTGGTGCACACCTGTAATTCCAGCATTTTGGGAGGTGGAGACAGGAGAATCATGAGTTCAAAGCCAGCCTCAGCAATGGTGAGAGGCTAAGCAACCCAGTGAGACCCTGTCTCTACATAAAACACAAAATAGGGCTGGGGATGGGGCTCAGTGGTCAAAGATCCCTGAGTTTAATCCTTGGCACCCCCCTCCAAAAAAAAACCAAAAAAACAAAGCACTTTCCACCTCTCTGATCTTTCTCACAGTGGCCCTCTGGTTTAGACAGAATGAATGTCAACCCTATTTTATGGATAAGTAGCTTGAACTCTGAGATAGTTTGTAGCTTGATAGGGACAGGAAGACTGGGATCCATGACCATATCACTCTATTGATTCTGTTTTCTGTTCTTTTGATTTGTCACGCAGTTTTCCTCATGCATCCTCCTCATAGGCTCCTGCTTCTCCCTGGGTCTGTATGAGGCTTATGTCCACAAGAGAATGCTTCAATCTGAAGAGCATTCCAGAAACTGCTATCTTTCCCTCAATGACATAATTATGCATGTCTCATAGCTTTTCTCCACCCAAACCTAGTGTCCACATGGGGATTCATTAACTCTAAAACTTGGGATCAGTCTTGCCAACACACCCCAACCCTTTTTGAGTCTCCTTAACTCACTGGAGGAACTTTGTATGGCTTCCTCACCAGACTCGACCACCGCGGACACACGCAGGCTTGCTGTAATTAAGTATTGATTTCATGTAACGTGTATATGAGAGGAGGCGCATCTCATTTGTGGGCTGCTGTTATCTGTCCGCAGAACAAAATATGTGATTATCAGTGGATGTCCTGTGGCTATCTGTGGCAGACTGGAACCCCTAATCCATCTAATTGCAGAGACATAATGGTACAGCATATGGTAGAGACATTCAAGAAAGGACCGTTCATCTTAAGAGGGACCATTTGGCCTGCTGCAGTTGGCCCGTTTTTGTCCCAAGAAATAGCTGCACAAATTCTTCACTGTAACTTCTTCTTTGTTCCAATTCAGCCCTGCCGAATGGAGACGAGCAAAGTCCATTTACTATGACTTAGCATGACTGGGACTTCAAATAAGTGGAGCACCAGGCATTATTTGTTTTCTGCTTTCTTGGAGGCAGCCGCAGCTTTTGCCATTTTTCTGGTTACCTTGCTATTCCTACGAGGACAAGACGAGAAATTCTAGATGGAACAAAGTTCACATTATTAACAGTGACGGAAAATGCTGGAAGTTCTTGGGTCCCCCATCACCTTTATGTGGCATTCATGGGCCCCTGAGCTGAACTGAGAGTGTTCTGCTTTTTGTAGATTTGATGAGGAAGGCATATCGGGGAGGTGGTCAGGGGACTTTGATGCCCACTCTTAGAACGACAGCCTGAGGAGCTGGGATCTGAGTTTCTCTTAATTGCATGATTTCTCTTCCTGTTCGACAGTTTCATCTCTGCTGAAACCACTGGCTGTCTTGATTAGGAACTTTCTCCCAACAGGAGGATGAGAGTTTCTAAATAAAGATATGAGCTGTTTATATAGGTGTCTTGGCTTATTTGGAGTTTTCCATCATAGGGTGGGAGGTTGGATAGAATTGCCTACGTAGGCGGTGCTTTTGGCTTTTTTTCTACTTGCTCAAAATATTGGCCTGGAGTATCAAGAGATGAAACCAATTAAAAAGCCTTGTGTCTCGTGCCAGTATTTTCTCCTTTATCAATTTTCTCTCTTACCCCCTGTTACCCAAAGTGACTTCCATTTCCTTTTTCTTTCCTGCTGCCGTGTAAAGAGATTAAAAATAGCATTGTAGACAGATTGGTGTTAGGGGGAAAATTTCCAATCCTGTGCACTATTATGGGTAATGTCTTTGATGCTCACACGGAACCTCCTCTAACTCCATTTTAAATGTTGCTTTATCATAGCCCATTCACTTGGGTGAGTTAAAAGTTTCAAGCCAAGGAATGGCATGTCATTGCAAAACATACCATAGACATGTCATTGGCATCTTAAATATGTCATTCGGGAATCTGGTCAATGTGTCAGAGAAAAATGTATAAAATATGATGATCAGGCTGGGCGCGGTGATGCACGCCTGTAATCCCAGCACTTAGGGAGGCTGAGGCAGGAGAATTGTGAGTTCAAAGCCAGCCTCAGCAACGGTGAGGCACTAAGCAACTCAGTGAGACCCTGTCTCTACATAAAACACAAAATAAGGCTGGGGATGTGGCTCAGTGGTCGAGTACCCTTGAGTTCAATCCCCAGTACCAAAAAAAAAAAGAAATGATGATCTTCCTTATTTGCCCATCCCTGCATACATTTCAGCAGGGGTCTTTTGAGGACCACACTAATACATAATATTGCAGAAATTAAGAGTGTTTCCTTTGATATTTTCAGGTGGGAAATGGGCGAATGGGAAAGGAAATGAAGGCTTTGGAGTCAGAGGGATCTGGTTCTCATTTTCCAGCTCTGTGATACTGAACAAATAAATCATTTATCCCCTCTCAATCTTTTCATCTATAGAATGGGGGAATAACAGTGATTTTTCAGGTCATAAAGATTGAAAGGAGACTCATAAAGTCCCCTCACTTAGTGCTTAACACGCTCACCAAGACATTCTTCTGATACACTATCGACCACACTGGACAGATGTCATTCTGAGATAATTACAGCTCTGTCTAGACCTTTCCCAAAGTTTAGCTTTGTTTCTTTTGTAGTCACTTAACTGTCTGCAGTATGTACCCCCAAATAATACCTGGACCACACCTGGATGACTGAAAGTGTCCTGAGTTCAAAAGAACCCATGCAGAAGTGTGGGATGAAGCTGGTTGGAATTCTGTGGTGTGCTTGATGATCACATGGACTCTTGTTCAATCTGGGCAGACTTTAGGGCTCCCCTCTGCAGCATCTGACTCGCTAGGTTTGAAGAGGGGGTCCTGAGGTTTGCATAACTAAGATACTCCTCAGGTGATTCTAATGCAGAAGATTTTGGACCACACTTTAGCTTTCTAGTTGTCAAAGGGCTGCGATATGAACAAAGGTGAGATTTGTTCTAGAGACTCAGGGGTTGCAACAGAACTCCAGTAGATTTTTTAGGGAAATCCTTCCCTGCAGCTCAGGAAGAATTCAAGTCTGTCTGTCTGAGTGGCCACTGGGAATTTTATATACAGGAAATTAACTCATGTTCTCATCCTCTATGTCACTTAATTACTTTTAGATTACCTATAGGTCTAAGGCAGTCACTCTCACAGGTGCTTGTTAACTGTTTACTAGCTGCCTGACTCTGAGGATGAAACATTAAAGCACTGTGTGAATCCAGGTAGGAATGTGATCTAAGCAGACACTGTTGTTGGAAAGAGGATGGGCTTCATTTTCAATATGGAGAGAGATAAGATATATATATATATATATCAGACACATTAGAGGGGAGGGTAATGGGTAACCTGGTTCTGTTTTGAAAAGAAAGTCTTTTATACCATCACTTAACAGATTAATTAAGCAAAAATTTCATCTTACTCCAAATGGGTATCCCTTTTTAAACTTCCTCTTTTGAGCTGTGAAATTGTAGATGTTTTCTGGAAATAAAATGAGTTTCCCCTTTATTTTTTATTTTTTATTTTTGGTAGCTAGGATTGAACCAGGGGTGCTTAACCACTGAGCCATATTCCCAGCCCTTTTTAGTTTTTATTTTGAGGCACAGTCTCACTAAGTTGGTTAGGCCCTTGCTAAATTGCTAAGGCTGGCCTTGAACCTACAATCCTCCTGCTTCAGCCTTCTGAGCCTCTGGGATTACAGGTGTGCTAAAATGTATTTCTAAACAGATTTTCCTTGGCTCCACATGCTCCTTTTCTTCTCCCTTGAAACATGTGGCCACTGTGAATGTATGTACATGTCCCCTTTTGATTTCCAATAGCTATACATTTAGGAGGAATATCATTTGGGATTAGACAGAAACACAGACATTTTCTTCCTTCAGGATTCCACAATAAGGGGCTGGGATTGTAGCTCAGTGGTAGAGCGCTTGCTTAGCATGCGTGAGGCACTGGGTTCGATCCTCAGCACCACATATAAAAATAATAAATGAATAAAATAAAGATTCATCAACAACTAAAAAAATTAAAAAAAAAAAAAGATTCCACAATAATAGCACCCTATTCCAGAGTCTAGACTCAGTTTCTGTTTCTGGCCACTAGCTACTCACACCAGCATGACATTAAATGTTTTCTGAATTCAGGCATCTAGGTGACATTTTGTTAAAAGCCTACATAGGCCAACTATGAGATCTGCAGAATTTTGTAACTAACTGACCTTAGAAACATTGTTGAAGTACATATTAAATAATAAATGTTGGAGAGGATATGGGAAAAAACGTTCACTCATCACTCACACATTGCTGGTGGGACTGCAAATTGGTGCAACCACTCTGGAAAGCAGTATGGAGATTCCTCAGAAACTTTGAATGGAACCACCATTTGACCTTGTTATCCCATTCCTCAGTTTATACCCAAAGGACTTAAAATCAGCAAACTACAGTGACACAGCCACATCAATACTTATAGCAGCTCAATACACAATAGCTAAGTTATGGAACCAAACTAGGTGCCCTTCAACAGATGAATGGATGAAAAAATTGTGGTATATATATACAATGGAATATTACTCAGCAATAAAGAAGTAAGAAATTTTGACATTTGTCAGTAAATGGATGTAACTAAAGACTATCATGCTAAGTGAAATAAGGCAGTCCCAAAAAGCCAAAGGCCAAATGTGGATATATGGATGCTAACATACAGTAAGGGGAGCGGGGAGCGAAGAACAGAAGTTTATTGGATTAGACAAAAAGGAATGAAAGAATGAAGAGGAGATGGGAATAGGAAAGACAGTGGAATGAATGGGACAGAACTTTCCTATGCTCATATATGAAAACACGACCGATGTAACCCCACATCATGTACAAGGGCAAGAATGGGATCCTAATTAAAATAAGTTATACTCCATGTATGTAAAATGTCAAAATACCCTCTACTGTCTTGTCTATCTAAAAAGAACAAATTTTTTAAATTAAAAATCATGTTCAAATTGCAAGCTCTTGTGAAATTGTGGCTCGCTTTGCTCTTCACTGTGACCCCTCCCTCTATTTCCTTGGTAGTTGCTATTTATTTGATATTCAAATTTTTTCCTCTTCTTTACACACAAATAAAGAGACCTTGATCTGTAAAATATTTCGAGTTTCTTAAAAGCCTAGTTCAGAATGAAACTCTCCAGAAGTCCTAGTTTTGGAAATTGCCATCAGCAACAGATTTTGCTGAATAGCACTCTATGTGTTTAATAATAAAGTTTTCCGTTTTTTGTCAACTATTTCTTGCGGAACTATTCTGTGTGATGCTGAGGTTACAGAAAAATATCATTTTTCTGTCACTGTTGGTGTTCTTCAGGCCCCACTTTTAAGTGGATGTGCTTTTGGAAGTCTAGGTGGTTATCTACATCAGAAAAACAACTTATCCTGGGCCCCATCGGGTGACTTGGACAAAGTAATGCAATTTAGTTGGGAGAAATGGTATGTATTACGTTTTATAAGAGCCGGATTCCAATAATAACTGCCTGACCCTTGTGATCCTATGTTTTCAATTTTCCTTTTAAAGAATGCAAAAGCAATGCTGCCCAAGCATATTTTTCTGTCAAGTGTTCCCTGATTTGTGAGTTGCTGGGCAGATTTTCCCTCTTCAGTGTTAGAAGATGTGAACATCAAATATTTTCTCTTAGAGGAACTTCTTAGGCAACTGTCTCATGGTATATGCCAAAGGAGAAGAAAGTCCCTTATGTGTGAGTGCAAAGAAATAGGAGGACATTTTTAATCTTGGTGCTAGGTTTTGTTTTTGTTTGGTCTTTTTTTGACTTGGATGTGAGCTCAGCATTCGCTAAGTAAAGGAATAAACATAGCAGCCCTTTGCTAACACCAAAAAATGTTTACTGAGTCTATTTCGGCCATAGTTCTTTGTTCGACTCTGTGCTTGGACAAGTCAATATGATATATCCTATTTAGGAGGCTGTCTATCAAATTAACAGTTTGGGATCCTTGGTAAGAGGTCAATGGTTTCATTCAGTGGAGCTACCCTAACCATCACCTGGATATCACTTGAGAATACCTATTTAGGCAAATGAATAAATTAAAAAATAATTTGTAAGAAATGTCCTAGAGCCAGGTGCAGTGGCACATGCCTGTAATCCCAGAGGCTCTGGAGGCTGAGACAGGAGGATCACAGGTTCAAAGCCAGCCTCAGCAATTTAATGAAGCTCTAAGCAACTTAGTGAGACTTTGTCTCAAAATAAAAAATAAAAAGGGCTAGGAACATGGCTCAGTGGTTAAGCACTCTAGGTTCAATCCCCAGTACCAAAAAAACAAAAAAACAAAGAAAGAGAGAGAGAGAGAGAGAGAAAGAAAGAAAGAAAGAAAAGGAAGGAAGGAAGGAAGAGAGAAATGCCCTGAATCTTTGTATTCCATTACCTTCAGGAAAAGAAATCCAGGGAACTTGAGTATTTCTTAGCTTGGTTAAAATGTTACACTGAATCATGATCTCAACCATTGCCTGAGTACAGTGGTTTTACTTCTTTCTAAATCAAAGAGCTGTTTAGCATTAGAATGGTTGTTGAATTAGTTATATGTTGCTATATAAGAAGTCACCCCAAACCTTAGCATGTTAAAACAACCAATATCTTTTTTTTAGATATACATGCCAGTAGAGCGTATTTTGATATAGTATACATACATGGAGTACAACTTATTCTAATTAGGATCCCATTCTTGTGGTTGGACATGGTGTGGAGTTTCACTGGTCGTGTGTTCATATATAAACATAGGAATGTTATGTTCATTCATTCTACTTTTTCCTATTCCAATCCCCCTCCCTTCCCTTGATTTCCCTTTGTCTATCTTTAATTTCATAGTTTCTAGGGGTCAGGAAGATAGGGGTAGATTATCTAGGTGGTTCTGGGTTGGGGTCTCTCAGGAGAGAGAGGCTGGGAGGAGGTCCTCAGGGTGCATTGATCTGACTCACTCACATGGCTCTTGGTAGGAGGCTTCAGTTCCTCTCTCTGTGAGCCTGTCCACATGGCTGGCTGCCTGAGTGTCCTCAGGACATGGCAGTTAGCTTTCCCCAGAGTGACTGATGACATGGAGAGAAGAGACAACAGGAAACCACAGGGACTTTTATGAACTAGTCTCCAGTCACCCCTGTGACTGCCTTTTCAGTCCATTGTTGAAGTGAGTCATGGAGTTCAGCTCACATTCAGTGGGAGAACTGGCCTACCCCTCTCAAAGGAAGGAATATGAAAGAACTTGGGAACAAACATTGAGACCACCATAGTTGCCCATGCCATTTCAAGTTTCTAAACATGTTGTCTTCAAAAGAGGTCTCAGTGACAACAGCGTCTTTCTCTCCTGCCACTCAGGTACAGGCGTCTCTTTTTCTGTGGGAATTGTAGGGTATGATGAGCCTTCCACGGAAGCCACTGCTTCCCACGGCTGTCCTGATGCATTCTGGGAAGAAATTGTCTTACCCAGTCCAGAAATAGTGATGTGTGGAGACATTATGCTCTAGTCAAACAGAGCACTTCCCTCTTGTAGACTTCTTGTCATTATATTTTCATTATCTTGAGGATGGTACCACTGAGGAGCAAGTAAAAGTACACATTTATTTTGTCACATTGGAGAAGGAGGGGTGCTTCTCTTTAAATTTGTGCTGTTGTTGCTCCTCCTCCTCCTCCTCCTGCTCTTCTTCCTCTTCCTCCTTCTTCTTCTTTTTGGTACCAGGGACTGAACCCAGGGGTGCTTAATCACTAAACCACAACCCCAGCTCTTTTTAAATATTTTGTTTAGAGAGAGGGTCTCATTGAGTTGCTTAGGGCCTCACCACACTGCTGAGGCTGGCTTTGAACTTGGGATCTTCCTGCCTCAGCCTCTGGAGCAGCTGGGATTACAGGCATGTGCCAGTGCATCTGGTGTGGTTCTTCTTGGTAAAACAGATTTAAACAAATCACATGTTGCTGAATAAAGTTTAGAAAAGAGTGTCAGAATGTACTGGAGTACAAGTTAGGGTAATAATAAGACTATATATATTTACTGATAAACTGTGTTTTAAAGATGTTAGCTGAGGGATCTGTAGAATCTTTCTGATAGTTTGTTTTTAATCTTATAGATTAACATACAGAAAAACTGACCATTTTTTGTCAGTACACAAATCGATGAATGATAACACATGTATATTCTTCTAACCACCATCATAATTAAGGTACTGAACAAGTCCATTACTCTAAGAGATTCTTTCATGGTCAGCTCTTCTCCTGAGCTTTAACAAATTTCAGCCTCTTAAAAATTTTTTATTAGTTCTTTTTAGTTATACATGATAGTAGAATGCATTTTGACATATCATACATACATGGAGTACAACTTCCCATTCTTGTAGTTGTACATAATGTGGGGCTTCACTGGTCGTGTATCCATATATGAACATAGCAAAGTTATGTCTGATTCATTCTACTGTCTTTTCTGTTCCCATCCCCCCTCCCTTTCCCCTACTTACCCCTATCTAATCCGGTGAACCTCCACTGCCCCCCCCTATTGTGAGTCAGCATCCTCATATGAGAGAGAACATTTGTCCTTTGGTTTTTGGGGATTGACTTATTTCACTTAGCATGATAATCTCTAGTTCTATCCATTTACCAGCAAATACCATAATTCCATTCTTCTTTATGGCTGAGTTATATTCATTGTGTATACATACCATAATTTCTTTATCCATTCATCTATGGGGATTATTTACTTATTTTGCAGATGGATGGCTACTTATTCCAGCACAATTTGCTGAAAAGACTTTTCTTTCTCCATTGAATTGCCAATGAACTTTTGTCAAAAATCAATTTTTGTGTTTGTCTATTTTGTGTTAGCCATATTTGTGTTTGCCTATTTCTGGACTCAGTTCTGTTGAGATGAGATTTTTTTCTGATTCTTCCTGAGCTGAGAGAGATTGTTATTAGATCATCAGAATTTTGTATATTGTATTATGAGATTCTGGCTCTTATTTAAACCCCGTGAAAAATGCTGATGGTTTTGCTTTAACAGTCATTGAAACTGGGGATGTGGTTTTAATGTAAAGTCCATTTTCAAGTCCTTATATTATTGTTCAGATCATTGTGTATCAACCAGCAGCCTGTCTGGGACCTGGGTGGTTGACTATAGTCATTATTTGGAGTCATATCTATGCATGAGTCATGTGTGAGTGAAATTCAGGAATTCATAAACAACTTTTCTGGGTTCGTTTTTCCAAGCACCTTCTTCTCCATGATCATCCCAGTACTTTCTGGCTCCCCAGAGCACTCACTTATCTTCCATTCAGCAAACTGGAGTTACATATCTCACTTGGCTGCATATTTCCTGTGATTATTGCCTTCTTTAGGTCAGGCAGCAGAAAGAGAACAACAAGCAAAGAGTAATGGGGTTCCTCCTTCCACATACTCTTGGAGGGAACATCTTGGACCAGAGAAGAAAATTCCCTTTCCTCAGAGTTTTAGGTGGATGGTCATAACTCATGTATAAGAGAATGGAGAAGAAAGAAAAGAGAAAAGAAAAAATGGAAATTCTCTCACTCACTCAAACCCTTATGAATGCTATTTCCCACTCCTCATGGTAGAACTAGAGAGCTAGCTGCAGGAGGGATTCTCTGTTTCTTGAGAACCATTTCTCATTTTCAAGATTCCTTGAACTTGAGGAGGGGAGACCAGAGAAAAAGAGGTAAACAGTTCCCATTCTCTAGGGCAACCAACAAGGCCCTAAGTTTCAAGGATAGAAAGAAACAGACTCTCACCTGAGAACATGGCTCTGGGACCTAAATATTATTTTGTCCTTTTGGGAGAAAAATAATTTGTGATGATCAGTTAATTGATCAAGGATTTCAAAAGGTGATATTGGAATATTATATTTCAATATGCTTGCTGGAATATTTCTATGAAGTAAAATCTCTTCTGGACTCTGATTAAACAATAGTATCAATCATATAGGAAAAGCAATATGAACATTTGAATATTTTCTTCTATTGAAAATAATAGTTAATTTATCAGTGTCTTCTATAATGATCTAAAAGTTTCTATTTATTTATATATTTTAAATATTTTATTGGTGTATTATAATTATACATAATAGTGAAATATTGTTAGATATTTGTACATGCCTATAATGTAATGAGATTAATTTCATTCCCAGTACCTCTCCCTTCCCTTCCCTCCTTCCTCCTCTGGTCCTCTTCTTCTACGCTATTAATCTCCCTTCAATTTTCATGAGACACCCACCTCTTCCTTATTTTTTTCTTTTTTCTCTCTAGCTTCCATATATGAAAAAAAAATACAGTTGACTTCCTGAATCTGGTTTATTTTGCTTAACATGGTGCTCTCCAGTTCCATCCGTTTTCCAGCAAATGACATAACTAAAACACCAAGTTTATATCTGGATGATGAATTGGTGAGGCAGGTGTATTGAAATCACTCAGTATAATTGTATTGGGATATATCTGAGGCTTTCTGTCAAGTAAATTTATGTAATTAGGTGGACCAGCATTGGTGGCGTACATCTTTACTGTCATTATATATTCTTGTTTAATTATTCCCTTTTCCAGTACGTAATGACCTTCCTTTTCTCTTTTGATTGATGTTGAATTGAAGTCTTCTTTGTCAGATATGAGAGTAGCTACCTTTGCTTTCTTTCAGACTCAATTTGCATGAAATATCATTTTCCATACTTTTACTTTAAGACTACATTTATTTGCTTGTAGGGTGTTTCTTCTAAGAAACATAAAATTAGTTATTGATTTTTGAACAATTTTTCCAGTCTATGTCTTTTAATTGGAGAGTTGAGACCATTTACATTCAGTGTTATTGTAGAGAAATGTTGATTGTTTCCTTCCATTCTGGTTTATTTCTGATATTTAATTTTGATCCTAATTCTTATTTTCTGAACTATTCTTCTAATGATAGTTATTTTTCCCCGAGTTTTGCTGATTTTCATCTTATTCTGTTTTGTAGAATTTCTTAAAGTATGTTGTCGTACATGCCTATAATGTAATGAGATTAATTTCTGCAATGTTGGCTTAGTGATCATGTATTCTTTTAGTTTATGCTTACCTTGTAAAGTTTTTATTCCTTCTTTAATTCTGAAGGACAGTTCTGTTGGGTATAGCAATCTTCATCCTAGTTATTTTGTTTGGAACACATGTTCCAAGCCGTCTTGGATTTTTAGATTTCTTCTAAGAAATTATATGTTATTGTGATTGCTTCCTTTTAAGTATGATCTTTTGTTTCTTAAATCTTTCAGAATTCTACCATTATTCTGCATATTTGGCACTTACAATGCATTGTGAAGAGGTTCTTTTTTGGTCTTGTCTATTTAGGATTCTAATGTTTCCTGTATCTGGATGTCCATCTTATTCTCAAAGGTGTAGAAAGAATTATGCTATTATTTCATTGGACACATTACCAATGCCATTTTCCTGTCTCTCTACTCCTTCCTTGATGACAATGATTACTGTTTTGTCTTTTAATGGTAAATTCTTGTCCCCAAATTTTTATATATTCTGATCATAGTTTCTTTATTCTTTTTTCTTTATTACTTTCTGAGTGTTCAAGTTCATAGACCTTGTCTCAAGGGTACAAATTCTATCTTCTACATGATCTAATCTTTTAGTGAGTTTTTTGATGATTGAGTTCTTAATTTCCAGTACTTCTCTTTGATTCTTTCTCAGAACCTATTTTCATTGAAATGTTTCTTTTTATATTATTCCTTAGATCTTCACTTTGTTGATTATTTCAACAATCAGCTTTTTAAATTCTTTATCAAGCACTTCCTCCCCCTTGATGCCTATGAGATCAATTATTGAAGTGTTATAAACTTTGGAGGACAACTTATTACCTTATTTTCTGATGTTCTTTTATTTCTGTTGATTTTTGTGCACCTATTGGGATGACTCTCTCTTGTACCATTATATGAGGGAGCCTTTAGTGAGCTTCTTTCTCTTTACTGTGTGCCCTGGGCAGTTTGTGTACTGAAGTGTCAAAACTCCCACATAACATGATCATGCTGCTGTCTTTAGTTCCTCATACTGCCTTGAGATCAAGATCACCAGTAACTGTGACCACTTCAGAACAAAGCTAATAAAACCTTTAAAATATTGAAAATATTCTCCCCAAATCCACTAATCCAAAAGTGGAAAAGGGGAGTAATGCTCTAGACAAGGCTGAGAAACTAAATATTAAATAAAGTAGAATTACTATTAAACTATATAGGCAGTGAAAAAGAAAAAAATATGGTGGTACAGGAGCAGATGATCAAGAAGAAAAAGGAAGACCAAAGAAGACACAGCATAAACATGAATAGGAGAAAAAGTAGAAAGAATAAACCCAGTTCATATTTTAAAACACCAATAGAAATATGTAAGAATTGTATTAAGGTACACAATGTTGAGTAATAGGGGAGACAAAATATTCACTGATATTTTCATAATATCTGTGAAATGAAAAACTGACATTAGAGTTTTAGTTTCTCCATGCTAAGCTATGAGAGAAGGTGTGGTGGGGAGGGGTAGGTATTGAGATTTGTTATTGGGCCTTGCAGATTTGAATTTTATCAACTTTGGGGAGGCTTAGTAAATTCCCATACCTCCTTAGCTTTTCCTGTCAGTTTCCCTGGACATGGAGGTAGCATCCTTACCAATCCACCTCTGATGCAAATCTAGGAGGCTCCTTTCATTCTTTGGGGTGTCTAGACTCTAATGGCTCTCTGGATGGCTTAGGTCTCTGGTTGTTGGGAAACAACCCCAGAATGGCCTGTGACCTACTGCCAGGTCTCTCCTTGGTTAAGAATGCAGTCTTGTGTGCCTACCTACAATGATGCTGTGTGTGCATGGAGGTGTCAAAATAGGTGTGAGCTCACTCTTGTACTTTCTAGGTGCACAGGTCATGGTACTCATGGCAGTTCAGCAGCCAAGTGGTAGTTGTTCTGGGTGGTTTATAGAGGGCATGGGGTGTCTACCCATGGCTGGAACATACATGTCAGTGGTCCCTCATCTGGCCTCTAATCTTGATGGCACCGGCAGCCCTGAAGCATGTGTCTATGGATTGCCTCTGTGGTTTGTGTGGCATTTCTGGGCATGGAGGGCTTCTGATGGCTACTGGGGCCCACTTTGGGGGTACTGGAGTTGGTGATTTTCACAGTGCTGCTGGGACCTTGGCAGCTTCTGTTGTCTGTGGCAGTTCACATAGGTGTGGCCAGTAGCTGGGGCATTTGCTGCACTCCCTGAGAGTGACTTATTCTCTATCCTGTTCACCCCACTACCATTGTTGGTGGTGGGAGAAGGAATTCAGCAACCTTTAGCCTAGTAGTGGATTCCTTTATAAAAATTACTTGGACAGCTAGTTTCAGCTAGCTGCTAGTTGCTAGTTACTTCAGCTAGTTGGTATTGGCAGGTGTGGTGAAACCATACCGAATTATTTATTTATTTAATATTAGTACTGGGAATTGAACCCAGGTGCACTTTACTTTTACTTTTTGGTTTGAGACAAGGACTTGCTCAGTTGTTGAGGCTGGCCTGGAACTTGCAATCTTCTTGCCTCGGCCTCACACCTCGGATTGGATGTGCACCACCACACTCAGCAAAACTCTATAGATTCAATTCTTACTAGTAAAGTAGGTTTGGATGTGGCTTCTACAAAATGGCTGCCTGCCAGTTACCCATCAGCAATTTGAGGTAAACTATCCACTTCTCATTCACCAAGTGACTTTGTAGCTCCTGCCCCAGCTTAACTTGTTCTTTCTTTTCTAGATGTTTTTGAAGTTAGCTTATCCTCTCCCTCTTTTTTCTCTTGGCTACCCCTCCCCCTGACACACTCTGATCAGGGTTCAGGGTTAATGAATTCTCTTCTGCTTTCTGTTCCAGAATTTCCAAGTCCCTCCAAGTCTCTGACTGTCCAGCATTGTGTCATAGGTCATTCCCTCTGTCACTCACCTCTCTGATCAGCTCTCACTTCAATTCCAGACTGCAGAGGAGTCAAGATTTGCTGTCTAGTTCCACTCTACCATCTTGCCTCCTTAGAGAGTCCTTATTTTTAAGAATCACTATTAACTCATAGATTTAAACATTTTTGATCTGTGTAGATCACTGCAGTTATTAACTTTACTGACTTTCAAATTGAACATTTGAGTTGGTTCCCTAATATTTTTTTTCTTTTTATGTTTGGCATAGTTTTAATTCAAGAATGTAATTTCCACTCTCTCACAACATTCCATTTTTCTTCAAATTCCGAAAGTTGCATAATAGAAGTATTCTTAAATGAAACATTTATGTTTTCCTTTTAAAGTAAACTCATATCATTTTTTTCTTGTACTACTCTGTAGTATTCTTTTTACAGTTTTCCTTTTTATTTGTATTATTATTTTTATTTATAGGTTAACTCATTAAGAAGGGTACTTCTGAAAAGCTTCACACTGTAGAGCCTACAAAGAAAATATCCCATTTTTAAGAGTTTAGAGAAATGCTTACAGTCAATCAGAAATGAAAACAAGGTAAACATCCAGGTGTGGTGGAACATGCCTTTATTCCCTGCTACTTGGGAGGTGGAGGCAAGGGGATCATGAGTTCAAGCTCAGCCTGGGTAACTTAGTGAGATACTGTCTCAAAATAAAAATTGAAAAGAGCATGTAGCTCACTGGTACAGAGCTCCTGGATTTAATAACCCCAAACAAAATAAAACAAAATACTTTTTCTCTTAAATTTAATTTAAAAAGCAGAAGAATATGTACAAATTAAAAGGAAAATACAGAGGCCAATGAATTCTTTTGGACTTTAGAGGCCAAAATCCTACTTCAGGCTGATTCATGTGGACTAACCTAATCCTGAAGGTGATCTCTGTTGTCGTCAACAAGTGTCATTCCAACAGTAAAGGAGCTCACACCTTGGTCTGGCTGCTGACACACTGCTCTGCTCTGGGCAAGCCACTTCATCTCCAGGGCCTCAGTTTCCCCTTCTAAAGGGTTAGATCTGAACTGTGTTAAAGTCCCGAGATTCAATTTCACATAATTTATTGCTTGTTTTCCTTTTTCAAATTATTTATTGATGCATTATAATTATGCATAATGGTGAGATTGATTATTACATATTCATGTATGCATACAATGTAACAATACAATTCAGCCAATATCATTTCCCAGTATTTCCCTCTTTCCTACCCTCCTCCCTCTTCCTGTCCCTTTCCCCTGATCTACTGATCTTCCTTCAGTTTCTGTGACACCCCCCACACACCTCTCTTTTCCTTTCTCTCTTGCTTCTAAGTATAAGAAAACATGTAACCTTGATTTCCTGAGTTTGGCTTATTTCACTTAACATAATAGCCTCAAGTTCCATCCATATTCCTGTAAATGACATTTCATTTTTTATGACTGAATAAAACTCCATTTTGTATATATACCATAGTTTCTTTATCCATTCATCTATTGACAGATACTGAGGCTGGTTCCATAGTTAGGCTATTGTGAATTGTGCTGCTATAAACATGGTTATGTATGTACAATTTTTGTATACTAATTCTTCAGTATAAATACTGAGGAGTGGTACACCTGGGTCATATGGTGGTTCCATTCCTTGTCACTTGAGAAACCTCCATACAGTTTTCCATAGTGGTTGTACTGATTTACAATCCCGCCAACACTGTAAAAGTGTTCCTTTTTCTCCCCATCCTCTCTTCATTTACTTTTATTTGTATTCTTGATGATTGCCATTCTTACTGGAGTGAGATAAAAATCTCAGTATAGATTTGATTTGCATTTCCCTACATGCTAATGATGTTGAATGTTTTTTAAATATTTGTTGGCCATTTGTATTTCTTCTTTCGAGAAGTTATGAGAAGGATCTGTTTAGTTCATTTGCCCATTTATTATTTGGGTTATTTGGGGTTTTATTCATGTTAAGATTTTAGAATTCTTTATATATTCTGAATATTATTCCTCTGTCAAAGTAGCTAGCAAAGACTTTTTCCCAATTTGTAGGTTTTGTCTTCATATTCTTGATTCCTTCCTTTGCTTCCCAGAAGCTTCTTAATTTGCTCATCTATCCCATTTACTAACTTCTGGCATTATTTCCTGAGTTTTAAGGGTCATATTGGGAAAATCATTGCCTGTTCCTGTATGTTGGAGTGTTGACCTTACATTTTCATCTAGGAGTTGCATCATTTCTGGGTCTAATTCTAGGTCTTTGATACATTTTAAGTTTTATTTTTATGCAGAGTGAGACATAAGGGTCTAATCTCATTCTTCTATATATGGATATATATTCTCAGCACCATTTGTTAAAAAAGATTGTCTTTTTCCAATGTATATTTTTGGCACCTTTGTCAAGGATCAGATATATATATCTATATGGTTCTGTCTCTGTGTCTTCCATTCTGTATCATTTGGTCTATGTGTCTGTTTTTATGCCAGCACCATGAAGTTTTTGTTACTGTAGCTCTGTGGTATAATTTGAAGTCAAGTATTGTGATGCCTCCAGCATTGCTTTTTTGGCTTAGAATTGCTTTGGTTATTCTGGGTCTTTTAGGATCAATAATTTTTTGTTATCACCAAGAACAAATTATGACATAGATCAGATCATTTGCCCAGATCACAGAGAGAATAGGTAACAATATATGACAATAGATCCAGCAGATACATCTTTTTCTTAAGGGTGTGTGGCTATTATTGATCTGCAAATGCTCAGGAACTAAGTGCATCGTCCATCCCCTCATTTTTCAGTTACTTATATTGGGCCAACAAAAACAGAGGGGACACCTTAATGTATGTCCACCACTGTAGGAGGCACAGGAATCTCAGTACAAATAGAGATGGAAGACATCCTCGATCCTAGAAATCATTTTCTAGTCTGGAAAAGAGGGACATTCATCAAATAATTGGACAAATATATACAAAATTTTAATGTGAAAAGAATCACAAAGGATAACTTTGAGAAGAGCATATGGGAATGATCAGGGGAGTTGATACATTTTGGGAGGTCAAGGAAGACCTCCCCTACAGAAGGTAACTTACCTGGAGGGGAAGAGTCTGACCAAGTACAGGTGTTGGGAGGGGTATGGTTGCAATGAGTAGAATTTTCTTTTTTTCTTTCTTTTTTCCTTCTCTCTCTTTCTCTCTTGAACCAGAGATTGAATCCAGGGACACTAAACCCCTGAGGCACATCCCTAGCTTTTTTTTTTTGCATTTTATTCAGAGATAAGGCTTTGCTAAATTGCTGAGGTTGGCTTTGAACTTGCAATCCTTCTGCCTCAGCCTCCTGAGCCGCCGGGATTCCAGGTGTATACCACGGCACCTGGAATATTTATACACTGTTATCTCTCCCTGTTACCCCTGTTTATATATTATAGTCTGGCCCTATGTCATCTGTAATCTTCCTAAGGCTGGATTTGAAAAAATTTTTGTAGTCTTCTGCTATTCAAAATTTTTTTCTCTCTCTCTCTTTCATTTCCCTTCCCCAACAAATGGCATTAACCTCTTTGGGTCACCAGGTCAAGCATACAAAATAGGCTATTTGCACAAATAAACATAAATTCTTCATTTGCCCTCTATAAAAGAAAAATATAGCTAGAGAGTCTGATAAAGATTCGAATGCCTTCCTTTGCTTTTTCTTTGGGACAGGAAGAGTTCCCTTAAGAAGAGTCCAGAACACTTAGTTATCTGCAGAACAAGTTGAGGCATGTCTCCAAACTCAGTGTTGATTCTAGCTGAGCCCTCTGGGTCTTAAGGCCGCCAGGGCTCCCTTCATCTCTTTACATTGGCTACTCCTGGTAACCAGGCCTGGAGGTAAAGAAAGAAAGTTGGGATGGTAGTTAAATAAAGGAACTTGCTGTTCACCCTGAGACCGATCCCTTTAAAGGTGGACCAGCCTTTTCAAAATAAAGGGAGAGACAAAGAGAGGGGATAAATATATAGCACAGTAGCTTCCACCTTAAATTAAGAAGATTCAAGTTTCCAAGGCATTGAAGACCTCCTGGATGAGGGCTCTCAGGCACTCCTTTCTCTCACAATCTGCAGGGATATTCTGTGAATGTTTGGAAGCCAGCGCAATGTCTTTCCCAAGGCTCATCTTTCTGCAGCTGCATGCAGGTGCAGGGG
This sequence comes from Xerus rutilus, assembly GCA_028644305.1. Lineage (NCBI taxonomy): Eukaryota > Metazoa > Chordata > Mammalia > Rodentia > Sciuridae > Xerus > Xerus rutilus. The sequence goes on from CM053413.1 coordinate 44,659,617, forward strand.
GCCCATCTGGGGCCCAAGAAGAGTGCACTCTTAGCCATTGGTGCCCATAGCTATTCTGTGGATCCTTATCCTGTGCTGGAGAAACACTATAGTAGGGGTCTCTGCCTCTCTGCTCAAGGACTCTCCTCCTCTGATCAGATGCTGTGGACCACACATTAGCAACCACCCGAAAAGTCAGCGATGGTTTGCTGCCCAGGTAGTATGTCACAATTTGAGACCTGAAACATCATGATGTCTTGGTCAGAAAGATCTGAGCAGAGGGGAGAAAAAATTATTGGTGATTCTTGTTTTCTAACTCAATCCAGTCAAACCCAAACAGGATTTTATTGAACTTCTATCTGAATGATCCATGAGCAGATATAGCTTCAGGTATCACATGGTTAAAGTGAGATCAGGAGTCCTTGATATCTCTCCTAAGTTACAAAGAAAGATTGAGGACTGTTAACAAAAGAGGAAGGGATGGTATCAAGTTGCTGCAAAAAAATAAAGGTCCTTTTCAGTTTGTTTAACATATACAGTGTGTCTGGATGGGAATGTCAGTAGTAATGCTACCCTAAGAAAGAATGGAGATCATATGGCATCTGAGAGAATCCACCAGGGAGTGAACATTTACAGGGGAAAATGTGCACTGTTTAAAATAATGCACCCAGAGCCAGCCACTCTAATGGCTTACTCTCCACCCACTGTTCCTTCTTTCATCCTCACGACTATGAGTTTCCATCTTTTTAGGAACAAAATGGGTAGAAGAGAGAATGACTTGTTGACTCCCAAAGATGAGGTGGTGTCAGACTGGAAGAAAAGAAAGAGTCAAAAAGAACATGGGGCTGGGCACTGTGGCACATGCCTGTAATCCCAGTGGCTCAGGAGGATGAGGCAGGAGGATTGTGAGTTCAAAGGCAGCCTCCGCAACTTAGTGAGGCCCTAAGCAACTCAGCAAGACCCTGTCTCTAAATAAAATACGAAAAAGGGCTGGGGATGTGGCTCAGTGCTTGAGTGCCCCTGAGTTCAATCCTCAGTAACCACTCCCCCCAAAAAAAGAGAACATAGAAGTTTGGAGATGGGAAAATAACATGAAGGACAATATCTATAGCTTAAATGATGGTCCTAGAGGGAGGCCCTAAAGAATTTAGGTGAGACCAAGAACCATCTACAAACTATGTAGGGACAAGTTACGGAGGCCAAGCATGACTCCCAAAACCTTAAAATCATCTGGACTTGGCAGTGGTTGAAGTAAAGAATTCATGAAGCCCTTTTAGTGTGTATGCATGTTGTGTGTGCGTGTTTGTGGAGGTGTGTGGGGGGGCATGTGTGTGAGTGCATGCACTTGACTGAAGATGGCAAGTACTCGTAGGTTCCTGGATCTCCCTATCACAGGGGCTGGGGAGGTAAACAGAGCCCAGAGGACGAACAACCAGTGGATCATATTCTTTTTCTATCTAAATGTTTGTGCTGCTCTCACAAATTGATCTGATCCAAGATCTGTTTGAGCTACATCCACTCAGTACTTAGCTTTTTTTAATGTCGATTGAACCCAGAAATACTTTACCACTGAGCCACATCCCCAGCCCTACTTTGTATTTATTTAGAGACAGGGTCTCACTGAGTTGCTTAGCACCTTGCTTTTGCTGAGGCTGGCTTTGAACTCATGATCCTCCTGCCTCAGCCTCCTGAGCCACTGGGATTACAGGTGTGTGCCACTACGCCTGGCCCCAGTCCTTTCTTAATTTTTAGTTTGGAGACAGGGTTTCACTAAATTGCTGAAGGTCTCACTAAGTTGCCCAACCTGGCCTTGAACTCGCCATCCTCCTGCTTTGGCCTCAGGAGTCTTTGGGATTACAAGTGTGCACCTCTGCTGCGGGGCCATTGCTGAGTTAATCTCTCCATTAAAAGGTGACCTGCACTTCCTTTTCTGCCTGTGCTCCTCATGTGACTTTGTTCTGTCCATGTGACTTGGCACATGTTATTTCTCCTCACATATAGCAAACTCCAAAGAAATGAGAACATGCCAATGATGAAGACGATGCTGTCTTTACTGAGTTTGTCTAGTGGGATTTTGGAACATGAGTTTTGGGTCAAATTGGAAAAATAAAACCAGCTTACTGAAATATAGATTTCAATATTGGAATAAGAGTCCCAGCTTTGCTAGAGCCTGGGAATGAGATCACTGGGGGCCATTTCGCTGGGCTGAACTTTGGGTTGGGTATCTGAGGCGGTGTGTTTGTATGTGTGTGTGCGTGCAAGCACGTGTGTGTAGGTGGTGGGGCTTGATCCAAATGACTGCTGCTTCCATCTCACAGGACCCGGTTAGAATCTAGCATGGATCTTGCTTTGTAAATTGGAGCTGGTAGAGGAGCAGAGTTCAGGCGGTTGATGTGTATGCGGAAGGGAGAAGTTGTCTCCAACCTCCAGCTATTGAGAGCAACACTGTCTTCTCTCTCCTGGAGCTGTTAAGCCCAAGAGGGGAAACAGCCTATACCGTGTATGACATCTTGGCCTCCATCGGGGAACATCTCCACCTCTGTGATTTCCTCAGAAGTGGAGGCCCTAAGCAGTTCTCCTAAGCCCAACTCAGAGCCTTATGCAAGTAAATGTATTTAAATTCACCTCATCTTATTCAGAATAGGGAAAGGTCATATTATGGATTACAAACTGGGGAGGAAGAAAAATTCAGTATGCTGTGTCCTTGCAATGTATGGAGGCTTGGATTGGTGTCTATCATTCTAGAAATTATGACAAGGCATCCATAAAGATGAAGCACAATCTTCATGCAACAATTCTGGGAGCTAAAAAAGGAACATTCTTTAGTATCCATTCATGGAGTTGTGGTTGCATCTCATTTAATACCCATTCATGAAGGTGTGGTAGCATTTCATTTAATTCATACATAACCATTAGAGAATAAGCAAGCTCAAACTGGGTATGTGGAGGCCTGGACCCTCTCCCAGCTCCCTTAAACTGAAGTTCATGTACCTGGGGCTGTTTAGGCGATGTTCACACTATTTGGGCTATTTTGCATACTTCTAAGGAGCACTCAGGAACTTATCAAGGGCCTAAGCAATTCAGTGAGACTCTGCCTCAAAAATTAAAAAAAAAAAAAATATATATATATATATATATATATATGTATGTATATAAAAGGGGCTGGGGATATGGCTCATTGGTTAAAAGCCCTAACTGAGTCTGTTTCATCTACATTTAAAGCTTCCTCAGCTTAAAGCCGGGTTCTTATAAAAAATGTTTTGATTTAATTCAATCCCATTCAATTCAAATTAACTCAATTAAAGAAATATTTGTTGAGCAACTAGTTGGTGCCATGCTAAGCCTGCAGGAAATATAAAAATGAATCGGATCAGACTCTGACCCCTTTAGAGTTAAGTGGCTGCCCAGACATTGCTACTTAAAGCTCTAAAAACCAGAGGATTAAGACAGCATTGGAAATTGTGCAGAGCTTTCTCTCTCTTTCTCTGACTAGACCTGGACAATTCTTTGCCATAATATATATTATTTTCATCTTCTTCTCCTTCCTTTCTCACTACCACATTCATTTATTCCATAAATATTAATTACAGGCTTATTTATGCCTGGCAGAGAGGCAGTGTGGGGAGAGAAGCTAATTGCTCTCATTTGTGTGAGAACCCAAGGTAGAGCGCCAGATGGCAGGTGTGTGAACAAGAACAAGTCAGCCACCTCTGTCAGCTCCAGTTTCTCATCTGCACGTGGAAATAATAATAAATGTCCCTCACATGGCTGTGAGCACTAAAGGGGCTAATGTGTAGAAAAGTTTCAGCACACAGTAGATGCCCAATTGCTTCATTTTTTAAAATATTGTCACCATTATTATCTACTTTAGAGTAGAAATTCCTAACAGTCAGACATTTGCTTTTTTTAAAATTTCAATTATTTTTAATACCAGGGATTAAACCCAGGGGTGCTTAAACACTGAACCACATCCCCGGCCCTTCTTATTTTTTCTTTTGAAATAGGGCCTCGCTAAGTTGCTGCCACCCTTTAAACCTGCAATCCTCCTGCCTCTGCCTCCTGAACTGCTGGGATTACAGGCATGAGCCACCTCACATGGTAGACATTTGCTTTTTAGGGATAATAAACAGCCTCCAACTCTTGATAGCCAGTGATATGTGTCAGTAATGAATTAATACTAATAAATAAAGTACTAATAAAATACTTGAGCGTTTAAGATCTCCTTGGCCCCATGCCTGCCTGTAAGGAAGTTGGGATCAGGTGAGCTTTATAGCGTCCTTTGAGCACTGAATCTGGGTCAGATAAATAGGGACAACCAAGGAGGCATGAGACAAAGTGTACGTTATGGTTTGGATGTGAAATGATTCCCAAAAGCTCATGTGTGAGACAATGCAAGAAGTTCAGAGGAGAAGTATTTGGGTTATAGCCTTAGGCAAATCAATGAATTAATGCCTGATTGGATTAGCTGAGTGGTGACCAGAAGGGCGGGGTGGGGGGTGGGGGGGTGGAGTGACTAGAGGAAGTGGGCCCTGGGGGCATGGCTTTGGGGTATATATCTGTATCTGTGAGTGGAGTCTCTAGGTGTATCCTGATCATCTTGTGAGCTGCTTCCCTCCACCACACTCTTCCACCATGATGTTCTGCCTCACCTTGAGCCCCAAGGAATGGAGCCAGCTGTCCATGGTCTGAGACCTCTGAAACCATGAGCCCCCAAATAAACTTTTCCTCCTCTAAAATCATTCTTGTCAGATCTCTTAGTCACAGTGGCAGAGAAGATGACTCAAACCATGGATCTACCTGAGAGAACAGAGATGGAGCCAGCAAGGAGACAGACTGACAAGATTTCTGCAGACCTACTTTGGAAAAGAACCTGGGGGACCTCTTGGAGAGGGAGAAGACAGAGCCTTGGAGATAGTACCTTTGTATCTGAGAAAGAGAGAGAGATGATGATAATGGAGAGAAAGCCCCAGGCAGCTTCCACAGTCATAAGGGCCCTGGGCCCAAAAGGGCACCACTGCTTGCTTAAAGCTCTGCTGTTACTTTCTGGAGGTCGTTAATAATTTTTGAACAAAGGGGCCCTACATTTTATTTTGCACTGAGTCCCACAAGTTATGTAGCTATGCCTCCTTAGGAAAAGCTCCTGGTTAATTTTGTTATATGAGGTGAAGATAATCCCCATTTCATGTTTTCTTGAGGTGTCAACAGCTCTAAATTATTTGAGGGGTTGTTTAACTGCAGATCCTTTGACTAAAAACCCCAGAGGGGGCTGGGTCACGAAGTTGCTTAGATTTACCCAGATCATATAGGGGAAGTGTAAACCCACCCTCCATTCTGGCTGGAGGTGTCCTCAGGTACCTCCTGCCCAATTCTCTGGCAGGTGGTCAGGACCACTAATGTTGGTCCACTCCCTCAGCCTCTGCAGAAGCTGGGACAACATCAGGACCAGGCTGAGAGGAAAGGATTGAGATGTTGCTCAGGACTGAGGAGAAGCTAGCTATAGCCTTCCAAGAGTTTGGAGGACATGGAGAATTTCTCTATGAAATTCAGACCTACTGGATGCTATGTGCACGCCTGTAATCCCAGTGGCTCAGGAGGCTGAAGCAGGAGAATCGCAAGTTCAAAGCCAGCCTCTGTAACTTAGCGAGGCCCTAAGCAACTCAGCAAGATCCTGTCTCTAAGAAAATATTTTTTAAAAAGGGCTGGGGGTGTGGCTCAGTGGTTAAGAGCCCCTGGGTTCAATGCGTGGTACCAAAAAAAAAAAAAAAAAAATTCAGACCTGGGAAGTGGCACTCTTCTGTTTGTGGGTCAGTTTTCTGTAGAGTCACTTTTCTTTCCTGCCACATAAATTGCACAGAAAGGCACCACGTGGGGAGAGCTCTAAGTGCTGTGAGTTCAGCCCATTCTCAAACATTTCCAGGGTCATTTTGATCTTGTCAGAATCAGCAGGCTTCCTTCCAGCAGACCTAAAAAAGCTGACAGAAACAATAAATGGTCCATTTTGAAACTCTTTGTCAGAGTTATACTTTGGGGGCCAACTCAGCTATAAATACCAATTTCTTGTCCTCCTATTTACCAATCCACCATTTTCAGATATGATTGTACCCCCAACTCTGATCACCACATGGCTCTCGTCTTGCTAGCACTGTGTCAGTAAGTGATTTGTGGTCCCTTCGTATCTGCTCCACAAAGAGCCACACATGATGGACACCTCGGAGCACACGTCCATCTCTAATTTAGTGCCTACATATCTGTAATAGCCGTATTGAACTGAAGCTGGGAAAAATCACCCTCACCTCCCTACATTTTTAGGGAATCTGTGATAGCTGAGAGGATTACCCTATCGATCAATAGTCAGAAATGATTACCTCTTGCCTTCCTCCTGCCTTCATCAATAAGGGGCAGCAAATATCCATCCCAGGAGACACGTTCCAATCAGGGGTGTCCGGGTGTGTGAATAGAATTCTAAATACAGTACAATCTAAAGGAAACCCAAAGACACACCCTGTAAAGGATTTAGACTTTTTAAGAGTATTAACATTTCTTTTATAGCAGATTGTTCTTCTCACAGAAATTCCAATTACTGTCATTTTTGATACTGACAATGCAAATTACATATATTTTTCTTCAGACATGGTATTTTAACTAAAATAGTAGTGGAATAAAGTGGCAAGCCATTCTAAATGTATTTCAAAGAGTAGGTCGCCTTAACTTTCTAGATCTGTATGACTTTATGCGAAGTTTCTTGGTGACTTGTTGAAATGCCCCAACTCTAGAACTGAGCCACCTCACTGAGCCTGAAATGTCTTTAAACTCCCAATACAGAGATTCATTTCTTAGAACTGGGAGTGCATAACAATATATAAAACAGTTAAAATTTTATAATCTAGCCAGGTGTGGTGATGCATGCTTGTAATCCCAGCAGGTCAGGAGGCTGAGGCAGGAGGATCACAATTTCAAAGCCAGCCTCAGCAACTTAGTGAGGCCCTAAGCAACTTAGTGAGACCTTGTCTCAAAATGAAAACCTATAAAGGGCTGGTAGTATGACTCAGTGGTTAAATGCTCCTGTGTTTAATCCCTGATAACAAAAGAATAAAAAATAAAAAAACTATACTCCAAGTATTATAGTGAGATGAACAGATGTCAAATTAACCATCTGAGGGTGGGTGGGGACAATGCAAAATCCATGCAGACCAGATGCCTTTCACTAAACCAAAGATGTCAATATGAGCCAAAGTTCACCCTACAAGATCTTAATGGGCATTATGTTAAAATGAAATTTAAAATAAGAACTCTATGGTAAGATACACTTAATATTCTCTAAGCTGAGCAAAATCAAGAGGGATCTCTTATTGTAGGAATTCTGGGTGCTTTGAACTTGCAAACCTGTGACTGTCCTCTGTGAATGCCCTGAAAGTGCATGTGCACCTCACTGAAGTAAAAGAAACATATGTAAGCCGGGCGCGGTGGCACATGCCTGCAATCCCAGCACTTAGGGAGGCTGAGGCAGGAGAATCGCGAGTTCAAAGGCAGCCTCAGCAATGGCGAGGTGCTAAGCAACTCAGTGAGATCCTGTCTCTACATAAAACACAAAATAGGGCTGGGGATGTGGCTCAGTGGTCAAGTGCCCCTGAGTTCAATCCCTGATACCAAAAAATAAAAAAATAAAAAAATACAGAAGCATATGTAAATGGGTTCATTTATTGGGCATAAGAGAGAGAGTGGCCTCAAGCCATCTCCTTTCTTTACCTGGTCTTAGTCCCAAGGTAGGATGCTCTGTGGATGCCCAAATTTGCAGGGAGAACATAGTTCAAAACACTTCCCAAACTTGTTGGACCTTAGGAGATATTTCAGAGGAACATTTCAAATGATGAAAATTTTGGGACCCACTTTGGGCAAGTCTCATGTTGGGTCTCGGGGTATGATTGTGGAGAGAAAGGGGTGACGAGAGGGACAAAGTGGGACCCAGAGCATTGTAGTTACTGTAGAAGTGCTCAGTGGTCCAGGGCCCTATGGCTGTCTGAGCTGGTGTTTCGGGGGAATCCCAGTTGTTTTCTTCTTTCCTCATGGAGTTTCTTTATGAAGTTCAGAGGACAGTCCACTGTGGTTGGGCAGGAGGGTGCATGGATTACAACTTCAAATATCAGGTTAATTTTCTTGGGTGTAGGAGCTCTGAAGTCCCATTTACCTCTGGGAGGTAAAGATCAGAGAACTAGTGACATGTGTGCTTTTACATGGTGAAGAGAAAGTACAACTAAGCACCACAGTGTTGGAGCTCTAGAGTCAACAAACTGTGACTTGCTGGGAGTTGAATGGGGAGATAATTCTTCAGGACCTGTGAATGCCTAAGTCCTGTCTTGCCAATCAACCTCCTGCTGCCCTGGCTCATCAGATCCTAGGGAACATTCCATACTTAAGGAGTAAGAATATCCACAAGGCTACCACTTTATTTGCAGCTAGTAGAATATTGATATCTGGTAAAAACCTGAGACCTCTATGGAGGCTTCTGTTTCCATTGTCTTTTACAGACTTAAAGCCTAGCATCTTCCACTGTCCAGCTACCCAGAAGAAACAAGATAAGGAAGGAGAGGCAGCAAGAGAACTGGAAAGCAAGCCCTGGCTGAGTGTACTCATTAGCCACCAGCCTAGAGGATGGTGGAGAAGTTGAAAAAGCAAGAGGGAGAGTTGGCAGGTGAGCATCCAGGCTGTAAGAAATAAGTTATGGCAAGCCGGGTGTGGGGGTGCATATCTGTAATCCCAGCGACTTGGGAGGCTGAAGCAGGAGGATGACAAGTTCGAAGCCGGCCTCAGCAACTTAGTGAGACCCTAAAATACTTAGTGAGACCTTGTCTCAAAATAAAATATAAAAAGGGCTGGGGATGTGGTTTGCTTAGTGGTTAAGTGTCCCTGGGGTCAATCCCTGGTACCAAAAAGAAAAAAGAAAAAAAAAAAGGTTCTGGTGGCAAGAGCCATCCCATCTGATGTAGCAACTAAGAGGCAAATGGGACAGTGCGAGTGAGCCATGGTGCTGGTCTGCTTGATCAGACGGTGTGCTGGACCCGCCCCTGGCTTCCCTCCTCCCACAAGCATCTGAAGCTCTAAGGGCCAGGCCACATCCCCACAGTGATCATCACATTGACTACTGTGTCACATCTATCTGGATCATTAAAGCATCCCACCCTGGGACCAAAACTGGGTAAAGAAAGGAAATGGGATTGGGGCCACGACCTCTCCTGTGCCTACTGAATGGATCCATCTATCTATGCCTTTTTATCAGTGGTGGTTGGGGGACGGTTACTGCGGATTGAACTAAGGGGCACTCAGCCATATCTGTAGCCTTATTTTGTATTTTATTTAGAGACAGGATCTCCCTGAGTTGCTTAGCACCTCACTTTTGCTGAGGCTGGCTTTGAACTCATGATCCTCCTGCCTCAGCCTCCTGAGCCACTGGAATTACAGGCATGTGCTGCCCCACCTGGCTACCTAGTCCTCTCTTACTTGAATGAGCTGAACATGCAGTTTGGTTGACCAGGAAATGAGTCATAGTGATGAGAATGAGCCATTTCCCTTTCTTGCTGTAGGTGACACAAGTTTCATCTGGAAGAGCTGGATTTATGCTTCCAAGCTGGGATTGGTTCTGAAGTTGGCCCAAGGACCATAGATGGTACAATGCAGCATTCTCAAAGGTCAGATGGTCTACTTCATGAACTCTCGGGTACACTGGCCCTGACTCAGAGATACAGAGCTCTTCTCTCTGTTAAACTTCTTTTCCTATTAAGAAATGTTTCCTTGCCTCTAACTTCATGCTCTTGTGCTACTCTTTATGGGACAGAAAACAGCTGGATATTGTCTGTGGGTGAGTCTTCTTGATCTTATTTTCTCTAAGTTGAAAAATCCAGTCTTCTTTTTTTTAAATTTTATTCTACTTAGGTATACATGAATGCAGAATGTATTTTGATTCATTGTATACAGATGGAGCACAACTTTTCATTTCTCTGGTTGTACGTGATGTAGAATCACATCATATATGCAGTCATACATGAAGCTAGGGCTATGATGTCCATCTCATTGTGCCATCTTTACTGTTCCCATGTCCCCTCCCCACTCCCTCCCTTTTGACCCAAATTCCTCCATTCTTCCCGTGTCTTCTCCTCCATTATGGATCAGCATCCACTTATCAGAGAGAACATTCAGCATTTGTATTTTTGGGATTCCAGTCTTCTTAACTTCTTTTTACAAGTTTCTTGTTCTTCCTTTCCACCATATTTGTGAATGTTCTAAAATAAAATTTGTTAATCCTTAACTTGTTAATCATTAAAATCATTGGGAGACCTTTCTAAACACATCAAATTGCACATCATTCTCCAGATTTCCTGCATAAGAATAACAGAGGCAGGGGTAGTATGTGGTCTGGAGAGAAATTATTATTCCTAAACAGAACAAAGAAATCATTGGGATCTTCTGAAGCCAAGCTCAACGTCCTTTCAAGAGGGGCGCCAGGCATCGAGGTTGGAGCTAGCAGTATGAATGGAGGGATGCTTGGTCTGAATGAGGTCAAACAGAATCTCAGAGACAGAGACTGGAAGTGGAACTTATTGGCAAGGAGGCCCATCTCTGAGAATGGCTAGAAATAGGACATGAAAAGAGGGAGATGTCAGAATGTGATATGAAGACAGACACACAGAGAAAGGCAGTCTGCAGAGAGGAAGAAGATGCTCTCTGAGGATTCAAGAGGATGACAGAGATGGAACCTTCATAAAGGACAATCAGGCTGAATGAGGCCATGATGGTGGGGCGCTAATCTGATGGAAATGGCATTCTAAGAAGAAGGGCACAGAACCTTGCTTTCTCCCCACCATCTGAGAACACTGGGAAGATAGCTCCCCACAAGGTGGGAAGAAGATCCTCACAAGTAACCAAGCTGACAACACCTTGATCTCAGACTTCTGTTCTCCTGAACAGTGAGAACATAACTTTTCTGTTGTTTGAGCCATCCGTTCTATGATATTTGATTACAGAAGCCTGAACAGACCAATAAACATAGGTTTATTTACCCAATAACCAGAGAAATCAGTTGTTATGGTTTGGATGTGAGGTGTCTCCCAAAAGCTCACATGTGAGACAATCAAAGACGGTTCAGAGAAGAAATGATCAGGTCACAAGAGCCTTAACCCAATCAGTGAATTAATCACCTGATGGGATTACTTGAGTGGTAACTGAAGGCAGGTAGGATGTAGCTGGAGAAGGTGGGGCATTGGAGGCGTGGCTTTGGGATATATATTTGTGTCTGGTGAGTGGAGTCTCTCGCTGCTTGCCCCTGCCACACTCTTCCATCATGATGTTCTGCCCCCCACCCCCCTGACCCCTTAGGAATGCAGGTGGCCTTCTATGGATGGAGACTTCAGAAATCATGATCCCCCAAGTAAACTTTTTCTCCTCTACAATTGTTCTGGTCAGATCTTTTAATCACAGCAGCAAAAATGACTAAATCATCAGTAGTATCCCTGGTCTATTTTATATGTAGTGAAACTGAGTCATAGAGAAAATTAGTACCTTTAAGTCACAGAGCTAATAAATGGTGAAGCCATTATTTGAACCCAGGTGTGATGATAGAGCCCATGATTTCAAACACATTGCTATACTTGAGTTGAAAGCCAAACTCAATGTTTAAAAGCCAAACTCTCTTGATGCCGCTTGAGAAGTAATGTGCAAACACCCATTTCTGTACCCGGGGAGCAATGCAGTTAGAACTCCATGGAAAAGAGCAGAAAAGGTAGGCCAAAGGGTTCTGGCAGGTTTGTGGATGAGTCGGGGCTTGAATTGAACCCCGAGAGTAGAGGGGATCTCAACATCCACTTCCCCTTTAAAGAGATCTCTGATTTCATATAGATACCCCTCCTTTCCCTGAGTAGCACCTGTGCTAGACAAGGCTGACTTCACCCCTCCCCAGCTTTTAGAAAGGGATTCTTTCCTTTTGAAAAAATATTTATTTGTTCTTTTCAGTTATACATGACAGTAGAGTGTATTTTGACATATCATGCATACATGGAGTATAACATCCCATTCTTGTCTTTGTACATGATGTGGGATTTCACTGGTGGTGTATTCATATATGAACATAGGGAATTTATGTTCAATTCTTTCTACTGTCTTTTCCATTTCCATCCTTCCATTCTCCCTCCCCATTTCCCCCTGTCCAATCCAGTGAACCTCCACTCCTGCCTCTTCTCCCCTCCTTCATCTATTGTGAGTCAGCATCTGCATATCAGAGAGAACATTCTGCCTTTGTTTTTTTTAAAATTTTTTTTAGTTGTAGATGGACACAATATCTTTATTTATTTATTTATTTATTTTTATGTGGTGCTGAGGATCGAACCCAGTGACTCACACATGCGAGGTAAATGCTCTACAACTGAGCCACAACCCCAGCCCCTGCCTTTGTTTTTTCAGGATTGCCTTGTTTCACTTAACATGATAGTCTCCATTTCTATCCATTTACTGGCAAATGCCATAATTTCATTCTTCTTTATGGCTGAGTAATATTCCATTGTGTATATATACCACATTTTCTTTATCCATTCATCTGCAGGAGGGCACCTGGGTTGGTTCCATAGCTTAGCTATTATGATTTGAACTGCTATAAACATTGACGTGGCCGTGTCACTATAGTATGATGATTTTAATTCCTTTGGGTATATGCCGAGGAGTGGGATAAATGGGTCAAATGGTGGTTCTGTTAGGGAAGAAATTATTTCTAATGCCTTTTTCTTTCTCTGTGTTGGATTCATCTTTAGATTGAAAAGGGCAAGACTATTGTGTCTCTGTGCTTCATATCCACCATGGGCTCATGGTAGATTAGATTTTTGCTCTAAACTTTTACCCCTCCCTGTCATTCCCAGGAAGGTATATATTTCCCCCTTCTATGGGACACAGCACATGGGTTTGATACTAAATATATACATGTGATCCACTTTCTTCAGCCAGTCTTTCAGAAGATAAGCCCATCTTCCTTGCCTGTGATTAGGTATGTGACCAGGTTGGGCCAATGAGATGCAAGGAGAGAGTTCCTGGTGGCTTATGAGGCAGAAGAGGCTCTCTCTTCTGATCTTGATGCTACTATGATTGAATGTTGCCAGATGTTGATATTGCTACTGAAATGTTGCATAGAAAAGTCCCAGGAATTCTTAGCAGCATGCAGCAGGAAGCATTAGGTGAGCTAATCTAGGCTTTGTTCATTGGGGCAACTCACTTCTGACATTCTCTGGGTTCAAAACTGAGTCTGGGGATCAGCTGATCTGTCTTGCATTCTGCACTGTCTCCCATCCCTTCTCAAGATCAGTAGACCATGCACGTTCTTCTCAAGGGGATGGGAAAAGTGCAAAGATTCCAATGGAAATACACAAACATGGCTTAAGCCTAGGCTCTGTCACATGTGCTAACTTCCCACTGTCCAAAGAAAGTCACATGACTAAGCATAGTGTCAAGCCCACCTTCTGTGTCACCACAGGAGATGAAAAGACCGAACCCACAACAGAAGGCGAAAGTATACATGCCCCTGGGAGTTTGGCGGAAGGGTGGATATTCTGAGCGATAGTCTAATCTACCACAGGGCCATGCACAGACGTGAGGCTCCAAACCATGTCAACCCTCTTCCTTCAACCTGAGAAAGAAAAGGGTGTCCAAGTGACCCCAGGAAATGAGATCTAGTATGACTGAATCAAATTAACCCAAAGTTCTACCTGACCTCAGGACTTCCCTTGGTGTCGGCCAGCCTTGCCATCACTTGCTGCTTTAACTATCCCAGTTCAGAAAGTATCCTTCAGAATATTGAGGAGCAAAGGCCCAGACGTGGGAATAAAAATATTATACTAGGGGAAATAATGCAAAGATCCTGGAGAGATTAGTTTACTTCCAGGTACTTCGTCCTTGGAAACCCAGCCAAGCCTTCCTCCTCCTCACCAGCTGACCCTGCAGCCCATCTATTTCTTTCTGATTTTGTGTGATTTGATTCATTCTCAGGTCTGACCTTCCAGTTGGTATCGTAACAGCCTGGCTGAACTGTGGCATTTATTATTCACCACAAGCTCTTACCAAGTAAGAACCAAATTTGCTTTCTGTCAAGCAGTACTGGACATTGAGGAGGAGGTGGGCATTGTACCCCTCCTGGGGTCTATGCTTGAAAACCTGTTAAAATCCCACCATTTTCATCTGCTCACATTGATTGAAGTGATTCCTGCCTTTCTGCGAGCTCTTGTTTCCTTGGCAGGCCAGGTTTACTTCCACTGAACACCCCTGTCATCCTACATTAATAACAGTATATAAATTGCTTGGGCCGTAGGTCAAAGAATTTGTAAAACTCACTTTAAAAGTACTGAGGAGGAGCAAAGGGATAGATCTCAGGATAGGAATTAGTCATTTAAAATAATACTTATAAAGTGTTATTGGTACTTATAACTCTACTAAGAAGTTCTTGACACCTGGAAGGTTAAAATATTGAGGAAGATCATTGTTACACTATTTGGATATCTGCTCTGTGCTAAGCACTCTGTGGAGCCCTCCATACACATTATTCATTCCATCTATGCAGAAACCCCAGGAAATAACTATGATTGTCTCCATTTTTAGTGACACTTTTTCCAAGGAGGGGTTAGGATTTGAATAAGCAATGCACTAGTACATTTTATTAATGCAGGGCTATACTCTTTGGTACAGAAGAGATATTTCACAGTCATTCCGAGTGCAGATTGGCCCATGGAAATAATAAAATATGGTCCTACCCTCTACTAATGGTATGACTTTGGTCAAATTGCTTACCCCATCTATGACTCAGATTCCTCATTTATAACATGAAGAAAATCCTATTATCTATCTCATAGTGTGGTTTTTATAATGAAATGAGATAATGTACATAAGGCACTTAGCATAATGAGAGATGCCTGGTAAATTCTCAAATGGTGGCCATTGTTATTAGTTTCATACCATGAATGTCTAGACAGCGCTATCCAATAGAACATTCTGTGCTATCAGAAGTGTTCCATATAAGCATTGTCCAATGCTGTAGCCCCATCAAGGACTTAAAAATGTGACTGGTACAACTGAGGAAATTAGCCTTCAGATTAATTTTAATTAATTGGTTTAAATTTAAGTACCCATGTGTACCTAGTGGCTACCACATTGGACAGCAAAGGTCTAATGGGTACCAGACACATTGTGTACAAAATTGGGTAAGACATGATTCCCATTTGTAGTTTAATGGCAGAACAGATAGATGAGCAATTGATTCGTAGGCAGGGTGATTATTATAGTGCAGCTATTGACATGATACCGTGGGAACTGAAAGGGGAAGGAACTAGTTCTGCCTGGAGATCAGGGAAAGCTTTCTGGAGGTCATGACAGTTGAGCTAGGCCTTGAAGATCTAAGTAGAACTTCAATTCATTCATGCAGGTTGATTTCCTTCTCTGGGCCAGGCATCCAGTTTAAGAAAGTATGTAATTAGTGGATTAGCGGTGAGGGGAAGAGTTCAGAGGAGACATCTCTACTAGTAGGACTTAGTGGCTGATTGAATGGAAAAGGCCAAGAGGAAGAGTGGGTACAAGATGGCGCTGAGCGTTAGAACTTGGAGGAAAGGATTATTTAAAAATCATCCAGAAACGACTCTTGCTCTTTTGTTAGCTCTTGTCTCCATTTGACCAAAGATTCATCTCCCTTCTTTGTTATCTTCCTGTGAACAAGCTTGGTCCATACGCATCCTGATCCATAAGTGGCTTGTTTATCCTCAGATTCACAACTTGCTGGTAATGGAGTTGATACTGAAATCTGGACTTCAGAGCTCAAGGACAGGGCATCAGGTAATGGAGTGACCAGACAGGGCTCTGAAATGTGTTCTGAAAGATGCAGCAGAGAAAGGGCTGCTCCTTATGGACCCATCTGCTCCTTCCTCACACACAGCCCACCTTGGCTCAGCTGTCGCCTCTCTTGCAAGGACGTCTTGCAAGATTCTTCTCTGGCAGGAGGAATCTAATCAGTCCTGCAAGTTTAAACTGATACTGTTCATCAAATAAATGTGTATGGAGCCAGGCTCTTCACTAGGTACCAGCAATGCAGAGGTAGAAAGGAAGGCCAGACTCCATGAACAGGGCTGGGTGCATTGTCCCCAAGATCTTCTGCCCCTGTTACTCCTTTTGCTTGTGCTGACTGTGGGTTGATTCCTGAGGATTAGGACAATCTCCATATTTTCCATGATACCGTTATGCCAAGAATGGATATTCAAATATATATATTGAGAACCTCACATTGCTTTGTTTGGGAAAAGCAAGATAACACACCATTGGGTTACACAGAATAGGCTCAAATTCACCTTTTGAACCTGACTCTGTGACTCATTAGGAGAGGTGACTGGTTTGGTTTGTCCCCCAAAGGTTCATGTGCTGGAAGTTGGTCTCAAGGGTGGTGGTGCTGAAGTGGTAGAACCTATAAGAGGTGGGATAAGTGGAAGGTAATTAGGTTCTGGGGGCTCTACCCTCATAAATTCATTAATGCTGTCTTAGGAGAGTGACTTGTGAAGTGAACGCACTCCATGCTGTGGCTTCTTCTGCGTATGGCCAGTTTCCTTTCTGCCATGTTGTAATGCAGCCAGGTGGTCCTTACCAGGACACCAGCATTATGGATCTTCTAGCCACCAGAATCATGAGCCAAATAAACCTCTTTTAATTATAAGTTATCAGACTTAGGTATTTTATTATAGCAGCAAAAAATGAACT
The DNA here is from genome assembly GCA_028644305.1 of Xerus rutilus. Taxonomy (NCBI): domain Eukaryota; kingdom Metazoa; phylum Chordata; class Mammalia; order Rodentia; family Sciuridae; genus Xerus; species Xerus rutilus. The sequence continues at coordinate 44,676,354 of CM053413.1, forward strand.
AAAACACTAAAAGGTCAAATTATTTAACCTTTATAGGCCTCAGTCTTCTCATCTGGCAGATAGAGGATAAGTAATAATAGTAACTATTATCTGGACTTTAAACACTCTGTTGCACTTTGCACATAGTACCGTCTCAGTGTATGTGGTTGGTATGTTATTTCAATGATTTTTGAGGACACAGTGTACAATTCAAAGTGAAAGAGATAGTGAGTGCCTCCTTCCTTCCTTCCTTCCTCTCTTCCTATCCCTATTCTCACCCCCTCCCATCTCTATCAAACAAGGGACATTCTTAGTTTTAAAAATATGTTTCAATGCAAAAAATACTGAGCAGGTAGGCTGAATTAGTTAAATCAAGATGCTGTCTTCTTTCCTAAGGTGGCAGACCCTATTTTTTTCCTCTCACTGGCTTGCTTAAGCATCTCTTGCATAGCCAATTTACACAGAACTTCCCACCAGCACAAACCTACTTTAGGACCATAAAAGCAGTAGAGAGAGAGAACATAACAGAAATATGTTTTTCTCTCCCCAGAATCTTTGATGGATTTTCTGGAAGTGGTTGGTATGCTAGCTCTCTAGAAAAAAAAAAAAGGAATCAGAAAGAATTAAACAAAACAAAAGCCCTGAGTGCTGGCCAGTCTCTGTGGTGTAAATATTCCAACCAATGGACTTTAGCATCACAGAATGGGAACTGGGAGAGAAACACAGAGTCGGTTCTCAAGAGCTGGATGCACCAACCCCTGCACAACACCCTTCTAGGAACATGCAGACTCACCACACACTCACCCTTGTCCACCCCACCATCTCACATCCAGGGAGCTGGTTCCAGGCCTTAGCACCACTGTTCCAGATTCTACCTCATCTGGTTTCTACCTCCATTCTCTGTCCCTCCATCTTTGTCTGCCAAAATATTCTACCTGAAACCCAAATCAGTACATGTGATTTACCTGTTGCACACTCCCCAGGGCTGGCCATTGTCATCTCCACGCCCTCCGCCACTTCCTTCACTCTTCCCTGGAGTTACTCTAATACTGGGGATTGAACTCAGGGGCACTCGACCACTGAGCCACATCCCCAACCCTATTTTGTATTTTATTTAGAGACAGGGTCTCACTGAGTTGCTTAGCACCTCACTGTTCCTGAGACTGGCTTTGAACTCTGGATCCTCTTGCCTTAGGCTCCCGAGCCACTGGGATTACAGGTGGCACCATCACACCTGTCTAGGACTCTCATCTTGATGTAAGCCTCATTATATCTCCATGTCTTGTCCGTGTCTAACCTACTGCCTGGAACACTGTTCTCAATGCAATCACACATGCAGCTTTACCTGGAATTCCTACTCGTCTCCAAGCCCTAGCTTAAATGTTCCACACTCAGCAGTTTTTCTGACTCTTCTGACTCTAGGTAGCATTATTTACTCCCTTATCTAGGATCCCTGGATAACTTTCTCTCATATTCTGTGGTAAGGCATGACTGATTTTTTTTTTCTTGTATCTCCAGAACCTAAGATGGTGAAGAGGCTGTGAGTCCAGGATGGATCAATCATTCATTCATTCCTACATATTCATTGAATATTTATAGAGTGCCTATTATAAGCATCCACCACTAAGCATCATGCTGGGAAGGACTGGGGAGTAGAGTGGACAGCAAGACCCTCCTCTTCTCTGATGGAACTCATGGTGTACTAAGGGACATGGACAGTGGACAGGGAGACTACAATAAAAATGAATTGCAAATATGTTCTATGAAGGAAAAAACAGGACAACATGAGAGATAGTCCTACTAGTGGATGGTTTTTAAGTTTTAAGAAACCTGGAGTATAACTTTTGAAGGGATGGAGCCTCACATGGCAGGAACCAGCTTATAAATGAGAGAAGAATCATGTAGTATTTGTATTTGTGTTACAATCAGCTAGATTTCTAAGCCAGCTATGATGTAGTGGCTTAGACTGACATAGCCAGAAGAAGTGGAAGGGAAAAAAATAGATCACAAGCTTATGAGATAAAGGATTGTTTGAGAAAGCAGAGAGAAATGAGCTAGAGAGCTTGGCGAGTCTGCGAACAAGCATGTTGCTTGAGCGGTGTTCTGGCTTTGTTCATTTGACAGGACTGAAAGGAGACTGCTTGGGTGTGGAGAAGAATTTGGATGGGGCTACTATTTATTGAAATAGATACGGTGGGGAGAGATGGTTAAGCTCTGTTTTATGTCTTTGTGTCTCTATTAATTAATTTCTTTTTGGCCTTAAGTCACATCAAATTCAAATAAAATAGATTTCAGGAGGGAAAAAGGAGCTGGATGATTGGACTCACATAATTAGACGATCCATAGCTATACTCAGCACCCAGGTCTTGGCCTCTGATACATTTCTGCAATACAAGGAACCAGGGTTCCTGGGAGAAATGGCTGATTCTAGAACTGGGGCAGAGAACATAGAATTAATGAGTTAATGAACTTGGAGAATTTGATGGGTCCAGAAGGTAAGGAAGCGATCAAGACACAACACACACACAGACACGCACACCAGGTCGGGAACACAGATGGCAATTGCAAGAACTCACGATGTCCAAAGCTTTAACGATGTGAACCATGGAATAGGTGAAATATTGACTTATAAACTAAAGTGTGAAATAAGTCTATCCTGATGCCAGTAAGTGATTAAATAAATAAATGACTAAGGGAAAATAGACAAATCTCCCATGCAGAAGAATTCCAAACAATTCATGAAGACATGCAGTCCTTGAAGATGTGGAGTATAAATCCCCAGGTCCTAAGTGTGAGCTGCACAAAATGACTTTTCTCCAAAGAGTACAGTACAGATGGGGGTGGGGCTTTACAGTGGGGAAACCTATAAACATGACCTAAGCCAGGAGATCGAGATCAGCTCCCACAATGATTACTGTGTACTTTTGATACGGCATGATGAACATGGTCTTCGACCATGTTGTCCTCCTCCTCAAACCAATGTCCCTGTTAAGTCACAAGGTAAATGTCAGAAACTCCAGTGGAGGAGCATTCTGTAGGGTATCAGACCAGCACTCCTCAAAACTGTCACCGTCACAAGAAACAAGGCAAACTGAGAAACTAAGAAGAGCCTCAGGGTACATAGTGTCTAAACATAATGTGCTATGTTGGATGAGATCCTAGAATGGAAGAAGACCATTCAGTAAAAACTAAGAAAAACTGGACTGGGGGGCTGGGATTGTAGCTCAGTGGTAGAGCACTTGCCTTGCATGGGTGAGGTACTGGGTTCGATCCTCAGCACCACATAAAAATAAATAAATAAAGATATTGCATGTCCATCTACAACTAAAAAATAATTTAGAAAAACTGGATGGGGTATGAACTTCAGTTAATAATAATGTATCCACGTTGGCTTATTAGTTGTAACATTCCACACTAAGATGCTAACCACAGAAGGAAATGGGTGTGGTGTGTGAGTGCTCTGTCCTATCCTCACACATTGTTGGTGAACTAGAACTAAAGTAAAAAGCTTATAAAATATTTTTAAGTCCGTAGTCTAACAAACTTCAGATATGGCATATTAGATAGCTTGTGTCATGGTGACAAAAATACCCAACAAGAACAACTCAGAGGAGGAAAAATGTTTATTTTGGCTCCAGCGCTGAAGAAGTTTCAGTCCATGGTCAGCTGACTCCATTGCTCTGGGCCCCAAGGTGAGGCAGCACATCATGGCAGAAGCGTGTTGTGGAGGAAGCTGCCCAGGACGTGGCAACCAGGAAGGATGGGGGGAGGGGAGAGAGAGAGAGGGAGAGAGAGAGAGAGAGAGAGAGAGAGAGAGAGAGAGAGAGAGAGAGAGAGAGAGAGAGATCTGCTTCTGATTGCCAGGGACAAAATATAAACCACAAAGGCATACCCCTAGTGACCTGCTTCCTCCAGCCACACCTACCTGCTTATAGTCATCACCTGGTACAATAGTTATTTCAAGTTTTTAATCCATCAAATGGATTAATCCACTTATTAAGTTGAAGCTCTCATAACCTAATCATTTCACCTCTGAACATTCTTGCACACGTGAGCTTTCCAATGACACCTTATATCCAAACCATAACATATGAGTGACTAGGTCAAGGATCCCAAATGATGTTAACCAGAATCCATTTCTCTATTTTTTTTATCTGTGTTAATTTAGCTTTCAGGCAGTCTCCTTTCACTTATTGGAATCATAAGACCCCAGACTTACATTATCCTAGTGGAAGACAAATGCATTCCTAATAGCTTTAATAAAAGCCTCAGATTGAGATCACATGTCCATTCCAGAACTAATCAATGTGGCCAGTGGTACGTGAGACTGATTGGTCAGGATTCCATCACATGCCAATATACCTACCTCTGGCACTGGGGTACAGTGAGCCCCACCCCAGCCCAACAGGTGAAACTGATGAAGGGCATGAAAGAAACCCTCACTAGTAAAAGCTTCTAAGTTTTAAGTACCCTATAATATAGTATTTTAAAGAAAGAGGGCTTCATGTGTAGTTATGAACACCATGGCATGAATTTGTAACCTAATAAAAGATAAACAAATGCTATTCAGGAGAAATAACAGATGTCCCCTACAAAACATAGCTTCCAAATCCATGCAAATAATTGGGGGGATGTGATTGGAGTCCATACTCATGTCAACTGTAAGGATAAAGATGGGAAACTCAGGGGACTGGACACCATAAGAACTCAGGAAGATCACAATCAAGTAAGTGGAGAACGTGATGTCCATCCTGGACCCAAGAGAACTCAGAACCTGGGTAACAGAAGCCTTCAGTCTGCTACTCTGCTGCCAGTGGGCCCAGCTGCTTCCATACTTCCCAGCTGCTTCTCCAGACCTCTGTAAGGGTTCTGACTGTGAGAATATGCAGGATAGCATTTCTCTGGTGAGCAAACTCCCAGGAAATAACAGGTGCCCTGTCTCCCACAACTGGAATATTTTGCAGCTTTTCCCAGGCACTCTTAAGATAAGCAATGCATGTTTGGCAGGGGCACATATATAACCATATGCAGAACACCTGACATTGTATACCACTGAAACCAGCTTAGTGATATAATAAGCAATAATGTACTACTGATGCCAGTGACTGACTGTAACCTATTGGTATATATAAAGTCGACAGCTTGGACAAGCAGCAATTCTGCCTCTGCACCTTGCTTCTGTCTCCTTTTGATTTCTTTACAGACCTCTGTAAAATTTCAAAGTCCTATCCAAGAGGGAGATAGTCTCTGGGCCAATGACAAGATCCTTTTGTATCTGGCCACCATGGTAGTCTCTGTCCAGCCTGTAAATGGGCCTGAACGTCAGCAATTACTCCCAGCTCCAGCAGGTGGCCCCAGGAACCCTGGTGTTGCTCACCTGAGGTGAGGCTATAGCCAAGTTCTTTTAGGCACCAGGAGGAAATTGAGGCAAGACAGATGCCATGAGTGAAAAATCAATATCATATTTGCCTCCAATAAATTTTTGATGGGAAATGCATACCCTACCTATTCTAATTTGCATATATTTGCAATTCATGTAATCATTTCATTCTAAAGATAATGACATTTTGTATACACATTGTCCCTCTGTTTCCCTGACACAGAAGTGTTGTCTTTAGCTTATGGCTGATTTCTGTGGACTCTCTCATTCAATTTCCGGCTCCATACTTTTTAACCAGAGCACATAAGATAGAGCACAATATCCTTTTGTGAAGCATTGTTACCAGAATGGTGGCCCCGTGTCAAATTGCTCCAGGGATACAGATGGAAGTAGAATCATTCCGCCAACAAGCTCCAGAAGCACAGATTTCCAACTTCCCAGTATTAATCTCTTTAAAATATTTCTTGAAGAAGTTGTGCATTGCAAAATACAATATAACATTCATATCAAGTGAAATAGGGATTGCTTTGAGCAAAACTTGTTGTGCTCTGTATAATGAATACTGCAATAAAAATACATATTCATTTCCAGATCACAAATCATAGCAATTTAAGCCATCTTCTCTCCAGTGCTAGCATTTTGAAGAAAATGTATGTGCGGGCCCCTCTCCCAGCACAGGGGTGTTTTCCTCTCTGGGAGGAAGCCTCTCTGTGTGTGAGTTGCATGGAGCTTGTTTATTTCCAGAACTTTCTCATCAGGGCTCTGGGGGTGGTGGCAAGACCATCATTTGAAAAATAGCCAGGGAAGCCCTGCTGTGCTCACTGCATGGTAGGAAATTAGTCTATTTTTAAAATGTGAGTTTGCCCACGTTCTCTCAAAACATGGGACCCTGTATACATCATTCCAGCCCTGAGCTGAAAGGATAGGAAAAGGCAAGTCATCAAAGTTGAATATTTTCAGTGAGAAAGCACATGCTTTGGGTCTTGTTGAAATAGTATTTCTGTGACATGGTGGGTATTCAGTAAGAGGACTTTCTGAGTCATGCAAAGGGAAAAGGGGGCAGCGGGGAACCCCTCTTTGACAGGATGGATGGTATAAATGCTAGTGGCATCCAAATAACTACTAACCCTTAGGACCATGACCCCAGAGGACTCAGACAACTCTCAAATTTTTTCTTAAAAATTATTTATTTATTCTTTTTAGTTATACATGGAAGTGTAGTTTGACATATTATACAGACACGGAGTCTAACTTCCCATTCTTATGGTTGGACACGATGTGGAGTTTCACTGGTCGTGTGTTCATATATGAACACAGGAAAGTTCTGTCCCGTTCATTCCACCGTCTTTCCCATTCCCATCACTTTCCCTTCCCTTCATCCCCCTTTGTCTCATCCAGTGAGCTTCTATTCTCCCCTCCCCATTGTGTTAGCATCTGCGTATCAGAGAGAACATTTAGCCTTTGATTTTTTGGCTTATTTCACTTAGCATGATAGTCTTCAGTTCTATCCATTCACCAGCAAATGCCATTATTTAATTCTTCTTTATGGCTGAGTAATATTCAACTGTGTTTATATACCACAGTTTTTTTTTATCCATTCATCTGTCGAAGGGCACCTAGGTTGGTTTCAAATATTTACTGGTGTAACTATGAGAATTGTTCAAGGCTGTCTTCCTGATCACTAGAGGTTCCCATTCATTTGGTGTCTTGAGGTTCTGTCCCTTTTTTTCTTCCCAGATTTGAGAGGAAATCTGCTAAGCATGCAATGTGTTTGCTCAGTTGCTTTCCTCCTTAGCTGCAACATATGGTCTGGCATGTAGTTGGTGCTCAATAAATATCTTTTTAATGGGTAAATGGCCAACTTCATGAGGGCAGTGCTATTACAGAGACTCAGCAAGGTCATGTCACTCCTAGGGGTTCTCTTTGTTCCTAGGGCCCTTACTCTCATATCCTCCTGCATATGATCTCTAACAGATCCTGCCATGTGGTTCTCTCACATATCCTAGAAGTGGCTTTCAGGTTGAAAATCAAAATGTACAAGAATACCTTGAATTTCACAACAACCATTGCTCCTCTGTTATTGACAGAGCCATGAGCAGTTCAACACTGGGTTGAAATTCAACTCTGGCAAAGGGAAGTTTCTGAGAAAATAGTCTGACTATAATACCTGTTTGCCCTATAAAGTTAGGATGTTTCTCTATAGGAAACCTAAGAAATGATGAGCCAGCGTGAACTGGCCTCCTTAACTCCAACCTAGTCCAGAACTGCCTCCAGAGTTATTTCTAACATGCAGGTCCTTGCTTTCAAGTGACTTCAGATTCCTAACTAGCACTCACAGCATGGCCCACAGGTTTTCTGGTATGAGCCATTTTGTCAGCCTTCCTGCCTCCATCCCTTTATTGTCCCCCCCCCACCTCTGTGTAGTGGCAGCATAGTAAGCAAAGACGGGCCATCCCATGTCAGAGGTGGCCATCATTGGTCTAAGCCAAAGGGAAACCACATGCCTGTTGTCACGATGATTCACTGATACAGCTCAGGCTTGCCAACTGGCACTTGCCCTTCTCTAGGCATGGAGATTGGTTCAGGGTGAGTCAATCATCATAAAGCCCAGGATTCTTGGTGGACGGCTTCAGGAGCAGGCTTGCTTTTTTTGTATCTGGATGTTGCTTGGGAAATATGTAGCCAAGGTAGTTAGCAGCCCCCCTGTAATGATGAGGTCATCCACTGTTAGTATATGTGTCATTCAGGTTTTCTTTACTGTGATCAAAATACATGACCAGACACAGAAGAGGAAAAGTTTATTTTGGTTCATGGTTTTATAGTTGGCCAAGTCCATCGCTCTGGGCCTGAGGTGAGGCAGAACATCATGGAGAAAGGGCATGGTGGAGGACAGCTGCTCATCTCAAAGTAGCCAGAAAGCAGAGAAAGAGAGAGGAAAGGGCCACGGGGAAGAGAAACCCTTCCAGGACATGCTTCCAGTGACCTACCTCGTCCAGCCACACCCCGTCTGCCTACAGTTACCACCCAGTCCATTCAAACTAGGATGGAATGATTAGGTTACAGCTCTCACAATCCAATCATTTCACCTCTGAACATTTCTGCATTAACACAGGAGCTTTGGCGGGCACCTCACATCCAAACCCAAAGTGTGAAAAAGACACTATGAAAGAGAAAAAGAGTAGAAATGAAAAGAAACCAGCTCCTTGGTGATCTGATGGAATCAAGAGAGAAAATCAGTGTTAAAGCTGACCATCCATACAGTCATTGTTTTAAATGTCACATTTTTATTTTTATTTACTTTTTATTTGTTCTAATTAGTTATACATGACAGTAGAATGCATTTTGACACGTACATAAATGGAGTATAACTTTTCATTCTTCTGGTTGTACAGGATGTTGTGTGATCATATATGCATATAGAGCAATAAAGGCTGACTCATTCCACTATCATTCCTACTCCCATATCCCCTCCCCTCCCTTCCCTCCACTCTGTCTATTCCGAAGTACCTATATTCTTCCCTAGCCCTGCCCCTTATTGTAAATTAGAATCTGTATATCAGAGAAAATATTCAGCCTTTGGTTCTTTGGGATTGGCTTGTTTCACTTAGCATACTGTTCTCCAACTCCATCCATTCACCAGCAAATGCCATCATTTCATCCTTCTATAAGGCTGAGTAATGTTCCATTGTGTATACATACCACAATTTCTTCATCCATTTATCTGTTGAAGGGCACCTAGATTGATTCCAAAGTTTAGCTATTGTGAATTGAGCTGCTATGAACATTGATGTGGCTGACTGTACTATGCTGATTTAAGGTCTTTTGAGTATATATAAAACAAGGAGTGGGATAACTGGGTTAAATGGTGGTTTCATTCCAAGTTTTCTGAGGAATCTCCATACTGCTTTCCAGAGTGGTTGCATAAATTCACATTTCCACCAGTAATGTATGAGTGAACCTTTTTCCCCACATTTTCACTAACAATTATTATTATTTGTATTCTTGATAGTTGCCATTTTGTCTGGGGTGAGATGGAATCTCGGTGTAGTTTTGATTTGCATTTCTCTAATTGCTAGAGACATTGAACATTTTTTCATGTTTGTTGATCAATTGGATATCTTCTTCTGTGAAGTGTCTGTTCACTTCCTTAGCTCATTTATTGATTGGGTTATTTGTTTTTTAGTTAAGTTTAAAGTTAAATTTTTTGAGTTCTTTATATATCCTGGAGATTAGTGCTCTATCCAAGGTGCAGGTGATAAAGATTTGCTCCCATTCTGTAGGCTGTATCTTCATGTTATTGATTGCTTCCTTTGCTGTGAAGAAGCTTTTTAGTTTGATTCCATCCCATTTATTGATTCTTGATTTTACCTCTTGTGCTTTAGGAGTCTTGTTAAGGATGTCAGTTCCTAAGCCAACATGTAGGAGATTTGGGCCTACTTTTTCTTCTATTTGGCACAGGGTCTTTTTTCTAGTGCCTAAGTCCTTGATCGACTTTCAGTGGATTTTGGTGCAGGGTGAGAGATAGGGGTTTAATTTCATTTGGCTACATATGGATTTCCAGTTTTCCCAGCACCATTTGTTGAAGAGGCTATCTTTTTTCCAATGTATGTTTTTGGCACCTTTGTCTAGTATGAGATAACTGTATTTATGTGGGTTTATCTCTGTGTCTTCTATTCTGTACCATTGGTTTATGTGTCTATTTTGGTACCAATACCATGCCATTTTTGTTACTATGGCTCTGTAGTATAGTTTAAGGTCTGGTATTGTGATGCCTCCTACTTCAGTTTTCTTGCTAAGGATTCCTTTGGCTATTCTGAGTCTCTTATTTTTCCAAATGAATTTCATGATTGTTTTTTCTATTTCTATGAAGAATGTCATTGGAATTTTAATAGGAATTGCATTAATCTGTGTAATGCTTTTGGTAGTATGGCCATTTTGACAATGTTAATTCTGCCTGTCCAAGAGCATGAGAGATATTTCCATCTTCTAAGTTATTCTTCAATTTCTTTTTTTAGTGTTCTGTAGACTTTATTGTTAGAAGTCTTTCACCTCTTTTGTTAGATTGATTCCCAAATATTTGGGTTTTTTTAATGGATATTTTGAATGGAATAGTTTTCTTAATTTCTCTTTTAGTGGATTCATCACTGATGTATAGGAACACATTTGCTTTATGGGTGTTAATTTAATATCCTGCTATTTTGCTGAATCATTTATTAGTTCTAGAAGTTTTCTGGTGGAATTTTTTGGATCTTCTAAATATAGAATCATGTTGTCAGCAGATAGTGATAGCTTGAGTTCTTCTTTTCCTATTCATGTCCCTTCAATTTTTTTCTCCTGTTTAATTGCTCTGGCTAGAGTTTAAAGGATGATGTTGAATAGAAGTGTTCTTAGAGGAAATACTTCTACTTTTTCTTTATTCAGAATGATGTTAGCCTTGGGTTTAGTGAATATAGCTTTTGCAAAATTGAGGTATGTTCCTACTATCCCTATTTTTTCTAGTGTTTTGAACATGAAGGGGTACTATATTTTGTCAAATGCTTTTTATGCATCTATTGAGATGATCATATGATTCTTGTCTTTAAGTCCATTGATGTGATAAAGTATGTTTATTGATTTCTATATTTTGAACCAACCTTGCATCTCTGGGATGAACCCCACTTGATCCTGGTGCACTATCTTTTTTATATGTTTTTGTATGCAGTTTTCCAGAATTTTATTGATAATTTTTGCATCTATGCTCATCAGGGATATTAGTCTGAAGTTTTCTTTCCTTGATGTGTCTTTGGTTTTGGTATCAGGGAAATATTAACCTCATAAAATGAGTTTGGAAGTTTTCCCTCATTTTCTATTCCATGGAATAATTTGAGGAGTATTGGTGTCAATTCTTCTTTGAATGCCTTATTGAACTTGGCTGAGAATCTGTCTGGTCCTCAGCTTTTCTTGGTTGGTAGGCTTTTGATGGCATCTTCTATTTCATTGCTTCAAATTTCTCTGTTTAAATTGTATGACCGCCTGATTCAGTTTGGGTAGGTGATATGTCTCTAGAAATTTGTTGATGTCTTCAAGATTTTCTTTTTTACTGGAGTATAAATTTTCAAAATAATTTCAAATTGTCTTCTGTATTTCAATAGTGTCTGTTGTGACATTCCTCTTTTCATCATGAATTTTAGTAATTTGTGTTTTCTCTCTTTATTAGCATGGCTAAGGGTTTATCAATTTTATTTATTTTTTCAAAGAACCTAGTGTCCATTGTGATATTTTTCTTTTCATCATGAGTTTTACTAACTTGAGTTTTCTCTCTCTTTCTCTTCATTAGCATGGCTAAGGGTTTATCAATTTTATTTATTTTTTCAAAGAACCTATTTTTTGTCTTGTCAATTTTTTGAATTTCTTCTTTTGTTTCAATTTGATGGACTTCAGCTTTGATTTTAATTATTTCCTATCTTCTACTGCTTTTGGTGTTGATTTGTTCTTTTTCTAGGGCTTTGAGATGTAACGTTAGGTCATTTATTCATTGACTTTCTATTCTTTTAATGAATGAGCTCAATGCAATGAACTTTCCTCTTCATGTCCCAGAGATCTAATATGTTGTATTGGTATTCTCATTTACCTCTAAGTATTTTTTATTTCATAAAAAATTGATTGTGTTATCCATTTGTTATTCAATAGTTTATTATTTAGTCAGAAGGTGTTAGAGTAGCTTCTATTTTTTATTTTATCATTGATTTTTAATTTCATTCCATTATGATCTGATAGAATGCAGGGTAGTATCTCTATTTTTTTGTATTTGCTAAGAGTTGCTTTGTGGCATAAGATATGGTATATTTTAGAGAAGGATCCATGGGTTGCTGAGAAGAAAGTGTATTTACTCAATGATGGATGAAATATTCTGTATATTTCTATTTAGTCTAAATTATTGATTATATTATTTAGTTCTATAGTTTCTTTGTTTAGTTTTTGTTTGGAAGATCTATTTTGTAGTGAGAGAGGTATGTTAAAATTACCCAGTATTATTGTATTGTGGTCTATTTGATTCATGATATTGAAAAGTATTTGTTTGATGTACATAGATGCTCCATTGTTTGGGGCATAAATATTTATGATTATTATGTCTTGATGATGTATAATTCCCTTAAGTAGTATGAAATGTTCTTCTTTGTCCCTTCTGATTAACTGTAGCTTGAAGTCCACTTTATCTGATATGAGGATGGAAACCTCTGCTTGTTTACATGATTCATGTGAGAGAGATGTTTTTTACCATCCTTTCACGATCAGTGTGTGGATATTTTTGCCTATGGGGTGAGTGTCTTGGAGATAGCATATTGTTGAGCCTTGTTTTTTAACCCAACATGCCAGTCTATGTCTTTTGATTGATGAGTTTAGGCCATTAACATTTAAGGTTATTATTGAGATATGATTTCTTTCCTGGGCATTCTGGTTTATTTCTAGTTTTTAATTTGAATTAGTTTCTCCTTTGGTTGACTATTTCTTTAGTCTAGTTCCTGCCTTTGCTCATCTTCACTTTCATTTTTCATTTCATCGTAATGGAATATTTTGTTGAGAATGTTCTGTAGTGCAGGCTTTTTAGTTGTGAATTCTTTTAACTTTTGTTTATCATTGAAGGTTTTTATTTCATCAAATCTGAAGCTTAATTTTGCTGGATATAAAATTCTTGTTTGGCCTCAATTTTATTTCAGAGCTTGATATAAGTTGTACTAGGACCTCCTAGCATTGAGGGTCTGGGATGAGAAATCAGCTGAGATCTTAATTGGTTTCCCCCTATGTGTAATCTGTTACTTTTCTCTCATGTGGCCTTTAAAACTCTATCTTTATTCTGTATGTTAGGCATTTTCATTATAATGTGTCTGGTTGTAGGTCTATTGTAATTTTGTGCACTAGGGGTACCATAAGCCTCTTGTATTTGATTTTCCATTTCATTGTTCAGGTTTGGGAAATTTTGTGATATTATTTTATTGAAAAGATTGTGCATTCCTTGGGTTGTGTCTCCACACCTTTATCTACCCTGATAAATGTTAAAGCTGGTCTTTTCATGTTATCCAATAGATCTTAGAAGTTCTGGTCATGGTTTCTTAACACCTTCTCTCCATGGTGAAGTCCATTTTCATTATTATATATTCTGTCTTTATCTTCCAAGTGGTCTAGTCTGTTGGTGATGCTTTTTATTGAATTTTTAATTTGGTTTATTTTTTCCTTCATTTTGAGGCTTTCTATTTTTTTTCCCAAGAATTTATGCCTTTTTATTAAAGTAATCTTTCACTTCCTGTATTTTTTCTCTGATTTCATTCCTTATACCATCCTTTACTTCACAGATCAGTTTGACTATGTACACTCTGAACTCCTCTGACATTTCTTCTACTGTGGTGCTGATGGATTCTGTTATTGGACTACCTTATTTTGTTTGGAGCAATTTGTTCCCTTGCTTTTTCATGTTGCTTGTGTTTCTACCCATCTAACAGTATGGATCTGAGGCAGTAGAATTTATGCCCTGTGGACTTATAGTGTCCCTGAAAGTTTCCAGTACCTCATTGTTTAGGGAGGTTACAAATAATAACAAACACCAATGCACACAACATATGGCATTAATCCAAGCATTTCCTACTATGATGTCTACAATGTTAATTATTACAATAAACAGAATGGATATGATCAGTTATTGCCTACAATAAAAACAGCAAGTTTGCAAAAGCATTTACAATTTCAAATGGTAGAAAGGGAGAGAATAGAAGTGATATAGGATGTGATGATTGAGGGAGGAGGAGAGAAGATAGAAGTAAAAAATAAAGGGAAGAATGAAAGAAAGAATAATGGAGATTGGCTGTTAGTAGAAGAAAAGAGAAAATCAAGAGAAACAGGTAGGAGAAAAATATATATAAAGTAAAATTTTTAAAAATTAAAAATAAAAAGAATATAAAACAAAACTAAACTATTCTAATCAAACATTCTAGTTCACAAAACACTTATCCATGAAAAAAAGTGGCATCAAAAATGCTAGAAATGAGAAAAAAATCAAATATGAAGAGTATAAATACCATGTACCATTAAGGTCACAATTAAACAGAGAAAAAGAATTAAAAAAAAGGCAAAGAAAGAAAAAATAGCTTGATGAAAAGTTAAAGAATACTTTCTGTTGGAGTTCAAAATACTCTCAGCTTCTCTTCTCAGGAGTTTTAGGTGGGGTCTTCTGGAATGTCATCTCCATCCTCTGGATTGCTGGAGTGAGAGAGATAATCCCATAGGCAGAGTTCCTGGAGGAATTCAGGCTTAGGTGGGCTCCAGGCTCTTTGCTGAATGCCAGTTGGTCTGGAGATTTTAAATCAGCTCACTTCCAGTGTCCAATACTTGCTGGTCCATGCTGGAAGACTTTGCCCCAGGAGTCTCCCCAAGATTCTGCTTGTGTGGTGGGGGAGCCAATTCTTTGAACTCTACATCACCTGCAGACCTCACGTTTCCTGGTCTTGGGTTCAGTCTCCAATTTCTCCCGCTCATGCCCTTCTTTTTTTTTTTTTTTTTTTTTTTTGAGGCAAATAGAAAAAAATTGTTACAATCATAATTTTTCTAACTTTGCACAAAATTATAAGCAGATTACATTCTTCATATTAAACATCTTTATATGCACTTTCAATGAACAGTATATATATATATATATTTTTTTTT
>CM053413.1:44691487-44926836 GCA_028644305.1 Xerus rutilus
GACCAGATTTCCCCTGTGTAAACATCTTCCCACATTTGATTTTCCTCCTGGTCACTTATGCACACTCTGTGTTGTGCAGTGTGTGTTTACTGGGCTTGTATTTTGGGCCAAATTCAGATTTGCTAGCAATCTCCCCACGCCATCACTGCAAAATGGTTCCTTCCTTGGTCTTCTGCATGCAGCCTGGAGAGATGGCAGCTTCTTTCCCTGAACAAGGATATTATGCAGCGTGTCTTTCAGGTTTGTCGGGCAATGTCCTTGATCTCTACACACTCTGCTCCATATCCAGACAGGCCTTGGACCTCCCCAAAATGTGGGTTCCTTTAATTCCCTTATTCCTCCACTGTGCTCATGGAGAGACCTCTCTGGCTGGTGCTTCCGCTCTGGTTGCAGCATGCCACTAAGGAGTTTTTCTTTAATTTATTATATCCAACCTCCTGAGTCCCCAGTCTGCTTTAAATGTCCAGTTTGAAATTCTAGTAAAGCCCACCAGCTTTTTGTTTTGCTCACCCACCTTGTGGAGAAGCTGCCTGTCTGCTTTCTTGGTTTCACGCTAGGGAGCAGCCAGGAAAGTGGCCTCCTCTATTCCACCATCTTGCAAAGCCTCTAAATGTCATAAATTTACCTATTCCAAAAAATAAGTATTTTTACTTTGGGGCCAATTCAGGCTGGGTTTTTGCTAATTGCAACTGAAAGCCTTCAGACTAATATGCTACTTATAAAGTAGTGTATTAAAGTCCTGGGATTCCTTTCTAGATTTGTCTCTGCTATTCCCTGTATATGCTAGGAGTTTGACCTTAAAACATCACTGTCCATACTTAGAAATATTTTACATCTTTGTATATTTTCATATATGGCCTCCTCTGCTCTTATTCTATCTCTGTTATAAACTCCTACTCATCCTACAAAACCCAACCCAGTAACACCTCCTTTAAAACTTTGCCTGTGCTCCTTCAGTACATCCCAGGAAGACTTAATGGTTTCCTTCCTAGTGGCCCCCAAGAATTACCTACAAACCTATAACAGAGCAGCTTAAATTCATTTAACCATAATTTAGCAGCTTTTATATGAATCGTTCTGCTATATAGTATGCTTCGTAGATATTATCTTTTTTAACCTTTATGTTTTAATATGATATTGATAGAAATATCTTCATTTTAAATATGAGGAAAGAGTCTTAGAAAGTTGAAGAAACTTAGGCAAGGGTACACAACTCATAAGAAGATGGAGACAGAAATTCAGCTATCTAATTCCAGAATCTATGTTTTTAAACTCTATACAGTATTTTCTTTCCTGCTAGGAAATGATCTGAAACCAAACACCATCTTTACTTTGTGTCTAAATGAATGTCCTAGGTCTTCTGGAAATCCTAGTAGGATAAGCAAATGGATAGATGAACAAATGAATGGATGGATGAATGGATGGATGGATGGTGAGTGGATTGGTGGGTGGATATGTGGATGGATGGCTGGGTAAGTAGGTGAGTGGATGGGTGGGTGGGTGGATGGAAGGATGGATGGGTGGGTAGGTGGATGGGTGAGTGGGTGGGTGGATGGGTAGATGGATAGGTGAGTGAATGGATGGATGAGTGGATGAATGAGTGGGTGGGTAGATGGATAGGTGGGTATATGGAAGTATGTAAACTTTTTTACATCACAAATGAGGAAGCCAGGACTCCAATGGTTAAAGTTCCATATTTGGCAGCCTATAGCCTAGATGATCATTTGCATTTTTTTTCAACATTGTTCCACCTTTGGAATAAAATTATACTTCTTTTAAAAGAAACTCTCTGAAGCTACGAGACAAATATAAGACCCAGATATGTCTGGAATTTTTCTTTCTCACCTTGGAACAAAAAGTGTCCCCCTTGCCAAGTCCTGAATGGAACAGGACCTCTATATCCCCTTCTCCAGAATTGAGGTCATGTCTTCTTTTATTAACTCTCTAAATTGTTACTGACACCTAAACTAATGTAGGATTAAAAGAGAATAAGAGTCAAATCCCATTCAAAATGTTCTGGCTTGGGAGTCTTATTTATAACGACTTAGACATCAGGATTTGAAAGAGGAAGGGGAGGGATGTTGAGCACAAAATTCTAAAGAACATTTGAAAATAAGAAATAGAGTCACATGCCATCCTAATTAGCCAGCAGTGGAGTAAAAATTCTCCACTTCTGTCATGTTTCCTCCATGCAAGAGCAAACTGTGACATTAGTTTAATTACAGAAATTTACGAGATGAAAGGAACAACTTTTATAATCATTCAGACAATATTCCTATTCAGGTTGCTGTGCAATATCTTTATTTAGTACTTAATAAAGTATTTACTAGAGAGATTCATTTTCTCAAAGATCCTCCAACCTACCTGTACTTTATGATTTAAGGGGCACTTCTATTTTCCCTCCTCTAATTTCTTAAATGGGTATCTTCATAAAACACCCTGGTTCCATAGGCCCATCAACCTCGCATGTTGAATCCCTGCTCTCTGCATTCCCAGTGCAATCAGCATCACCGAGAGAAGGAACAGGAGAAGAATCCTCTGGAAGGGATTCTCTAGGGGTCGGCTCACATCACAAGTAAGCATAATTCTCCATCATCATCATCATCACTACCACTTTTTTTTTTTTTTTTTTTTTTTTTTTAAATTTTTTTAGTTGTAGATGGACGCAATGTCTTTATTTGATTGCTTTGTACGTGGTGCTGAGGATCGAACCCAAGGCCTCACGCATGCGAGGCAAGCGCTCTACCGCTGAGCCACAATCCCAGCCCCATCACTACCACTTTTTGACCAGCTGCCTAGTTCTAGGACTGTTTCCTAAGGCACTTCCATCTGTCCTCTTCAAGACTCCTTGGAGAGTCGCAATGCCTACCCTGTTCACATCTCCTTCTAAGGAAAACTGCCCAAACCCTAGCCCTACTGCCCAGGGAGCCATGTTTGAGGTCACATGACCCTTCTTCATCCTCCCTGTACCTGCCATGGTTGTTCAAACCAGGGCCAAGAACCTGACCTGAGGATCACTAGTCCATGAATTGGCCAGAGATGGGGATTTGTGCAGCATAATTAAAAGTATGAGTTTGGCCAAGAACATTCTCTTGGGAATTTATGCACTGAAAGTCTCTGCTAATTTTCAGTGGCAACTGAAGCAGAAAAGATAGAATATTGAACTGACATTCATAGCCTGGGGACCATGAACCCATTTAAATGATGTGTGAAATTTTGGGTTTCTGTGTACAAATGATGTGAACTGCTCCACAAATTTTAAGTGCAACTCAGATCATATCTCTTATTTACCCATTTCTGGCTCAATTCCATAGCCAGAGTTTCATGACCACCCTCTCAAGCCTCCCTCACCCGAGCACGTTAGTCAGCTTTTCCTCTGCTGTGACTGAAGGACCTGACCAGAACAATTGTAGAGGAGGGAAAGTTTATTTAAAGGCTCATGGTTTCAAAGGTCTCAGTCCATAGACAGCAGGCTCCATTTCTCAGGGCTCATGGTGAGGCTGAACATCATGGAAGAAAAGTATGGCAGAGGGAAGCAGCTCACATGATGATCAGGAAGCAAAGAGAGAGACTTCACTCGCTATATATATCCTACCTGCCTCCAGTTACCACTCAGTTAATCCCATTAGGGTATTAATTCACTGATGGGTTAAGGCTCTCATAACCTAATCATTTCTCTGAACATTTTTGCATTGTCTCATATGTGAGCTTTCTGGAGACACCTCACATCCAAATGATAACACTGAGTCATACGAGAACCCTGAGGATCACAGTCCTAACAGGCTATATCCAGTTCCCACACCAAGCCAAGAAAACTCTGAAAACTAATTGTTCCCTGCTACTGAGGCTCTCTGGTACCATGCAGAATCTTGCTCCAAGCCTGGTTCCCATGGTCAGCAGCAGATACCACGTTGGTCCTGATATGATTGCAGCTTGTCCTAGAGGGAAGAACACGGCAGTTTCGTAGAGCTGGGCTCAGAGTCTCAGTGCCTCTTGGCCAACATAGGCCTGGGGCAGTGCCCATTCTGGTAGCTGGTGTAAGTCAGACCCAGAATCCTTTCCTCTTGTCTTCCAGGGTACACATAACCCATTAGCAGGCTCTCAACACACTAAGCACCCTGTTTCACTGCCCTGTCCCCATCACAGAGATATGTGTGCTTCACCTGAACTGGTAGGTCAAGCTTGGAGTGATAACAGGGTCTTCTCTTCTGCTCTTCCTTTTTCTAAAGGAGGCAAAGCTTCCTAAATCCAAGGTAGGTTTTTGACACTCCTCTCATGGATGCAAGGGAAAAAATTAAAAAACCAACAAAATTCAATGTTTGGCTAAGAATTTCAGTAATTATGCATTTGTCTGAGAAGAGAGTACCTAACCTTGATCAGAAGGACATTCATGGTTCAGAAATAGATAAAAGAGAGAGATGGAGAGGGGGTAGGAGGGAGCCTTCAAGCTAAGAACCGCCACTGTAGGGAGCCCGTGTCATGCGACACTTGACTGAATGAGACAAGCAGCCAGTGAGAGACAGAGGCCTGAGCATGACTGAGTCCCATGTGGTGACACTCAAGAGGTAAAGTGACATGGCTGATTCTCACAGGCATCATGTTGAATGAACAAAGAATAAAAGGTATATTCCATTTATATATGAAACTCCAACACAGGCAAACTTAACCTACATTATTATAGGTCAAAAGAGCAGTTTGAGGGGATAGTAACTAGGTAGGGAGGGAGGCACTAGGTAGGCTCAGTCTCAGGGATCAAATTTTTCTTAAAGGACCTGCTGGCAAAGATTTTAGGCTTGGAAGCCATAGGTCTCTGTGGCCACTACTGAAATGACCCTACACAAGACGCAAACAATGGGTGTGGCCGTGCTGTGGTCAACCCATTTGCAAAGCAGCAGCTGACAATTTGGTCCACAGGTTTTAGTTCAGTGACCCCTGTGGGTGGTGTTTACTTGGGTGTATACATATGAAAAAATTGACTGAGCTATACAAGTTTGATTTACTTTATTGTATACAAATTTTATCTTTGAAAAAATCTATTAATGGATTAAGTGTATTTGAAAACATAAAAGGTTCCATAGATAGCGGGGTAGTAGCTGGTTCATGGAATGAACCAGACTCTGAGATCCAGAACCCATCAGAACTCCTGCTGTTGAGTTTTGTAAGGTTCTAAGTAAATCTTCCCTTCACTCCCCTTCACTCGAACCAGCCTGAGGGGGCCTCTGTTCTTAGCCTAGTCCTTCCAGAGCTCCTTCCTCGCCAGCCCTCTGCAGGGCTGCTGTACCCATGCAGACCCCAGTCCTGCGGGCTCAGGAGCCTCCAGGGAATCCCACAGCTCACAGCAAGATGCATCTGGCCTTACACCTCAGACTCTAACACATGCCTTTAAAACTCTCTGTAAAGAAGTCCATCTTCCCTGGGCAGACATAGAAAAAAAATCTGTGTTTTCTAGGATTCCATTCAGCCTCACTCAGAGCAATCTCATTGCTGTTTGCCCTCTGCTTGCTCATGTTCCAGCTCATTGGGATTGTTTGTTCTTGGTGCTAAAACTGACAGGAGAAGGAGCAAAACACACAACTGAGGTCAGAGAGCAGCACGCTTTCTCCTGCATTAAGTCTATCTTGTCTTTAAACAGCCCCGATCCAAAAATAAAATCACCTGAATATTTTCTCTGAACATTTGGCTGGCTGAGCATCTGGCATCTTTGAGCTCTGTCCTCCTAGGTCTGTACGCCTTAACCCACTCACATCCCATCTCCTTGGCCCCAGAGTGAGAACAGAGGGGGCAAAGGGATCCCACCATTTCCTATTACCCTTAGGGGCTTCCTGATCTGTTTATTAGACAAAATAAAAGAGGAGGAGAAATGTTTTCTGAGCACTTTAATTATCCAAGACTTTGCTTGAATCAGAAGCAGGGTCTTTATTTTTTTGGTTCTGTTTTGTTTTCAATTGTCTCTCTGATGCTGAGGGCTCAGTCTATGTCAGAAATGCAGGATAGTTGGGTGCGACGGTGCACGCCTGTAATACCAGAGGCTCAGGAGACTGAGGCAGGAGGATCATGAGTTCAAAGCCAGCCTCGGCAACTTAATGAGGTCCTAAGTAACTCAGTGAGACCCTGTCTCTAAATAAAATACAGCAAAGGGCTGAGGATGTGGCTCAGTGGTTAAGTACCCCTGGGTTCAATCCCTGGTATATAAAAAAAATGCAGGAACATTACCCTCCTATTTTGTAGCTGAATGGTAAGAAAGGCCCATGTGTGGGCAGGAAGAGTGTGCCTCAGAGTGGGACACACCTAGATAATGTGGGCCACATGGTGGAAGGGGTGAGTACTGAGGGTCACCAAAGTTCCAGGCAAGACCACTTGACTACCTCAAATTAGCCAACTTACTGATTTAAATCCATACAAATTTACTACTGTACAGTTTTGTTGGAGTCTGGTGTGGATGTCACCAGGCTAAAATCAAGGAGTACCCAGCACAGCAGTCCTGCTTGGAGGCTCTGGTGAGGAATCTACTTCTTTGCACTTCCAGCTTCTAGAAACTGCCTACACTCCTTGGCTCGTGGCCTCTTCCTCCATCTCCAAAGCCAGCCTGGTTGCATTTTCTGTTCCTTTCTTCCTCACCTGCATCTTCCCCTCACTGGCTCTCCCTCTGTCTCCCTCTTGTGATGCCCTTGGACCTGTCTGGATAATCCACGATACTAAGTCACCTGATTAACAGCTTCAGTTCCTTATGAGACCTAAATTCCCTTTGCCATGCAGCCTAACAGAGTCACAGGTTGCAGGGATTAGGATGTGGACGTCTTTGAGGGACATTATTCTGCCTTTCACCCCTGAGGCCCTGAATCCTCATGGTTCAATGCATGTACAGGACACACTCATTGCCTCTGAACATGCATCCCTGGGCACATAGTCATGAATTTCCTTCCATTTCAGAATCCAGATTGACTAAGATGTTCACTTACTATTATTCAAAGAACCAAGCAACATGGTTTTAAGAAGGTAGGCACCACCCTGTTGTCTACTTAGAGCAAGTCCTTTTGCCAGTGATCCTTGGCACAATTCTGCATGTACTTTACTCAGAACTCTGTGTTTTATTTTTGAGTGTTTTGTTTTGTTGGTAGTGGGGATTGAATCCAGGGGTGCTTAACCACTGAGCCACATCCCCAGCCCATTTTTTTTTTTGAATTTTACTTAGAGACAGGGTCTCACTGAGTTGCTTAGGGCTTCACTAAGTTGCTGAGGCTGGCTTTGAACTTGCAATCCTCCTGCCTCAGCCTCCTGAGTTTCTGGGATTTTAGATGTGTGCCACTGTGCCCAGTGACCTCAGGTCTTAATGAGCACAACACAAGACATCTCTTTGCTGTGACATTTTCAGTACAGCATTGGTCACACTGAGTCTGTGCCACCCTCTCTCCCATGCTTGTGATCATCTGTGCCAGAATTTAAGAACTGCATAGCAACTAACTTCTGTGTGTCCTGAGCACTCTGGCCTCAGCTTGCTTGTTGAGGTCATGTGAGAGAATTCCAGGAGGATGGACAATCCTGGCCTCTCTCTGGTCATCTCAACAGAGATCACAACCCTTCTGCTTCCCTGTTGGTCTATTTTGGTCGATTACTTGGGTGTGGGCTGCCTGCAATGTTGGGAGCACAGGAGCTCCAGTTCTAGCCCTGCTACTTGCATGGGTGCAACAAATCTTAGCAGTTTATGTCAACTTTCAGAGAATCCCCTTTTCCCACTGAATGATGATGAGGATCAAGTGGGATGGATCTGAAGCCCTGAGGCCCAGTGTCCAGCACACAGTCTACCATGGAGGAATCTGATCATGTCCTTTAGAACCTGTGGACCTCCTCCTCCCTTCCTCCTCTCCCTGCCTCCTTTCCGCTCTAACTCAGCTCTTGCAGCTAAGCTGGGTTGCACTTTTTCTACTTTCTGATGAGGCTGTAGCTCTCTGGTCTTCACCTGGGACAACCTTGCTTCCAGAATATTTGTAAAATTGGCAAAACAGGGCTGGGGCTGTAACTCAGTGGTAGAGCACTTGCCTCACAAGTGTGAGGCACTGGGTTCAATCCTCAGCACCACATAAAAATATATAAATAAACCATTGTGTCCATCTAAAACTAAAAAAAAATTTTTTAAAAAATTGGCAAAACAACGAAGCAGCAGGCATAGCAGAATATACACAAGGTTTTGCATCAAAAACTCTGAGTCATTGATCAAACAATGTAACTGGTCCATCTCTAAATTTTAGACAGGACCTAACTTAGAGTATTTTTGTGGAAACCAAAATGAGGTTTGTGTAAGCTTCATGTACACTCTAGTGTTATTTTCAGCATCACTAATAACTGCTGCCTGGTCTCCAGACATTACTAAGGAAGAATATTGTGTTTGCTGCTGCTCCATACCCAGGAACTCAGCTGTGAATCTGAAGCCAGTCCATTGTAAATTGGAAGCTTCAGCTCTGCGCTGCCCACTACAGCAGCCACCAGTCATTCGTGACTACTAAAATTAAATTAAATTAAAATTTTACTTCCTCAGTCACATTAGATTATGTTTTGTATCAGGGATTGAACCCTAGGGTGCTTAACTACTGAGCTACATCTCCAGCCCTCTCTATTTTTTATTTTGAGACAGAGTTTCACTAAGTTGCTTAGGCCCATGCTAAATTGCTGAGGCTGGCCTCAAACTTGCAATCCTCTTGCCTTGACCTCTTGAGCTGCTGGGATTATAGGCGTGTGCCACCATGTCTGGCTCCATGTCAGCTTCTTTTCTATAGTGTTTCCTTCAGCTCTTTCACTGCTATGACTAAAGGACCTGACCAGAACAACTGTAGAGGAGGAAAAATTTAAGGAGCTCACAGTTTAAGAGGTCTCAGTCCATAGACAGCTGGCTCCATTCCTCAGGGCTCAAGGTGAGGCAGGACATCATGGCGGAAGAGTGTGGTAGAGGGAAGCAGCTCACATGATAATCAGCGAGCAGAGAGAAACTCCACTTTCCAGATGCAAAATATATACCCCAAAGCCACACCTGCAGTGCCCACCTTCTCCAGCCACATCCTTCTACTTCAGCTACCACTCAGTTAATCCCATCAGGGGATTGATGAACTGATTGGGTTAAGTTCATCATTAACCAATGATTGGTTAATCATCTCTCCTCTGAACCCTCTCACATTGTCTCACCTCTAAACCATAACAGATAGCTCAGAGCTACTCATGGCGAGTGGCTACCCTATCGTTAAGCACAAATACAGAACATTCCCATCATCATGGAAAGTTCTATTGGATAGCTGTGGACCGAAGTAGGAGTTCCAGGGTCTCTTTGAAGAGTTGCAGGAACCCCTGCAAGGAATTTGGGAGAAGACATAGAACCCACAGAGCACTTATTTAAGGTTAGAGAATCCCAAATACAATCTCCAAATTTACTAAAAATCAAAAGAGACAGAAAAGACTGCTGTTGCTATGAAAACAGGTGTTAACATTGCAGAGACTATTGATCCAGGAAGATGCACATTATTTCTTACATACATGACATTTCTGGGACATGAGCAGATGTTTGACTTGGAGAGATTGGTTATAGAAAATGATTCATCTTAAAGCAGAAAGCATATGAGAAAACAGGGGTGGGGGGTGGGTACAGGGGATTGAACTCAGGGGCACTTGACTACTGAGCCACATCCCGAGCCCTGTTTTGTATTTTATTTAAAGACAGGATCTCACTAAGTTGCTTAGCACTGTTGCTGAGGCTGGCTTTGAACTCACGATCCTCCTGCCTCAGCCTCTCAAAGTGCTGGGATTACAGGTGTGTGCCACCACACTCGGTGGTGGTTCACTTTTGAGGGAGAAAAAAATCAAGTCAACCAGCATTCCAGCAGCAAGCTTGGGGGAGATGGGAACAGGCCAGGTCTCAGAGAAGTTAGCAGAAGATAACCCAGGATCTGCTGCAGCCTCTCTGTATAACTCCAGGACCTTGAGAAGAGAGGGGGCCATTGGCATGTGTCTCTGTGAAGAAGACAGGATGGCCTCAGGTTAGATGCAACAACTGTCCTGAGGAAAATGGATTTGAAATGCCGCGCTGTGGAGTTGTTTCCTCTTTCTCCTCTAGTTTGAAATTCCTCCTGTAGGAAAGTGAGGATGAGGAATGGAACACAGTAGTTCATTGCCATTTCCCACCAGTAGAGGCCTGGGAACAAAAGAATGAATCTAATTTGTGCTCATGGGTTTTCTTAAAAAAAAATAATATGTGTGTGTGTGTGTGTGTGTTCTATATGTATATATATATATATAAAATTTTATTTCCATAGGTTGTACTAATAGCATAGATTGAAATGAAGAAAATGGACTTTGGTTGTTCTGTGATGTGGGGACATATCTACCTAATAACATATCTACCTAATAATAGCTACCTAATAACAGTAATTATAATTAATGATAATGGTTAATTGAGGGATGTAGGAGCTCTGGCACTGGGTACCCCATGCACTAAATACTTAGGAAAATGTTAACTTGAATAATAAACATTGTACATAATTATTAATTGAAAATAGTAATATTGCTTAGCCATCTTAATACATGTTAATGATTTTAATTAGAAAATAAATTATGAATGATAAAATATTTAAGTTGCATTAATAGTATAATTTAATGTTACTATTAAATAATGGTTCAAATATTATTAGAATTTATTTATTCTACAGATACCTACTGAGTGCCCACCTGGTGTCAGACTGTTCTCAGCCCTGGGTGATGGGTGAATGAGACAATGCCCTTGACCTTGGGAAGCATACACTTGAATGAGGCAAGACTGGCTGGTAAGATAATGACAGATGGTGACAAGTCCTAATAAGAATGATTAATAGGAGTGGGAAGTATCACTGGCTATTTTCCTAGGTGGACAAGAAAAGCTTCTCTGAGGAGAGGACATTTGCACTACCTGCTATATGATGAAGAGCCATGAAATGCTCTGTGGTGATATCAGTCAGAATGCTTTGAACAAGTAGATTCAAATTGAACAAATCTGATTCAAAGAATTTAAATAAT
The DNA here is from genome assembly GCA_028644305.1 of Xerus rutilus. NCBI lineage: Eukaryota > Metazoa > Chordata > Mammalia > Rodentia > Sciuridae > Xerus > Xerus rutilus. The sequence goes on from CM053413.1 coordinate 44,702,519, forward strand.
AAGACTATTTATTGCTGCCAGGCACGGTGGCGCATGCCTGTAATCCCAACAGCTTGGGACACTGAGGCAGGAGGATTGGGAGTGCAAAGCCAGCATCAGCAACTTGGTAAGGCCCTAAGCAACTCAGTGAGACTCTGTTTCTAAATAAAATACAAAATAGGGCTGGGGATGTGGCTCAGTGGTTAAGTGCCCTTGAGTTTAATCCCTGGTACCAAAATTAAAAAAAGACTATGTATTGCCTCACAAAACAAGAAGTCTCAAACAGGAAGGTGGTAGGATTGTCTAACTCATGCTCAACCATAGCATCGGGACTCAGTTTTCTCAATTCTCCTTCCTGTCCATTTTCAGGGGATCAGCTCCATCCTTGGACTTGCTCTGCTTAGGGCTGCCTGAGTTCCCAACATCACATCTGAGTCAACATCCAGAAGAAGAAGACCCTTCTAGAAGTGCCCCAGCACACTTCCTCCCACATCTCATGAGTCAGAATTGGGCTAATGGCCACCATGGTGGGCAAGCTTCTGTAACTATTTAGATAGGAAATATTAGGCTTTGCAGCAAGAGGAAAAGCAGGCTATTATATACATACTTACATAATAAGAGAAATAACAAATCCATAAAAGTTTTATGATGAAATTCAAAGTAGAATAATCATTAAATGCACTTTTAAAATAAAGCTCTGCTAATAAGGAGGATAGATGTTTTTTGAGAGTATAAAACTTCTCTTAATTGGAGTGATAAATTTTGCTTAACTGGGGGTCAAAGTTGGTATTCATTTTTTGGGGGAAGATAATATTTTGTTTAATTGGGAGTCACAGTTATTTCCTTCTCATTAAAATGGAATGCAAATGTTGATCCACAAATGCTGGTCTGTAATGAGGTTTTAGATATTTCTTTTTAAATTTATTTTTATTTATTTATTTATTTGTTAAGCTATACATGACAGAGAATATATTTTAACATATTCATACAAACATGGAGAACTTCTCATTCTAATTAGGATCCCAGGATTGTGGTTGTACGTGCTGTGGTGATTCACTGTGGTGTAACTATATACATACATCGGTTTTAGATAGTTCATCTTTGAAAATGTGTCCACATAAAGAAGTGACTCATGTGGCTTCAAAAAGCATTCCTGTTATAGCTTTGCCTCTGTGATTGGTAATGTCATCAATCGATTCTGCTGTTGTAGTGCAGAAGCAGAGACAAAAAAGAATCGAATGGGCTTAACTTTGTTCCAATAAAACTTCATTTATAGACAGTACAGCTTGCAGTTCATGAAATTTTTATGCATAAAATATTCTTTTCATTTTTTTCTCTTATTTTTCCAACTATTTAAAAATAGTTTTTTTCCAATTATTTGAAAATATAGTATGTCACCAGGTGTGGTGGCGCACGCCTGTAATCCCAGCACTTTGGGAGGCTGAGACAGGAGAATCACAAGTTCAAAGCCAGCCTCAGCGACAGTGAGGTTCTGAGCAACTCAGTGAGACCCTGTCTCTACATAAAACACAAAATAGGGCTGGGGATGGGGCTCAGTGGTTGAGTGCCCCTGAGTTCAATCCCCAGTACCCCCCTCCTGAAAAAAATGTAGTATGTCAAATTGGTAGGCATTTGACAGTGTCTAAAGAGAACTTTTGGGGCTAAGCGATGGCAAGTCCAATGATCTTGAGACAGTGATAAATCTGGAAGGTGGGCTTCTCATCCAGGAGCAGTGAGGAAGAGTGGAAGAGAAGCCCAAGTTGAAGGCAGAGAGTGGGATTGACTTTTCCAATACAATGGAAGAAGCCCCATAGACTGCACCCCAGCATAACCACCATAACTGGTAACAATTCTTTTAAAAAACATCTTACCATTTACGTTCATTGAAAATTGTCCCCCCACATCAAATAATGAAGGATTCATGCAAAAAAAAATATATTGAAGTTTAGTAAGAATAGTGATGGTCTGTGACACTTGAGTCAGGACCCACTCGCTCCTTCCTCTCCCACCATCCTAGTTCCATGTTGGGGGGATTGAATTCTAGAAGAATGTTGTTGCCAGTACCAGCCAAGAAGACCAGGTGCCACCACTCCAGCCCAGTACCCTGGTCATAAAGCAAGAATGTCACTCTGAAGAAGCAGAGCACTGCTCCTGTCCCCAGCTCTGGAGAAAAGACTCAGAGTTTACCCAACAGGAGGGCATTAGAAAAATAAAGCTCAGGAATTCACTCCAGAGGAACTATTTGGAACAGAATGCAGAGGAAGTTGAAGGTTCAGGATGTTGTATTTCCTGGGCCCCTGTAACAAATGACCACAACGATGGCTTAACCCATTGAGTCCCAACTTTTTGATTCTGTGAATATTTCAACAAAACTGACACAGATGCTTTAAAATAGGTTGAAAATACTAATCTAGAGCTGACATTATGTTATTATATTAATTTACATGCTCATAATTATATTATCATTATTACCTTAACATAGTCACATCTCCTTAACATCATGCTGCAACTTGTGCAGCGTCAACAAAGGATCTCGACTAGGGGCCACTGGAGATGGAGAAAAACAGAGACAAAGAAAATATAGAGACATTTTTAAGTAATGCTGGGGCCAAGTGTGACAGGACACTCTGTTGGAGGAACAGTGACCCAGAACTGGCTCTGCAAATTTATCGCATAAGGTGTCATAATCAGGAAGTTAAACTACAGGGGCATTGTAAATTCTTCGGGGCTTGTGAGTTGTCACAAGTTTTGTGCATGAAAAAGTTATAGAACTAGAAACATTTTTTGTGGCTTTCTTACTGTTGCAGTGCTAGGAACATATTACTGCAGCCAGGAAACCCATGTCTGCTAACTGTTAGTGTTAGAGCCAAGAGTCAAGGCTGTTAACATCCTCACCTTTGGCAAGCAATGTTTTCCAGGCTTGGCTTTTGCTGATCAGCTGGTGACCAGGGGCTCATCCACTCTTCACATCATTTTATTATTATATTATACATTATATAACTATCTTATGTATTTTGTACTATATTTAAGTTTTTACAGATGTTCCACATCTGGGAAGATGGGAAAAATGGGTTAAAATAGCATAAGTTTATATTTTCACACTTCTCAAAGACAGAGGTGTAAAATGAAGGGGTCAGTGGGTGTGCTCCTGGGCTCTTCTAGCTTCTGGTGCTACCCAAATTTCCTTAGCTTTGCTTGGCCCATGGCCATAGTACTCAAATCTCTGTTTCTATTGTTACATTACATCCTGGTGTCTCTTTGTGCCTGATCACTCTCAGCATCTTTTCCTCTGTGGTATGTGGTATGGATCTCTATGACTTTGTCCTACTTCATTGGCCATTTTGAATGGATAGATTCATGGGCATATTTTTCTTTCTTTCTTTTTGTTACTGGAGATTGAACTCAGGGGCACTTGACCACTGAGCCACATCCCCAGACCTGTTTTGTGTTTATGTAGAGACAGGGAGGGTCTCACTGAGTTAGTTGCTTAGTACCTCGCTGTTGCTGAAGCTGGCTTTGAACTTGCGATTCTCCTGTCTCAGCCTCCCTAAGTGCTGGGATTATAGGCGTGCACCACTGTGCCCGGCTCCTCTCTCTCTCTCTCTCTCTCTCTCTTTCTTTCTTTCTTTCTTCCTTTTGTACCGGGGATTGAATCCAGGGGTGCTTAACTATGGAGCCTCATCCTCACTCCTTTATTATATTTTATTTAGAGACAGGGTCTCCTTGAGTTGCTTAGAGTCTTGCTAAGTTGCTGAGGCTGGCTTTGAACTCATAATCCTCCTGCTTTAGCCTCCTGGGCCATTGGGATTATAGGCGTGCACCACCACACCCAGCATATTTTTCTTTTTAAAATTGATTTTGAGAATTTCCAGCCATTATCTCTTCAAATATTCTTTGTCATGTTCTAACTTTCTCTTTCTCTCTAGGACTTTCAGTAAGCATATGTATAAATAAATAGGACTTCATCAAACCGAAACATTTTTGTGCTCAAAGGATATCATCAAGAAAGTGAAAGGACAACCCATAGAATGATAGAAAAGCATTTTAAAATCATTTTCTGATAAAGGACCTGCATATAGAATATAATGAACTTTTATAACTTACTAAAAGATAAATAACTAAATTGTGGGCAAAAGTTCTGAATAGAGGTTTCTCCACGGAAGATGATATACAAATGGCCAATAACAAATAAAAAAGGTACTCAATCTAGTAGCTTTGGAAATACAAATAAAAACTAGGGTGCAATTTCACACCATGAAGATGGCTGTGACTAAGACCTGCGTAGGCAAGGATGTGAAGAAACTGTAATACGCAGCTGGTGGGAATACAAATTTTGTGGACTTTGGAAAATGTTCTTGTGTTCTTGTTGTTCAAAAGTTTCAATGTAGAGTTACCATAGGAACCAGTAATTCCACCCCTAGGTTTATATTCCAGAAAAAATAAAACATGCATGCAAACTTGTTCACAAATGTTCAGAGCAGCATTTAATGATAGCCAAAAAAGGGAAACAAAGTTTCCTTTTTTGGAAAAAAAGAAAAAAAACAAGGTTTTTTTTTTTTTTAAGGTCCATCAACTGATAAAGAGATATACAAAACATTGTCCATAAAATGAAATATTATTCATCCATAAAATGAAGTACTGATACATAACTACAACATGGCTGAACTTTGAAAACATTATGCTAAGTGAAAGAAGCCAGTCACAAAAGATGATATATTGTATGATAATTTCATTTATATGAAATGTTAAAACAGGTGAATCTGTAGAGACAAGTAGATCAGTGGTTTTCAAGGGCTGTGAGTTTTGAGAAATGGAGAATGACTTCTAATAGGTACAGGGTTTCTTTTGTGAGGTGATAGAAATATATGAAGATTGCTTGTGGTGGTTGCATGAGTGTGAACATACTAAGCCTAATAGAATTGTATACATTCAGTGGGCCAATTGAATGGCATGTGAATTTTATCTCAATAAAGTTGATATCTAAATGAGATTGGAAGAGCAAGCAGGGAAGGGCCAAGTTGATCCTGCAGGGTCCTGAAGTCTTCATAGAGAGTTTGGTTCTACTTCAGGTGAATAAGATATCGGAGGTTTTAGAGCTGAAAAGTGGTATTAATTTATTTACTTTGTTAAAATACCACTTTGTATTTCTTGCTCATTATTATTCCTTATGTTACTATTCTCTTGACTTTGCAGTTTGGGTAGGATGAATTCATCAGTTGCCAGCTTGGTAATTTCCAGAACACCAATGCCTATTAAGCACTCAGGTGTTCAAAGCCCAGGACATTCAAGCTTTGGGAGATCCTGAACAAGTATCAGCCAGGCTGGCTGGTGCTTGCTGTCACGTGGCCTGGAATGGCTATGCCATCTGCCCAAGCTTACTGCAGTGTCATGAGCAATGCATGAAAAATATCATTCATCCAGGAACTCTAGGCAGCCTCAGCCCAGCCATCTGGCTCTTTGTCTGACCCTGATCATAGAAAAGAAAACTTCCTGTTCCCTCCTAAACCATTCCCCAAGTTAAGTTACTCCACAGTGCAGAGTAGCCTGGCTCCCTCAGGACAGGTTTCCTTCATAATCACCTGCATGTCCCCAGAGACTCCTGGATCTGCAATAACAAATATGAGAAGAAATTCTCAAATGAAGCCAGGCGTGGTGATGATGCTCAACTCTAATTCTAGCTGGGGAGGCTGAGGCAGGAGGATCTAGAGTTCAGAGCCAGCCTCAGCAATTTAGCGAGGCCCTAAGCAACTCAGCAGGACCTGGCCTCAAAATAAAAAATAAAAAGGGCCGGGGATGTAGCTCACTGATTAAGCACCTCCAGCTTCAATACCTTGTACCAAGAAACAAGAAAAAAGAAAGAAAGAAAGAGAAATTATTGAAAGAATGAGCGTGTCCAAGGAAACATTTCGTGTGTGTATGTAAATAGTCTCAGCATTTGCACATGAAGTTTGGTAGCTATCAGCAAGGAAGGAAGCAGACCACTCATTTTTGCAGTAAGTTCATCTCATTACATCATTTGTTGGCAGGTGGGGATGACGTTTCTTCTGGAAACCGGCCATATGTTTTTGAAAAGATAAGGATTCTTCCTCCTGAAATATTGATGGCAGTGAGATTATGACATGAGAAGTTGGGGTCGAAAGAGTAAAGCCTAGCATCAAAGGGTTAGGTGACAGGGCAGACAGTTGAAGGCCATGACATAACGGTGTCTGACCCTGATCATAGAAAAGATTTCTATTAAGGTGACAGTGCACTGTGGTTACCTGAGAGGTTGTGCCTCAAGTGCATTTAAATAAAAAAAAAATCAGATACTATGTTAATTAAATTGAACCCAACTAGGGGACTCATTAGGTTCCAGTTTGAAAGACTTAGGATGGATTTGTTCAATTATTTTTATCTTGGGTCCATTTTTCAGAATTCTACAGCCCCCAAGCCTGCTCTCTCTCAGAGTAAATGCAGTCACTTTTCTCAAACAGGGGTTCTTGTCATAGATATTGACTATTTTATTTTATTGGAAGAAATTCTCCTGATCTCTAGATGATGACAGGCCATGATGATGGCGATGATCCTGTGTTTTTCATTCACTAGGCACTGGATTCAGTGTTTTATATTACTTGATTGGCAATGATTTTTAAATCTTCATGCAATAGATGCAGCTAGAATCTCGTTATTTAACTGAGGAAGTAACTGAAAATCAGAGGTTAAGTAGCTTGTCTAAAATCACACACATATATCTATAGCTTGCCTGCTGTCTTGCCATAGGATGCCCTCCATGGTGTTATGAGGCAGCAATAAGGCCATCACTGGATGCTGAGCAGATGCCAGGACCATGTGTCAAATAAAAAATCTTCCACAGAAAAATCATCATTTAACAAAACACCTGGTACTTAGTGTTATCTTTTTGTTTTGTAAGTTTTAGAATGTGTCCCAAGCATTCACATGAATTTTATTTTAAATATTCCATGCCATCCCATGGATATCAACATCTATTGAAATATTAGATGTTAAGGATCATAAAATATGATAAAATAAGGGGCATGTATTAGTCTGTTTCTGTTGCTGTAATTGTAATTGCTGTAACCAGAGATGGGGTAAGTTATAAAGAATAGAGGTTTATTTTGCTCATGGTTCTGGAGGCTAGATATCCTAGCAATATGGCACTTGTGTCTGCTCTCTTACCCTTGGCAGAGGGCAACACCTGGCAAGACACAGCAAACTTGCTATAAACTTTTTATAAAGCCACCATTTTTCTCTTATGGGGTCCCCACCTTCTTGAACTCATTTAAATTCATGAATTCCCAAGGGCCCCACTTCCATATACTATAAACATATGACCTTGGGGATTAAGTTTCCAACACATGAATGCTGAGGAGTAAGCATTCAAGCCAGAGGAGGGCAGAGTAAGGATCCCGTCACTCGAACTAAACTTGAACCTTACAGATGTTGGTCTAAAACAGGGGTCTGCAGAACAAGTTTACTGACTTTCTGTCTAAGAAAACATAAATCTAATACATGTCATTTCTCACCCCATTTTCCATGGTTTTAGCAATGAAGCCAAAAACACTAATGCAAATAAGTGCCCTAAGGAAACCTCCATCTGCACCTTGAAATGGGTGAAGGTCTTCCTTTTCTTTTCACTGGGTAGAGTGGACCAGTATTTACAGGCACAAGCCACTTGCAGATTGGGTTGGAGCAAACACTAAATAATAATAACGTCACTGGTCCTAAAACAGCTCACCTTTATGAAGTGCTTAAACTCTGCTCAGAATTTGCATATGGCGCCTCCTGCGGTGATGACTAGGATCACCATCACCTGACAGTTGAGAAAACCAGGTGCTGCGCAAGGAAATTGCCCAAGATCACGTCCACCTTGTGCTGATCCCTGAAGGGCATTTTTCAGGATAGGATACTATCACACCATCTTGAGTGACAGCTTGGCTGTAGGGCTCTCCTCAGGGAAATGCTGGAGCTAGAAACAACAGAGATGGTTGTTGTGAAGGAATCTCTTGTGGCCACAGAGGAAAGAGAAGTAAAGGTCTGAAGAGCTTCTGCACCTTTCTGCCAAGGTTAGAATTCCCCTAGGGTCCTTCCTACCTGAAATGCTCCTACCCTTTGGGTGCGTAGTGGCCAGAAGGGCTTCCCAAGCCAACCTGTTCCATCCAGTTCAGTGACCTCCAGGTGAACCCAATTTCCAATCATCGAACATCAGACCCAGACTCCAAGTTGCAGCACCTGGTCCCCAGGTGATTCTTAGTTAAACGAATGCATGCGTGGGCAGGAACGTGGGCCCACGCCTGCGCGTAAATACCAGAGGAGAAGTTTCGCCCAGAGGAAACCAAGGAGACACAGACTGATCTTTGCGGCTAGTGACCCGGTGGAGCCCTGCAACCCGGCTGTCTTAGAAAAGGGGAACACGGTGAGTGGTCAAGCTTTGCTCTTTAAGAGCAAAGGAAAAGGAAGGAAGGGGTTCAGTGTTATTTCTTTTTCCATCCTTAGCGGGGGACCCAGTATGAGCTCTGCTCTTATATTCTTAGGCTGAATAACCAACCTCCCACTAAAACAAAAACAAAGCCAAACAAACAAAAAAATCTGTCCTAATCTGAGCCTAGGGATATGCTACCTTGCATGGCAAAGACATTTTGCAAATGTAGTTACAGTTATGGATATTTAAAATGGGAAGATTATCTTAATAACCCTGGAGCATCTGTTTGGGTGAACCCATCTGCTCAGATAAACACTTAAAGGCAGATAAACCTTTCCTGGCTAAATCGACACACAGAGTAAGGAGAGAGTTGAAACCATGGAAGGACTCTCCCGCTAGGCTGTTCCTGGATTTAAGAAGTAGGAAGGGAGCCACCTGCTCAAAAATGCAAGTGGCCTCTAGCAGCTGGCAACCAATGAGGAAACGGGGAAGCAAACTTCCAGAAACTGAATTCATTCAATAACCTGGATGAGCAAAGAACAGATTATCCCCTGTAGCCTCCAGAAAGGATGATAGCCCTGAGGATGCCTAGTGAGATTCACACTGAACTGAACATAATTTTTTTGTGTTATTTTGTTAGCCACTAAATTTGTGACAGTATTTTATGGCAGTGGTAGATAACTAATAGATCTTATGAATGAAAATATACTGGTTACAAAGTGGTCCAGGTTGGAGGAATTATGGGAGGAAGATGAGGGGAAAGAAGGGCTTGAAATGGGAAGAACAACATCAATATCCACATTGGTGGGTACTGTGAGTCTTCAGACATGTACCCTGTTAGCATATTTTTCTGTTTAATCTCTACCTAGTTCCTAAAACAGGGATCAGGAAGGAAAATGAGCGAGGGCTCTACTATGAGGGATGCTTTCCTTAACTTGGTCTCAGAATGGGTATGGAGAGAGATCCTTGTGTGACAAGCAAGCTATACCATTAACATAGACCAAACACGTTCATCTTTCCACAATAACATAATAATAAATTCACAAGCTACATAACTACATGACTTTTTGTTGTTGTTGTTCTAGGGATTGAATCTAGGGGCACTTAACCACTGAGCAACATCCCCAGCCCTTTTTTGTATTTTATTTAGAGACAGGGTCTCACTGAGTGGCTTAGGTTCTCACTAAGTTGCTGAGGCTGGCTTTGAACTCACGATCCTCTTGTCTCAGCCTCCCAAGCCTCTGGGATTACAGGCATGCACCACCGCGCCTGGCAACAAGCTACGTGACTTTTATAAGTGCTATTCATTGAGTAATCATGGATTGCTTGGTAGTCATAAACTGGGTAATCACAGGTTCTTTCCAATCTTAATTACTAACATCTATACCACTCTAGTCTTACACTTTACACGATGATATACATACAAGTTACAGAAAGGCTAAGAAAGGGTGGTGACAAGGATTCAGAAGGTAGCAATGAAAGCAAAGGCAGAAAGCAGATACAACTGCAAAAGTGTCGCTGCAGGTGGTCAAATGCGATTATCTACCAGCTGAAAAACTGTTGGGGTGAAAAGGCTTATTCTAGGCCTGGGTCCAGATAGCAGGCAATTTTGTCGAGCAGGGAGATTGAGCCTGGAGACGGGTTTCTTGCCTCTTGACGTTGTGATATGTTCACTGGATCCTCTGATGACAGATGGGTGTTGTAATCAGTTTTGGAGTGATTCTCCTTTTATGGATTTCAGGTTTTTATTGCATTAGGTGAGACTGATAAACTCATGGGCCTGGGTTTTCTGATATGGGTTTGATATACCCATGCATCTGTATGCTTCTGATTCAAGGTCACAGGTGGTCATTTTTATTAGCAAAGTTAATTTGTCAGCTTGTGTGTTGTGGTTGTGTTGTACAGCCGGTGGTTGTGTGTGTCCTTGTACAAACAATGTGTGGAATCATTCTACCTTGGTACATAAACTGGGACGATCACTAGTGCTTTGGATCACTAGTGCTTTGGATCACTACTGCTTTGTACAATAGAGTAACGCAGAGCTGGGCACAGCCTGAAAACCTGTTGTGTTCCTCCTGGTGCTGTCCACACCCTCAGACTGCAGAGGATCATGTCAGGGCCCAGAGCTGTCTACTCATTAGCATTGACTTTTCCTGCAACCGTAGGGAGAGGCTGGGACCAGGTTGTGGACTGTGTTGCTCTCTAGTGCATTCAGGCATCTCCATTTCAGAGCTATAGCTCCAGCCACTGAGAGTCTGCTCCTTCCTTCCACTTTGTTCAGAAATTGTCCAGCAATGCTGGAGGGGAAGGAGTTAGGACACCAAGGTCATTGGCTTCTGCCTTCAGATTCCTCTTCTCTCTAGTCTTCTTGAGCTATTCTTAGAATCCTTGCCTTTGTTTTTTTTCCCCCTGCTCTATGTTTATCATGCAATGTTCCCTTTCCAAGAAGGGAATGAATGTATTGTTTAATTTATGAGGATATAATACTATAATAGTATATTCCTTTGCCTGAATGTATTCTTAAGTATTACCTTGGTCTGTACTTTAATTGAATTGGATAGAGACGGCACATTGCAATTGTTGAGGTTAACGACCCAGTGATTTACAAGACAAGGCACATTTACTGGCAAATAGATTTTAGTAATTGTTCTGCTCCATGAGAATAACAGTTTGTGCATTGATTCTCTCCATGTCCTGGAGCTAGGGCTTACCCAGAGAAGACTGGGCCCAGGGTCCTGAAGAGGCTACAGAGGAACCTGCCCAGGATCAATGAGATGAGCAGACCCCATAAGCTCTTCTTGCTAAGCTTAATTTGACTCAGAAAAGCCTTCAGGTGCCCTGGGGTGGATTGAATAATGTTTTCAAGATGATGGCTTACTAGTGCAGGTACCATAACTAAACAAAAAAGACACAAGACCCACAAAGCTAATACAAGTTCATTTTTCCAACTTTATTGAGGTATGATTGACAAATAAAAATTATATGTATTTAAGGTATGCGTCAGGATGTTTTGATATGTCTACATTATAAAATGATTATGCTAATTAATACATCCCCTCTTTGAGGTAAAACTCATGTGTGTATAGTTAGAACATCTACTTGGCAAATCTCAACTAAACATTATTAACTAATGCATTAGGTCTCCAGTAGCAATTTGTCTTGTGACTGGAAGTTTGTACCTTTTTATCTGACACATAAAAATTGTTCATATTGTGGGGTACCATGTGATGTTTTGATACATGCACACCTTATGTAATGCTCAAATCAGGGTATCTATCTCCCCAAACATTTATCATTTCTTTATGGTGAAAACATTCAAAACCCTTTCTTTGCGCTATTTTGATATACACAGTATATTATCTATAAGCATCCTACTGTGCCACAGAATGCCCGGCCTTATTTCTCTTATCTGTGAAAGTTTGCACCCATTCATCAATATCATCCCTTGCTTTGTGCCTCCAGCGTCTGGAAGCTGCTATTATACTCTGTTACCCTGAGTGGTCAGAGTTGCTATGCGTGATTGAGGGTGTGCAGTGTTTGTGTCTACTTGTCACTTACCATAGCGTCCCCTCGGTTCATCTGTGTTGTCACAAGCAGCAGAAATTCCTTCTTAAGGCTGAGTAGTATTCCATTGTGTATATGTGCCATGTTTTCCTTATCAGTCCATCTGTTGATCGACACTGAGGGTGTTTCTAGATCTTGGCTATTGTGCATAACACTGCAGGGAACAAGGGAGGACAAATATCAGTATAAGTTTGTTTTGTTCTAATGTAAGAAAGATGAGTTACAACTGATATTCTGGAAATTTCCATTAGGGATTCGGTTAGACACCTTTTTTTCATTTTATTTTATTTGCTCTTTTTAGATATGCATGACAGTAGAGTATATTTTAACATACACACGTGGAGTAAGCCTTATTCTAATTAGGATCCTATTCTTGTGGTTGGGCATGATGTGGAGTTTCACTGGTTGTGTTCATATATGAGCATAGGAAAGTTCTGTCCACTCACTCCACTGTCTTTCCTGTTCCCATCCCTCTCCCTTCCCTTCATTCCCCTGTCTAATCCAGTGAACTTCTATTCTTCCCCCTGCTTATGATTTGTTAGCATTGCATAGGAGCCAAGTTGTAGAGAAAAGACCAGTAGAACATTGTCCTATTGAAAGATGTCATTAAAAGCCATCCAAGGCAGTTTTTCTGCTGAGATGTAATATAACACAGTTTTTCTTTTTAAAACACTTTTAAAAAATGGTGCAATGTCATAGTTTAAAGTCAGAATCTACAGTGCACATTTACAGGTTAAATTAGAGGAAATCACGGTGGACCCACCTCCCAGCTGAACACAGCGGAGGTGACTGATGCCTCCTTCCCCATAAATGGAGAGCAGCTGAAGTTGCTGTGATCATTCCCTTTGTAAGAGATGTATCCCTGCCTTTCTCTAAAATTATTGAGCTGTGTGTACTGTGAGTTCATCACCTTCCACTCCTTTTTAAAACATTGTATATTGCTTTCATCGTATGCCACACTGTTTGAATCACTCTATAGCTGGTGGCAATTTGGGTCATTTCCAGTGTTTTTTTTTTTTTTTGGTACTGGAGATTGAATTCAGGGTTACCTGACCACTGAGCCATATCTCCAGCCCTATTTTGTGTTTTATTTAGAGACAGGGTCTCACTGAGTTGCTTAGCACCCCATTTTTGCTGAGGCTGGCTTTGAACTCGTGATTCTCCTGTCTCAGCCTCCCAGAGTGCTGGGGTTACAGACGTGCGCCACTGCGCCCGGCTTCATTTCCAGTTTTGGGTATCATAGATGACACTGTTGAAAGCTGGGCATGTCTCACATCAGATAGAGGCAAGTGTGCTCTGAGCTAGCTGAGTAGGTCAGATCATAGGCTATATGCACATTCAGTTTTATAGCCTAATGCAAATTCTCAAGTAGTGGTACCCATTTTTGTCCTCACCAGCCGTGAATGTGACTTCCCCTTGCTCTATGCTCTAGCTAATATTAGATATTCGTAGAGTTCTGATGTTTTGCTTATCTGAGAATTTAAAGGATACTTCATTGCTGTTTTAGTTTGTAATTACTCTTGCTTGCTCACAAGGTTAAGTACTTTCTCCTGTTGGCTGTTTATGTTTCTTCTGTGGAAAACCTTTGCGTGACCTTTCTCATTTTTTTTCTCTTGACTTCTGTTCTTGGTTATTAACTCAGAGGAGCTGTTTCCAGTGCAATCCACATATGTAATTTAAAATTTTCTGGTAGCCCCATTGAGAAAATAAATTGCAACTGGTGAAATATGCTTTAATATTCACTTTATTTCATTCAATGTATATTTATCCAGATGTACCTAAAATTGTTTCAATATGAAAATTATTAATGAGGTCTTGGAAATATGGTATGAAACATTTGCTCCTGGAAAATCTTGATTTGTGTTGGCCATATTTCATTTTGCTAACCAGGCATACATGCCTCATGGCACAACATGGAATAACATGCCTAGAGTCTTCTAGAAGGATACTTTCTTCTGGCTTGTAGCTTGTGTTTTCACTTTCCTGCGTATCTGTGTGGTTTCTTTTGACGAACAGTAGTACCTCATTGGAACCTCATCGTATTTTTAAACTTGGTGCTTTGTTGTATCTTGCTGAAGAGATTGTTCTCTATGCTGAGGCAATGAAAATATTGTTTTTTACTTTGTCTAAAAGCTTAAAGCTTTGCTCTTTATGTTTAAGGTCTTGATCCATTTGGATTTGATTTTTCTGTTTGAAGTTGACTTAATCTGTGTTCTGTTGTTGTAACTGAATACATGAGACTGGTCGTGTATAAAGAAAAGAGTTTATTTAACTCATGGTTTTGGAGGCTGGTATGTCTAATAGCATGGTGCCAGCATCTGCTCAGCATCTGATGAGAGCCTTGTTCTTCATCATAGCAGAGGAAATCACATGGTAAAGACAGAGCAGGTATACTAGAGAGATCTCATTTCACTTTATGTCCAAGCTACTCACCTTGAGAGCCCATTGATCTATGGATGGATTAGTCTGTGACCCAAAGATCCCTCTTCCAAATACCATTAATATATGAATTTGGGGGTTACTCTTGCAACACATGAAACTAGGGGGACACATTCAAACCATGGCAGAGATAAAGATTCCATTTCAACTTTCCATACAGATAATCAACTGTCTACTGAATAGTCAACTTCTTGTTCCACTGTTCTGCAGGTAACTCTGACATGAATCAGGTTTCCATGATAGGCATAAATATATTTTGGACTGTTTTCCATTTGTCTCTATTGAAATACCATGCCCTCATAATTGCTTTAGCTTTACAGGAAACCTTATTATCTGATGGAAAAGTTCCCGTCTTGTTTGTTTCTCAGGAGTTCCTTGGTATATTTGATCTTTTACTTTCAGATAAAAGTTTTAAAATGATTTTGCATGATCCGTGAATATCCTTTGACTCCTGCATTCTGGTAAAGGTACTATGTGAACTCAAATGAGTAACTTTGTCTCTCTGGCTTTTGTTCTCGCCTGTAAAGTAAGAGTAACATAGTTTCATATTTAATAGTGTTGTTTGATAATTATGTGATATATATAAAGTGCCTAGCACAGTGGAAAATTTCAGCAAGTGAGTAGTTTTATTAGTTTTAGTGGAGATGTGGGGACCCTGCTCTGGAGACTGCTAAAAATCCTGAAAGGAGTGGCCTGGGTTGTGGCTCCGGGATAGAGTGCTTGCCTAGCACGTGTGAGGCACTGGGCTCCATCCTCAGCACCACATAAAGAGAAATAAATAAAATAAAGGTATTGTGTCCACTTACAACTAAAAATACTTTAAAAAATCCTGAAGGTGGATGGAGAAATGAGTTGTTCAGGACTGTAGTATAGAGACAGTAGACTGATTGCCACCTTTGCCCTCTCATTTTGATGTAGGCTTTTGTACTTCATAATAACAATGCCTATGTGGAGTGTTTTACACTATACAAAATATTTTCTCATTTAGTCGGATTTGGATTGTCAAGAAAACTTGAGAAGCAAGTAAGCATGCACATATTTGGAAATATCTGAGTCTGGAGCTACAACCAAGTCTTGGGAGATCTCTCAGGTCATTGGAATGAGAGATGATAAGGATCACTTATCTACTCCAGCCACCTAGAGGTCAGCCATCAGCCAGCATGATAACACTTGGTGGGAGTGAGGGGAGAATTGTCAGGTAAATCATAGAACATTAGCTGAATTATTTTAAATTTTCTTTTTCTTTTTTTTTTTTTAAATATTTTTTTAGTTGTAGATGGACACAATGTCTTTATTTTATTGCTTTGTATGTGGTGCTGAGGATCGAACCCAGGGCCTCACGCATGCGAGGCAAGTGCTCTGCCACTGAGCTACAACACCAGCCCTTATTTTCCTTTTTGAGGCCTGATCTTTCTGTGTTGCCTGAGTTGCTCTTGAATTCCTAGGCTCAGGTGATCCGTCTGCCTCAGCCTCCTGAATAACAAGGACTATAGGCATGTACCACTATGCCCAGCTTGTTAAATATGAATCTCAGAAAAACAATCTTTTCTCCAGCAAAAGTATGTCCCAAATATTGCATGGGAAATACTTCTAATACAAATTATTCATTTTGCTGAAATTCAAATATAATCGAGTGCCCTGTGTTTTCAGTTGCTAAATCTGGCAACCTGATTTTGGAGCTGTTGCGGTTCCTTCTTCAAATTGGCCTTGTATTCTAGTGTTTTGGAGCAAAAATCATCCTTATATAGTATATGGTCCGACTGCTTCATTTGGCAAATGTGGAAATCAGGATCCAGGGTGCACAGTGATCAGAGTGATCAAGCACAGAAGTGGATGATTCTTGATTCTGTGTTCTTTCTAACACTCCTGAATGTGCAAAAGTATATGGTCAGCTTCTCCTTCATCCAGGAGGGGTAGAAGTCTTTACCACATCAACCCCAAAACTTTATTGAGTGGTGATCATGTGTGAATTTTGTAGCAGGCCCTGGTCACCAGGTAAGTGTCTGGTCATGCAGAAAGGCTCCAAGGGCATGGAGCTGGCCCTCTCAGGGCCTCTGTTGAAATGGTAGTCTTGTCAAAGCCTTTGGTTACTATGGAGATTGGGACCAGAGAAGCAGACAAAAGCACAGAAATCTTCAGATTAATAAAGAATAAAAAATGATGAAGGAGGAGGAGAAGTAACTGACAAGGGAAGCTACTGCTGTTCCTGGCATCTGGAGGTGCTGAAGGGCATAAATGCAGTGGAGAAGAAAGGGTCTGTTGGGAGAGACAAGTGGGATAACAAGACTTCATAGCAGAATATTTTTTCTAAAATGAGGACTCTTAGGCTGAGAGAGGGCTCCCACCAGTCTCTCAGATTAATGAAGAATCCCATGGCTGGAGTCATTTAAAACCAGAGCTGAACAAAGCAATTCAAAGTGAGCAGTGGGGACCAGTCTCCCAAAACCTTTTGGGATGATCTTCATGATCCGATAGGTCTATTCCTTCTCCCGACACACATAAATCACTGATTCACTCGAAAACATGGCTAAATCTCACAGGGAACCACAACTTGAGAATTTAATTGAAAGTCATCTTTATACGAGTGAAGCATGGTCTAGAAATTCTTCCTGCTTTTTTTTTTTCTTCTCTTAATCGAGGATAAGGCGAGCAAATCATCTCAAAATCCTTACCAGGCAAAAAAGCATTGTTTCAACCTTAAGAAGCTGTTACTATTCCTAACCTCTCCTTTCAAATTATTTTCATGTGCCACTTGGATGATTATGTCTATTTGACTTCATTTTTCAAACTAAATAGTCTTTTCAGGAAATAGATATCCTGGCTTATTCCAAAGCCCTAAATAAACATCCAAAGTCTCTGTGCACTATAAAAACACCACCTATATGCTGCTGATCCAAGGCATGAAAATTGCCCTCCTGGTGCTAGATGCCAAGCCTGGATGACCTTCCTCATGTTTCTGCTGCAAATCTACAAAACAACCCAGCAGTTCTGGAGAAGCATCGGGTATAGGCACACATTAGATAAATGTTCGTGTTTTCTTCTATTGCGGACGGCCTCACAGGAGATGAATTACATAAGCGCTCTACCTATTAACAGGCCTTGATGGCTGTCACATTATTTTCCTACATCAGTAATAGATGCTTTTTTTTTTTCAAAGGCAATTTTGGCAGCAGCTATTATCTTTTGCTTTGCATCTTGCTCTCCCTCCATGCAATGAATTACCAAATATTGTCGATTCTGCTCCTTTTTTCCTCCAACTCTTTCCCCTCCATCCCTGCCTCTCCAGTCCCATTGGCTCTGCCCTCTGGCCTCCCCCCCCCACCCTGCTGCCATTGTGGATGCTGCAATTACAGGATCTGAATTAAACTTCTCAGAGCAGGCCTTGATCCCATCGCTGGCTCGTTCAAAACCTGTCAATAGCTCCCTGTTTTCCACGAGGCTTTCTCAAACATTAGTCATTACCACTCCCATTATCTTTGCTATTTTCCCCTTCTGTCCGCGCTATTGTTTATTCCATATTTATCTTTAAATGGATTCCCTTTAAAAAAAACTTAAATGTACTCTGAAAGGAAACTTTAAGTAAATGTACCATCTATCATAATAGAAGCTAACTGAAAAAATAAATGCAACGAAAACAAAAGTGTTTTCTACCTACATAGTATCGCCTAAGGCTTGATCTCCCTGTGTTTATAAAGGTAGATGATTATTCAGTTATCTTTTTATTTCTCCCTCCAGATCCATGTCCATATCCCTCTCTTATTTTTGTGTCCTACCTTATGGGCACATTGGTGGGTTCTCTTATCTTCTGATTTCCAGTTGGGCTCAACCTATGGGAGCCCAGCAGGGTTCGGGAGGGAGGGAAGTGGTAGGTCCAGGGGTTTTGTTCCCTGGCTCTTCCCTTACAGGCTCATCAGGCAGTCCCCTGACCAAAGATAAACTGTTCATTTTAAGGTGACTTGTTCTACACAACTCTCCTCTATCTTTTCAGTCCTAGGAAAGGTGACAACTGTACCATTAATGGCCCAGGGCCACTGTACCTGTCCTTGTGCTTCTCTTACATCCATACTTGGTCAACAGTCTCTTTGTGACACTGTCCTTGTATTATCCTACTTTGATGTCGTATGGCCCCTGCAGAGGACACTGACAAATGCAGTTATCATGGAGCAGATGTCACAGATCCATCTCAAATGAGACGCTCCGTTGGGTTTAATTAAAGATGGAAGGACTTCCCTTGATTGGCAGACTGTCTGTGTACCACTTGGTCTGTGTATTCCAGGGAGTAACCTGTGTATAACTTCCTGTGGGATAAACCCAGCATCCTGCATGTAGGATCCAGCCTGGACTGCAATTCTGCTCCGCCTTTCTGTTCTGTTTCCTTTCATGCACTTTTAGTCATAAACAGGTGAACTTGATGCCCCTTCCTGTTCTTGCCCCTTGGTGCCCCACCTTTGGTCTATATTTAGGCCATTTCTTCTGCTTGAACAGAACACCTCCTTTACCACCATAGTAAATTGGGTTACAGATCAACACTGTCTTCTCCACAAAGGCTTCACCCATATGCTTGGTTCTCATTATTGTCTGAAGTACCCCCAACCCCTGGGCACTGTTCGCCAAGTGTCTCCTGGAGAGTCACAGGGAATTGAATTTACCTGGGTCCCCGGGCTGAGCCTGGTCTAACATCATGCACAGGCCGGTTGGCCTCTTGGACTCACCCACCTCTGACAGCTCATGGCCCTTCCTCTGCAGAGCTGATCACTTCCAGCTTGTTTGTGCCTCTCCTGTATCATACTGAAATATTCACTCATTCATTCGTTGAACAAATAGAGATTAAAACCTGCATAGTCCTAAGGACATGGTAGATGCTGGATATTTGGTGATATGTAGAGTAATGTGATTCTTGTCCTGGGGAAATTACACCCTAAAGAAAATTACAGAAACCCTTTGAGACTGAACCCTTTTCAAGAGAGCCCTGAGCTCTGAAGTCCCATCAATCATTTATTTATACACACACACACACACACACACACACACACAAATTTTGTAGCAGCCACTGGTTTACCATTTGGGGGATAAAACTGCCCTAGGTTTTGAGGCCATCCTCCTCTGGGCAATGGTTTCTATGAAGGGAAATAACAGGTAATGGGTAAGTCAGGATGTCTGGAAAAATAGCCCCAATTGTTCAGTTTTATTTGTGTAGTCGTGTTCAAACCCAGTACCTCTGAGCCTCTGTCTCCTTAGCTGTAAAATGGGTTTTCTTGTGTACCCTCCTCATAGGGTATTGTAAGAAGTCAGGATAATGCAAAAGTTCATAATACTTCCCAGTACAAAATAAATGCTCAGTTCACATCAGTGGTGATTGGGAGAGAAATGATTGTTAGCTAATCAAAGACTGAAAATTGGCTCCTAGGAAAAAGCAAGATGTGTGTATACTTGAGACCATCTGGGTGCAAACATACATGCAAAATCTTCCAAGTGCCAGGGCTGTGTGTGCAAAAGTTTAGAGGAAAGCATGTAGTAAATATGCCAGAGGAGGAGTAAGAAGGTACCTGAGCCAACAGGAATATCCACAGTCAGAAGACAGATCAACCAAGAAAATACAAACACATGTTCCACCAAGATTCTGTACATAAGCCAGGTGCAGTGACACATGCCTGTAATCCCAGCAGTACAGGAGGCTGAGGCAGGAGGATTGTGAGTTCAAAGCCAGCCTCAGCAAAAGTGAGGTGCTAAGAAACTCAGTGAGACCCTGTCTCTAAATAAAATACAAAACATGACTGGAGTTGTGGCTCAGTTGTGGTCTAGTACTCCTGAGTTCAATCCCTAGTACTCCCCATCCAAAATAGATTCTTCATATGAAACATTTCCCTGCACATTTTAGACATTGAAGATTAGGTAGGTTGTCAACTAATGTTTACTACATTGAGTCTATAGAGTGTGTGTTACCACCACAAACTGAACTTGAGGGTGGTAGAGGGTGCAATCTATATTTTTAAACCATACTATCATTCTTTCTCTCGATTTCCAACAGGCACATTAACATGATGACTTATCTTTTCCTCTTGATTAAAGAAATGTAATTTATAACCCCAGGGACATCATGGAAGAAACTCTAACTTCTCCATGATTTGACAAGAATGAGATGACAGATGTTAGTTCATGTGGTTGTTTTGGGTCCTTCATCTTCAGTAACTACATACACCTCCATTTTAAGGGGAAAAAGAGAAGGACAAAGAAAATCCCTGTTCTGGCTTCCCAGAAAGAGCCCATGGTTAACTTTCATCTTGTCTTGTCATCTAGCTCTTTAGAGCTAGAGACTAAATTTCCTGGGGAGTGTCACACCTAGCTCCTTGAACATCTACCAGCATTGGACAGATAATGTATCTCTTATTAACTCATCCTGACAAGAATCTTCCGGGTGAAGAACAATTTGTCCTTAAATCTGTGAGCAACCTGAGGTCTGGAGAGATCACATGCCTTCTTGCCCAAGGACACCCACATGATAAGGAGTGGAGCCAGAATCCAGATCCAGGTCTGCCCAAGCTTGCTCTGTTTCCACGGATACTGGGCTCTCAAGTCACCTCAGCTCAGGGAATTTGGCCAGGCTGATCCGACACTTAAGTATCCTATCACTTATCACCCAGAATTCTCTATTCATAGCCACTTCAGTATACTGACTGGGAGTCTAAAGAGGCCTTACATCTGGGAGAGTCACTGTAAACATTAAAGAGAAATTTGGAGATTGCATGTCAGGCACCGGCAAGGGCTCAGACTCTGTTCCTGTCACTCCTGTGACATCTGCACTGTGCGTTATTTTATTTTATTGGTGTATGTACTTGTTATCTCACCATGTCTGCCTCCATCCTGGAAACTCTGTGACACAGGAAGCAGAACTGTGGTGTTCACTCCTCTTTACCAGATGCCCAGCAATACACAATCATCGCATGTGTGAATTCCATCTGAATTGGTAAATTCACATTGAATGCACATGATTTAGGCCATTTACCAGGAGTTTTGAGCAAACGATTCTGTCCTTTTTAACACATTGTCTCACAATTTGTGTAATTTATTCATAGTGCTCCTCTTAGATTACTACTAAATTCCTGTGGGACATCGTTTCTCTGTATGCTGTGGGATCCAGTGCTGTGAAACATTCAGGAGAAATTAAAAACTCATTTGAGGCTACAATAATCACTAATGTACTAATGTGCATATATGTAATGTTTGTATTATATATATGTAATATGGATATAATATACATAATGATTATGTATTTTTGAGTATTTAGATCTAGGCTTCTCTTTTTCTCAGAATGTACCATGTGAGATTTTGGCATCTCTTTCTATGTGGACACTTAAGGATTCTGCGTTATAGGATGGTTGAGAGCTGGAGGGGAGAAATCAGAAATCTCCCATCCTTGACACTCAGACACTTCACGTACCCAGGAGGTAAACCCCTGGTATGGATCTTTAACAAGTGCCCGCATGGCATTTGCACAGTTACATGCTCTTCTAGACGATAGGACTGTGACGTCTCAAATCTGTCATGGGCGAGAAACTCAGCCCTGTGTCTTTCTGCTACCTTGAAACGCAAGGCACTTTTTGCTGTTGTCATTTTTACACCTTGATAAAATTAGGCCTACCCATGTGCCAATAGCGAAGACAGTGTTTTGGGGAGCCACCCCACTTGACAGTCTCCCTCCACCCACTGGAGCACAGCAATATAGCCTAGGAAGAGAGTCACTGGAGAACTTGCCTTTTGCTGGTTGCTGTGACTTTTGCTAGCCGACTTTGCAAGGGTTCTCCAGTGCATTTGTTGCCTCTCTGTGTATGAAGAAGCTAAGCAGTTCAAGGGTTTGTACAGTCACGCAAAATCAGATGACATCATGAAGCCGCCTCCTGGCATAAACGATGCTACTTATGTCCAACTGCACGTGACTCCTCCTGAAGTCTTCTCTAATGCACTTGAACCTCACAGTGGCTTTAGCTTCTTAGCTCCTCTCCTTTGTGTGAGGACAAGAGGGCTGCTCAGATAAACCTCTGTGTTTGAGACCAGAAGTACATTTGACATGGGGAAACGTTCCTTGTATTGAGGTGGGTGATAGAATTGCTGGGATTTCTGGGCATGCTGTGCAAACCCGGAAGTCTGTGGATTAGGATACAGATGAGGGTGTTGTCTTTTCGTTCCCTTTACACATGCCTCCCTCTCCAGACAGAGGGAACGTGGTCAGGATAGAGGCAGGTCAGTAATGCCATGCTTGATGTTTCAGTCATAAAACAGGAGGAGGAACAGCACCTGCTTTCCTGGGTTGGTACAGGATCCATGAAATGATGCATGCTGGGCCCTTAGCACAGCCCTGACAAGTAATAGGCTCCATCGTGAAGCCATTGCTACAGAGGGGTTGATCAGACAGGTTCAGCATGTGTGTGTGTGTGTATAGGATAGGCCTTATAATCCAAAGAGGAAAAATAGGTATAAGGAGCCAGGATCTGGTCACATCTAGACCATACTCAGGCAGGCAGTAGATGCTGGGATTCCAATGGCTGCCCCTTCCTGAAGGTTCTTGTCTAAAACATCTTCGCCCACTGACATGATGCATTTTTCCTGGGCTCAGAAAGTTCCACATGTGGCTTCTTTAGAACTGCAGTACTACAGTTTTGATACTCTGATCTGCTTTCTGAAAATGTTGTGGTAATATACACATAGCATTCACCATCTTAACCATTTCTAAGTGCACAGTTCAGTCATGGTAAGTTCTTTCACATTGTTGTAACCCTGTCTCCAGAACATTCTTCATCAGGCAAAGCTGAAATTCTATACCTATTGAATAGCTCATTTCTCCCTTTCCTCTGTCTCTGGCCACCAACCACCTCACTCAGCTTTTGGGTGGTCTTCCTATTTGCTTTATGCATGTTTGTGCTTTGTGTTTTATTTTGTAATGAGAGGTAGAGTGGAGGTAGATCTAGAACTTTGGTTTTTAATGACCTAAGTCTGAAATCATTTTAGAGTGGCAGAAAAACTTATTTCCAACAACTGCCTTGAACATAGTTAATTTGTATTCTCAGTAATAAACCACACTGCTTTCCACATTTATGAAAAATTTCAACCTCATTTTATGTTGGAAAACTATATGCCTCAATGGTGAAATACAAGCCATGGTTTGGCTGAATCACTGCATGAATGATTAGAAGATCTTCTCCAGTCCCCTGATGCTAAAGAGGGTAAAACTGTACCCTTGAAACTAGCCAAAACAACTTCCCAAATGCTGAGTTGTTTGGAGGGATCAAGTTTTAGTTTAAAAATTCATGTGGCCAGGCTTGGTGATGCATGCCTGTAATTTCACAGGCTTGGGAGGCTGAGCAGGAGGATCGCAAGTTCAAAGCCAGCCTGAGCAGCTTAGTGAGGCACTAAGCAACTCAGTGTCTCTAAATAAAAAAAAAAAGGGGATGGGATGTTGCTCAGTGGATAACCACCCCTGGGTTCAATCCCTGGTACCAAAAGAAAAAAAGAAAAAAGAAAAAAAAATTCATGAAACTTTTCATTCTTTGTCCGTGTTCATTTTTTTTTTAATATTTTTTCTAGTTGTAGATGGACACAATGTCTTTATTTTATTGCTTTGTATGTGGTGCTGAGGATCGAACCCAGGGCCTCACGCACGCGAGGCAAGCGCTCTACCGCTGAGCTACAATCCCAGCCCCTCATTTTTCATATTGATGTTAAAATTGTTTAAATTATTGCCCTTCAAACACAAAAACATTGTAAGTAAAATTGAGACTGTAAGAAGGTCTATATTGCCTACAGTTTCCTTGACTCATAGGATACGACATTTATTGACTTCCTGATTATAACATAGAAGAAATTTTAAATCTTCTTCATTACCTCTTTTCTCACGGTCATACTACTGGGTGTATCTAAGTGTAGGTGGGAACACCTTAGGTGTAGTTTTTAGGGAAATTCAGTAGTGCACTCCTCAAATGTTTTTGATAAAATGTATCCTTGTCCTATGGCTGCTTTATATCCAGTGGGAGAGCTACTGCTTTTTATATCCTAGGGGAGAGCCTTATGTTTAAAAAAAACCCTCAAATTAGTTATGATTTCTTTGCTTAAAGGCAGGTCCAGCGTCCTGGTCCCATCTTGGCTCTGACAAATAAGAAATATTAGATGCTTTAGAACATAAAAGGTTTGAATGACCCTTGGACTAGAAGAGAAGGTATCTTTATTGTGTGTGCAGAGGTACTTTTCCAACTGTCTTCTGATGTACATGGTGAAACATCTTTGATTCTGCATATAGTAATTTCCATCATTGAACAAATATATTTAGAAGTCCTGCCATGTATTAGATGTTAGGAATATATCAGTAAACTATAAAATCAAGGTCCCCAGTCTCATACAAGAAAGATAATACACAGGTCAGCATATAATTTCAAAGCCTGATGTGTGCAACAAAGAATAAATCCCAAGGATATGATCAGGTTTCCCAGCTTTTCTTTGGATGGTCATCATCTCTCTGAGAAGGTGATGTTTAAATTACCATGGTCTACATGAAGAACAGGGAGAAGAGATGTCCAGGCACAGGGAAGCACTTGTGTAAAGGGCCTGAGGTAGAACCAACTCAGACTTTTTTAAAGAGCTCAGAGAAGGCAGGAACAACTGGATCCTTGAAGACAAGGAGATTGGGAACCCAGAAAGGGCTTTACCAGACTTGAACTCTTGTATGCAGAAGGGAGAATGTTCTTGTCTCAAAAGGCAGAATTGTGAAAGTTCCTCTTTCAACTTCAATATGAAAAGCTTCATGAATGTCTAAGCTCAGGACAAGGGCTGGACTTTCCCACTCACTAAAGCATTTGGAAGATTGTGTCTTGGGATCTGTCCTGTCTATGCCTTCTCTGAAGTCTCCAGGTTTGTGGGTTTCCTCTTGCCACAGAGCTAGTTAGGGTGATTAGTATCAACAGAGAAAGGAATAGAAATGGACTTGATGTGAACTATGTGTTTGGGCCAAGTAAAGACATGACCATGGTATTTAGTCAGCAGTAACTTGGTAAACTCATCAAATTTAGAACACACAAGAAAATGGTTCTTGTTGATATTGCAAGGGGCAATTTCATTTGATAAATATTAATTGATGAAATGTGTTGGTTTATGTTGCTTTTGTACTTCTGTTCCTTTCTAATTCAAATGCATGCTTTATAGTTATATCAGAGCAAAGATCATAATTATTCTCTATATAGTTAAGTGTTTTCAGAATGAGTAAGCTAACATTATGGGGAGAAGGGGTTCATGAGAAGGATTTTCTTTCTAAATAGGGACTATAAATTCATTAATTAGACTAAATAATGTTTGAAGTGTAAGTATCTTCCAGAAGCTGTGTGGGTGGGTGCCTGTGAAATCACCCACCATTGCTTGACCCCATCCCATGAGTTACACCTTCACAGTTACAACTAAAATGTCAAATATGTGACTTGGGCAATTAACTGGAGACCTCTAGAAGGCTTTTGTCTTATTATGGATACACTGATTACTTTAGTATTTATTTTGCCTTTGATATCATGTTCACTTTTAATTCTTTAATATCCCAAAAAAGTCATTTTAATCTGTAACAATGCAAATTAAAAATA
Source organism: Xerus rutilus (assembly GCA_028644305.1). NCBI lineage: Eukaryota > Metazoa > Chordata > Mammalia > Rodentia > Sciuridae > Xerus > Xerus rutilus. The sequence continues at coordinate 44,728,532 of CM053413.1, forward strand.
CTATATTTTGGCTACATCAAGAGTTTTGAATATTTTCCTGGAAATCTATTTGAAAAATCTATTTTGAAAATGTATTTTTATAAGATTATATTTGAGTTTTAAATTATTGATTTTAAAACTAAAACTTAAGGGTATTTTAAAATGCAGAATTTCCAACAGATAAGAGAATTTGCAATATCTCTAAATCTTGGTATGCATGCCATTTAAAACTCTCCTCAGGCCATTGGAAATGAACATCTGGATGAAAATAATTTCAGCATCAAATATGGTCCAACTGTGGCCTCCATAACCTGAGTCACAGGATCTCATAATTCAGATGCTTTAGGTACTTGTTGCACTGGCTAATGATTCTGATTTCAGGGGTTGACTACCCTGGAAAGCTGTGGTGCCTTCCCCTGAGTGACACTGTCTGGTGGGATTGGACCAGCCACATGCTCTTGGTCAGAGAGCTTGGCCTTGCAGAATAAGAGCAAGTGTCATTGCTGAGCTTCTGCTGGGAAACAGATGCTCTGCTACGTTAACATGTCAAATCCTTGAAAGTTCTTCCCATAATCAGTATTCTATGTATGTTATAGACAAGAAAACTTAAGATTCAGAAGAGGCAAGCCCCTTACCCAGCTGGGACATAAACTCTGTCTGACTCCCAAGGCTGCAACTCCATCAAATTCATTGCCAAATAAAGCATCCAGAAACTTAAATTCCTCCTGAATTAACAGAGCTAACCTAAGGTGCACCTTGATTGCAGGATTTGTTTCCAAATATACAAGGGTGGTCCAGACACATGATGAATACCCGGTTGGTTCTCTTTCCTCCATCTCCCATCATCCATTGTTATCCTGTATGTTCTTTCCTAACTTGTATTGAAATCCAAAGTCTCTGTACTTTGTTGAGTTTTTTCTTTTTGAAGGAATGTGTGACAAATATTTTCATTTGAGACAGCAAGCTGCCTCCCTGTAGTTGGTTTGATGTGAGTACATTCGACAAACGCTGTTTAGCTTTAATTATCAACATGTTCAGCTGATGCTGGTTTAAGTAATCATGCTGTTTAAATGCTCAAGGATTAAAATCCCAGACTTGGGGAAACACTCTACCCACCTACCCATCCTTTCAGGAGTAGCAGGATGTATGGGCTACATGCATGGATAAATGGCTATTGCCTCTGAGATTACTTTTTTAAAAAGATATTACATTATTTTGTTCTTTTTAGATATACATGACAGTAGAGTGCATTTGGACACATTATACATACATGGGGTACAATTTCTCATTCTTGCGGTTGGATATGATGTGGAGTTTCACTGGTCGTGTATTCATAAGTGAACACAGGAAAGTTCTGTCCCATTCATTCCACTGTCTTTCCCATTCCCATTTTCCCTCTTTTCCATTCATTTCTCTTTGTCTAATCCATTGAATTTCTATCCTTCCCTCCCCTTATTGGGTGTTAGCATCTACATATTCAAGAGAACATTTGGCCTTTGGTGTTTGGGGATTGGTTTATTTCATTTAGCCTGATAGTCTCCAGTTCCATCCATTTTACCAGCAAATGCCATATGAAATTAGAAATTAATAAAATAAAAAATAGACACTACTCAAACATGGGGAGACTAAATAATATGCTATTGAATGACCAATGGATTGCTAAAGAAATTGGGATGAAATAAAAAAAATAGAGGTAAATGAGAATAGTGAGATATCAAAATCTTTGGGACACTATAAGGGTGGTTCTAACAGGAAAGTTCATTGCATTGAGCTCATTCATTAAAAGAATAGAAAGTCACTAAATAACCTAACTGTACATTTCTAAGCCCTAGAAAAAGAAGAACTAATCAACACCAAAAGTAGTAGAGGATAGGAAATAACTAAAATCAGAGCAAAAATTAATGAATTTGAAAAGAAAATTTGAAAAAAATCAATGAAACAAAAATTGGTTCTTTGAAAAAATAAATAAAATTGATAAACCTTTAGCAATGCTAATGAAGAAAAAGAGACAGAAAACCCAAATTACTAAAAAAATTTGTGATGGGATTACACTTATTAGAAGAAACCCAGGAGAAATTCTAACTAGGCATTGCCCAGTGCTGCTTTGTGAACATCATGTTTGACTTGTTGGTCAGTCATGTTGAATGGGCCAAAGACACAACTGTGAAAGTTCAGAGGCAGATTTTTAGAAAATAAAAACATGCATTTAAAAACATTCATTGAAATGGTAAAAGGGAGATATCTTTGAGATTATATATTATAATTAATTTTATGTGTCAACTGGACTACAGGGTGCCCAGATTAAGTATTATTTCTGGTTGTATCTCTGAAGATATTTTCAGATGAGATCAACATTAGAATTGGTGTACTCAGTAAAAAAAAAAAACAACTGCCCTCCCCAATGTGGGTTGGCATCATCTAGTTCATTTGGGGCCTGAGTCAGACAGAAAGGTAGAAGAAAGAGAAATTTGCCCCCTTTTTCCTGCTTTATTGCTTGTGCTGGAACCTTTCATTTTCTCTTATCCCCAGACTGAGATTTACACTATTCACTCCCCTGGTTTTCCAGCTTTTGAACTTGAACTGAACTACCTCACTGACTTTCCTGGGTGTTCAGCTTGCAGATGGCATGTCACAGGATATTTTAGTCAGCTTTTTCACCACTATGATTGAAAGACCTGACAATAATTTTTAGGGGAGGAAAAGCTTATTTGACACTCCCAGTTTCAGAGGTCTCAGTCCATAGATGGCTGACTCAACTGCTCTGGGCCTGAGGGGAGGCAGAACATCATGGCAGAAGGGCATGGTGGAGGAAAGCAGCTCAGAACATGGCCACCAGGAAGCCAAGAGAGAGAGCTCTTGGGACAAAACATGTCCCCCAAAGACACCCCCCCAGTGACCTACCTCCTCCAGCCACACCCTACCTGCCTACAGTTGACCATCCAGTTAATCTATATCAGTGAATTAATGTACTCATTAGATTAAGCCTCTCATGGACCATCATTTCACCTTGGGACTTTCTTGCTTTGTCTCACACATGAACTTTTAGGGGATACCTCATATTTAAACCATAATGCAGGAGTTCTTAACCTTCTTAACTATATAAGCCAGTTCCTCAAAATAAAGCTCTCTGTGTGTATATATATGTATATAGATATGTATATCTTGCTAGTTCTCTGGAGAAACTTGTATATAACTTAATATACCTGTGTTATCACACAATCCTGTGAATAGAATCTACATGTAACTAACATGTTTTCATGGGCATGTTTTTAATCCAATGATGATCAATCTAGGAAACAGTGATGTTCTGCTGGGGCAAGAGTTAGAAGGGAAGAAGAGAGGACAGATAAATGAGTGGTATATTTATTGTGATGCAGGTGTTATATTAGCAGAATGTTTAACCTATTGCTCTAATTGTATTTAAACCAAGATAAGACTGAATCGTCAACTAGATGGCATTTCCTCACATTCATAGATTTAGATAGGTAAGTTCAAAAAGTGAAAGCATTATATCATATATCATCAAGCAATACTCCCAACCTCTGGCCAAGAATTACAGGTTTTCAGTAGAACCATGAATTTGCATGTTTGACTGAAGAACCTCAAGAATTTATAACACAGTATCTTTCTCCACTCTGGATAGCAGGCTGTTTGCTCAATTATGGAATGAATTCATGGGAAAAAATGAACCCTCCAGAGTTTCGGATAAATCTAGTTCACCTCCAGGTTGGACTTACATATTATGCTTGCACTTGGCTCTTTCTTTTCTCTTTCAGTTATTTCTCTGCTGAAATTCCTTTTGTCTTATGACCTGCTCATTGTTGTCCTTGAAATTATCTAATTGGTTTCCATCCATCAGCACCTCCTCTCTGGGCTATCACACTTGGTGCTGGAAACTGCACCTTCCCAAGGGCTCTTGTGGGGGAGAAATGGTGATAACAACACCTTGGAGTCTATGCTGAGTGCTCTCATGGAGGTACAGCAGGCGAGAGTGTGAGAGGCTTCAGAGGACAGCTTACTTCACCAGCGGGAACACATTTCCTCCATTTCTTACACTAAAAACCATGACTTCCTCTTTGCTGGGGGCATTGACAGTGGCCTTACATCTTCTCTTACCCCAGTCACCTGGCGCCCTGCTACTCAAAGCATGATCTAGAATCAGCAAGAGTATCATCACTTGTGAGCCTGTTAGAAATGCAGACTCTCAGGCCCCATCTCAGAGCTATGAACTCAGAACCTGATTGTAACAATCACCAGGTGACCCGTAGGAGCATTCAGTTTTGAAAAGAGCTGCTCTGGAGAATTTGCATAGATGGTGGAAGGGGGTCAAACTGAGCAGAACAGCAGCAATACTTTATTTTACACCCTATGCCCTGAGACTATTCCATGAGCTTCTTAGATGAATACATTGGCTGATGTTACCCTAAAAGGACACGATAATACTAATCCCCATTGTTTTACATTTCTCCTGGCCTTCACAAGCTGAGTGATTGATGAGTTTTCAAGGAAGCCAGGTGAGTAACAGGACAGTTGGTTATGAGGCAGAGGTATCACTGCCATTACTACTAAGGATGAAGATGGAAGCCAGTCCCATCTGCTGACGTGGAGAAAAAGGGCCAGATGGTTAGTAGGTTTAGATGTTTAACTATGCCACTTCTTTGGACGTATCAGAAAGCATATTGCTCTGTCCTGGTTAACTATGACTGTCTACCTTCATTGTTGGTCCTAGAGAATAGCAGCCATTTGAATTTATTTCTTGTATAGGAAAATACTTCTTCTCATTCTTCCCCCCTTTCAAACCAACCTACACTTCTTGGCTAGTCCTATATGCCATCTGCTACAGATGCAAAGGACCTGGCTTATCACTCGAACACCTCCACCACTGCAGTGAATATTTTAGTACACAGTTTTATTGCATTCAATATGAAGATAAAGTGTGCTGTTGGCTTATGTTTTTGTTTTCCCATTATTCCTTCCTTTTCCTATTTCTCCCTCATTCCATGTTATGCTGGTAGGGCTGTCCATTATGTACCATTAGGAGAAGAAAGGACTCAAGCTAGCAGATCTAAATCCAGTCCTTCTGGACAGAGTGATTGATCTAAGGGTGGGCCTGATACCAGTGCAAAACTATTCAGCATCATTATCAAGGATTCATAAGAGCTTTGAGGGAACAAGCATCTCTTTTGTCTCTTGGCTTCATGAGCTCCAGGGCCATGTAAGTCTGAAGCTGTTGTGTACAGGTTTGCTGCCATGCAGAGAAGGTGTCTATTAATTTGAAGACCAGTGGAAGGAAGAAGAGCTAAGAGATGGTTTAAGAATTCTATACATGAAGACTCTTATTTCTCTGTCCAAACGTCAATCAGCAGCTATCTTGGTTTTGCTTTGCTTTGTTTTTTTTTTTTTTTTTGGTTTGCTTAAGTTAGAGTCATTTCTTTCCTATGCCACTGACTAATGGAGACCTTGGTGAAATGGCAGGAATCCATGCAACTGGGACAACATGGTAGGGCTCACTAAAATGCTATTTCAGACAGAAGACAGAAGACCTGAGTGCTGGCAGGATAGGTGTGTTAGGGCAACTGGTGGGCTTCTTGTCACCTGCCAGTGGGCTGACTGGCTGAACTTTGGGTATTTCCTCCTAGAAAACAGCTAGGAGCCTGGAGGGAGATAAGAAGTTTATTCTCGGCTCAGCCATTTTCTAGGTGTGTAACCTGGTATAAGTTACTGCACATTTATAGAACAATGCCTACCTTATAATGCTGTGTGAGGATTCTGCTAAATAATGTAAGGTCTGTGATAATTATTATAGGAACAGATTCTATAATCCTTCCATAAAGGAATTCTAGGCAATCAATGAGAACACAGATCATAAAATGATGGAAAAATACAGACACTTAAAAGCAAACCAGGAGCAGGAAATAATAAGAGGAGGAGGTAAAGCTTGGATAAGGAGACACAGCATTAAAAAAGTAAGATCTGAGGAATTCCAAAATTAGGGTAACCAAAGTTTGGTTTTGAGAATCTTCTGATGGTCAAAGAATAAAGGAGAAAACATTGTGAAATTCTCAGTGTCAAAATAAAAGATCTATACCAGTTTATTTCCCGCAAAATAAGTAAGGAAGCGTATAATAAAATTTCTAATGTCTTTAAAAGTAGGAGCATCACGGATGCCACGATAGCATCCTTCCACAGGTCAAGCAGTTACGGGTATCATTTCCTGAAATATCCTTTGCTGAAAACTAAAGATGTAATATTAATGGCCAATCTAGGGAAGCAGATTCTATGGACCAGGTAAATGAATGGATGGAATCTGAATGGCATAGGAGGGGTAGACAAGCCTCTCTAGGACTTCCTCTGATAATTTGTGATAGTGAAAGAGAATGAAAATATTGATCCTTTGAGTTAGAGCTTTAAAACTGTTGATGATTTTTAGCTATGTTCTCTACTGGGTCTTCCTTCAAATCTTCTATTAAACAGGTTTGGGAAGATACTCCATGTTTACCCCAAGGTTTGGCATACCGCTGTTGTACTGCACGTATCTCCAGATGTGGACTTAGTCCAAAACTCAGATACATTCTCATGTTTTGCTTATTGGCCTGCCCTGGGGTCTCAGGTAGCCTAGTTAGGGAAAACTCATGTGATTACTAATGAGGGCCAATAGGAGCTTTGAGAAGTTTGGTGTAAATTCCTCTGGGCTTCAAGATGGCGTCTATGTGTCCTTCTTTTAGGATCCTGGAGAATTTAGTTCCCTGGGCAGTATCTGAATTTCTCTGACTTGCCTCAGCTCTCAAGGATGCAGAGGCATACAAAGACCTGCAGGGGCTCAGCTCTGCCTCTGGGCTCTTTTGATACATCCAGAAGAGAAAATCAGCCCCAGAGTTGTCTCTTGCTTAGGAAAAATGGCACACTCTGTTATCAGATTCCTCTCTGACTTCAGTGATTTGGAACAGAACTCTCTTATTGCCTGGAAAATTGGCTATCTTAGCTATACTTTCCTCCTGCAGAGAAGCACTTCTCATGGAATTACATGATTATTTTGATATCCTCCTAACTGATTGAGCTTTGAAAGGTGAGTAAAAGTAGAAATTCAGCATAAACCACAAAGTCATGGAGAGAGGAGACTGATGTGGCAACAGTAGCTTGAGAACCCACAGGAAATCAAAAATCAAAAAACAAAGGATGAGTAAATAATGGGGTTACCCATGTATCCACCTAGGAGTGGGGTTTTGTTTTATTTTTACCCCTCCCCAGTCTTGTAAGGGAGACTTTTCTCTGTTGGCTCAGTTTCCTGTCTCCCTAATCTGAGTTTCTTCTTTGTTGATTCCATTTATAGATTTTTGTTGATGCAAAATGTGAGGACTGAATGAGTGTTTCCACATACATATATACATGTATATGAATGTATCATACACGTGTACACATGCCTGATATGCATAACTGTATGTATATGGAGATGCATGTTTATGTTTATGTAGGTATGGATTGACCAATCTCTCTCTTATCTCTCTTATGTGGCTTAGAGATTGAAGAGAATTTCTGATGGGAAAATGAAAGGGATTTGGGGGAGATCCTGGAGTAGTTGTGGGGTTTCTGAATGGAGAGAAAAGGAAAGGGGATTTTAGGAACTATTTTGCATTGTAAATTAGGATTCCATGGTTGTTTTTTGAGGAATAAGAGGCTGAAAGTATTCAGGTGCTTTTGGTGATGGGTCTGTATGTTTTCAACTGTAACAGGTGCAGATGCTGAATCACAAGGGGCCTCACATTGTATCACCTCTCCCCCACCCCTTCCCAAGCATGCTTTATACATTTTACTTCATTGGTTAAGATGATTGATAGCAGGACATCAGGGAAAGGAAAAGAGTTGCTTTTAGAATCTCATTAAGTTGGAGATGACTTTTTCCAAAAACAAATTTCCTTATGGACATTCCTAAAGATGTAGTCAAAGGTGTGGGGGGTGCTAGTTGCAAAAAAGAGGAACACAAAGCAACTTGTCCAATCAGCTCCCTGATTATGGAGATTTATGAACATATTTTTCTTCCCAGTAGTCCTGTTTCAAAGAACGGGCAGAAGAGATACAGGCTGTAAGACTACACATTTGTGTTGGAAGTAAATGTGGATATTCTAGATCAGAATTTATTTTTTTACTGGGTTACACTTTTGGTTTTGGTTCTGGCTTAAGTGTAGTCAGTAAAAGGAAAAGTTGTGTGTGTGCGCGTGTGTGTAAGAGAGAGAGACAGACAGACACAGACAGACACAGAGGTATTTACTGGATATTCCCTCCTGGTAGTCTACTTCAGGTCCAAGACCTGGTCATAGACCTGGGTACTGAGAACTTTGCTGAGTCACTAAGCTAGATTTTATGGATCTTTGAGAATGATTTATAAAAGAAACCAATGGTAGATTAGCAATTGTGGTGCCTTCGTGTTTATAGCAGACTATTTCAAGTCAGAATCGCTGTGGATCAATTCTATGTTTAGATTTCCCTCGATAACAATCTATATATTATAAGTTTGGGATATGCTTAAGTCTAAGTTTGCTGTGTAAGGAAGGATGCTATATAAATATTTAACAAACTGGGAAATAAAAATATTGAAATATTGAAGAGTTCCTTCTTTGAGTCGAAGAACGGACAAAACCCGTGTGTGTGTGTGTGTGTGTGTGTGTATGTGTGTGTGTGTGTGTGTACATACATGTATACAAGCAATCTCAGTTAAATAAACAGCTTTTGGAGAATGTTTCCCTAAATATTTCAGGCAGAAACTGTCTGTAGCAGCAGGGAGAAGAAACCCAATTGAGGGCTGCCTGGTACTTTCAAAAAATGGTGAGAAATCTCCCTGTCAAACAAGAGAGAAGGATTGGAATTAAACCCTCAAAATTACATACTCCTTGCAAGAGCGGCTTACTCTAGAAAATGACTGCTGTGCAGGAGGTATGAAAATAAACTGCTATATGTGATTTCATCCAGTCACCAGGTGTAACTGCAGTTGGAGTCAGTGTGCTAATGGCAACAAAGGGTCTGTCTGCTGCACCCTCGGAAGGAGCCAGCTGACAAGCCATCTGGGTTCTTCAGAAAAGAATCCAGGTTCCCTCTCAGCTCTTAGGACACCAGGGAGAATCTCAAGGACAGCAACTGGTTAAGAACAGCCAAGTTCTTGATATCTGCTAGTGTCAATTACAAAAATTTTTTAAAAAAAGCATAGTATAGTACAATAATTACTATATTTACTCTTCGTCCCCAGTTCCTGGCACAGCTCCCTTGGCATTTCCTCAGTTAAAATTGTCTTCCTTTTATTCCTAATGTGCCCTTTCCAGCCACATCTGAGTTTATGCTATTATTTTTTTGTGAGGGGATGTACCCAGGATTGAACTGAGGGGTACTTGACCACTGAGCCACATCCCCAGCCCTATTTTGTATTTTATTTAGAGACAGGGTCTCACTGACTTGCTTAGCACCTCACCATTGCTGAGGCTGCCTTTGAACTCACAATCCTCCTGCCTCAGCCTTCTGAGCTGCTGGGATTACAGGCACCTGCCACTGTGCCTGGCTTGAAGTGACTCTTGGTGAGCCAATGATGAGGCACCCAAAGGAACGACACGTGATCAGAAGGAGAAATATTCAGCCCCACTCCTCGCAACTTCCAGGGAGTAGACAGAGCCTGGAAGAAGAGTTCAATCACTAATGGCCAATGGTTTAATAAATCACACTGATGTAACAAAACCTTGAAAAATTTTTAAACGGCATGGTTCAGAGAGCTTTCAGGTCCATGGACACTTTGAAGTGGTGTGCCTAAAACACATGAAGCACAGCCCACCAAGTGCCCCATGCCTTGCCCTATGTATCTAGAACATTCTGAAGTTGTATCATTTATCATAAGCCAGTGATAGTAAATAAAATACTTTCCTGAATTCCATGAGTAGCTGTAGTGAATTACAGGGCCAACAGGCAGAAGACATGGGAACCCCTGCATTTGTAGTTTTCTGGGCAGAACTATGGGTAGCCTCGGTACGCCATCTGTGGCTGACATTTGAAATGGGGACAGTCAGCCAGTACTGAGTCCTTAACCTGTAGTTAAGGGTCACCAGAGTTAGCCCTTAGCCTGTGGAGTTCATACTAACTCTGAATAGTATCACGATTGGACTGTTGGATGATTAGCTGTTGTGTGTCAGAAAAACTTCCCACACATAGGATAAATGAAAGAAACCCATGTATGGTGAAACTTAAGAAAAAATTTCAGGCAAGTGAAACACTGTATTTAGAGTTCATAGTCACCATGGTCCATAACAACACGGCAACAAAGGCCTCTGCCGTAGGGCTGTTCAGAGAAGTGCCAAGCCAGAGGCCATTCCTGCAGCTGTTAAAACTCCTTCATGCTCCACTTGAGGAAGCTTATTTAGTGTCTCTTCTAGGGATCATATACAGCACTACATTTTCAAGGAAAATCAGAATATGTTACACTCTAGCCATTATTGGTAACCAGTAATGAGACTGGGACCCACCAGACTGTAGGTATGTTCAGGTGAGAACCCCTTCTGAAGATGGGGAGGAATTATTTCTTAGGAGTGTATCCCCAAATTGAGGTTCTTGGATTACAGATCCAATGATTTTATTTGGATTTAAATGGGGAAAATGGTGGTTCCATTCCAAGATTTCTGAAGATTCTCCATCGTGCTTTCCACAGTGGTTGCACCAATTTGCAGTCCCACCAGCAATGTATGAGTGAACCTTTCCCCCCACATCCTTGCCTACATTCGTTGTTACTTGTGTTGTTGATAATTGCCTTTCTGACTGGAGCTAGATGGAGTATCAGTGTAGTTTTAATTTTCTAGAGATGTTGAACATTTTTTCACATATTGACCATATTTCTTCTGTAAAGTGCCTCTTCTGTTCCTTTGCTCATTTATTGATGGGGTTATTTCTTTAGTGTTAAGTTTTTGAGTTCTTTGGGTATCTGGAGATTGATGCTCTATCTGAGGTGCAGGTGACAAAGATTTTCTCCCATTCCGTTTCACAATTAGGCAGGAGGAGTCCCCTAACTTTTTCTTAATATTGTGTAATATCATTTCTAATGACATTGTTATTGTCCCCACAGTCTCGTGTCGTATGATCTCTTATGGGTGGAGAGTAGATTTCTCCAATGCGTTCTCATGTACTTGCTGAGGACCTCCTATAGTCAACATTAAAGAAAGTCAGTTATCTGCACAACAGCAATGCTTTGTACTCAGGTTGTAAACAGATCATTCATCTGCAGAACTACATCAACAGAATGGTGGGTAAATAACACCAAAGAGAGAACAACTGGAAAATGAAAGTGTGGGTCAAGCACATCTCTATTTTCTCTACTTAGTAACTACCCTCAAACTAACTTACATTTTACACAAAGTAAATGTCCAGCCAGACCCATCTCCTGTAATTTGTGTAGGTTGCATAATGAATGATTTTCAAGGAAGATTCCCAGGCTTCATCCTGCCCCTTGCTGAGATTTCTATTGCCTTTCACATGAAAGGCTTATCATCTAACTTGAAAAATAAACAGACTCTGACATTCTACCTTATTGATAGTACAAATTCTAATATTCTGGTTTGTCTACACCTATATGAACTCTTGTATTAGAAGTGAGAATGGTTTATTTTTACTGTGGTTCCTAAAAATAAAAATTGGAATGGGGTAGTAAGATTCCTCTGTAAGTAATGAAAAATAATTTCCTCAGATTCCTAATGATTATAAAGCCCTTCGAACAATACTTGACATATAAGTGCTCAATAACTGTTATTTTTCTGGAAAATTACAAAGTTTCTACCCTCCTACATTTCCTCTATGATCTTTTGTAAAAGTGACATGTCAAGGTCAAGGATGTGCTATAGGAAGACCACTACATACATATAGACAATGGAATATTACTCAGCTATAAAGAAGAATGAAGTTATGGCATTTGCTGGCAAGGCAATGGAACTGGAGACTATCACGTTAAGTGAAATAAGCTAATCTCCCCCAAACCAAAGGCTGAATGTTCTCTCTGCTGTGTGGATGCTAACATATAATAAGGGTGGGAGAGGAAAGTACAGAAGAAGTTCACTGGATTAGACAAAGGGGAATGAAGGGAATAGAGTGGGAATGGGAATAGGAAAGACAGTGGAATGAATCAAACATAACTGCCCTATGTTCATATATGAACATGACCAGCGTAAGTCCACATCATGTCCAACCATAGGAATTGGAAGTTATACTCCATGTATGTTTATGTCAAAATATATCCCACTGTCACGAGTACCTAAAAAAAAGAACAAATAAAAAAAATTAAAAGAGAAAACCACTGCAATTTTGACCCCAGAGAAGCAGAGAAGGGGGGGATCTATTTATTTATTTGTTTGTTTGTTTATTTTTTAAGCCTCCTTCACCTCCCAGTTCTGTGCTCAAAGCTCTGGACACTTTCTGAGGATGGACAAGTCCATTGCTTTTAATATTCAGCCTTTTGGTCTCAATACAGTACAACCAAAAGCATTCAAAAAGATGCTCCATGGAGCCATTCCCCAGGGACATTCTAGTCATGCCTTCAGAAGTTGTATCAGTGCTTGGGGTGGTGGCACACACCTTGGATCCCAGTGGCTCTGGAGGCTGAGGCAGGAGAATTGCCTCAGCAACTTAGGCCTTAAGCAACTCAGTGCGACCCTGTCTCTAAATAAAATACATTAAAAAAAAGAGTTGGGGATGTGGCTCAGTGGTTAAGTGCCCCTGGGTTCAATCCTCAGAACCAAAAAGAAAAAAAAAATGTATCAGGTAGTTCTGGATTCCAGTCTAGGATGCTCAGGTTCTTAGTACCTCCTGTCCATAGTGACAGAGAACATATCAAACACCAAGGAGGACCTGGCTAGGCTTGCAACATGTTGCATGGAAAGTTTTTCTTTCCATTAGGAATAAAGTGACACAGGAATCACTTCCCCTGTATGGTACTTTCACACACACATACCCTCCCCCTAACCAGGTGTTGGGGTAGAGTGGGCCTTGCCTGCAAGCTTTATGGAGGGGGCTGAGGGAAGCAAATTTACTCTTCTCATGCACGTCTGGGGACTTCAGCCTACCTCCCATTGCATACAGAGCTCTGTTCTTCTAACTTTTCTTTTCTACTGTGATATAGTTTCCTGAAATCCATATTAAAGATGATCATATTTTAAAAATGAATGTCAATGATTTTAGCAATACTTTAAGCAAACATAGGGACCAATACCAAACTAAATACTCCTTAGGCCAACCAGAACGCTGTGCTAAATTCTACTAAATTGACTCCATGCACCTTGTAATGAGTAGCAGCCCCAAGTTTGAAGATGACTATTGAATGTCTGCAAGTGCCCAGTAGCTGCTGCTGCTTTAGGAGGAAAAATTGAGTAGGCTTCTATCCCTCTAGTGATCCTTTTTGTGTTCATGTTTGTGCTGTCCCCAGCAAGAGTTTCAGGTATGCAAGATAATGTAGAATGTTGCAGAAAAGTAATTTGTGTAGGTTGCATAATGAATGATTTTCAAGGAAGATTGAAAATAATAATGAGGTTTTCCTCATTAATAATGAGGAAATAATAATACAAATAAAAATAATAATAATGAGGTTTTCCTTATTACTCCTCCACTCCTTTCACAGTCTGGGAGCTTAGCTCTTTCTTTATCCGTTGGGTGAGAAGTAATGGCTCATATTCTCAAAAAACATATGAATCTATACATTTGATTAACACCCTACCATAAACTTTGTCTAGCTGACCTTAAGGAGATAAGGAACATCTTTCAGTCTCAGAAAGCATTCATCCTTATTTATTTTTTTTAAGGAAGATTTTTGTGGACTCCTGAGATAGTATAGAGGGTGGCAGGAGGGCCCCTAAGTTATGCAAAGATGCCTAACCCTTGTCTGGCATCTTTGCACAGGGTGGAACAAAGTCAGAATGGTTTTAGTTCATCTTATTGCCCTCATCTTTATTTTTTTAAAAGCCTGGACTTTTTTTAAAAAACTGTTTTATTTATTTTTATGTGGTCTTGAGGATTGAACCCCGTGCCTCACATGTGCTAGGCAAGTGCTCTACCGCTGAGCCACACCCCAGCCTGCCCTTATCTTCTAATAAAAACAAGAGTGTGTCTCAAAACCATCTGAATGTGGAAAAAAAAAATCAAAACCTTCCCACTGAAGACAAAATAGAAAATGGGTGAGGGAAAATCAGTAGGAGTGAGAAAGCATTAAAAAATTTTGCAAAGTTGTTGTTACAGTCTGCAATAGTTCCCTATCTTATGGTCTTGAAAGACAATGAGAACTTCAAATAATGCCCTTTGACTGCACAAGGCTGTCCAGCTTCATGGCCCCATGTTGAAATTCAAAAGCAAATATAGTGGTTAAAAACATTTCTCCGAGTTCTTTACAGTACTACACGTTCAGTGGATATTTTTCTTTTACTCGTAATTCTTCCAGTTTTGACTGTGACCCTTCATCAGGATCTTCATGTTCTTCCTTGGGGCTAATTCCCTTCCTGTCTTAGTTCTCTCTGGTTGCCATGGGATGATCTGGGGATGCTGGCTCCTATATTCTTTTGTTTTATCTTTTTGTATCTCTCTCTTTTTTTTTTGGTACCGGCAATTGAACTCCGGGGTACTCAACCACTGAGCCACATCCTCAGCCCTATTTTGTGTTTAATGCAGAGACAGGGTCTCACTGAGTTGCTTAGCGCCTCGCCGTTGCTGAGGCTGGCTTTGAACTCGTGATTCTCCTGTCTCAGCTTCCCAGAGTGCTAGGATTACAGGCATGCGCCATTTTGTATCATTTTTAAACATTTACTTTTCTGCCTCTCAGTATACACATTACCTACCATGAATAATACAATAAGAAATATACCATAGACCAAGCCCCTCCAAAATAGGCTAATAACCATCATATTTATTTCGATTTCTTTAAATTTTTGATCTAGTAAATTACATACTTTTTTCTTGTATAGTTACTTAAAAAAAATTAATGGACTGTTTCGAGCAGTTTAGGTTTACAGAAATTTGGACAGAAAGGACAGATATCTCACATGTCCTGTCCCAAGTCCCCCAGCCCACCCCAGATCCCCTTTTCTTATATCTCCCAAATTTTAGCATTTCATATAGCTGATCAGCTGATATGGACACTTAAAACCCATAGTTTACACTGAGCTTCATTCTTTGTATTTATTTTACATTTTGCAGAGTTTAAAAATGTAAAATGACATATACTCACCATTACAGTATCATGCCAAAGAGTTCACTGCTCTACGAATTGTGTTCCACCTCTTCACCCCTACTCTTCTCCTGCCAAACCCCTAGCAACCACTGATCTTTTCAGACCAGATTTATGTCTTTACTCAGAAATACACATTTATGGTTCTTCTGTGTCTTTTCATGGCTCATTTCTCTTCCCTGCTTTCTTCTCTTCCTCTTTTCCTCCTCCTACATTCCACTGAATGGATGTGACCCAGTTTGTTCGTACAGAAGCGCCTCTTTAAGTGCAAAATCTTCACAATCCTGGCTTTCTTTAGCAATGGCAAGACATTTATTTTTTTCCCATACTCCAATCACAGCACATTCATGTTGATCTCCGTGGAAAAGCCCAGATCTTTTGGCCTTTGAGAATCTGCGAGAAACAAACAAGAACCATAAATGGCTCACTCTACTTCACCTTATTCCCCTGTTGTCCTACAGAACACCCTGATTCTTGGCCAAGGTCTTCATCTGGCAAGATAGATGATGTTTCCCATGGTTTTCCTTTGGTAAATCATATTTTTCCTTCAAAAAAAAAAGTCATACAAATTATAGAGAAATCCTATTGATTTTTTGATGCAGCTCTCAGATACTTGTGTATCTTGTATACCTTCTGCCATTCTCTGTTTATTTGGTAAAGAGTATCCCCATCAGCTTACAACTGGGTGGCACCCAGGTGAACCCCACGGACATAGCTGGTTCCTCTCTATTCACCCTTCAGTGAAACACATTGACAGTGAGCAGACGGAAGCAAACTTGAAGGTTCAGTGTGCAATCCTGTCCCCAGGTAATCCACACAAGACTGTTTCAATGAGTTCCATATTAAAATGGGAAACTCATCACGGGTAGGAACATAGAATGGTCCCTAGAGGGCATTTTTCTGTTGTCCATTCAGCTTTTCTCCTCAGAATCTAACATGTTTGTTAGATCTCAGAATCTAATAAACTCAATTTGCATATTCAGCTTATTAGAGCAGCATAGGTATTTTTTTTTTTGTCACAGTGTATATAAAAATCAACCTTGCTCAAATAGGGTCTGATTTATTTACCCAAAGTGGTAAATTATGAATGGGAAACCTTAATCGCAATTCTGTAAAGATTTATTGGGGGCAAAATAGACATTAGAAAGTATGGTGGATGTGTTCGGAGCTACCATGGTGAATCAGAAATGGGTTCCAACCTCAAGGAGTTTACCGTTTTAGGAGGAATGATGTATTCAATATAAACAGAAAAAGTCTGTGGTGTGAGAAAGGAATCATTGAAGTGAAGGGAGCTGGGAAGAGAGTGTATGACTTTGGGAGTTTCCCGAAGCATCAGTACCTTGAAGATGGAACTAGAGGGAGGTGTCTGAACCCCAGCATAGTGAAACCTTAAAAGACAAGAAGGTGGGCATGATGTCCCATCTTGTCCGTGTGTCTGACTGTTGAATATTGTCTGTCTGTTCAACTGTTGCCTACCCCATCCCATTTGGATGTAATCTCCCTGGATCACTCTTTGGGCCCCTCATTTCCTTCTTTCTCTTCTCTTTCTCTTCAAACTGGCTTCTAGGAATTCAAGATTTGGTATATGCTGAATACATTGAATGACTTTTATGCTGCCGGTTCTATCCTTTGAAGGTATGTGAGGTAGTTCGTGTATCTCAGACTGAAATAAATGTGCTTCATATGTGTTGAGAAGTATCGTGCTAAGCTCTTTGAGGTAGAAGCATGGGTATTCTTATTTACCAAGTATCTGTAAAAGTGTCTCAGATGGAGGGCCTCCAATATGTGCAAAGGTTTTAGGCCGGAAAACCTAGAGTTTGTATCATTTGCTGTATCTATGGCAATGGAAATTTTGTTAATTTATTCATATATCTCCTTTTATAAAACATGAGATTCGTGATTATTTATTTATTTATTTATTTTGGGGGGGTACCTGAGATTGAACCCAGAAGCACTTAACTACTGTACCACATCCCTAGTCCCCATTTTTAAAATATGTTTTATTTAGAGACAGGGTCTCACTGAGTTGCTCAGGCCCTTGCTAAGTTGCTGAGGCTGGCTTTGAACTTGCGATCCTCCTGTCTTAGCTTCTCAAGCCATTGAGATTCCAGGTATCTGCGCCTGCACCCAGGGAGATTAATGATTATTTCAAAAGTTATTTTTTAGCTCTGAAGGAAAGATAGGAAAACACCAAAACTCATAAAATGAGTATTGTGTATTAGGGTTTGTTTGCATGTCAGTCAAAAAATTCATGGAAGAATCAAATTGTCCAGGTATAGAAGAGGTCCCATCAAGCTTTTCCAGTTAACTGGACTTCATATATGTGGGAGATTTGTCCAAGATCCATAATTTTGTATTTTGGGACTATTTAATTTCAGAAAACTTGAGATACATGTTTTTGAGTCTTTCATTTGGACAGCTATTCATAAATCTTTTTCCTTTTCCTTCCCTACTACTCTGAAACTTAGTGCTGTCGTTGGGAAAAGTTAAAACTCTGCCTTCCTAACATGACACACAGAGCAAGGTCCCAGAGTTCTTTGCAAAACGGATCATTGATGCTGCACACCTAGCTTAGTGCTGCATAAAGAATATTTGGCAACTTCATATTTCAGCCCATCAGTAGTCCTATTCCCAAGATGCATTGTTAGAATCTTCTGCAAAGTGAATGTAATTGCCACTCTCCTTGTAAGGGGCTACCTGGGTGAGGCCAAAAGTCAAGAAGATGCATACACACCAGCCAGTTTCTTCAAGCCCAAGACTATAGGGAACTGGTCTCAGGATGCCCTCTCAATGTGCAAGTGCAGATAATGAAATGCTTTGGAATGAAAGAAGCCAAGAAACTTGACAGATCATTGTATAATTTCCAGGCCCTTAAAGGACTTTAGAGAGGAGTAGAGAAGAGGTTGGAATTTCCAGGACATTGACTGCCCTAAGAACACATGCTCATGGGCATGCACTCACATGTAATCTTTCTATGCTTCCACCAATGCTAAACATCACAGAAGATGGATCGGTCACTTTTGAGTGAAGTGGTCACCTAGAATAGTGCAGGAGCTGAGGTGAATCCTCAGAGTCATCTACTTCATTTCTTCTGCCCTGCTCATTTCCACAGCTTCTTTCCCAGGCCGGGTTTTGGTTGTAGAGGAAACCCTTCTTGGGATCAAAGCCTCCTGTCCTCATTGCAATGGAAGTGTCCCAGGATAGGTTAGGTTAGCCATCATCTGTCAATAGCACAGTAATAGGATGTGCATTCCCTACGTCGGTGGTTGTCTCATCTCTTGCTAGAAGCCATTCTAAAGGGTGCTATTCTTTCGGTGAGAGAAGCCTGCCTGTCAGCACCAAGATCATGCAGGATAAGGACTATCCATAAAAACAAATTTAGAATAATATAGTTTAACCCAAACTCCCAGCATATTCGCATGACCATGGCATTTGATAATTGCTGCTTTCTGGAATGAAAGAACAGCTGCTACATTTCATGAGGAAAATTCAATAAGGGTGCCCAAGGGTAGCTTCGATGTAAGGGTGCTGGATGAAATAGAAGATGCCTAGTTACATTTGAACTTCCAAAAAAAGTAGTGAATAAATTTAATCTGTTGCAAATATGCCCCATTACATTTGAATTTCAGATAAAAGATTTTTGGAGGGAGGGAGGATACTGCGGATTGAACTCGGGGGCACTCAACCACTGAGCCACATCCCCATCCCTATTTAGTATTTTATTTAGAGACAGGGTCTCGCTGAGTTGCGTTGTCTTGCTTTTGCTGAGGCTGGTTTTGAACTTGTGATCCTCCTGTCTCAGCCTCCTGAGCTGCTGAGATAAAAAAATGACTTTTAAAATATAAGTAGGTCCCAACAGCTCAGTTAACTTTGAATTTCTAATAAACAATGGATTTTCGTTAAGCATAAATAAGTAGAATTTGGAAAGTATTTCTAGGAGAATCAGAAACAAGGATAAGAAAAAGTGTGTCAACATGAACAAACACCACTTATGGCAAAAAGAAAATGCAATTATTGTAGTTACTACAGATGTATTAGTTGAAATTAGGCTAATGGGATACAATAAGTAATTATTTTAATCCCTAAATATTCAAGCACTTTTCTTACAATATGCTCACCAAGCTTTCATTTAGTGCAAGTGAATTCCACAGTTTACACTAGAATTTCTTTCTGGGACAAACTGGCCAATAAGAAATTGATTCTTATCCAGATTCATTTTGTTTGTCTTCTCCATGGTTCTGAAGATCTCTTCCAGCTGTTTATTTGCACATAAGAAAAACAGTAGAGAAAAAGACCACATTCTTGCCTAATTTCTGCTCGTAACCGAACCAAGCAGCATTTCACCAAACAATGTGGCTTTTCTCCCTGACTTCTCAGAGGGACATCTGGGCCTTCTGAAGAGAAGTACAGTGATGTCTGATGCCAACGCCCTTTTCGGATTCAACTTAGTTTGTTCTCAGAAGTAGTCTAAGGGTACACAGAGATGAGGACGGTAGGAACACGAGGTTAAGAGGACAATTCTATAAAATGAGCCCACTGTACTGACTCCTTCCATGCTTTATTTGCCAAAAAGCAATCTGCAGCCTGGCCTGGCCTGGCCTGGCCTGGCCTGAGGAGGCAGAATATGTCACATTCCTTGAAGAACTGACAAATGGAGGCGGGAAGCAAAGGTCTGGTGGTCAGTACAGGTAATGAACGATGGAGGCTGAGAAGATGCAGGCTGGTCAGCACAGAAAAGATTATGGGCTGCTCACAGCTAACACCCAGCTGTGGGCCCCCTTCTCTGTGGACAAGTCTGCTGTCCCTGTCTCTTTCTTAAATAAAAGTTGCTTTCTATGCTTGCCTCGGTGTTTCTCAGGTATTTAATCTTCAACACTGAGGGAACAAGGACCCATCCCTGATCTCCAAGACCCGCATAAGCAGCTCATTGTCACCTGCCGCTCCTTCCTTACTAAAGGTGAACTTCCCCTGGTGCTAGGCTTGCTTTAGAGTGTTTCCTCAGGTGAGCAGGTGAAGCATCTCTGTTTAATAGCTGGCAAGCCGCAATGGCGTCTAAGTCACAACCCTGGTGCCCCCGCCTGCAGCTTTGGTAGGAAAGGATCAATCTAGCATATAAAAGCAGGCACAGATAAATTGCTAAACACTGTTGTACAACGATGGCATACATCTCCGAAATGAGGATCTTGAAAATCAATAAGAATTGAAATTGAAAAAGGAAGAATTGTAGCTGTCAGAATGCAGAATGTTGGCAGGGTATTCAAGCCGAGGTCCATTTTGGCTTCTCAGATGCCTACGCGCATCATCTGTTACGGAGAGATGTCTCTAGGGTGACCTTTGTTATGTCTCTTGGAAAAACATTGCATCGCAGCCTGGGGACTGGATTCTTCTTCCAAATCATAATTGGCCTTACACATCATGTCAGGTTCAAGTGTTCAGGGAACCTTCCCCTCTGCGTGGGGAGGAATCTCAAGGAGAAATTACAAGGCACCCTTCTTTGGCTCATGTGAGGATGGGGTCTGGAGAGATTGAGTGCAGCACTACAATGACTTTGTCTGCCTAATTTTACAATTTATTCTATCATTTTCTGATATTTGCAATCCTAACTCAAGGAAGGAAGCTACTACCAATATCACAATAATAATAGTCATTATTTATTGAGTACTTATATGCCTGGCATGGTGTAAAATTCTATACATTTTTATATGATGAAAATAAAGGTGATAACAGCTAACACTTTTTATACACTTTTTAAAGTGTATAATTGACAGGCACTGTGTCATGAAAATCTATGGCAATCCTTTGAAGTCTCTACTATTACCACATTTTGCAGAAAAGAAAACCGAGGCTACAGAGAGGCTGAGTACCTTGCCCAACACAGTTATGGAGGGACAGAGCTGGACATGAATCCCACTTTCCAGAAGTTTCCTTCTTCCCTTTATTCCTATTTCATGTCTGCACATTTTTAGCATTTCCAGCTGCTGACAGTTCTTTTGTCTGTGACTCATCCTACTACTTACAGATTCCTCACCCCAAATTGTAGCAAGTCTTTCTTCCTGCCTCAGTCTCCTTTCAACTACAACTATTTCTAGGACGTGTTTTTCTTTCTTTCTTTTAAATCAAAGATACAGTAGACGCATTTGGAAATCCTTAAGTAGCATCATATGATTCAGTGTGTCTTGTTTATTTTATTAACATGCAACCAGTAAAAATGTAACTGCTGTATTTGTACTGCACAATGCACATTTTAAATTCCATCCTATGTAAGAATTAAAAACAAAGCCAGCCTTTTGGGAGACCTGCTAGGAATGCAAGGCGCATGGCACAGTGGGGAAAGGATTTGTCCCAAACCATGGGGACTAGACACCTCTCCTTATCTCTCAGTTACAAGATGAAATTCAAAACGGGTATTAGGCTTTGTATATCTGCTCTTGTGGATCTTTTTTATCCTACTCATCTTTTTCAAAGGAAGATTATGTTAAAATGACACATCTATGTGCTTTGGCTACCTCAAGATAGACCTAATTAGCAGATTCGTTCTAGAGAATAATTTTGCCTTTGCAAACTAAATCAGCATAATTTACAGACTAAAACCGCCAATTCCTTTAGCAAATGGTCTTCTTGAAACTTACATGTTAACATCAGCTTGAAGACAGGGGACTACAAGTATATATGTTTCATGAGCTCAGTATTTTTCTTCTGCATCCAGCATTTCACATTTTTAAAGCGGTGCCTCTCAAACTTTAAAATGTCTGTGCATCACCTGGGGATCTAGTTGAAATGCAGCTTCTGATTCCAGAGGGCTGAGGTGGGACCTGAGACTCTGCATTTCTCCCACATGGCACCAGCACAGCTGTGCAGGGCATCGCACTTTGAGAGACTCACTTCTCTCTCTAGTGCAGTGCGGATTTTGCTACCATGAAGAATATAAAAGGAATATTATTTAGGTATTAGAGCTACATCAGTAAGACTTTTAAAGATTAAGCTGCCCTTTTTTGTTTGCTTTTTCCTTCCCAAGATTTAGTTGAACTAGTTACACAGAACTATATTCTCAGTTCTTCTGCAATGTAAATTTTAAGTTGGCAATTGCTGATTTCAATGTAAAATATCTAGAGTTTGGAAGTGGGTAGCAGCTTGCTGTGCTTATAACTAATGAAGGGTCCTGAGGCTGGATCCTATAAGCCCAGCACTGACCAGTTGGCCCAAATAGATTAGAATCTGATTTCAAGTGTTTTGTTTTGTACCAGGGATTGAACCCAGGAGTACTCAGCCACTGAGCTACATCCTCAGCCTTTTTCAATATTTTATTCAGAGACAAGATCTCTCTAATTTACTTAGGTCATTGCTAAGATGCTGAGGCTGGCTTGGAACTCTGGATCCTCCTTCCTTAGCCTCGGGAGCCCTTGGGATTATAGGCTTACTCCACCATGTTCCCCTCAAATTTTTTTTTAAATATAAAATTTGGAAACAAAAGCTTTATTTGAAATGAATTTATATCCTCCTTCTCCTTTCTCCCTTCTATACCGCTCGATTCCTCTCAAGCTACTGTCATGGACATTAATGTAATAGTAGCACTTTAGGTTATAGTATCTTGAGCAACATGATATTTAGAAATACGATACCACCTGATTATGACACCGCATTTTCAGTCTTTGCTGCTTATAAAGGTGGGGAGGGTTTGGCAGAGGAGAGGAGAAACATGGCCAGGACCCGGGCCAGATGTTCATGTTTAAGCATGGTCAGTGTTAAGTGGTTGTGAATGTGACCTCTGTGGTATTCATTCCAAAACTCATAACACCCCATAAATCATGAGACAACCAGCAGACTAACCTAAACTGTGGGACATGCTACAAAACGCTGGACCAGTACTCCACTAAATTATCAAGGCTCTCATGAACACAGACTGAGAAAACAGACCAGAGGAAACGAACGAGACTTGAGAACTCAATGCAGTATGTTTCCTTGGGTTGAATCTTGGAACAGGAAGTGGACCTGAGCGAGTGGCTGGTGAAATCCAAAACAAGCCTGGAATTTTAAGTTGTTTTCCTAGTTTCGCCAAATATACCATAGTATTATGATGACATTAGGGGGCCAAACAGCTGGGTGAGGGATCTATAAGAACTCTGTACCATCTTTGAAGTGTTTCCATAAATCTGAAATTATTCCAAAATGCAAAGTTTATTTAAAATGGTATTAAAAGCAGCATGGGAGACATAGGAGAGTATTTAAGAGAAATTATAGAAACTTCTTTTTGTGATAGAATATATCATGGGCATTTCCCCCCCTATAAACTGTGTGTGTGTGTGTGTGTGTGTGTGTGTGTGTGTGTGTGTGTGCACCTTCTATGTTCTATGTGGGAGTGTGCATTTTGCTACTGTGGGCATTTCACAGGCTGCGAAAAAAAGAAAGCCATGCAGGAAATCAAAGATGACCACTGGTGCACAAAGAAAAGCAGAAGAACACCTGGGTGCCACATGGAAGGGGACTTTAATAAGAGGCCTCTGTCATGAAAGGAAGCCAGATGCTCAGCTGACATTTACCAAACCGCTTTGAAAGAAACATTGTCTGGAAGAACAATTGAAAAATCTGTCGAGTGACTAATCCCAAGTTGGATTCCAATGGAGGAAATTGGAGAGATCCATTAGGTGGACGAGGCCGTCCATTTCCTCAGAATTATCGACCGTGGCTGTGCCCTTGCTCCGCACGCGCATGCCACCCTGGAAGCTCCCCTGCCGGAATTGAGTTAAGTGGAAACATCACAATCAATAAAAGACACTCTATTTTCCATTTGCTCATTGTTTTTTAAGGGCTTATTTTGTAACATCACAAGGAGGATTCAATTTAATATCAATTCACCTTCTGGGTGGGGAGAGGACTCCAGGTATTGACTTCAGTGCCCAAGGAGGTTTGTGATAAGGACCAGTTCACTAACGTTCTGACCGAGGTGCAGCCTCACCTGCACAGGACCCAGGAGAAGCAAATGTTTGGCTTCACTTTGTGATGCTGGAAAACTCTTTCAGTTCTGCAACAGACTCCACAACATGTGTCCATCGAGCGCCTACTGGTGGTGACCCTTCCCAGTAAGAGATCAACTGAGGAAAAGGTTCACAGTGCTCAGTTGTCCACAGTTTCTCCAACGTGGGTTTTCTTTTTGCCATTGTAAATAGGACTAGAATTAGTGGTCTGCCAGTTACTCATACTATTCTTCCACTTCCCTGTGTCCGGGTGACTTCAGTGATACTGTTTGGAGCATTTGACCTTTAGGTTGACCTTAGGGATTTTTTTTTGGAATTGTGGTTCTTGAGTTTGTGATGGTTATGCCAGTAGAGGTGGTAAGGATGGTGTGTTAATCACCACTTAGAAATACTTGTTTTTCCATATTCTTTTTTCCTTCCTGCCCTGGCTCCAAATAAAAAATAAATGGATTACCCTGGAATGTGGGGTTTTTTTGTTTTTTGTTTGTTTGTGTACTGGGGATTGAACCCAGGGGAGCTTAACTACTGAGCCACATCCCCATCCCTTTATAAAATATTTTATTTAAAGGCAGGGTTTCGCTAAGTTGGTGAGGGCCTTGCTAAGTTGCTGAGACTGGCTGTGAACTCACGAACTTCCTGCCTCAGCTGCCCAAGTTTCTGGGATTACAGGTGTGCACCACTGTGCCTAGCTGGGATGTGGTTTTGTATATAAAAGTGTCCCTTGCTATCTGTAGGTGATTGGTTCTAGGAACCTTGCAGATGCCCAGATTCAAAGATGCTCTAATCCCTGATATAAGGTGGCATAGTATTTGCATATAACCTATGGATACCTTCCCATATTCTTTAAATCATCTGTAGTTATTATGCCTACATAATAATCTGCAGTTATTTATGTGATGTAAATGCTGTATAAATAATTATTATACTATGTTACAACAATAAAAAAGTCCTTAACATGTTCAATACAGATACAGATGAAGATTTTTTTTTGGTGAGGTGGTAGTGTTTTCATGTTATAGTCAGTTAAATCCATGTTAGCAGAAACATGGATGTGCAGGAATGCTTAGTACAGATAGACTATTTTGAAAGATGGCTATGGTCATCAGACCCGTTCCCAGAGGCATGCATCCCTCTGCAATGTAACTTTGTTCCTCCCCTTAAGAGGTGGAATCTATTTCTTCACTCCTAGAATCTGGTTTGTTTTTGTGACTTGCTTTAGCCAATGAGGCACGAGTAAACAGGACGCACGGTGAGGCTTGAGAAGTGTGTGCTCACTGGGGCTGGCCTGCTCTCATTGCTGAAAATCCTTCTGCCTTCATATGAGCCAGCATCTTAGTAGATGAGAGGCCATGGGACAAATTCCCTGGCTGTCAGCCATCCCAGCAAAGCCCCATGAATGAGTGCCTTATAGGCCATCTGGTCCCTCCCAGGCCAATTAAGACCAGAACTATCAAACTAACTCACAGAATCATGGGAAATAATATCTTTTGTTTTAGCACTGTACTTTTAAAAAATGTTTAATTTTTAAAATTTGTTCTATAACAGAATGCATTTTGATTCATTGTACACAAATGCAGCACAACTTTTCATTTCTCTGTACATGATGTAGAGTCGCACCACAAGTGCAGTCATACCTGTATCTAGGGTAATGATGTCCATCTCATTCCACCATCTTTCCCCTTCCCCCTCCCTCCCCTTTGCCCAAAGTTCCTCCATTCTCCCCATGCCTCCCCCGATTATGGATCAGCATCCACTTATCACAGAGAACATCCAGACTTCAGTTTTTTGGAATTGGCTTACTTCACTTAGCATGATATTCTACAACTGCATCTGCCTGAAAATGCCATAATTTTATTCTCTTTTAATGCTGAGTAATATTCCATTGTGTATATATACTACAGTTTCTTTATCCATTTATCTGTTGAAGGGCATCTAGGTTGGTTTCATAGTTTAGCTATTGTGAATTGAGCTTAGCACGGTACTTAACATTGCTTTGGAGTGGTGTGTGTGTGTGGATGTTTTAATGTAGCAGAAGCTTACTCATAAGTATGTAATCTTTGGTAGCTTTGAGGGCCACAGAATTGTGTAGGCATTGTTTTCCTTCATTTAACTTAAGCTTTAAGAGTCTCAAATACTAATTCCGATTGAGGCCAGGATCAAATAATGTGTCCTCGGAGAATTTGTTTCTATTTGCTAACCAGAATTAACTGTTGCTCTTGATAATTTGTGCTACTTTCTTATATTTTACATGGGTCATGTATGCCATACTTCATTATACCTTTATTACCCATGTCTGTGGGGTTTTTTTAGGCTCTAAAAGGAAAGGTGTCTACAGTTTGGGGGCCTAAGCTAATGAATGCCGTGTAGTAGACACTGAAATATTTATTGCAATGCAAGAAATGTGGAAAAGTTCCAGGAAAAAATATTTTCTTTTTAACCAACATCCTTTTGCTGGAGTCTTTGAACCAAATATAACACATCCTCTTGAGTTCTGACCAATCTGAGAAATAAGATAGACAAGCTGGTAGAGTAAGATTATCATAGCCATTTCATTACTAGTAAAAGATAGACTACAAAGCATGGTTTACCTATAAACTAGCATGCGTCCTATTTCTCACATTCAGAGATAAGCAAACTGATGTATGTAGTGGCTTGCAGTGCTATACAAAATTGTGTTCAAGTGAGGTCTCTTCCAGTCCCTCTCCTAGTGGGGAATTGATCCTACCCACTCCATACCCCTTCTGTACATATCGGCTTTGGTGTTCATGACACTTCCTGGAAATGTTAAGAAATGACAAGTCTCAATCTCTCCTAGATTCAAGACCATTATCCCTGTGGGCCAAGACTTGGTTTCTTGGTTATCTCTGTACTCCTTTTGCCTAGCAGAGTTCTACAGTTATAAACCCCAAGTTAGAATTTGATGAATATTTGTTGAAGGACTCTGATGCTGGAGGTAGTTTGACATCACCTTTCTTCCTTAGTTGGCATCCAAACAATACAATTTTAACATAGCAACTTCTTTATGACCCGTAACAGTGCATGGGCAAAAGGAAGACCCAGACTGCATGTGTGATATGGAGTCTGGTGTGTATGATACTGATTTTAATAGGTACGTGTTCTTTGAAGGAGAATGGTTAGAAGCCACTGAAATCAGATGGGCTGATCATCACAAGCATTTTTTATTCATGTGCTAATTTAACCACTCTCACGACTGAGATTTTTTTTTTTAAATGACTTCAAGATAACATAAGCGTGACATGTTCTGAAAATGGAAAGAGTATTTACTTGGGATTTTTTTGTGCTTCGTGTTTTCAGAAACTTTCATAGGCAAAATGTCTTGGAGGATATTTCTGTAAAGAATTCAGTTCTCAGATTCTACTGTGGTATGTGGTACTTGTTAAAAGGTAGGTTCCTGTTCTCCATCCCTAGCATTCTGAAATTCAGGAGGTCTGGAATAGGGACCAGTATTCAGTAGGTTTAACAACCACTGGGTGACTTGGAATCAGATCATCTTTAGGCTCTTGCAGTTGCAAGGAATGGGGAGACCCACCCCCTCAACTAGCTCCAACAAAAAGGCCATCTTTCTTTTGGAAGGATACAGACATCTCCAGGAATCCAGGAAATGTTACACAACCAGGCCTCTCTGCAAGTCCAATACCAAGGGAGCTCCTGGGACTGACTTGACCCCCAATTACTGTGGGCATAATATTTGTGTTCCCTCAAAGAACAAATATTGAAATCATAAGTCCCAGCTTGATGGTTTCAGGAGGTGAGGTCTTTGAGAGGTAATTTGGTCATGAGGGTAGAGATTAGTGTCCTTGAAAAACAGGCTCAAGGGGTTCTTTGTGTCATGTGAGAACACAAAGTGAATCTGCTTTTCTGCAACCTGGAAGAGAATTCTCACCGGGACCTGGCTCTCCTGGCACCCTGACCTCAGACTTACCAGCCTCCAGAACCATGGGAACCAAACTGATGTGTAAGCTACTCAGCAGTATCGTATAGCAGCCTGAATTAAGAATCTGTCTCTGCCTCTCTTGCTTTCGCTCATTCTTTCTGTACATATGGTGCCCTCTCATTTTCCATTAAGTCTTTAGGCCCTCCGGGCTTGTATTAGGCAGCTTTTTCGTTGCTGCAACTGAAAGACCTGATCAGAACAACTGTAGAAGAAGAAAGGTTTATTTATGGGCTCACAGTTTCAGAGGTCTCAGTCTATAAGTGGCTGGCTCCATTCCTTGGGGCTCAAGGTGAGGAAGAACATCATGGTGGAACAGTGTGATGGACAGGAGCAGCTCACATGATGATCAGGCAGCAGAGAGAGACTCCACTCACCAGATACAAAAAATATACCCCAAAGCCACACCCCCAATGCCCAACTCCTCCAGCCACACTTCACCTGCCTTCAGTTACCACTCAATTAATCCCTATCAGAGGATTAATTCACTAATTGGGTTAAGGCTCTCACAACCCAATCATTTCTCCTCTGAACCTTCTTGCATTGTCTCACATATGACCTTTTGGGGGACACCTCACATCCAAACCATAACAGGGCTGTAGCAGGTGTCACCTCTCATTGCTAAAGTTCTCAGCACCACCTAGGAGCTTACCTGTGTCCTTTTCTTTAGAGACACTGACTGATACACAGCAACCTCTGGAGCCCTGGTATAATAATCTGAGATCAGGAATGACCTCTGTGAGAACCATTTCTGGTTGTAAAGCCACTCCTCATCTAGAAACCAAGAGATAGGTGGGGGCTGGCAGTAGAAGGGAAATTCTGTGAAGCCGAGGACTTGGGAAGCTGAAAGTCACCAGTAGATGTCCATTTCTGACATTTGTAACTTCTCACCATTTCTACCTCAGAATTTCCAACAAATGATAATATGGGGAGTGAATTCATCCTCACAGAAGGCCTTTACCACAAAGAAGGTTCTCTACAGGCTATGTGGCATTGCTGTGGAGTGCGATGTTTTAATGATACAAATATTCAAAGGGGGCATTTCAAGATGTTTATGTACTGAGAAACTTCTCAAACACAAAGGTTGGTGGGTGGAGAGAACACTCTCAATTAGAACACTTTCATTCAGTTGAGTCAAACTTTGAGTGCTCTGTACGTCTTGTGAATTGGTAGCACTGGGCGCCATCTTGTAGCCAACAGTTTCCCATGTTGGTTTCTGGTGACTGTTTTTTACTTATCAAAAGTCAACTGGGGCTATGACTGACTTGATATTTACTAAGATAAACTTACTAAGATAAACTCTCTTCCCACTTTAGAATTTTAAACAAAGTTGCTCAGAATTGATATCCTTGGTAAAATAATAGTTATTTTATATATATATATATTTTTGTGTGTATGCACACAGACATTTTAATGTGCAGGAAAAAAAGTATAAATATTGGAGGTAAAAACCAAATATTTTCCTGAAACTCACTAACTATCCCCAGGTTAGCAAGATTTCCTTTTGGGCAGTGCAGTGAAACTTAACTAATTATCCATGTTGTGTGTTTGGATGTGTGACAGCGATGCCTTCAAAATATTTTGATATGCAACCTTTCTTCTTTTGTGTTGTCAGACAACGTGGCAGCTGTCAGATGGAGGAAAGCAGGAGACATTGGCATCACTATTCCGCCACCTTCACTGAGGAGGCCCTATAAATAACATAATAGGATAAAACCAGGCACAGAGGGAGAGCAGCAGGTGGCACTCGCTCTATCCAGAGCTGGAGGAATAAATGAGTTTCAGTGCCTTCATGATACCAAATAGCAATAAGATTACAGAGAATGAAGCTTTTGTTATGAGAGAGCCCGATGTTTGAAGTAAACAATAATGATGCTGATAACTTTTCATTAACATGCCGCTTTCCCCTTTGAAGGTGCTTCAAAGAATAAAGGGTCTTGTTTTCAGAACAGCCAGTTTCCCCTCTTATTGCTGTGAAGAATCTGTCCTGAAGGCCTCCTTCTCAGAAAGGCAAGGCCATATTGATCCGCTTCAGGTGGTAGGTGCAGGAAATGAAGTCTGTTGTTCACTTAAAATGTTACTAAGCCCTAAGCAACTCCGTGAGGCCCTGTCTCTAAGTAAAATACAAAAAAAAGGGCTGGGGATGTAGCTCAGTAGTTAAGTGCCCTTGGGTTCAATGCTCGTATCCTCACCCCAAAATGTTACTACAAAGTATATTTTTCTCTAATTATCAGCAGTGGACACCATAGAGCCCTCTAGAATGTTCTTAATTGTTACCCTGTGTCTCAGCCTGTCTGTTCCCTGCTCATTCCTTGTCATTTCAAATCTGTCATGATCTCCAGAGTCCTTATTCCATTTCCCTCTGCCCTGAATGTTCCCTACCAAAGAAGCTGACCCTCCTGTGACCATCTATCTCACATCCAGAGACAGAGTGGCCGCGCAGCCCAGCATTTACATTGTAATTTACTTGTCTTCAATCCCATGTTTGTAGCCAGATTTTGAACTACTTGAGAATACAGAAGAGTGAGCTTCCAGTATGCTCTGAGTCTAGAAAACATTCCCTGTGCCTAAATCAAAGCCAACCCAACCAATGCATATAGAACCCACATCCAAAGGAGGAGTCTTGAGAAACTGAGGTCAATGGCAAAACTTTTGATACCTCTGACATCTTGTCTTACTTCTTGCTCCACCTGCCTTTTTAGCTCCAAATTCTGGTCCTCGTTTGTTTCTCACACTTGTCACACAAGCTTGGTTGCAGATTTGGTTACTCCAGTTTGCCTAGTCCCACTCTGCCTCAACTGGAGTTTTGTAGGCCCCTCTGGCACCTGGTCCCTCTGAGTGACTGGTTTTGCATTAGCCAGCCTCCAAGATCAGGGATCAGGCCAGAGATGTGCAAGTGTGAACATTTAACTTTACCTCTTGTAATGCATCCAAATTAAGCCAAGGCCACCAGTCTGAATAATCTGGCCCTGTTCTGCTTCTCCAGCCATTTTCTCTTGATTTTCTTCCCTTCCGTTAACTCATTCTAGCTTTTCTGTCCCTCTGTGCTTTCTGGTACTTGCACTGCTGGTCTCTCTACTTGGAAGACTTGCCCTGCTTCTGATCACATGTCTGATGCCTACCTATCTTTTCAGAATACCCTTAGATTTCACATTATTTTTTTAACTGATCTTGCCCCATATTCTTAACCTTCTCTTACTTCCTTCACAGCATACCTCACCATCTGTAATTCTTGTTTACTTGACAATTTGTTTACTGTCTGTCCCTTGCCATGAGGTGAATGTAAGCTTCTGGAGGGCAGGAAGCCTGTCTATCTTTTCTATCACTGAGAGGACATTGAATATAGAAAATGCTCGGTTCTTAGATAGGAGGTTGCACTGGTGTGGAAGGAGGAAGAATATAGCACAAGACAGTTCTTCCTTCACTCCAAGACCCAGGTTTTCTCTCTTGCTGCTCATAGTCTGGTACCTAATAGAGACTGAAACTGCTAACATCAGAGATGCCAAGTTGTCTTAGCGATCCATCCTTGACGAATGACCTGACTCTCCTCACATTTTAAAAAGTGAGTGACACCAGTTTCTTGGTAATCCTTGGCTGTGTGTCTGGCATGGATGACATAATGATGCCATATCTACTGAGTGGGGGTGTTAAGCCACCTCTAACTGCAGAGTCAGCTCCTATTGGCCAGCCCTATTCAGTGTTCTAGGGGGTTCTGTTCTAGGGTTCTGCTTGCTGTGTACACCAACACAGGGCAATGGGGAGACTGATGAATGTTAGCCCATTTCTCAGAGAAGAAAACCAAGGCTTTTATTTATTAGAGCCCCAGACTATTTCATCAGATATTTTTTGATAGGAGAGCTGCGAACATTCCCTTTGAGTTCTTGTTTTCTTTGTAATCAAGCAGTCAGTAAGAAGGACAGGTAACGAATATCTGTTGCATCGCTATGCAGACAATTTACAAATCTTTTCTCCAAAGGTAAGAAGTTCATGTGTGTAGACTCCTGCTGCCCAACCTTGGTGAGAAAACCCCTCCCCTTCCATCACAGTCACTCAAGGAAAGGCTACTTTATTTCTTCCATTTGCTGAATTTGGTCAGAAGAAGCCCCTGGCAACTTATCTGGCAGTGAGTTTACTTTGACCTCTTTGAATTGAAAACTTATTGCTAACTTGGCGAGCCCCTCTCTGCCAGCATGAGCAGGTAATGTGAAAAATCAAAACTGACAGCACGTTTAAATCGAACCCCTAACCCAAATTGGGTGTCAGTATATCTCATGGAGCAATTTAAATCCCCAGATGAAAAAGCAAAGGGGCATTATTGCAATGGCTTCAGGATGTGTCCAGTGGCTGAGAGCCAGATGGCTGGGCAGACCAGGCCTAGGATGCAAGGAGGAAAGTAAGTCATTTGCCTTTCAGGAAACCTGGAGAAGCCACAAAATATAAAGGTACTTATCCACCTGCAGGCACTGTAGGATTTCCTGTCTGAGGCAACATAACCAGGAAATCAACTTCTTGTCCTCTTACTGCAAAATAACCAGATTTATTCAGTAAATAGTTTTTATGAAATTTAATGAGGTATAGAAAACTCACAAAGAAGTGGTCTCTTCCATAAAGGTGTTCATGATGCCCCCTAAGACCTTTAGCTCACAGGTTCTTGAATTACATTTTGTCAATGCAGAAGATGGAAAAGGAACCTCAGATTTTTGAATCATCCCTCTTTCTGTGTGTTGTGGAAGTGGGTAGAAATATGTGAAAGGGAGTGTATTAGTGTATCATTGCTGTGACAAAACCTAACCTAGAGAAGGAAAGGTTTATTTGGGCTCACAGTTTTAGAGGATTCAATCCATGGTCACCTGGTTCCATAGCTTTGGGTCTGAGCTGAGGTAGGAACATCATGGCTGAAGGGCATGGCAGAGAAAATCTGTTAACCTTATGGTGGCGGGGGGAGAGGGAGGGAGAGACGGAGACCCTCCGATGTTGTATTCCCAGTGACCTACTTCCTCCCAAAAGGCCCCACTGCCTATGGTTTCCACCATCTCCAATTCTGTCATCAAATTTGAATTCCTCAGTGAATGAATGTGTGACAAAGCCAGACCCCTCATAATCCAATCACTTCCCCCAAAGCCTGCCTCTGAACATTACTGCATTGTGGACCAAGTCACCAACAGATGAGCCTTAGGGACTATTCCAACTCTAAGCCACAACCAGAGGCTATATTGAGAAAGAGAAAGAAAAAACCTAAACATTTCTATGTTGACAGAACTTTTACATATTTGCCATTTCTGTCCAAAATCACTCTCTGAACCATAGTGTCCATACTTTCAAGACAGGAGCCACATCTTGGCAATAGAAGGCAAGAATCTCTCTTTCGTGGCTTTGAAGAAGGGAAGTACCTGTTGCTTTTTCAAAAGAAATTCTATGGTTGAGATGCTCAGGGAGATGAGGAAATCCTTCATTCTGAGCACTCTTTCTTTAGAAGATGGGATTAAGACAATCTTGCTTCATGTGTAAGACTTTGGGTGTCTTCCAAGAAGCACAACTTGGTTCCTCCCACATGGATCAGCTGGGCTTTGGACCTCAGACTTCTGTAGCAGACATGGCTTCAAACTCTCGTGACTTTTATTTTATGCCATGGCTCTAATGTGGATTCCAACAGCAGGTGGCTCTTACTCAGGCAAGCACTGCACACCTCCTGCCTTTGTTTTGGGTCTCTCCCATGCTGTGGCGGAGGGTAACTGTCAGAGGTGCTGGGCAGGTTTTCAGGTGCAACCTGAATGCACAGGAATTAGCATTCTCTAGTGCAACCCTTGGTCAGTGGAGATAGAGAGCCAATAGACAAGCGTTTCTTCTTTTCTCAGTAGAGATTTTTAGGACACATTTCATAAGGCTCTTAGGAAGGTGCTGGGAACAGAGCATCTCAGTGCCCACGATGGGCCCAACCTGGTGGAATGTCTTTGGGCACCTCCACCTTCCCTGTCTCACTACCCACGTTGCTGTTCCAGGAGTCCATTGGCCAAATAAACCACCCGCATGCAAACTCTGCAATCCTCCTCTTGAAGAAGTCTTTCCTCAGACACATTCCATTCATGGACCTCACCTGCCTTCCATAGAAGTGTGTAATTTTAGACCAAATGCAGTCTTACTGCTGTAGGGCCATTATTAGCGAATATAAAAGCTCCCCCTCACTTTTCCATTTCCAATATGGTTTTAGCACCAGGGGCCAGTGGACTGAAATGATCCCATTAAAATGGTCGATGACCTATTTTTTTTTTTCCTTTTGATATAGAAGGGATCCCTTTAATGTGTATTCCTAGCCCACTGGATTGCTCTTTTGTGAGACTCGTTATAAAGCCTTGACCTTCAGAACAGAAATTAAAGTACAGGGCCATTTCATGGTATTCACCTGCCTTCTTGGTATGTTTTTTGATCTTTGTGAAGTATAAACAGTCTAAGGAGAGTACCAACAGGGCCAGTGTGGTGGCCTTGATCCTGGCACAGCTGATTAGCCTTGCAGGGGGCAAAACCATCACGTAGCCCTGAAGTTGCCACATGGCGGCGGTGTGTGCTGTTGGTCACCCCCTGCGGCAGATGACGATGCACATTTCACCCCCACTCTTAAACACCAAAAAATGACTGTCAATGACAGTGACCTAGAAGCTCAGCATTGCAGGTAATGAGACAACACGTGGGTGCAGAGGATGTTTTTAGACTCAGATGAGACTTACGAGGTCAGAGCTCTGAGGTTCAGAGTGTGAGGGCCAGAAACCTTCTGAACTCTTGGTCACTTGAGACGAGGGACTTTGTAAGATGCTGGATACATGTCCAACAGCTTTAAGGCTCAGGTGACCGGGAGAAGCAGGCTCTCCATTCCAGTATTATCATTCTTCCACACCAAGAGCCCGGGAGCTGGCTTTACATTCAGATGGCACCGTTGCCTTGAGACAGGTGTTTGTGCGTGAAGAGGGACAGGAGGAGAGAGGGGAGTGCTGGAGTCTGACTGGCAGCATTTGGGTAGGAGAGGAGGAACAGAACAAGGTGTGGTGGCTATAGAAAGCTCCCTTTGGGAACTCCTAGGTACAATGAGACTTGGCTGTATGTTGGGGAGCAGGGCTCACCTTTGATCCCACAGACTCAGGTGGAGACTGTTAAATGTCTTTAACAGACATTTGGGCAAAACTTTTATACTTCACCCAGGGGGACTAATGTGGTAAACTCCCTTCCAGATCTTTGTACAGCTGTTGAATGCTCCAAGGAGTTGGTCTTAGGATGCATCTGCTGTGGCACTTCCTCCACTGCCCCAAATGAGTTGACTCTGCAGCCATATCTCCAGTGGCAATGGGTCATCTGGCAACTTGGGAGCTGCTGTTGACTTTGAGTTTCAGAGAAACCCTTTTGACTCCCCAGAAGGGTTGCAATAGGGCAGAGACTTTGCTAACAGTGGAATTCTTTCTCTAAGATAAAGTTGGGTTTGCAGCCAGGCGCAGTGGTTCACACCTGTAATCCTAGTGGCTCAGGAGGCTGAGGCAGGAGGATTGAGAGTTCAAAGCCAGCCTCAGCAAAAGTGAGGCCCTAAGCAATTTAGCAAGACCCTGTCTCTAATAAAATATAAAAAAGGGCTGTGGATGTGGTTCAGTGATTAAGCATGTCTGAGTTCAATCCCTCGTACCAAAAAAAATTTTTTTAAAAGATGGATTTGAATTCAATTTTATGGTCCAGGAATGTGTGTGTGTGTGTGTGTGTGTGTGTGTGTGTGTGTGTGTGTGTGTGTGCATTTAAGGCAAAATGGACATGACATAAAATTATAAAATCAACCATTTTCAAGTGTCACCACAGTAACATTTGACATACTCACGATGTTTAATCATCATATCTTTATCTAGTTCTGAAACATTTTCATCATTTCCTATTGAGACCCTGTAGGGATGGGATAGAATGTCTGACTGTACTAAAAATCCTCTTTTTGGGAGGAACAAATCATTTTTTATTTCAAGAACACATCTTATACCACCTATAAGTTTAATTTGTTTTTTGAATAATGCAATTATTATTATTCTTTTGTTGTACTTCCAAATTCATAGAGATGATGTGTTTTCAATGCAGAAAACACAAAAAGTCTTAGAAAATTAGGGGCAAAGCACAGTGCAATGAAGACACAGGCCACAGTTTAGACAAAACTGCATCAAAATCTATTACTGAGATTGCATGCATGGGGGCTGGGCTGTGGCTCAGTGGTGGAGCGCTTGCCCAGCATGCGTGAGGCACTGGGTTCGATCCTCAGAACCACATCAAAATAAATACATAAAATAATGGTATTGTGTTCTTCTACAACTAAAATACATATATGTATGTATGTGTGTGTGTATATATATATGTATATACATATATATACACATATATATATGTGTATATATATATAAAATACATGCACTGCTGTACCAGGTGGGCACCTGTGAGAATCCCCTGAAAAAGTGTGCACAATCATGTCTGCCTCAGTCTCCCAGGTGACGTGGTTTAGCCTCTCCTAGCATGCTTGAGAATTATTGGTTAAGCAGCAGTTTGAAATCAGGTCAGATCTCAGGTAAAAATCTGAGCTCTGCTGCTTACTAGCTGTGTAGCCTTAGGTACGTTATTTTCTGACCCTTGTTTTTCTTACCTGTAAAATAGGAATAATATCTGCAGCATAAAGTTATTGTGAAAATTAAATGGCTGTGTATTTGCTAGCCTTTTAGGAAAGTGGAAAGAACAATAAAGCCAAGCAGGGATACAGATGTTTTGGGGGGGTCTCGTGGCCCAGCCTCCAGCCAAGTGTCCTTGGCATCTCATCCCCACAGGACATTTAATTTATGCTCCTGCCTCTTCAAATGGAGTAAAACCATCACACACTGAAGCTGGAATGCCAGACATCTACTGCTGAGCTGTGTCGTCTCCTGCCAGAGATAGTCTCCCAATTTAATGCAAGATCAGTTTTGGTACCAAGAGATGCTGTGGTGCACGACAAAGGGTTAGAAATCAGAGAAACAGGACTCCAGTGGGGGGGCAGTGACTAGCATAGTAAACCCAGTGTTTTGGAACAGACCCCTTCTAACATGGCGAGGACACCAGTCCAACAGCAGGGCCCTTGCTGCCTGGGGTAGGGTCTCTGACTCATGCAGCCAAGAGGAAGCTCCCACCATCTGTTCTCAGGGGGCTGGTTTTGTGCAGCTCCTGATGACTTGCTTCATCGGCTGTAATTCCGGTATGGAATGAAATCTAGAATCCCATTAAATGTTCCAGGTGACATCTCCAGCCTCCCCAGTTTGTAATTTGTTCAGTAAATTGCTGAACATCTATATGCATTCGATACTACTTAAAGTGGTAACATCCAGAAGTAAGACATGGTCTCAGCCTTCTTGGAAGTTCAGTCTAGACTGGCTATTCTCTGAGTGTCCTGTGATCTGTCATCTCTCAGGATAGTCCTTCTACCAGTGTTCCTGGCTGGTTAGTCGTAGGAAACACCAGATAGGACAATAGTAGTACTAGTGAGGAGTGAACCCAGGGGTGCTTAACCACTGAACCACATCTCTAATCTTTTTTTGCTTTATTTTGACACAAGATCTTACTAAGTTGCTTAGGGCCTTGCTAAGTTGCTAAGGCTGGCTTGGAACTCAGCCTCCTGAGCCACTGAGATTACAGGCATATGCCATAGCACCTGGTAGGACATTATTCTTGAAGAGTTCTAGTATGTGCCAATATTAGAAACCTCTGTGATGGGAAAAAAAGAAGGGAAAAGAAACAACTTAACTCAATGTTTCCTATGCTTATTTAAACATGAAATCTTTTTTCTATTTAAAATTTCCCGACATGCCCTGGATTCTGTGTTTTCTGCTGATCTAGAGGAAATCAGCCACAATGAGATGTAAGGTTTCTTGACTGAGATTCTAAGCAATACTACCTGAGCTGTACTTCAGATATAGATGCAAGTCCATGTAGCCCTTAGGAACTTTGGCATCTGATTGCATTTTAAAAATTTCCTAGAAGAGAGATTACACATGGAACATTTCCATAGCCAGACAGATCAGGTAAACAGGTCAGGTTGGTTGGGTGGGAGTTCATTTGCACCCATTCTCAGTGTTGGGTACCCTGATGAACTGGGAACCCATATTGCTCAGCCCCAGCCAGTTGCTGCTGTGGGAGGGAATGTGAAACTACTCCCCACCCTCTGCCCAGATGCTGGGGATGCAATCCAGGCGCCCGTGCATGCTAGGCAGGTGCTAGATCACTGAACCACACCCCCAGCTTCTGTGTTTGATGGGAAAATGGATCAGAACAGTGAAGACTATTTGTTAGGACATGGAAGCCTCTATTTTTTAGGTGTAAAATTTCCCAACTTTAATGTGTTATTTCAAGTGCATAAAATATATGCATGCTGACATCTAAACTCTGGGGCATCAAAACATGATGTGTGTGGCATCATAACATGGCAGAGAGTATCATGAGGCAGAATAAGCTAGTGAGACAGAGCTCATGTGTATAACAGTCACTCTAATGATAACCCATTAATCTAGGGCAGCCCTCCTGCCCTCATGACCCAATGGCCTTTCAAAGCCTCCCTGCCAAATGCCATTAACATGCAAATTTGGGGATTAAGTTTTTAACACATGAAATTGGGGATACACATTCAAACCACAGCATGGCCCATTTTCAGATTAGTAAGATGCAAACTTTATAAAACAAGAGGATGTGAGAGTCTTTGAGGACAGTGCTGTGCTTGGGTAATGCTATAGGTGACCCCGGCTCCCCACGGATTGTGATTTGCCATGTAAACCTTTCTTGTGCAGTCAGCAACGTTGGCTCAGCCAATGGCTTCTTCCTCTCTGATACACTTTCTTCAGTTAGCTTCTAGGGCAACCCAAGCTCTTGGTTTGCTTTCTACCTTTTCCATCTCCCTTTCCTTGTTGGCAATGTTGGAAAGCACCAAGCTCCAGTCCTCCACTTAATACCTACCTCCTTAGGGATCTCACATAGCCTCGCAGTGTTAACTACCCTCTGCATGCCAAGATGTGCATGCTTATTTTTCCAGCCTAATTCTTCTTCCTAAACTCCGGACTGGTATCTAAGACTCTTGTCACCGCTAGTCTAAAGGAGATCTGAACCCAGCAGGTCAAAGGCAGAACCTCCCATCACCCTGAACTACCAGATCTTCTCCACGTGCAGCCTTTGGCGTCTTGGTCAGGGTCTTGGCATTGGCTATCATGGACTGTATAGCGCATCCCTTGTGTTGGTCAGCATTCTGTCACTATAACTAAATATCTGAGATAATCAACTTACAAAGAGAAAAATGTTGGTTTGGCTTATAATTTTGGAAGTTCCAGTCCATGATTAATTGGTCCCATTACTTTTAGGTCTCTCACAGGAGTGCCAGATGGTAATTCCTGGGAGCATGCTATGAAACAAACTGCTCATATGCATGGCCAGGAAACAAAAGAGGAGGAAGAAGGCTCCAGAGCCCCATGATCTCCCTTTAGAGCATACCTCTAAGGATGCTTCTGGTAAGCCATGTCTTGTAAAGATTCTATATTACCTCCTAATAGGGCCCTCTTTGGACCATGGATTTAACATATGGGCCTTTGGGGGAGTTTGGGATCAAAACTACAGCAGCCCCTCACTTTAAGTCTTGATTGAATCAAATGTGGCCTTCTCAAGGAGGCCGATCCTGACCACCCTTAACCTTTTTCCTAGCACCTGTCTTCTAACATACAACATATTTTTATTTATTTATGCATATTCAGTATCTGGCTTCTCATGGTAGGATATAAATTCTCTAATGGGGATCCTTATCTGTTTTGTTCTTATTGTGCTATCATTTCTAAGAGTACAACATAGTAGATGCTTAATAAATATTTGTTGAATGAATGGAATGTTGTAGAAGCATCATAAGCACTTGAATAATTAATGTTTGCCAGTTGCCACTTGGCAGAGGAATTCTAGAGAAGGCATGCTTACAAGCCCAAGTTTGTCAGAAAAGTTTCAGTGTTAATTGTCCACCAATTGTATTACACCCTAAACTACTGCTATAGTAGTGCAAAGAATGTCTTCAAGATGTATTTGGTAGATAGACTACTAGGGGAAGCTTTCAAGAAATTTTATACACATACACGTACTCACGTATGCTCTTTTTTGGGGGTACCGTAGATTGAACTCAGGGACACTCAACCACTGAGTCACATCCCCAGCTCTATTCTGTATTTTATTTAGAGACAGGATCTCACTGAGGTGCTTAGGGTCTTGCTTTTGCTGAGGCTAGCTTTGAACTCATGATCCTCCTGCCTCAGCCTCCGGAGCTGCTGGGATTACAGGTGTGTGCCACCACGCCCAGCTACATGTATATTCTTTTTTTGGTACCAGGGATTGAACTCAGTGGTACTCGACTACTGAGCCACATCCCCAGCTCTATTTTGTGTTTATTTAGAGATAGGGTCTCATTGGGTTGCTTAGCGTCTCGCCGTTGCTGAGGCTGGCTTTGAACTCGTGATTCTCTAGTTTCAGCCTCCCAAGCTGCTGGGATTATAGGCATGCACCACCATGCCTGGCTCATGTATACTCTCTTAGCCAGAAGCTTCACATCTTGTTCCATAGACCAAATACTCTAATGGACATGTTTGTTTAAGTATTCTATCAGCTTTCTGCTGGGGTTCCAAATTTAAAATTAAAAAAAAAAAAAGTGCTGTCTTCTCCTTCAACTGAATAGCTCATTTCCCAGTGTGTTGCTAATCTGCAGTTTTGCCCCAAAGATAGTATTTTAAAAACTTTCACACTGAGTTCCTTTGTGTATGAAAGACAAAGTTATTATCAAAATTATTACTCATGTTCTTTGTCATGCAAAAAGGCATAAGTAATGTTTTTAATAATGCAAACCATTAAAAAGTGGATGGGCTGAATTCATTGTGTCTGTTCCCAACCCATATTGGAAAGAATTTTTTCTGTGCACAAAGGTGTAACCCCTTGATGTCTGCATGAGTTTTTCCTCTATTTTTTTTAAATATAGAGTTGAACATGTATTTCATATAGAGACTCGGAGAGAACTTCAGTCTTTCAAGCTGAAGCTTCTCAAGAAGAAAAAGATTTGAAAGGGTTCGCTTCACTGCAAGAAACAGCTTTCTTTGGCAGGAATTTTTCTATGGAGGAAAAAGTTGTGGCATTTCTATAAAGGATGACTGGTGCTCTTATTCACAGTAGTTTTGGGGGTAGGTTTGTTGGTGATATTTTAGGAGTTAAGATCCCCTTCAGGACCAAAGCTCTATTATCACTGGCGAGCTAGGAAATAATCGGAGGGTGTGTGCTTGGCAGAGAACTTGCGCGTTAACCCCCTTCCCCCAGGGCTTGGCATCGCTAAGCTTAGATGTCACTAAGATCAGATAAAATGTATCCCCTGAGCCTCACCATGTCTCACATGGTGCTCCGGGCTGCTGCCACCAACCAATTTTGATTGACGTATGAAGTTATGGTGATGGATAGAACAAAAGAAGTGGTAAGGTAGCATTTGGAAAGGATAGATAGCAA
This sequence comes from Xerus rutilus, assembly GCA_028644305.1. Lineage (NCBI taxonomy): Eukaryota > Metazoa > Chordata > Mammalia > Rodentia > Sciuridae > Xerus > Xerus rutilus. The sequence continues at coordinate 44,770,194 of CM053413.1, forward strand.
GGGCAGGTGTGCAGATCCTCAAAAGTCTGGAGTCAAGGCCAAATTTCAAGTGCCTCTGGTTGCTGCTGCTCTTACACTAGCCTTCCTGCGTTCCAAAATTCAGGTTCCTGAGCAGGCTTTGGGCCAATGCCTGTTGGCCCTCCCTGGGATGTCTGCAACCTCCACGAAGGACTTTGGAGTCCTTTTAAGAACTATTCCCCCTGTGCTCAACTTCATTGCACTTTGAGCATTGTGACTACACCCAACCAATATCTTTGTCCCCATTTCCTTAAATCAGTTGATATACAAATGTGACATATTCGGAGCTTCATTCAGAAGAATCTGATGTTGGTCTGTAGCTTTAGGTATTTTTCCAAATAATAGTCTTTGTTGTAGTCAAGAGTCCCAACCTGAGTGGCACACACCTGTAATCCCAGCAGCTCAGGAAGCTGAGGCAGGAGGGTTGTGAGTTCAGAGCCAGCCTCAGCAACTTAGCGAGGGCCTGAGCAACTCATTGAGACCCTGTCTCCAAATAAAGTATAAAAAAAGGTCTGGGGATGTGGCTTAGTAGGTTCAATCCCTGGTACCAAAAAAAAATAAATTAATTAAAAATTAAAAAGTTATATAATGGGAGTCAAGAAAGAAAACCTCAGAATAGTAGCAGCCCGGAAGAGGGGAGAACATAGAACTTTCTCATACCCCAAGCATTCAGTGTGTCTCTGCTGTGGGAAGAAATTTGTGTTAGATTTTTCTTCTAGCTTTCAGAAAAGGAATGTGTTGGATGCTTGGATGTGAGGGTGGCCTGATTAGGTCAGAATTAGCGTTTTTCTTTTCACTGAGAGAAGCAGACACCATCTGTGGAAATTATTTAAATTCGTGTGCCTTCCAGGGAAGTTTTTTTATTTGCCACTGCATTTATTGTAGCGCCAGGGAGCTTGACAGTCATTCCAAACTTTGCCTGCAATAGCAAGAGAATGGCCTGTGGCCATTAGATTAACACTTCAGATTAATTAAAAAGCAAATGCAATCAGGGCTTCTGTATTGTTCTCCAGAGGTCCTTTCTGTGGGGGGACTCGGGACCGGAGCTTATAAGGAGGGAAGACTTGAATCTTTCATCAGGATTAATTTATAATGTCGTTTTCCCAATGTGAATAGAATGGAAGCCAGCGGGAGTCTGAAGTCTCTCTTGCTCCATGCAGAATGGGCTTAGAGGAGAGGATGGAGGGAGAGAAGGAAGGACACCAGGAGTCAGATCACATCCTAGGTGCTCCACTTCCTGTGCATGTGAGCTCAGGCAAGTGACTTAATTTCTCAGAACCTCTGCTTTTACACTGGCCAAATAGGGATAAATAACAGAACACACATATCACAAAGCACTTAGCAAGTTAGATGTGCTCAAGAGATGGGGGTCGTCACTCTGGACACCTCTCTGGAGCGGGGGGTGTGCTGGTAGGTGCTTAGGTACTTAGTTATAATTATTGATCTTACAAACGCAAACTGATCTTCACAGAAATGTCCATTTCTTATTGGTCTTTGGCACGAATACTCATAATCCAAACAACTGATTTAATTGTGTCTTTGCTGAATGTAGTTTTGTTTGGAAGGACTTGATCTGACAAAGGGTATATGGAAACCTAATGAATTATAATTTGCTTTACCTTTCTTTTCAAGATATGTTTCTCCTCTGGATATCTTCAACATTTTTTTTTTGGTACCAGGGATTAAACTCAGGGGCACTTAACCTCTCAGCTGCATCCCTAGTCCTTTTTATATTTTATTTAGAGACAGGGTCTCATTGGATTGTTTAGGGCCTCGCTAAGTTGTTGAGGCTGGCTTTGAACTCATGATCCTCTTGCCTCAGCCTCCCGAGCCACTGCACCCTGCTGTGCCTCTGTTTTTTGCACTCTAGATCCTCTGAGGTACAGGAGCGTGGCTCAGTTGCCATTACATTCCCCAGGACTGGGATGGTGGTTGCTGCCTTGGGTGCTCCCAGTTCCTATTAGAAGTACTGAATTTGTACATACATAGACTGGCAGAGGCGAATGCCTGGGACAATGGCCCCCTGCTTTCTGAAATATGACACAGTCCCATAAATGACATCGGTTTGTATGCCTCCACAGACAGTGACTAATGATGCTTGGTCTCCTTGAGCACATTAAGACACGATTTCATTCTGTTAGCTCAGCTCTCCTGCCTTCTAAATGAGAGCGGTGAGCACGGTTTCTTTGCTCCAGTCACGTTTTGCCGCAGCAGATTCCATTCAACCTCTTGACACCAATTTGTGTGATATTTTAGCATTTAGCATGAAGACAAGAAAATGGTACTCCTGCCTGCATCCTCTGGGCAGACAGACCACTTTCAGATTTCCATGTGTGATCTGTGCATTCCCCAAGTCTAATCCATGCCATTGAAATTCCCCTCCTGAAATTCACTCACTAAACTCTCCCATGATCCATCACTATGAAACCGATTATCACAGTGTTGTCTTTTACCATTATTAATCTTAGGAGATTGATGCTCTCTGGTGCTTCTGACTGACTCGCATGATTTTGGCTATTAATCTTTATCTCAATCAAATTATTTACTGTTTTAACTTGAAAGGTTTGGCTGCCCCTGGGATTACAAGCCCTCATGGCTTCATAGTGAAAGCTATTTTTTAATAATCCCAAAAACCTTTTGGTTTGCAAACAAAAATTCCCCCTCCAGGAATCCCTGGACATGTTTGCTATTTTCTCGAATCCCTTTCTAAACACTGTATTTCCTCTCCTCTTTGTTTGTTCTTCATGGGACCAATTAAATGTGAGCATGTTAGAAGTATTAAGGTAGACCTTTTCCTGGAAGACAAATGTATTTGTCCACCAATTTTGACTCTTCCCCTATAACCTTGCAGGAAGAAAAGGTACCCCCTCCCTGATTCACATGGCAGGCATCAGGTTGCATAATAACCTGATGGCTGTCGCCGACTGTGCTAGCTTCCTCCTGAAGACCCAGACTATCACAACTCCTTCCCCACCTCTGCCCAGATCAAGACCTGGCTACACATGGAGAATTTAGCTCCAAGGGAGAATAATATCAAGATGATTGGAGAAATAGGCAACTCAGAAACCAATTGTCTATAAAGGAGCAAATAGGGTCAGTGATATTATTAATTCAGGGAGTGAAATGGAAATAATTGGCTTCTAAGATGGAGGTAGATGGCATTGTTTGTTTCAAAGATTCACTAGATGGAACACTGCCTAATTAACCTAATTAAGATTCAGTATATTCATTAAGATGTATTCACATACTTCTCAAGCAGTTGAGGGTTAAAGGTTGGGAAAAGACATGACAAATAAAATAAAACAGGGAGGGGAAATTATGTATTCTGAATTATTCTATAGATAATCATGTAGTTTTGATTCCGTATCTAGAGAACAAGTTTTCTTTTTTCTCTTTGAGATGTAAACTAATTTTAGGTCTGTGTGATAATAAAGGAAGTGTATGGAGGAGGAGATGATGCTAAGTTTCAGGAGACAAAAACCTCAATTCCTGATGATTTTTTTTTTTTTGGTACTGGGGATTGAACTTAGGGTTACTCCACCACTGAGCCACATCCCCAGCCCTATTTTGTGTTTTTTAATGTAGAGACAGGGTCTCACTGAGTTGCTTAGCACCTCGTCATTGCTGAGACTGGCTTTGAACTCGCCATCCTCCTGTCTCAGCCTCCCAAAGTGTTGGGATTACTGGCGTGCACCACCATGCCTGGCTCCTGATGATTTTTGATAGTTAATTGCTAGGGAAGCTGAAGTTAAGATTTCTTTCCCATCTCGTTTTTGGGGTGGGAATGAAGTCTGGGAAATCATAGTTTTAATAAGTTGAGCTATATAGGTACATGAAAATGAATGATGCCAAAGCTTGTTTGGGTGTGAAAGGAAAAAAATATACTAGACAAAAATAAGTATTTGAAAATCAGTAGACATGTAATTCTTCGAATTTATTAAAACACATTTGTGCAGTTGTCACATGTACCCTGTGTGATCCTCTCTTTCCCTCAAGTGACTCAAAGTAGGAAATGTCAAAACAGCTCCCCAGTTTGCAGAAAAGGAAATTGAGAAGCTGAAACTTACCCCAAGATCGTGTGGCCTGCAGATGGTACTAATAGTTGATGGTGTCCCTGCTCTGTGGCTGTGACTGTAATTCTGCCCCTGTCCTTGCTATGACCTTCTCAAGATGCAACGTGACAGGCACAGGTCATAGGATGCTAATGCCTCTTGAATGTGTGGCCCAGGACCCTGATGACTCTCAGCCTTGGTCTCCTTGCTTTTTCTATCTGTTCCTGAGCCACAGCGTGTAAGGGTATGGTGACAGAAGCCCAGCAGAGCCTAATGAGAAGACCGGACATTGTAAACCAACAGCACATTGAGTTCAAATATTTACCCTGAATTTCTTCCAACTCTCGGGTTGTCTTTTGTGTCTTTTAAAGGGCCTCAGAACATTGCCAGACAATATGAACTCCACACGAGATAACGTCTTTGTGATAAGCATTGAGCAAAAATGTTGTGGATGAATAGATAAGATGCTGCCGGCCTCCCTGGGGCTCACGGTTGGATGAACTGTCTCCATCTATCTTTCTCAATCATCTGGGCAACTAGGTGAAAATACAGTCTTGGAGTCCATCCCAGTCTGACTAAACCAAAATCACAGGGGGCGGGGGAGTGCAAAGATAAAGAAAAGTGTATTTGCAAAGATAATCCCGGAGATTGGCTCTCACTCGTAACTACACAGTTCAAAATCATCACATAACTGCCCCACTCCGTGTAAATGACTTGCATTAATGATTTAAAGTGATTATTTGGGGACATATGGTTGTAACCTCTTGAAGCGAAAGTAACACGGGAGAGAAACACATAACAATTCCTTACAAGTATGAATTTTCTTCCCCTCCTCTGCATTGTCTGCTAGGGACTGGCTAATTGAAAGGTTGCTCAGATAGAGTCTTGCTGGGAGAAAGAAATCAGGGACCCTAATCTCAAATCAGCTGTCTGGCTCCATTTCCTCACTTGTACAGCTAGGTAGGATTGTCTAGGTGCACACAATGCACCCTTCTATCAGGCAGAATCTAGCAGAGAACTTAAACTCCCTGGAGAGTGAACATTTGTGTTGAATATAACTTCAGATCTAGGAATCCAAACCTCACTGGATGATTCCAGATCAAAATGAGTAAAATCCAATATACTCCCCTATGAACTAGTTAAATATACAGAAAGAGAATTTAAGAAAAATCATAGTCCCACGCGTCTTCCAAAAAGTATGTTTATTTATTCAAGCCTATTTATGGAGTGTCTTTTATATGTCAGGAGTACTGTGCTAGGTACCAACACTGGGGATGGATTGCATTGCAATTCTGCTGATCAATCCAGATCACCTGTCAGATGACACCCCAGTGCCTTCCTGGAAAAGCAGAGATGGTTGGACTGAGTGAAGTAAAGGCAGGAGTAACAACAGAGGTCTTCTCTGCATGCAGTCCCCATCTTCAAAGGTGGAACTCACTGCCCATGAGAAGAAGGAAGTGTGTTCGGATCCAGACTAAAAGCTTTCTACATGTTGCCTTTATAACATTTCGTGCTGCTTTCAGAAAGGGGAGAACAAATTCGATTGGGTGACAACACTTCTAATGGAGTCTTTTTAACCTTTGATGGTTTCTGAAGGAAGAACTGTTGTACGTGCTTGCTCTGAAATGCTGTCTTCCAATGTCAGTTTGCTTTTTTTTTTTTTTAAGTCACAGACAGTGATTCATTGATGGCACTGTGATCATGGGGTCCAGAGCAGGTGGTCTGGTAGCTCTGAGATCATTCAGTATGGTCTCTGCCCCTGCACTGAAAGTTTCCAGAGATAGTTCCCTTTTTGTGATGGTCCACATGTGTCTCAGGCTCATGTGAATCTCAGGATTTAATGTCAGGGGCATCTCACTAACCCTCCTGCTTCCTCCAGGTAACATGATGTCACAGGAAGATCCCATACCTGTCCTCATTATTAACTGGGCTAACATATGGCCTAAGAAGCTAACCAGTCAGTTATTGCTGGGTCGATTCTCTAGCCACATAGAACCTTCTGGCAACACCCACCCCAACAGAGTCCCTGGGAGAGTGAGATCAACTTTACTTCATGTCTGTGTTCTCTTTCAAAGTACTGATGACAAAATTATTTTGAGCTTTCTCAAAACAACTTATATGGGAATACACAATAAGAAAAAACAGAATTGTTTCTTTCATATTTCTCTAACAAATATTTTATATCTGGTTCTTTTTTGATCTGATGCAGGTACCTTATTGAACATACTGTGCTGCAATTAATTTTCATTCAACAGTATGTGTAGAATATTACCCTAGCTTTAAGTCTTTCACTGTAGGAATTTTAGAGCTGCACATTGTCCTGGATTGATGTGCCAAATTCAATATAACCAGACTTCATGGTTAGATGTTTGGAGGTTCCCCTGCCCCCTTCCAACTTTTATTATTCTATTGGGACTGTACGTACATTCAGCTCTTTTTGAATATCTGGGGTTTTTTCTCCTTTAAGATGAAAATCTTTTTCTTTTTGGTGCTGGAAATTGAACTCAGGGGTACTCGACCACGGAGCCACATCCCCAGCCCTATTTTTTTTGTGTGTTTTATGTAGAGACAGGGTCTTGCTGAGTTGCTTAGCGCCTTGCCCTTGCTGAGGTTGGGTTTGAACTTGTGATTCTCCTGTCTCAGCCTCCCTAAGTGCTGGGATTACAGGCTTGCGTCACCACGCCCAGCTTAAGATGAAAATCTTCAAAGTGAAAATTGCTGGGTGACTAAGGCCTTATAAAGTTTTATGGGTTTAGAATCCATACTATTTGAGTACCACTGTAGGTGCAGAAGGTGGAAGAATAGACTCTTGGTTAGTTTGATGGGTCAAAATACACATCTAATTGTTATAAAAATTCCCATTGCTTTGATAAGATTTTAGTCAGATATTTTGCTGCTGTGACTAAAACACCTGACCAGAACAATTGTAGAAGAAAAGTTTATTTGGGGGGTCAAAGTTTCAGAGGTCTCAGTCCATAAACAGCAGGCTCCATTCCTTGGGGTTCAAGGTGAGACTGAACATCATGGTGGAAGAGTGGTGGAGGGAAGCAGCTCCCATGATGATCAGCAAGCAGAGAGACTCCACTCTCCAGATATAAAATATATACCCCAGAGCCACGCCCCCAATGCCCACCTCCTCCAGCCACGCCCACCTCCTCCAGCCATACCCCTCCTGCCTTCAGTCACCACTCTGTTAATACCATCAGAGGATTAATTGACTGACTGGGTTAAGGCTCTCATAACCCAATCATTTCTCCAAAAACCTTTTGCATTGCCTCACATGTGGGATTTTAGAGGACATCTCATATCTAAACCATAACTATGTACATATTTTTATATTTAGTTCACTTTCTATTCTTTTCTGTCCACTTGTAAGTCAATGCAATCATTTTAGTTACTATTAAAATTTTAGGTAGATGAGCTATTTAAATTCTATATATATTTTAGTAACGAGCACGTCCTTGGTTTTTTGTTTTATAGTTAAATACTCATTTCTTAATTTCTACTTTTTAATATGTGACATTTCCTTTTTTATAATATAGATGAATTATTGCAAATGTTTCTTGGGTGCTTAATCTTACCTCTCCAGTTAATTTGCTTTCTGTTCCTCATTGCTTAGTACTGTGCATGGCTTCCATTTCAGGCCACAAATCTCTGTGGAGGGCTAGTCAATGCCTGTTAACACAAAACAACAGTGATTCTTAATAATTATTGTTCTTACCTTTTCTTTTACCCTTCTCCATTCCTACCATATTTCTACCCTCTTTTCTCCCTTTAACTGCAGGATATTTATCTCTTGTATTTCTTTTTACATCCCAGGAGATTTGCAAAGCACATTCATGCTTTTAAACTTTCCTTTAAGAACCAGAAGATACCAACATGAGCAGTCATTTTTTTCTTCTTTTCTTCTTCTTTTTTTTTGTATCTAGTATTGAACCCAAGGGGAGCTTACCCACTGAGCCACATCCCAGCCCTTTGTTGTAGTTTATTTAGAGACAGGGTCTCCTTGAGTTGCTTAGGGCCTTGCTAAGTTGCTGAGGCTGGCTTTGAATTTACCATCCTCCTGCCTCAGCCTCCTGAGCCGCTGGGATTACAGGTATGTGCCACCATACCCGGTTGTGAGCACTAATTTCAAATTGCAATGTGCCATGCAAATTCACTTGATCTCAGTAGAAAGTAAGGAATATTGTCTTCCCACATCCATTTCCATGAGGAGCCACTTAGTAATGGGTGCTAGAAACTACCACCACCTGGGCCATCAGTCCATGCACCAGGAAACCATATTTCTTTGCTGTTTCCTTCACAAGTTGAATGAGAGAGGTTGTCCATCAGATTCTAATGTAATACTGAGGATAATGTGCATAATGGAAGAGCTTAATAAATTAAGAAATTAGCATGTTTTACAAGTAAGTTTTCCATCCATTGATTTCATGTTTCCTTATCACTAAATCTTTCAGTGTCTCACACTGTCCATTCCTATTTAAGTGTCTTTTCTTGACACTGGGAGTTAACACAGAAATCTTCTTAGAGCCACCATAGCTTCATGGTTAAGAACCAGGGTTGACAGACGTGCTCTACACAGGGTAGATAGTATACAATTTTTACCTTATGAACCATAGATGTCTGTTTGCAAATACCCAACTGTGACATGTAATGGAAAATGGTCATAGGCAATGAGTAAATGAAAGAGTGTGACTGTTCAGGAGAATGTTTTACAAAGTGAGTGGCAAGCTGTATTTGGCCCATGGGACATGGCAGTTTCTGGACATGGCATAATTTGGTTGATGAGACTGATCAAGTTATTTGCATCTATGAATATGTCACAATCGATCCCACTGTTAATTATAATGAGCCAGTGAGAAGTATAAACAGAGATGGCAGGTTATGAATCTCTGTTCCTCTTTTTGTAGGTGTGTGATCTTAGTTAAGATTCTTAACTTCCCTATGCCACAACAGAAGGGCATCTATCCATAAAATAGGGGTGATTATAGAATATACTTTAAAGAGGTCATTATGAGAATTGAATGAATTAAAGCAATGCTCTAAATATCCTAAGCCCTAAAATCAATGTTGCGTTAGCTTTTACACTGTTGGTGGGACTGTAAATTAGTAAAACCATGATGAAAATCAGTAGGGAGGTTCCTTAAAAGTCGAGACATGGCACCACCATAGAACCCAGTTATGCCACTCGTCAGTATTTATCCTGAAGAAATAAAATCAGTGTACATGCATACCCATGTTGATAGCAGTACAATTCACAATAGAGAACTACAGAACCAGCCTAGGTGTCTGTAAATGGATGAATGGACAAGAAAATGTGCTGTAGATACACAATGGGGTTTTATTTATCCATGAAGAGGAATGAAATTATGTCATTTGCAGAAAAATAATAGAACTTGAGAACTCGGTTGCTTCACTTATGTCAAGCAAAATAAGCCAAACTCAGAAAATCAAGGATCATACATTTTCTCTCATAAGTGGAAGCCAGAGAGGAAAAAGGAAAAGGAAAGGTTGGTGGTGGGGATCTTGTGAAAATTGAAAGAAGATCAGGAGAGAAAAGGAACCAGGGGAAGGGAGGGAGAGGGGGGGAAAATAGAAAATACTGGGGAAAGATTTTGGCCAATGCCCAGTGTTACATAATATGCATGTACAGATATATACCAATGAATCCCACCGTTACCTAAAATTATAATATCCCAATAGAAAGTAAGTGTTAGTTGAGGCCAGTCCAGGACATAAGATCATTGATCAACTCATCGCTGGGAGAACATTTTCAGCTAGTTTTAAATATTTTATTTGCATCACTCTTAATTTCTTCTAGTGTTTAGGGCTTGGGTCCTCCTTCATCCCTCCCCAACATACAGCTACGGAAAAATCTAAGTGCTGCCTGCTCTGTTGTTTTATTTCCTGAAGAGAAAATTGCAGTGGCGATAGCGCCTTCCCAGGATAGTTTGTAACACAGAAAACAAGGACCGCTTTGTTACCATGACAGAGGAACCCCTCACATTCATTTCTTTTCATGCAGTTTGCCAGTCAAGATCTATTTACTCCATGGCTTCCTGGCTAATTATTTCCAGAGTGGCGCTGATTGAGCTGTTAATAAAGTGTGAAGGTGCCTTGCAGAGACATTCTGAGTCTCAAAGCCGCAGATCTACCTCCAAACTGCTGTGTCCTCCGATTGCCCCAATATTCTGGCGATAGCATCTCCAATTGTAAAATTAATCAAACTTCTCTCAGTGACAGAAATGTTAATTTAAAATTTTTGTCACAATTACTGAGAGTGTTATTGCAGCTTCTGACTTGTAATTAATTTCTCCTTCCCTTTCTCCATCACTGGGTTAGACTCCTTAATAATAGTGATAAATGAAATAGCTGCCTGACCTTTTTTTTTTATTTAAAATAAATTACTTTACAAGGAAAAATATTACCTCTAGGTAATCAACACCTTCAGATAAACAGGGGAACATGGGACATTAGGTACTTTATTGTTTCTCTCTCTCTCTCTCCCTTTAATTTGTGTGTCTTCAGTGATTGAAATGACAAATGGGGAAAGAGGAAGGTGAGTCTGCTTTTATGGCCATGTTCCCAAGTGGAACTAATTTAAGTTGTAGTGTTGGTTTTTATAGATACTGGGGAACACTCGTGAAATCAGAATGTGATACTAGGAAGAAATTGGAAATTAGGACTGAAGAACCCTAAGAGGCGAAGAAAAGAAACAAGATGTTGTGTTTACTTGAACAAGAACTAGAAAGTTTAGTGGCTCCTGGTGTGAACCAGCCCTGTCCTTCTCCAAGTGTGGACCACGGAACCATCACAGCAGCCCCACCTGGGAGCTTGCTAGGAATGCAGAACCCCAGGCCCCGTCAATTGCTCTAAATCAAATCAGATTCTCATGCAATTTGTGTATGTCCTGGAGTTTGAAAACACTGGGACCCAGACTCGTGGATACAGTAACAAGTGAGACTTCTAAAAAAAAATAGCAAAGTTCCTAGCATACCACCATTTGTGCAAAGAATAAGAGACCCAAGGTCTGTATCTGAATTTCAGAATAGGAACAGTTCAGGGTCTACGGATGAAGAGAGAGATTTACAAATGGGAATTGCTTTCCTGATACCCCTGCAAGAGGGCTAGCTGGGGTTCCACTATTAGATTTGTTAGCTTTCTTCAGCTATAGGAGGTCACCAAGCACCTAACAGAGTGGAAAGGGTAATAGAATCTACAAGACCCCATGGAAAGTATCCAAAGCAGTTGGTAAAAGGACATTTAGTGCTTTGGGAGAGCAAGTGGGTTTATTAGCTAGAATAATTATTAGAGAATGAATAAGGATTTCCTGCCTCTTGAGATGGAATGGTAGAAGGTGGAAGAAAAATTCTTGGCTGAGGTGCTAGGACCAGAAAAAATTTGCAGCCACATTTATAGGGCACCCTGGACAGGAGAGCCCTCACGCTGGGCACAGAAGAATAGCCGCAAAGACGGTAGGTTCTCAGCTCCAGGGCAGCTCCTAAAGTCTGAGACATGCTGGGGTCACTGACTTCATTTCTTTCTGGAAGGTGGTTACTTCCTTGGGAGTTCCTTACCTCTCATTAATCCAGTTGGTGGCTCTTTCTGTAGCTTTGCCTCCAGGATCTTCTCACAAATAAAGCTAATGAAGAGTGGCACAATCTCAGGCCACGTGGATGTGAGTCAGGATGGATTGAGGGCAGCTTCGTGATGGAACTGGGAACATGCCGGTTGGTCTTGCCATTATTCATAATCAAGGTCATCGAAGAGGCTGGCTTTTAAAACCCCATCTTTGGCAGAGGGCTTTGTGAATAAGGATTACACGTGTGATGCTTTTCTGGGGAAAACAAGACTGACTTGAGATCTTTGTTGTGAAACCCTCTGTCAAGATTAATTAGGGGAATCATGTAATTACAATTTATGCATCTAGATGGCCCCCAATGACTTGTTTCTTGACAGGAGATTTGTTTGGAAATATCTGAGATAGCAAAGATAAGACTAAATGACCATTTTGGCTTAACATTTAAAAGAGCTTTAAATTTTTTGTTTAATTATATCCTAATGGCAGTTATGGTTAATGTGAAACCCTTCCCTTGCTTTACATTTTATCATGTTGGTGTAAATTCTCAGAGGGGGGGTCCCTAGAGACCAAGCTGCTAGGATTCTAAAAAATTGGGCCCCATCACTGACAAAATTATTGCAGGTGGTGAGGCTGGTAGGAGATAATTACCAGCCCTTAGGTTCACACAGAGGCATTCGCCTGCAGATTGGGTTCCTCTGGTCCTTGATAAACTGAGTTATCACTAACGTACACATGCTGGTGAATATATTATTTCATTCACCAAATGGAGATTTCAAATGACTTTGTAACATGCCAGATTAGGTTAATTATCTTTTAAGAGTGTTTTGGAAAAACACTCTAAATGTCCTGTAATAAGGCTGTACAGGTCCTGGTGTGAGCTGGCCTTATTTATTTTCAAAATCCCTTCCCCCCCCCTGTGCCTGCTTTCATTATTGCTCCCTGCCTTGAGGATCACCCAGCAAGTATCCTGGCAGTTTTTCTCTGCCAGCATGGTGTTGCTACCATGGGGACCAAGATCCTATTGGGATGTCTTCTTTCCCAGCAATTCCTCCATACTACCACATGTCCCAGGAGGCTGGTCTGAGCCCTGCCAACTCGCAATTTCGGTTCTTGAAGGCTCTCACTCATTTTTGTCACCTGGATATTTGAATAAAGACATCTGTCCAGCAGGGAGCCTCATGAAGGAAGAAACAGTGTGTTTTACTTAGCTTTTGTGTTGCTATGACCAAAATACCCAACAAGAATGGTTTAGAGGAAGAAAAGTTTATTTTGGTTCATGGTTTCAGAGATTCAATCTGTGGTCAGCTCCGTTGCTCTGGGACTGAGATGAGGCAGAACAGCAGAAGGATGTGGCAGAGGAAAGCAACCCAGCACAAAGGAAGCAGAGAGAGGAGGGGACCACGGGGAAGATGCGCCCTTCAAGGGTGCACTCCAGTGACCCACCTCCTCCATCCATGCCCCACCTGCCTACAGTTACCACCCAGTTAGTCCATTCAAAGGAGGATGGATGGATTAGGTTATAGCTTTCATAATCCAATAATTCTATCTATGAATAATCCTGCATTAATCTCATACCCAAACCATAACACAGGGTCTTGTTCATCACAGAATCCTAGGATGATGCATATGCTGGAGAAAGTGCCTCCCATAGGTATATGTCCAATGAGTGAGTGGAAGATGGTAAAGTCCATTTCGTCACTGAATGAAATTCAGTCCATTTCGTTTACCGAGTGAACTTGGCACTCAGAGTTGCTGGCATATGGATCTCTGTGACAACACAAAATTCTTTGACTCTTCTCCCTTTCCAAAGGACAGAGTCAAAACTCTAATTTCAAAGTCCTCCACCAGGCTCCCTGCATTCCACTCCCCATGTCAGCTCTCGTGCTTAACCACATTCAGGTTCTCAGGACCTTCAAAGCATCCAGTCTCTCTCGCCATTGGCTTTCCCAAGTATTCTTTCCCTTCCTTGGAGCAGCTGCCTCACCGCCATCCCTAACTTGACAGTCCTTTGCTGGTTGACTTCTGTCATCCCTTGCACTCTGTCTTGATATTACATGTCTGCAATGCCTGTCTCAGTTTCCAAGACTGAAACTGTCTTGATATTTATGTCTGTCTGTTTCCATAGCATCACACACCATCTCCACACTCCCAAACTAGTGGGCATTTTTGCTTTTCTAGACTGCAAAACTATTGGATAGGCACATGACACTTGTCTCATTTACTGTTTGATCCCTAGCACGATGGCCGGCACAGAGAAACACATCATTTTTTGTTGAGATGGCAAGTGGCCACTGTCAACTGGTAGACAATCAGATTGTTCTTGGGATAGAGAATTGAGCTCCAGATTTAGTGACCTGATTAAGGATGGAACATCAGGGCTGGAAGAACCTCTCCAAGTAGGGTTGAGATGTGTTATAAACTGTAGAAATTCTGCTATGATAATGACTGAAGAAATGTCCCTGTCCTATGGAAGCGGCAGTGTGCTCAGAGGCAGCTTCCTGGAGTAATCCATACTGGTAATGCCAGGGCCCCCAGTCTTTTTGAGTTGAGCAGAGCTCTAGTGTCTGAAGGCTTGGATCCTTTGAAGTCTGTGAACTCTTGGAATTAAATGAAAACTGTGTGCGACAGCTGAAGTGGGTCAACCGTCTGAGAGTCTCCCCATCTTCTCCCACTCCCCATTAAATAGGATTTCAATTTTGTGCTCACCTGCTTCCCTCTCATATGGCAAGAAGTGGAGGGAGTGGCTTAAATAGTTCTGTTGGTAAGAGGTTCTGAATGCTCTGGTCTCTGAGATCTTAGATCTTTTGTAACATTCCACCCTTGACTTTCACCTCAGGAAAGACGTCACTGTGTCAAGGAACATATCTAAGTTGGTAGAATGCCCTGGAAAAGAAGAATTATGACAGTTGCTGGCATTTTTCTGAGTAGCTCTCATGTTCTAGGTTCAGGGAGATATAAATCTCATTTCAATACTCACAGCCGACTGTTATTGTCCCTATTTTATCAATGAGGAAATTAAAGCCTACAGAGAGACTTGCCTACCTTATCCAACAGCATTTGTTTAGTAAGAGGTAAAGTTCAAATTTGAACCCAAATAGTTGTTTTCTAGTGTCTACATTCTTGTTTTGTTTTTTAGTTGTCGACAGACCTTTATTTTCTGTTTATTTGTATGTGATGCTGAGAATCGAACCCAGTGCCTCACACATGCTGGCAAGCGGTCAACCACGGAGCTTCAGCCCCAGCCCTTCTAGTGCCTTCATTCTTATTCCATATGTATATGTAGGTGCTCTGGTAGGCCTTTTTTGCAGAGGAGAAGAGTGTGGGTCAGAAGCTGAGCAATTTTCTGAAGGTTACTCAGCCCCTTATTATAGCAGAGCTAAGCTTGAAACCATCTCTGATCCTGGAATCAGGGTTAGTGGGCATCAGGCTATTCTGGCTCCCAGTGGTGCTATGCTTCTGGCATCTTCTAGTTTAAAACCAGTTCCTTAGAAAACCTAACTGGGTGTAGTGACACATGCCTATCATCCCAGCGACTCAGGAGGCTGGGGCAGGAGGATTGCAAGTTCAAAGCCAGCCTCCGCCACTTAGCAAAACTCTTGTCTCAAAATAAGGAATAAAAAGGGCTGGGGATATGGCTCCGGGGTTATGTGCCCTTGGCTTTAATCAATTCCCAGTACCAAAAAGAAAAACAAAAGAAAATGTCCTGGGGGGTCCACTGCTCACTGCTTGCCTTTGTGCAAATGCTTTAGCATGGCTTGGCTCCTTCCCAGCAGCTGTTTTTGCTACAATTTTCCATGAATCAGACACACTGTGTCTGTACTTCCCATCCTCATTGCATGTGTGGCTAATACCAGGGGGCATACCAATGGCAGTAGCTTTGGTAAATTGTCTTGAGAGAAGTTAGTGATCTGAAACACCACCGATTATGGATGGCCATAGAATTACGAGAGCTTCTTGAGGGTTTTGCCGTGAACTCTCTGAACAAGGAGTGACTTCCTCTTCTTCATTATTATTAATAAGTAAAATGCCCTATTGCTGTAGAATGGGCTGTGACACTGGGCCCAGGGGTCTTCTAACAGGTATTTTTAATGACGTAGAATTCAAAGCGTTCCTTTTCCTGGCAAGATCTTCACTCTGGATCATTGAATTTGTGGACCAAAAATGGATGTGGTTCAGCCAGGTTTGAGATGTCACCCATGAGCCATCTACTGCAGAGTATTTGTTTCTTGCTGACCTTGAAAAGACTTTAAATGCCTGGGTGCCTTAAAGTGAAAGATGTGCTACATACAACATGAGTGAACTTTGAAAATATTATGCTAAGTCAAATAAACCAGATATAAAAGGACAAATATGATTCCATTTTATAGGACGCTCCCAGACTAGGCAAATTCATCAGGACAGGAAATAGAAGCTGGGGGCATTACTGTTTCATGGATAAAGATTTTCATCTTGGAAAGATGAAAAGTTTCTGGAGTTCGGTGTGGTGGTGCACACCTGTAGTTCTAGTGGCTCAGAAGGCTGAGACAGGAGGATCATGAGTTCAAAGCCAGCCTCAGCAACTTAATGAGGCCCTAAGCAACTTAGTCAGATTCTGTCTCTAAATAAAATATAAGAAGGGCTGGGGCTGGGCGTGGTGGTGCAAGCCTGTAATCCCAGCACTTAGGGAGGCTGAGACAGGAGAATCGCGAGTTCAAAGCCAGCCTCAGCAATGGCAAGGCGCTAAGCAACTCAGTGAGACCCTATCTCTACATAAAACACAAAACAGGGCTGGGGATGTGGCTCAGTGGTTAAGTGCCTCTGGGTTTAATACCCAGTATCAAAAAAAAGAAAAAAGAAAAGAAAAGGTTCTGGAAATGAGTAGTTGTAAATGCACTGTTGACAGTGGATTGGGTACATAAATGATTAAAATAGTAAATTTCATGTCTACCACAGTGGGAACTGTAAAGGCTGTTAGATGAGGATACAAGTAAAAGAATTTTGCTCAAGGACAAAAGTAAAAGATATCTTGGACTAAGGTAGGAACATTTAGAGTAAAAATATTTGTGTGTGTGCGTGTGTGTGTGTGAGAGAGAGAATTGATTTGTTGTGTGGAGTATTTGCCCTCAAACCAAAATAAAAGCTCCTCTTACTGAAACCTGTTTTACTGTCCATCACCCCTTTTGGTTCAGGGGACTCTTTTGATACTTCAACTCAGAAACTAACCGTCATCACCTCAGTCGCCTCACCATGCCCTCTGGCACTCTTAACATAGAGACTTCAGTGACTTCCTCCTGCATGTCTTTTTCCTGTAGAGTGTATCAAGGAAATTTCTGATTTTTAATATCAGAAAGGAACAAATCAACATATTATTATTTGGATTACAATGGTTTAAATACCAATAGATATTTGCCAAATGGTATGGTTGCAATGTGTTCCCCAAAATGTTTTGAAATGTGTTCCAATGCGTTGTAAACCTTTTTTTTTGGTACCAAAGATTGAACTCAAGGGTACTCATCTACTGAGCCACATCCCCAGCCCTATTTTGTGTTTCATTTAGAGACAGGGTCTTACTGAGTTGCTTAGTGCCTTGCTGTTGCTGAGGCTGGCTTTGAACTCACAATCCTCCTGTCTCAGCCTCCCAAAGTGCTGTGTTCTCCAAAGGGAATACAGGTGTGTGCCACCACGCCCAGCACTTAATTGTCATTACAAAAATAGTAAGAGGTAGAAACTTTAAGGGGCTTCTGTCCTCATGAATGGATTCCTGCTTTTATAATGGGAGTGGGTCTTTAGAGCAGGAGTAGGTTCCTGATAAAAGGGTGATTTTGGCCCCCTTCTCTCTCATGTTCATTAATGTGCTCTCTCTGACCCTTCCACCTTCTGCCATGGGATGATACTAGACCTTCTGTCTTGGACTTTCCAGCCTCCAGAATCAAGAAAAAATAAAATTTATGTTGTTCATAATTAGTTTCAGATACTCTGCTATAGCAGCACCAAATGAGGCAAGACCCCTAATTTATATGAAAAGTTCGTTGAGTATCAAGTTACTGTAATTTATTTTTTACATTTATATGTTTATCCATTGGGTAACCCTAAGTGTGCTCAACTAGTGCCTGAGGTGCGGCAGGGGACTCAGTATCTAGCATGAGTATTAAGGGTCTCTAACTACATGGTCTTATCTGCAAATAAATCTACCCAAGTTCTCAGCAGACATTTATATCTGAAAAGACAAGTTAGCATATACTATGTAGATTTTTATGTAGCATTTGCTTTGCAGATGAGCTCTTTGGAACAGGTAAAATATTTTTTACATCATCAAAGAATGACAAAAAGCTTCCACTCTTTACCAAATTATCTTTCTGAGATTTGCATAAAGGAAATTACATTAGGCAGCCCACATACAAAGGTTCCACGGAATGGTCACAGTTTTCTAAAGCAATGACTTTTCTCCCCATGCCAAGAGGAGTCACTGTGTAGATTGCAGAAGTTCATTTTGGGAAAGCTTTCCAATGCTGTTCATTAAAGCACAGAGCAATGCTGTAATGGCTCCTGTGTGCAGATCAGACCTTGCTTTATGGAGCAGAACAGCTGTGTTGGTATGACAGGAGGCAGCAGCACAGTGTTTAGGCATGTGATCAACTGAGCTGAGGATGAAGCCACCACAGGGCCCAGGGCCTGAGCCTCCAGCCTACCCTACCTCATGACCAACATTTGAAAGTGGGCCACAGATATGAGGAAGGGCCTCAGTTCATAGAGATTGGCTTTTCATATAAAGTAAACAACATCTCTGAGCAGATGGCCAAGGATAAGGTGGGGACAGGCAGGGTCTATTGAAAAAAGCTTTGTAGTCATTTGCTTTTTCACTTGTGTAATAAAGCAATCTTCTTGACCTGCCTCGTGATTACGAATAAAGCATTCCTAAATCCTCCTACTGTAATAATAAAGACAATTGTAGTGAACACTTAATGGATGGTAAAAAAAAATGTGCCAGAAACTGATTCAGGGTCTGTTATAGAATGATTGTGTGCCCCCTCTAATTCATGTTGCATCCCCGGACCCCAGTATGAATATTTGGAGATGGGGGCTTCAAAGAGATAATTAAGGTCAAATGATGTCACCAAGGTGGGGCCTTAATCCAAAAGAATTAGTGTCCTGATAAGAAAAGACACCGAAGGTTGATCTTGCTCTTCATGTACACACAGGGGAAAGATCATGTAAGGGTACAGTAGGAAAAGCAACTGTTCGTCAGCCAGGTTGAGCAAACTCAATAGTCACTAACTGTGTGGTATGCAGATCTTGGAAGTCCAGCCTCCAGAACATTTTTGGGGGGAACTGGGGATTGAACCCAAGGGCACTTAACCACTGAGCCACATCACCAGCCATTTTTTTTGTATTTTATTTAGAGATAGGGTCTCACTGAGTTGCTTAGGACCTTGCTAAATTGCTGAGGCTGGCTTGGAACTCACGATCCTCCTGCCTCAGTCTCCCGAGTTGCTGAGGTTACAGGCATGTGCCACTGTCCCTGGCCAGCCTCAAGGACTTTGAGAAAATAAATTTCTGCTGTTTACACCACTTGGCCTGCCATATTTTGTTATGGCAGTCCAAGTGGAGTAGCACGGGGTCCTATATAATTTATCCCACCTAGTCCTCAGAAATATTATTAGATAGGTACTGTTATCCCTGTTTTATGGAGGTAGACACCAATGCTCCAGTAGTCTAGGTAAGTTAATAAGTATCCAAAGCAGGAATTAAGCCTGGCAGCTTCTATTCTTGAAAATTGTGAGTCGTTTTCACTAAGAAAAAAGGAGTCACTATTTTCTTACTCTAAATTACTTACTTTCTCTTTGTTTTAATTTTTCTTTTAGTTGTAGATGGACACAATACATTTATTTTATTTATTTTTATGCAGTGCTGAGATTCAGACCCAGTGCCTCACGAGTGGTAAGCAAGTGCTCTTACCACTGACCTAAAATGTCAGCCCCTTACTTTCTCTTGTAAGGTTAAAGGTGGTATTTTTCCTTTATGTATCATCATGCCCCAGCAAGGCATCTAGCGCACAGTGGGTCCTCACAACTTTATTGGATATGAGATGTAGAGGCACTGAAATGAAAATAAGCTAATGCGGACCAGTTTTGATCATCACCCATGTGATCTTATTGACTACACATATTATTTCTCCTCTACTTAAGAGGGTGTGTGTTGTCCAGATAGAGAATCTGGCTGCATATCATGAAATTGACCAAATATATTCTGGCGAAAAATCCTGATTCTCAGGCAATACACAATGACAAAAAGATACAGGAAGATAACCTGGCAATGCTGAGGTTTTTAGGCAGGAAAATGGCTATTGCTATATTTTTCAAACTTAGGCAAGGAAGCTCATCCATGTCAACATCACACCCCAGGTGGTGCTAGGGGGAATTGAGTTGTGGAGTGCAGAACATCCTTGGTCCAGGTTCTTAACTATTTTCCCTTCTTGGTGACTAATGTTAGTGGACCCTAAATACTTAGGAAGAGACCAACTACCAGGATATAATGTTCTTTCATCTTAAGCAGAATTGGACATTCCCTAAGAGTGACAAAAAAGGACCTATACTGTTCCTTTATTCTCAGCTCTGAAGGACATTTTTTTTCTCAAGTCAAAATATGTGCATTTCTTTTGTTTTCCTTTGAACTCCTGTCACTAGAGGAGATACATTATTTTTACTGTATTTCCTCAGATATTGGTAAAAGATGAGAGAGCTACATGCATTAAAAAGAATTATCAACAAGGCGTCCATAATCCCAGTGGCTCGGGAGGCTGAGGCAGGAGGATCAACTGTTCAAAGTCAGCCTCAGCAATTTAGTGAAGTCCTAAGAAACTTAGCAAGACCTTGTCATTAAATAAAACATAAAAAAGGGCTGTGGATGTGGTTCAGTGGCTAAGCACTCCTAGGTTTAATCCCTGGTACCCCCCCCCCCAAAAAAAAACCAAGAATTATCAATCTTTAACTTTGACTTTTGACCTCCATGTCTTCCAGAATATTGATACACATGATAGGGGACAAAAAAGAGTTGTTAGATGGAAAGAAGAACTCTTAAAGAGGTTTCTAGTCCTGGGTAAAACAAACTCCAGAGGACTTTGATAGATGAGTGTACAAAATGAGCAAATTCTTCTCACATGTTCACTCCATTTTCTTGGGTGTTTAAGTAGCTCTTACCCCCAGGATGAGTCTAATGGGAAACCTAAAGCTTGAATGTTCGCTGTAAATGTTATCTATGGTAGCATGTCTTTATATCTCCAATAAAACAATAGAATCCACTTTACAGGATCATAGTCCATCATGAATTTTCAGGATCTCATTCCTTAAAGTTAGATAGATCTCTTTACTTTTTCTTCCAATCAAAAATCTCTTCATCCTTACATGGTCTTGGTAATGACCATGTAAGGATGAAGAGATTTCATTACATGCTTGAGATTTTCGAATGTTAGAGCTGGAAGGGAGCAGAGAGCAGACTCACTCCAACCCACTTATTTTACAAATGAGGAAAATCTGATCAATTGATTCATTCCAAGTCATATACCTGTTAATATCAGGCTCAGGACTAAAACCCAGGAAATCGCAACTTGGCTTCTAGGCTCATCCAAGTATAATTGCTCCCGTCATTGGAAATTAAGATACGTCTAAATATTGCAGGGTTCAATCTCATCCCAAGACAACTGTGTAATTGTCTAAGGTATCTCCTTTTATTCTGCCAAAGATCCAACCCAGTACTCAGTGGGAAACTAGTTCTAATTTAAGTCAGCACAAATTGTGTTTTTTTCTTCTTTTTCCTATTGCAGGCTTGACAAGTTTCAGAAATAATGAGCTCTATTTACTGGACTTCTTTGGGGCTTGGGTATTGTACTCTAGAATCATTCTTACCAATATCCTGTAAGGAGCTGGAGGGTTATACATGGGTTTTCAGAGCCATGTTTTATTATAAAGATCATTCATACCAGTTATGCATAAGCACATACCACTAGAAAGAGGAATTTGCTGTCCTGTGCGCAGATGTCTAACTGATATGGAATGGTGGTGTGAGGTTTGAGATCATATTTCAGTGCAACTCTCATTTTTATGTAAACCCTCTCTGGCCTAAGGTACTTTGCTCATTATAGTCCCCCTCCCCAGTCTTCTGCCATAAAGGGACTTGATGTTCATTGAAAAATATCAGAAGATAGTTTATTAATGTCAAGCATGTGAGCAGTCCGTGGAAATAAAGGGGTGGACACAAATGGTCCTATGGACTCTTCCATCTGTGGGACAAGGCAAAGCTCTGTGTGTGATCTGGGCCTCACACTGCCACACAAATACAACGACCTCTTCCTGAGCGTTTTCCTTTGTGTCTGCTGTGTGACTTAAGTAATGGTTCTTTACCCTTTGGAGGCACCGACTGTCCATCATCTTGTGAAAGCCTGTCCCTCCTCCACCCCACTGCACATGTTCAAGTTTGCTTATCACTTCAGGGAGCTTAATGATTCTCTGGTGTACATTGAGGGCCCCAAATGAAGATACCTCAGTTAATGGGCTACCTTTATTTGTCCTAGAATCTATAACTTGTAAGCTTTGGGAAAATCGTTTTTGATTTCCTACTTGAGGTTTAAACTGTAAACACTGGTCAATATCTGATGATACTCCATGGCAAATTAAAGAAATTTCTCACCAACCATTCTTTTTTTTTTTTTTAATATACCAGGAATTGAACCCAGTGGTGCTTAACCACTGAGCAATATCTCCCAGCCCTTTTTTAGTATTTTATTTAGAGACAGTCTTGCTGAGTTGCTTAAGACCTCACTGAGTTGCTGAGGCTGCTTTGAAGTTGGGATTCTCCTGCCTCAGCCTCCTGAGCTGCTGGGATTTTAGGTATGTGCCACTGTACCTGGCTCACCAAGCATTCTTTGAGGACATATTACATGTGTTATGCCAGGCAACCTGAGATTGCCCAAGAACCCTTACTTAGAAACATACAGTCTAGTTAGGGACAAAGTTAGATTAAAATCGTTGGGTACAAAGTGGTGGATCCCATGATGGGAGCTCAGATGCCGGAAGGATCCCCTTGCGTAACAGCAAGTCTTTGCAGGGATTTTAGGAGCTGTTCTATTGCTTGAAGCAAAAATAAGCTTTAGGCATGTGAGGAGGAGATATATATGGGGAAAAGAAGGGTATTTGGTACAATGAGGCAATGTATGAGTAAAGTTGTTTGGGTGAATGTCTTCTCGAGTAAGCTAAAATTTGGACAGCAATAAGTGTATACAGTATGTATGTCTCATTATTTCTTTTTTTTCTCCTCTTCCTCCTCCAGGAATTGAACCCAGGGGTGCTTAACCACTGAGCCACATCCCCAGCCCTTTTTATTTTTATTTATTTTTATTTTGAGACAGGGTCTTGCTGAGTTGCTTAGGGCCTCACTAACTTGCTGAGGCTGGCTTTGAATTTGAGATCCTCCTTCCTCAGCCTCCTGAGCTGCTGGGATTACAGGTGTATGTCACTGCAGTTGTCCTCTTTCTGTATATCACCTGATATGTGTGTTCAAAGCTGGTGCTGCGGTTGGCCTAATTCTCATGAGGAAGTACAGTTCTATATTCAGCTATACTGTATAGGCCACAGTGAAGAGTTACATGCACATCCTTTATTGAATGATGTTTTGTATTGTCAGGTGTGCTCTTTTGAACTTTTTCTATGATTCTCTATGATCCACTTAAATGTTATTTTTTGGGTATTAGCTGTTCTTAGTAGGACACTACCACATCTGCTTCAATTTGTCTTCTCTTCCTTATGCTGTTTTCTATGATTCCTAAAAATATGTTAGACTTTGTCTTTGAGTATGTATGCCAATGCATTTGTACAACCATAGATACTTTCATAGGTGCAAAGCATTTGTGACTAGGAAAAGACTCTAAGTGCTTTATTCTAAAGCGTTGGCAGTGACCGCCTCTGGACACAGATTGGAAGGTGGCAATGGTGAGAAATGAGCCACTTTTGTTCTGTATTACTTCTGTATTGTCTGAATTATTTAAAATTAGCACATATTATTTTGTAATTAAAGAAAAGGAGGAAAAAAGGAAAGAAATTAGATTTGACATACCTCCAAGTAATAGGAAGCCCTTGCATCCTTTGAAGCTACAAAGAACAACAGTTGTGTCTCAAGGGAAATTTATCTTATCAGAACCTGAGCTGTATTTTTTTTTAATCCTATAATGAAGTCTCTTGCCCTGGATTTCCAGTTGATTTGATTTAAATATGCAGATTTCTAATAATAATTCATGGTAACTGGAAGGGTGCTGGTTAGTTGGCATCTCAGCCACACGGTGCTGTTGCGTGTGCTCCTTCACTCTGTGCACTTGGGTGTCGGCTGTGCTGACGTGCTGTTCAGCTTTCCCACACTCTCCTATCACTGGATTACATTTCTCACACTGTGCTCCAGGGCCACAGGCCATTGAAGATACCATGACTTTGGCCTGGTGGTGTAACTCAGTGGTAGAGTGCTCATCTAGGACATGTGAGGCACTGGGTTTGATCCTCAGCACCATGTAAAAAATAAATAGATAATAAATAAAAAATAAAGTTATTGAAAAAGGTACATTCCTTATTTAAAAAAAAATGTTTACCATGACTTTTGTTTTTTTTGATACCAGTGATTCCACATTCCTGGCCCTATTTTGTGTTTTATGTAGAGACAGTGCCTCACTGAGTTGCTTAGTGCCTCGCCCTTGCTGAGGCTGGCTTTGAACTTGTGATTCTCCTGTCTCAACCTCCCTCAGTGCTGCGATTACAGGCATGCACCACCGCACCTGGCTAACCATGACTTTTTGTACCTGGCAGAGTGCCAGTCTACCTTTTGGGTTCTCCCCACTGTGACGCTGTACCCTGAATTGGATGCAGATTCTTGACATGAGCTCACCAGCCACACAGGCTGACGCTCGCCATGTAGGAGGCGTAGCTCACCTACATAAAAAGATGGAAAGTATGAAAGATTGATTAATAATTCAAGTATTCTGATCAAATACATTTGGGGGAGTAAAGCTGTTTTTACATAATCATGCCACAGCATCATTGTGCAAAACAGCAGATAAAACTGCATGTCTGGTCCAATGGCTACTGTGTAATAATCACACATTTAATAAAAATAATGGTGAGAATACACAGGAATACTTTCAGATGCTGTGTGAGGAAGGCAGAAGTCAGGATGTTCTCTATTTTGTAAATGTTTTGCTGAAGGAGTAAGTAAAAACCATGATTAGGAGCCAATGATAATAAGCACTTTTGTATGAGATACAATAACTGTTAATAACAATGTAGAGGCAGCTTGGTCAAGTGGTTACAATTCTGGAGGTTCAAATCCTGGTTCTTCCATTATGAGCTGTAGGTCCTTGTGCAAGTTACTTAATCTCTCTGTGCTGGAGTTTTGTTTTGAAATGAAGCTAATAACAGTTACTGCCTCATGCCTCAGTTACTGCCTTCAGAGGTTGAAGAGGGATCATATTTATACATCATTTAGAATGATATCTAGACATGGAAGGTATGATAAATAGAAATTAATATGTATAGGAAGCTCTTAATGCCAGTCAGACAGAGTTGAGGAGGTGTCAGGGTTGTCTTATCCCTCAGAACCCTGTAAGAGGTGTAATGACTGTGTCCTATTTCACAGATGAGGACAGTGAAGCCCAGAGAGATTAAGCAGTGTGATGGTTGTATAACATGGCAAATGTAAATTGCTTAGTTAAAATGTCTGGGAGGCTGAGGCAGGAGGATCACAAGTTCAAAGCCAGGCTCAGCAACTTAGGGAGGCACTAAGCAACTTAGCAAGACCCTGTCTAATAAATAAATAAATAAATAAATAAGTAAATAAAGGGCTGGTGATGTGACTCAGTGGTTGAGTGCCCCTGGCTTTAATCCTCAGTACCAAAAACTAACTAAATAAAAATAAAATGGCAAATGTTGTTCTGTGCATTTTACCATAATAATAAAAAAGGCTTTAGGTACGAGGACAGGTAGGTTTCACGCAAACAACAGTGCTTTCTTGTTAATCTTTGTAATAACCGAGGTGCACAACAGCCGACTGCCTGCTCCTTCAGGGTGACCTCTCTCCCTGAAACTGAGATGCTTCTGGCTTTATTAAAGAAAAAGCATTTGATGCAAATTCAGGATGTGATGAAATCTCCCTGTGGCAAGCACAGAACAACGGTCCGTCCTCTAAGTTGAGAGACATAATCGTATTTTCTTCCCTGATGATAAAGTTCTTTGCATATTTTAAATCCTGAAGAGAGAAAGTAGAAAAGTGAAGAGTCCAGGAGGAATTTTGTTTTCGGTGAATAATCATTTTACAAGATTAAGGCAATGTGAAGAGGAATGAAATTAAGGGGAAATATGAAGAAATACAAATTAAGTGTTTTTTTTTTTGTTTGTTCTTTTGTCCTCATTGAAATTGTTGAGTCCGTTGTCTACTCGCTGGATGAGAAAAGTTTTGTTCTTGGAATTCTTCTTAGTTGCTTGCCATTGAAGCTTTGGAATTACTTAATCCTTTAGAGCAGAGAGTATAGCAAGTACCAGTATGCTGTTTTGTCTAACAAAACACCGTTGCTGGCCACTTAATGGGTAACAAGGGCACTAGGAAGTGATGTCTGGTTGACTAAGAGCCATCTTGTTTTGACAATATTCAGCCCCAAAGATGAATGTCAGACTAAGTCATAAAAGTGACATCAACAACATGAGTCACAAAATTGTAAGAAAGATGTATATAATCTTTTTCCTTATTCAGACCATATGGATGAGGGCACAGGCACCTGTTTATTTTAAGACCTGTTTATTTTAAGCGTTCTGACTGCCGCAACCAAAGGATCTGAACGAACAATTAGAGGAGGAAAGGTTTATCTGGGGGCTCATGGTTTCAGAGGTCTCAGTCCATAGACATCCTGCTCCATTCCTTGGGGCCTGAGGTGAGGCAGGACATCTTGGCGGAAGAGTGCGGCAGAGGGAAGCAGCTGGGAACATGGTACCAGGAAGCAGAGAGAGAGCTCTGCTCAACAAGGACAAAATATAAACCCAAAAGGCATGCCCCCAGGGACCTACCTCCTATCGCCACAACCTACCTGCCTTCAGTCACCACTCAGTAAATCCCCGTCAGGGGATTAATGCACTAATTAGCTGAAGGCTCTCATAACCCAGTCATTCCACCTCTGAACTTCCTTGCATTGTCTGACCAACAGGAGCTTTTGGGGGACACCTCACATCTAAACCATAATACTGGTAGTATTGACAAAGACCTTGCAGCAGTTAGAAAACATTTCTGTTTTGGGATAAATCAGTACAAAACAAATCAAAACAAATCTGCAAAAACAGATTCTGATTTGGTACCTAAAACATGGTTTTCTTGCTGATAGAGAAAAGTAAAAAAAGCCCAAGCAATGCAGCAGTCTATCATGGCTACCAATAAATGCCAGAAACTCATAGCTAGCCAGCATCTAAGAAAACTCAGTAACAGACCTTCACCATTACCTCCAAGGTGCATTTTATTCCTCAATGACTTTGTGGAGGAGACTGATGGGATGATGTCATCAGCTTCTCAGTTCTCTGGTTTCCATGAAGTATGCTTGGTACCTGGAAGACACGATGTTGCATTTGTTGGCTTTAAAAACAGTGGGTTGGCTGGAGAATGCCAAGTGGCCAGCTAGATCTTCCCAGGGATTTAAGGTCATACCACCCCCTGCTATAAAGATCATGTACCCAAGAAAGAATGTTTAGACATTTTCCTTTTAAGGACTTGGTGTAACTTATAGTGTTTCTTTTTATAATAGTTGATCTAGTTATTTGCTAATTTTGAGGGGGTAGGAGAAAAATGAAACAATAGTCAGCATTTTATTTTTTATGAAGGATGCAGAATTAGGCTCTTCAGAGATATCTGTGTTGCTAGTGTTATTTTTAGCCTTAGCCTTAAAAATGTGAGAGCCTTAATTTTGCCTAATAAAATTGATTTGTAACCTAAAAGAAACATAGTACCCTGCCACTGACATCATGAAGTCAGTATCGCTGTTTCTGTAGCTTGTGAAAGAGAAAATGTATAAGCCTATGCAAAAACAATTAAAATTTTAAAAAATTTAATGGGCCAATAAAGCTACTTTTCTCCCTGGAAGGATGAGCTCCATGGGGCAATTTCTTGGGAATGTCTTATGGCCTCTCCTTTTATGTCTCCTTCTCCTGAAGCCGTCATTAATTTCCAAAGCAAAGAAGCAAAGTATATACATAAATACAGAAGAATGCTAAGCTGGGTTTTAATAATTGCTTTTCTTTTCCCTCCTAGGTCTGTGATGGGAAGACGCAATGGCAGGTCCTGTCAGCAGCTGCTTGGATGGTCTTGCAGTCAGGTAAGGGACAAGGGACATTTCTTTACATGTATTGATGGGTAACTGAGAACCCAGTCCTCCCTAAGTTGGATGATACAGGACCACAGAAGAGCGGCTTCTTCTGTTTATGTTGAGAATATACATGGGGAGCAGAGTTCTGGCTTTTGCTTTCTTGGTTTCATTTGTTGTCTGGATGACAAATGTTCTATTTATGGGTTAATATTTTATGCCTTTGGAAATTTGAATTGTTGACTTCTACTATGTGTTGTAAGATGTATTGCCTCTCAAAACTTCTCTGATGTTAGTGTGATTGGGGTCTTAATCTTATGTTCTGGAATGATTACTTTGGCCAAAGGTGCCAATCTCACTGCCGGAAGTAGTTTCGTATGTCCTGGTCTACAACTGGTCATGCTTGAGTCATATTGGAATTTGTGATTGTTCATTCCCATAACATCAGATGCATCAGCAGTGAAGATAATCACTGTGATCTTTTCTTATCAGTATTGGAAATCCTGTTCATTCCAAGTTGAAAGAGGTGACTTCTTTGGTCTTGTCTTCTGTCTTTGTTAAGTAGTAGTTGGTGCTGGAGATTCTCTGGTGATCCCAAAGCATCTTCTCTGTCTTAATGTGGAAGGAAATGTTCCTGATTAAAGTGTTGATGTATAAAAAGATCCAGTAGAGAAAAATCTTGTAAGATGAAAAGGGAGAAAGGAATACGTCTTCTGGAAAAGAAGACAAACATGTCAAATGGCTAAACGTGAGCAGTTTGTTTCTTGCTCTGGATTTCTGTGGTCTAAACCTTGGGTAGAGATGTTTAATTGTCTCTAAGAGGATAAAATGTCTCTTCAAGAATCTATCTCCCTGGTTAACCTCGGTTTTTGATTGGTGGTCTCGGTGCTTGGTCGATTCCCCCTTTGGCTTTCTCTCTATAGGATGATGATCCACAAGCTTTTTGGTCTCAGGATCTCTTACACTTCAAATTGATTGAGGACTCCAAAGACTTTTGTTTATATATTTATTACATTTTAAATTAGAACTAAGAATTTTTGAATAAATTAATTTTAAAAATAACATTTCCATTATGTAAGATCTAAGGTATTTTTATAAACAATAAGTATATTTCCCAAACCACAAAGAAATGATTGAGCGTGGGGTTGTTTTATAATTGTGTGCACCTTTTTAACGGCTAACATTACTGTACTCTATTGGGTTCTCTTGTCTGATTCTGTGTTAAATTTATTATTTTGTGTTCATTTTTGTTGAATATGTGAACAAAATCCAGTCCTACACAGATATGTAGTTGTACAAGGGATGAGTATTTTTACAAAATTGTGGAAGTTCTATGAAACTATACCAAAACTTGGCAAGTGGTAGTTGGTTCAAAGCTAATTGCAATATTTGAGATCTAAAACCATATTCATTAATATTTTATATTCTGTTATGTAATGACGGGAATACAAGATGGCAGATTCAGTTATCAAGCTGCTTGGATGGTCTTGCCATCAGACATATAACAAGTGACATTTCTTTACACTTATTGATAGGGAGCCAAGAATCCAGTGTTCCCAAGGTTGAGTGATTTAGGGAATCAAGCAGTCCATGCTAAAGAGTGGTTCATCGGAATGTGTCTCTTACCCAACCAAGGTTTTGTAACAACATGCATTGATTATTTGGAAAATATTGGTACAGATCTTCCAAAATGTGATACATATAAATATACAATATCAAAAAATTACTTTCATTTGTATGAGTTTTTATGTTTTGGAAAGCATTTAAACTCGAATATACAATTTTTCCAAAAATCCAAATTTTGGTCTAAAATTCACATTTGATTATCCATAGCAAAGGCTGTGTATTGTTCTCCTTGAAATGATTTTCCACATGCCTTCATTTAGAAAAAAACAGTCTGCCAATACTCAAGTGTCAGTTCATAGTTTGCCTAGTGTTCTTCCAAGCGAAAATTATGTTCCATTAAAAAAAATGGTCAGACCTAGTTACAAGTTGGACACTTAGGAAGTGGGTTGAGCACTTAGGCATTAGTCTGCCTGTTAGATAAAGAAGTATCTCATGAAATTCACTTTACAAATAACCTGGACCAAACCCCCCAATGCCTTGTAAAAGCTAAGTTAGAATTTGTAACCACCCTTCAGAGAGATCACAAAGCCAAATTAGAGATGAACACAGCAGTAAAATATCCATGATGTACAGATGATGAAACATGTTCGGAGAGGGAGCCAGGATTTCATCACTTAAATATCTTTTAAATCCTCAAAATTAAATGATTTTTTTCTATAGTAAGCAGATTTGTGTAAGAGCCCCCAGATTCCTTTTTGCCTGGCATAGGTGCCTGAATGATACCCTCTGTAATGGTTAATTTGAATTGTCAACTTGATTGGATTAAGAGATGCCAGGATTAAGAAGCTTCTGGGTATGTCAATGAGGATGTGTCTAGGGATGGTTGGCATATAGGACAGCTAACTGAAGTGGAGACCCTCCCTAAGTGTGGGAGGCACTGTCCAATAGGATGGTGGCTTGGATGGAATAAAGTTGGGAGAACAAGGAAGAAGCAGCAGGTGCAAGCTCCATTCCCCTTGAAACGTTTCTTGATTGCTGTTGCGATAGCCTGAGGATATCAGACTCTTGCTCCTTCACTCTTCCAAAGTGGTCTCTGCCAGTAATTCTTCAGGGAGTTTCCAGAAACTTTCAGTCTCAGACTGATGTAGCATCATTGATCCCTCTTGTTCTCAGGGTTTAGCCTCTTGGACTGTGCAGCTACTGGTTCCTACCACTCTCCAGCCTGCAGATGGCCATTGTGGATTATCCCGCTTCTGGTCCTGTATGCGAATCTAATAAATCCTCTTTTTATAATCAAAAAAAAAAAAAAAAAGGTGGTCAGTACCACCCAACCACGGAGGAACTTTTCCTTGGCATGGACATCCCCCTTCAGCACACACCACAGGTATTCTATGCTGCTTGCCCATTTAGTCATACAAAATATGAAGAAAATGAGTACTTCTTTTTGTTTTGTTTTGTTTTTTGGTACTGGAGATTGAACTCAGGGGCACTCGACCACTGAGCCACATCCTCAACCCTATTTTGTGTCTTATGTAGAGACAGGGTCTCACTGAGTTGCTTAGCGCCTCGCCATTGCTGAGGCTGGCTTTGAACTCGCGATTCTCCTGTCTCAGCCTCCCTAAGTGCTGGGATTACAGGCTTGAGCCAACGCACCCAGCTGAAAATGAGTGCTTCTATAGATAACTTTAAAGTTAAATTATTCTGAACCCTCATCCAGGATATTCTGAAATGCAACCTCCTCCTTTTCCTGTGTTACTATGATTACATTTCTGTCATCATCATGAAGGTCAACTGAATGAAAAAGACAATAGTTACTTAGGTCCATGGTGATAATCATTTTTCTTCCTATTGGTTTTCTTGAAAGGCTCTTTGGACCCCACTCTTCCCTACTAGGGTTCCATGAACCACACTTTGACCTTTATAAGTTTCTTGTTTGCTTTTGTTATTAACTCTCTTAACCAAGTCATTCATTGTCCTGGGACTCCCATCCTGAGTGCTTTACCTGTGTGAAGTGTTTGTCCCTCAGTGCGTTGCTCAGCAGACATCCACACTGCAAAGTAAGTTAAGATGGAGATGCCCCAGAAGAAAATTATTAAACAGCATTGATCCAAACCTTTGGTGGCTGGGTAATATCATTATGTTCAAATCACAGTGGCAGAATGTTCCTCAGATGTCAAAATGAACAGCTCTGCAAATTTCACACTGTGCTATGTGACAGATGGCAAAAACTGTTTTGATTTTCCCCAATATCTGAGGAGCAGCAAGCGGAGCCTGCACCTCCCACTTCATTCTCGCTTTTTGTCTTCTCTGGTTGCACCATTTTTGTTTTTGTTTTTGTTTTTGTTTTTACCTCTATGATTGGTAGATGACTCTGTTTTCAATAGCTACTTAGTATAGAAATAAAATGTGCAAGTCCCATCAAACAAACTAATTAAGGCTTATAAAGTGTCAAAATCCAAAAGCCAGGAGGGACAGATTAGGTGCTGAGTCTAAGAGTCACATAGACCTGACAACTTGTGTGTTGCCGTGGCAACAGGAGAATCAATATCCCTCCACTGGGCAGATAGTTGACAGTAATTTTTGCTGGGTCAGAGAATTGGGAAGAGCGAGAACCACCTCGTGCTATGCAAAGAATTACTTTCTCCTTTTTAGCCAGAAAGTTTCCAGAGGGTTTGTAAACGCCTGCTGTAAAAATCCAACCAAGTCCATGAGGCGATGTTCTGTGGGCTTGGAGAAGTCTCTTCCACATAAAAGGGAAAGTATTGCAAGTTGCCTTTTCTATGATGCATTAATTATCTCCTCTAAAATCAGAATATGGAGATGTGTTTCTCAGGCCCTGTGTTTTATGAGTGCTTAATGATGGCTGAAAACTGACATGTTTTCTTTTTTCTTCTGCTTCCGATTGTCCATAAAAACAACAAATTTCTGCATATGATCCTTCATGCTGTCTTGTCACATTTGATGTCAGTTTTTTCCTGTATGTGGTGTCACAGATGGTCAGACGTGGCTACCAAAGAGATCAGATGAAACCTGGCTTTGTGGAAGTTAGTCATTTAGCCGAAAGAGAGAATCAATGTTAGCATCTCTTATTCCAAACATACTCCTCAGGTACAGGCAAGCTCCTGAGTTGATTGATTCATAATAACATCTGACTCAGTAGAACAAAAGACTTAATATCAAATCCTTTTAAGGAAAAACAATACTCTACCAACATGCCTGATGGTATGCATGATAAATCACTAAACAGAGAGGAAATACTTATTTTCTCTTTTCCAGGAGTTCTACTCTGATTGTCTCTCTGTCTCTTTCTTCTCTTTCTTTATACAACTTACTTAAAATTCCATAATGTCTTTTTGGTAACAGGTCTTAATGACTCCCCCTTATTAACTGCCATGATGTACTATTTATGGCAAAATTAAAATATGGACGCACAGTTTTAATATAAGGGCTTTCACAATAAACGTCTTCCTGTACAGACGAGGCACTGGGAAATCTGCCCCGTAGCCACAGAAGCATGCTCATTTTTTGCCTTTTTTACAACGTAGAAAAACAAACGTGATGTAGATGCCTATGGGTTAGATTTCCAGTAGAGAGGCAGGCGACAGGCCTGGAGAAATGGACCGAGGTAGGTTTTCTGTTTGTTTCAGACAAAAGATTTCTGGCCCGAGGCTGTCCACCTGCAGCTGCTGTCAAAATACTGAGGCAATGAGACTATTTTTCTAACTAGATCAAAAGGAGGAAATTCTGGCTGTGATCCTCTGAATCAAAGACGGTAGGGGCAGGGACACCTGCAAAGGAAGAGAGGCTGGGAGGGAGAGTGAGGAGGGAGAAAGGAAAGGAATAGGTGGTGGCTAATTTTCATGCAAGTCATTTGCCGAGGCTGCCAAATTCAACTCAGAACAAATCTATGTGGATCCATTCGCAAGACGAATGTCTAAAGAAAACTGGGGTAGTTCTCTGCCCGCAGAAGCGAGAGAAAGTGGTGGGACCCATGGTTTGAGAGCAACTGTAAATTTCAAGGGTGACTGAATTCAGGTCAGGCTTACAAAAACACTTGCTTTCTTATTTGCCAGTTATATCATTTCTATTTTTTCCTTCCTGTGGTATTGTTTTCCATTGTGGTATTGTTTTGAGAATAAGCCCTGGGGGTCGACCAGTTGGCTGTTCCTGTTGGTATCTGAGAAAAAGAACTCAGGCCAGGGAGCTTTCAGTGTCTCCACTCAGTATTGCACTTGGACTTGGTTGACATCTGAGCTTCCCGGGCCTGTGGTTCTCCTATTCTGTGAGATAGAGTTAGGTTGGGCCACTCTATCTGGGTAACTTGAATATATGGGGGGAAAGGCCTGCTTCATAAAGCTGCACCTCTTTAGTAAGTACTAAGAATGGGAAAAGAAAATAAGAACAATAAATAAACCTGAGGAACCACCATTTGACCCAGCCATCTCACTCCTCAGTCGATACCCAAAGGATGTCAAATCAGCATACTATAGTGATGCAGCTACACCAGTGTTTATAGTAGCTCAATTCACAATAGTTAAACTATGGAACCAACCTACGTGCCCTACAAAAGATAAATGGATAAAGAAAACATGGTACATGTACACAATGGAATAGTACTCAGCCTTAAAGAAAAATGATGGCATTTGCAGGTAAATGGATGGAACTAGAGAATATCATGCTAAGTGAAAGAAGCCAATCCCCAAAATTCAAAAGCCAAATGTTTTCTCTGGTAAATGGATACTGATCCATTGTGGAGACGGGGGAGTAGGGAAGAAGGAAGAAACTTTGGATTATTCAGAGGGGAGTGAGGGGAGAGGTGGGTTGTGGAGATGGGAAGTACAGTACAATGAGACAGGCATTATTACCCTATCTATCTATCTATCTATCTATATATATATATATATGGTTACACTACTGGTGTGACTCTGTACCATGTACAGCCAGAGGAATGGGAAGTTATGCTCCATTTGTGTACAATGTGTCAAACGCATTCTACAGTCATGTATAACTAATTAGAACAAATAAAAATAAATAAGAACAAACATGAGGACCTGAATGGAGTGGCTCTATGGGATTCACTTTGCATCCAAAAAATATTGAACCGGTATCTTCCTCATGCCAGCACTGTGCCAGGGCCCTGAGGAAAAAAAAAATTCACAGAACTATCAGACACAGCCTCTACCTTTCCTGAGTCAACAATAAAACTCCCATTCTGGCATTTTGATAT
The DNA here is from genome assembly GCA_028644305.1 of Xerus rutilus. Classification (NCBI taxonomy): domain Eukaryota; kingdom Metazoa; phylum Chordata; class Mammalia; order Rodentia; family Sciuridae; genus Xerus; species Xerus rutilus. The sequence continues at coordinate 44,804,987 of CM053413.1, forward strand.
TTTGATTTAACAGATATTATAAGCAAAAAAATAACAAACCTGGGCTGGGATTGTAGCTCAGTGGTAGAGCGCTTGCCTCGCATGCGTGAGGCCCTGGGTTCGATCCTCAGCACCACGTACAAAGCAATAAAATAAAGACATTGTGTCCATCTACAACTAAAAAAATATTTAAAAAAAAAATAACCAACCTGGTTTTGGCACCATTATGAAAACACAAATAACTGGCACAGAAGCAGACCTCAAATAGACCAGCAAGCTTTCCTTTATTCCGCAGCGGAGTCAATCAATCAGGCACTAGAGGAGCTCATTTTCTGGGTAGAAAAAATGGCCACGGGTTACAGAGGGGCTCTGAGTTTTATAGTTTACAATGAGGGTGGCTTAATTATTGGAGACTGAACCATGACGTGTTGGTTTGGGCACTCAGGAAAAAAGTTGTAAAAAGTCTGAAACTCGTCACTAGGAAGAGCTCAGAACTCAGTGTTCATTGCTCATCATCTTCCTCTGGGTCCCACTGATACCCAGAGCTTCACTATTCTATTCACTTTTCTCCTTCCAGGACTCATCTGCAATGGGAAAGGGTAAAAGTCCAGGGCCCAGCATTTCAGTATCCCCTCCTCCCTTCAGAACTCATTGCGATTGGGAAGGAGGGAATGTTTCCTTTTTCCCCCTGGGGCCCTGTTTTACTGAGAAAGGATTTACTGGGGGAAGGGTTAATGATTCCTTCCTTTTCCCTGTTCCTCTGGGTCAGTTTTGGACCTTGACATTTCCCTGTCCTCGGGGTTGTTATTTTCCATATCCTTCAGATATTGGCATAGAGCTTAAATGATTGCCTGTTCTTTTTGAACGTATTTGAAGTTTTCTTTATTGTGGGGGGTATATAGCCATCATCAACAAAATAAAGTAGGAAAATATTTATTTTATTAGAACTATGGTCCACGTAATCTTGTTTCATAACATATTCCATATTGCTGTACCTAGTAAAATTGTTATTAAGATGAATAGTGGCAATTACCAGGCTGCATAGGCATGGTTGAATAGCTCACGCAAATAACAAATTCAGAGTCAGGATAACTTCGCCTCTTTGAGTGAGATAATCGTGTACCTTTCTGAATACTGGGGGGATTGTTCCATAACCGTGCTTTCTAGTACGGCAACCATAGGTATGTGTGACAGTTTAAAATTCAAGAACATTTAATTTAAAACATATACACTAGCCTCATTTCAAGGGCTTGGTAGCCACATGCAGCTAGTGGCTGCCATATTGGACAGTCCATAATGCAGAATATGTCCATCATTCTAGAAATTTTGACTGGACTGTTTGAGAATACATTCAAGCGCTGTTTGAGAATATATTCACTCATCCATCTAGGCTTTCTTGGACATGGACTCTATGCTAGGCACTGTCCTGTTGAATCTAAGATATTCCTGCCCTTATGGACATTTGGTCCAGTGTAGAAGCAGATTGTAAATAAGATAAGCAGGGGATATGCTAACCTCAAAGAAGGACAAGGGAAAGATTGTTGGGATAGGTGGTAGTGGGGATAAGATGCTTTGATAGGCTGGTGAGAAAGGCCCTTTTGACAGGCTGGCATTTGAGTTGATATCTGAGAGGGATCCTGGCCTATAAAAACGAAGAAGTAAAAGAAAAGTAGTATTTGGGGCACAGCTAACTATACAAGAAAAACACCTGAGTTTGGAAAGAACCAAGTGTTTCATAGCCCCTCCTCCTGCACAAGCTCTGAGGACTGTGCAGCAGTAATGGGGACTACAAGATGACACTCCTTAACCCCAGCACCCTTACTAGGTTGCTTTCCTTTCTTCACATCTGGGCACTCTTCCAATTCATATTGTAACATTTTCTCAGCTATAACAGTAGACCTAATCCCTCCCTGCCTCAAAATGAAGCTGGGAGAAGGTGCAAAGAGCACATTGAACTTTTTATTCATGGTACTTATGTTCCTGGGAACCTGACATGTTCTATCTGATTGTGGTTAACAATGAGCTGTGGAGGTTTCTTCGTGCTTGTGTTTGTTGTGATCTTTATCTGCAAAATTTCTTGCTAGTCCAGATCTTGGTGACCTTGTCTAGGAGGTTGAGTGTTTGTTCTGAGGCATTTCCTGTTCTCTGAGCAGAGCTTTGAGTTCCCAGTGTATCTGAGTGCATCTGCAGAGCTCAGGGCATTGGGACTTTTGAGCCTGGGGGAGGTTCACACCTCCTTACAAGCTCTCCTACAAGAATCCCTGTACAAAGAGCTCCTTTCCCTCTGGTCCATGCAGAAGGTCACAGCTCACACTGCTGCATGTAGGACTGTCTGTGATCTTTGGAAACTGATCCAGCTCCTGGACAAGGAGCAGCAATATACAGCTGGCCTAGTAAGGAGACTTAGCAAAATCCCCACTGAATCTGTCTCCTGCACAACAGCAGTAGCAATCCTTGGAAAATGAACCTTAGCAAGTAATTTTTTTTTCAATGAGATCATTCCAAGACCTAGGGATGCAGCTGTGGATTCCTGAGGAAATCATGTGGTGGTTAATGATGCATTAAAACACGTACATGAAAATGTCACAGTATCAAATATGATGCACACAGGAAGGTCCTTTGGAAGAACATCTCCAGTTGTCAGAAAAGTTACCTGGAAATGAAAGTCTAACCAAGCAAGAAAGTGATCCCAGTTATTCTGTAAGATTATTTTTCTTAATTTTTTTTGTTGTTGTTTTCAGAGTTTTTTTTTCCAGCTTCCGAGGTGCATAATTTGAATCTGAGAAACATGCAAATATGGAGAGCGTCTTTGCTTGTAAATGGTAGATCGTACTTCTTTATTGCATTCTTTTAATGGACAAATATATCCTTTGTATTTAGGTTTGCTTTATTGTCTATATCAAATATGATTTTCAACGGGAGAGAGTTAATCAAATAACTCTTTGAAATGGTGTCTTGTGATATTGAAAGCAAATGTTATTAAAGGAGATGATTTGTTTTTTCTCTTAGAAGAATATTGCAAAATCATCCAGCCAAAAAAAAAAAAAAGTTTGCTCAGTGTCTACATGGACGCACAATGAGTAAGATGGGCTCAGTCTGGAGATATTTACAGGCTGACATTAGTTAATGGGTCTTGAGGGCAGAATTAACAATCATGTAAATTCTTATGATTAATAGATTCCAGAGTAGGCAGGCATAGAAAAAAAAAATGTTGTGAGTGGGTTTTATTCTTCTCACAGCTTTGTTGGAATGAAGGAAAAAGTGATAGGAAGGCAAGTCAAAACAATTTGTTTAGATGTAGTTATTTTGTAGGAGGAGAGCATTTGCTCTCTGTGCATGCGTGTGCTCACGTGTATGTGCAAGTGTGTATGCATCAGGGCTGCCCATCGCCTGAGAATCCAAGTGTCAGCACTGGGTTCACTCTTAGCTGCATATAACCTGAGGCAGTATGACCCCAAGGGAAGGGGACTCTGCAGCTAGTTGTTTTGTCTATATGAAACCAAAACATTATTTTTTACTGGGCTCAATTGTTTTGCCTTTATACACGGGAGCTCATGATAATGCACTTCAAATTCATAGTGATATACTAACTACATATATTTTCTTTGTGGATATGTAAAAATATCCACATATGATGGGATTAATTAATGTCATGGAAGAGTCTATCAGAGGGTGATTTTATTCTGCATAGACTAGGATGTTTTTCTTCAGAGAAAATATAAAATTAAACATATTAAGCCTGGGTGCAGTGGCACATTCTTGTAATCCCAGTGGCTCGGGAGGCTGAGGCAGGAGGATCCACAAGTTCAAAGCCAGCCTCAGCAAAAGCAAGGAACTAGGCAACTCAGTGAGACTCTGCCTCTAAATAAAATACAAAATAGGGAAGGAGATGTGGCTCAGTGGTTGAGTACCCCTGAGTTCAATACCCAGTCTCGGCACCCACAAAAAATATTGAGTGAAATTATTTTTGCCATAAGTCATCTTTATTCTTTAGGATCAAGATGGCTTCTCTGTGTTCACTGAGAACTTATATTCCTTTTGTATTTCCTGGAGTATTTAGAGGAGATATGGCCTGAAAGGAAGTGTGAAAGCATGATTTTGTCTTTGCCTAATGGTGGGTAAAACCATCTGGGGTCATTAATAATTTTATGGATCCTGTGACTTTTCATAAAAAAGTGTATACTTCTCCTTTCGCCACTTTAACCCCTAAACCTGGCAACATTTTAGTTTTAAGTAATTCTTTTATAGAAATTTAATAAGGAATTATATTTTTTGTATAATCAAGTATAAAGTTTTAAAATGTGACATGATAATATTTTAGTTTGGTTTCCTTCTTATATTCTCCAAGTAATTTTTACTAACCTACTCATAAAATGCCCATAGCATTAACTTTATACTTTCTGCCAAAATTGCTTTAATTATTGAATATGTCACCAAATAAGAAAATATTAAAAACTCCCCTCTCAGTGAAATCAGATTAAATATTAAGCCCCAAATCTAGTGCACCTATTTAAGGAAAACAAACTCCTATTGGTCTTTTATGGGTACATTTGGTGGTTTTCCATGCAACTGGTAGAAAAAGAAATGCACTTTGTAAAAAGGTGGAAAAGATTGGTATGGGTTGGATCATGTCCTCCAAAAATTCTTATATTGGAGTCCTATTCCTTACTAGCTAAGAATGTGACCTTAGATGGAAATTGGGTCACTGCAGATAGAATTACTTGAATTGAGGTCATATTGGGGTAGAGTGGGCCCCGAATCCAATATGACTGGTTTCCCTCTAAGAATAGGTAACGTAGACCTAGACATGCACACAGGGAGAATGCCACGTGAAGACGATGGGTGAGATTAGGGTGATGCTTGTACAAGCCAAGGAATGCCAGTCATTGCCAGCAGGTGACCAGAAGCTAGACAATAAGCATAGAATTGGTTCTCTGTCATAGTCCTGGAAAGAACCCACCCTACTGACCTCTTGGTCTTCTAGCTTCCGGAGCTATGAGACAATAAATTTCTGTTTAAACCACTCAGTTTGCGGTACATTGCTTTGGTAGTCCTAGCAAACTCAGATTAAAAATAGAATAACACAAAACAGTTGGGTCACCAATGGTGGCTTACCATTTTCACATAGTGGTGATAACTTATCAAGCTAGAAAAGAAATGCCAAAGAACCAGAGGTGGGTAATACCTGACTATTTACCAATATCACCATAAAAAAAAGCAGAGTTATTAAAGGATCTGGAATCACTGGGTAATTCAGCTCTTGACATTGATAGATGGAACTTGGCCGTTCTTCTCTACCAAAGCTGCTGACTGGGTAAATGTTTTATTCATTAGGCCCAGGGCAGGAAGGGATGCCAAAGGTTTGAGTATATTTTAAGAAACTCTTTGAGATGTCAGGAAAGTTATCAGGAGGCATAAGCAAGGAAGCTGAGGTACTACATCTACCCAGCTGGACAATGAACCCTGTGCACAGTGACCATGGTCTTGGGAAGTCCTTGATTTTCTTTTTTCATTTTTTATTTTGTATTGAATTTTATTCATGGTCACATCTCAGAAAACCAAGAGTTCTAATTATGGTTCCAGGTTCTCTGTGTCTCAAAAATGATCCCAGCTAACCCAATCTAGAGGACAATTGTCATCCTTGAAATGCTATCTGCCCATGGATTGAGATTCAGAATTACTCCCCTGCATTGGCAAGAGCCTCAGCCAAGGAAGTCATTTAAACAACAGCTTTGGCTTCAAGTCTCAGGAGGATCATTAGCTACACAGTTTAATTAGCTATTAGCAAAATGGTATTTCCAATTATTCAGCACAATAGATTATTTTCTACTGCAAAGAGGGAGGGCATCTTAGGTATGGACAAGTTGCAATTGTGACTTTCACCTTCCTACATAAATAGCAAGTCTTTTCTATCACAGTGGGCTCTAATACAGAATGCACGGATTCAGGCAGTCACAATGATGGAAATTCTTAGTGTGTACATAACGCATTATACTGAAAACATCACTTGTTTTTAAATTTTGCATTGTGGCCAGAAGATTTTAATATCCCATAATATCTGCTAATAAACTTGTAAAATGACTTGGAATGACATAAAAGAATCTCAAATAAAGTACGACCAGTGCCATTTTCAATCCAAGCATTTTCTAATAGCCAAGGAAACATGCACCTAAGTGCAAATGGATCTTGCGAAATTTCACAACTCATTGAAAACATACCAGGTTAGAATGAAGAGTTAAAATATGAAATTCATCAGTGGATACAAAACAGCAGTAGGTGAGTTCTTTGGATCTGTTGCCCTTTATGTTTGAGGAACTTCAGTGTTAAAGACTGAGAACTTTCCCTTGGGTTCTGGTTAGGGAAAAAAAAAAATCAAAGAGCAGACACTGACAGGAACAGCCACTCTGAGACATGCTGTCAAGATGCATCACAATATGCCACTATATCCTCCCCTCTCTATCTGTCAAAGCCATTGATTATTTTCAATAAAAAATGCCAGTGGCAGTTGCTAGGATTGTAGAACTCAGCATATGAACTAGGTGATGTCTGTCTGTCACTCTCCTCTAAATAGAGAAGAAGAAATTTACTGACTGCATCAGACACATGTGTTTGGAGGCATATTTAAATATGATTTCATAAAGAACAAAAATAAAAGGCAGAAATATCTATGACACTCTCTAAGATCCTTTTCCTGAGCTTATTGGAATTTTCCATGCAATGCTTATTCTGCTTATTCTGTGTCCCTCTCTCAAAACAAAATAAAATGGCAATAAATTGTTGAAAGTTTTTTTTTTTTCAACTTTTCTCCTTCTTTGCCAGGTAGGAGGTTCTTGGGTGCCCTTGAGCTTTCAAGTGAATGACATGACTCCTTATAAGTGCAACTGGCCAGTCATGGTTGGCTGTGGGAGTCATTCCAGGTGTGAGTTGTAAGGGAGGAGCTGAGTAGCTTGCACATTTTGTGACCATAAATTTCCTTGTCGTCTGGTATCCTGGGAGAAGAGTATCATCCACTATAGTGGTTTACAAAAGCCATAAATAATAAGGAACATGGAGGAATTCTTGCTAAGAGCATTAGCATCATTTTCAGGGGCATTGTCCAAAATCCAGAAGCAGAGGAAGGCACCAGGTTTCTGTTCAGGGACTAGGTGCAGTGTACTCTTGCCAAGGGGTCCTCATTGGTCATGTGAGTCTGGATCCCACCCACCCAGGTTCCCTTTTATCGGAATCTAGTTCTTCAAGTCTCTCTGGCAATTTTCTATGAATCCCTCCAACATCCTCTTAATGAATTCCTATTCTACTTCCATCATCCAAATTCTCTCTTTTCTTCCCCCCTTGCAATCCACAAATCTGTCTGGTGACATATTATAACTTCATTTTATTTGCAAAGAAACAAGGGGCTCCAAGTGTGCTCAGGTTAGAGTAAAGCCATTAACTAGAACCTACTATCCTAATAGAAGGTGCTCTTTGGTTATTAGGTTGTTTTTTTTTTTTTGTCTCTGTGTCATGTTCTGTCACTTCAAATGCTCAGCTAATCCTGGAAAAAAAGGGGGAGAGTTATTCATTGTATTACAAATTAATAGTAATAGCAGCAGCAGAAGCAACAGATTTCAGATCTCCTGTGCTAGGCATTGTGTTTACATAGATTTCTTTTCATTGAATCACCCCAACTTTGAATCATCCTAAGTCAAAAGTACTCATGTTGTTATCTGCTGACTTATGTAGAAAATGTGGCACAGGGAAGTTATCTAACTTTGCTAAGTAGCACGGAGCTCAGAGTTGATGAAACAAGGGTTTGAATCGAGTGCTGTCTCATTCCAAACTTGTTATTCTAACTTTGTGTACATTTAATTGTTCTACTTCTGACTTTAAAAACTGCCGCACAGTTTCTAAATAGTCCTATTAAGACTAGAAGAGAAAAGAGGCCTGCAGGTTATTTTTACTGAATCGTGTGTGAGAGAAGTCTCAGGTGCACGTCATAAGTTCATAAATTTAAAACCTGAGTTTGAAAGGAGACATGTTGGTTTGTTGATTTTTATGGTAAGGAGAAAGGGCATAATCTTTGGGAAGTGGGGTGGGGAGGGGCTGGGGAAGCAAGGGATGTGGTTTATCGTTTTTGAATACTTAGGTCTACAAATCATATTAGCTGTCACCACTCGAAGTCCTATCTGCAGCCAGCTGGACCCACTTTCTGAATAATGTACTTTTCTAAGATCAGGGCATTAGTTTCAGGAAAAAGAAATGTTGCTGGAGATATTTTCCTGGTACAGCTTTCATCTAACTTGCAAAACACAGTGTTCTGCTGCTCAGACCCTCTTCTGCCATTAGCCACATGCATGAACAGCTGCATTTGCAGGAGGCATTTTAAATATATAAATTAATTTCTCTACTTGGAATTCATAGTAATAAGTCCTGCTTAAGAGTACAATTTAAAATTCTTCAGAAGAAAGATGTAAAGGATTAATGGTACTTAAATCAGGAATAAGTATCTTGAAACATATTGAAGAGCATGCTCTGATGGGCATTTTCAAAGAATCTCCTAATGCTTGTTTAAGACAAATGCTATTTGGCTTGCTTAATAAAATTTTAGGCATTTTATAAAATTCAAACATAGAATCTTCAAAGACATTTTATTCTCAAACTAAGCAAATCTTTTTCTTAAATTTCCCTTTATAAGAGTAACGAAATCTTGGAGATAGCTGGGGAGATAGCTCAGTGGTAAAGCACCTTACTAGCATGCATGAGGCCCTGAGTTCAATCCCCATCAATACATAAAATAAAATAAATAACAATAAAGTGATTTAAAAAAAGATTGAAGAAATCTAGGAAGATCAACAAAAGTTTCCCAGGGAAAATCAGCTCATATTTTAGCAAAGAATAAACATAGCATATATTTGTTTCTTAAATATATGTATATATTTAAATGTACTACTATATGCACACATAAAAGATAATATATCTATACACACAGTAGTACATATATATTTTCCATAAAATGTTTAAAAAGTTAAAAATTGGTATAATCATTGTAGATTTCATCTGCTTTACACTCTTGTTGCTCTTTAACTAGTTCTGCGTACTCTTTGATCACATTACACTATTAAATCTTGTGATAATTTGGAAAATGTATTGCTCCCAGCTGCTGCTGCAGAAGCAAACTACAGAGATCTAAACGGGTAGGGAAAGAGCTATCAAACAGGCTCTGTTAATAAGAATTCCCTTTTCTGCACTCACATTTGCATGTTGTTGTTTGAGATTTAGCAAAAACAAACTCCTAAAAGGCCCATAGAATGGGGTAATAATCCATGATCATCACCAACATACAAATGCCAGAGCTGGTGGGTGCTAACTAGGGCTGACGGATTTGCCTTCTATGCATGCTATTACTTCAGTCTTGCATTTTCTCTCCAATTGCCATTATTTCTTCTTTTGTTGTGCTATGGAAATTTAAAAAAAAATTCTGTGTTGCTTTAACCTGGAAGAAAGTGTAAAAGATTATAATTGCAAATACTGTAGATTCAAAGACAGCACACTTGAAAGAATAATGTTCAAGCAAATGAGCATTTAAAATTAAAAACTGTACCTAATATGACATAATTTTTGGAATTATTATCCCGGAAGCGGTTTTAAAACTTTTAAAAGTTCTGCAAAAAGAAAAAAAACACACATACACACAACACTCCCCCCCAAAAACACATAAAAATACTTAGAACACTCATTTACATAATGAGTTTGGTAGTGAGTACTAAGCAACTTTGAGCTGTTTAGGAGACTCTTGACTTTGGATATTAAACTGTACCACTCATCAGGGAACAAATAATTTACTGGGTAGACCATTCATCTGACTTGATTTTCTTTCATTTGTTTATGAAATATTTACTGAATGTCTACTATCGTCTGGGCTCTGTGCTTGACAGTTTGTGTGTGATGAATGGTACAGCCACTCTCCTGGGCTGAATGGCACTCCAACATGGTGGCCGAGAGTGATTATGATATTATGTGCAGCATGTAATAGCAGAGTAAGTTGAGACTGTCAGGTTCAAGGATCTGGGAAGGTTTCCAGGAATAAAGGATTAGGCTGGGGTTTAAGACAATAAGAAAGCAGGAAAAGTAAGGTTTGGGAGGTGAGAGTGCTCACCACCAAGAGTCACCATGTGCAAGTGCTTTGAGGTTTTTGTTTTTTTTAGAAAAGACCCTGGAATACCTGGAGATGCAAAGAAGTTCTGAATCACTGCAGCTGGTCTAGAATTAAGAAGCTAGATACAGATCCCAGTGCAGTGGTAATTATGAAAACACATGGAACCTTGGTTATTTTGAAGATGGATAGGGGTAGAATATGGGTAAAATATAGCTTTCCTTGGGGAAGAAATTAAGTTGCTTTTCTAGAAAGTCTTGTCAATTTTCCAGTAGCTTCTACTCCACGTAACTTGGGCAAAAGAGGTCATGGCTAGTAGCCATTATTGTCTCTTCTACATCACTAACAGCTTGTTAGTTTTAGCAAGATACGTCTTTAAAAACTTAAGTGAAGTATTTCAATGATACGAAGTGTATATAGAATTATATAGCAAACGCCTTCATGACATTGACAAAATTTACAAACCTGATTTCTACCAAATCTGTTTAAGATATTTTTGAGAAATAAAACATTATAGATATGTTCAATTTCCATATATACACCACTCTCCAGTCCATTCCCCACCCTACTTCCAGAGGGAACAGTTATTGTGAATTTGGTGTTTTTCATCCCTATCCATCTATATTTTCAATAATTTGACTATATAAATCTAACCTAAAAGAAAATACAGACTTGATCTTTTAATAACTGTGTATTAATGCCATTGTACTACATATACGTTTGTGTGTATATGTTATCCCGCATACTTATTCATTCTCATTGTGCTTTTGAGATTTATCCATGCTGACACAGGAAACCTCCATTGAGGTATAATATAGTATATACAGTGTATTATTTCATTCTTTTTTACTTATTACATAGATATTTTATATCTCAAGCACTTTCTTCTGTTGATACATTGTTTATAGATGTTTGATATTATGAGCAACGCTTCAGTGTGTATTATGCTACATTGTTTTATAGATGTTTGCTCTTATAAATAATGCTTCAATGTGTATTATTTTACTTCTTGTGACAATAAGAAGAAGCATGGGTTAGGTATATGCGCTTCTACCTGCAATTCAAATACTAGGTTAAAGAAAATACTCATCTCCAATTTTACTACATATTGCCACTAACTTCCCAAAGCGGTCTTATCAGTCACACCAGCTATGCGTGGAAGTTCGTATTGATGTATATATTTTTGTTTGTTTGTTTGTTTTTGTTTGGGTACCAGGGATTGAACTCAGGGGTACTCGACCACTGAGCCACATCCCCAGCCCTATTTTGTGTTTTATGTAGAGACAGGGTCTCACTGAGTTGCTTAGCGCCTCACCATTGCTGAGGCTGGCTTTGAACTCACAATTCTCCTGTCTCAGCCTCAGTCATAGTACTGTGAGACATTTAAATACGTGGGCATCTAATAAGTGTGAAGTGGTGTATCTCTGAGAATAGAGCCAGGAATGCTTTAGGTCTTTCAACAGAGGAAATTTAATACAGGTAATCGATTGCACAGATGTAGAAGCAGCTGAGAAACCAAATAGAAAGATGAAGCAACATCCGTAATAGTGACCACCATCTACCATAGGCCTAGAAGGACAAATGGAGAAGGTAGTATAAAGAGAGACCAGAAACTGGAGCCATCTGCCTGAATCGAAAACCATAGGGCTAGCATGCTAAGTGAAGTAAGCCAGTCCCAAAAGACAAAGGTCAAATGTTTTCTCTGATATGTGGAAACTAACCACATATGAGGATGGTGGTGGTGAGGAAATGAAAAGCAGTTCAGAGGATTATACAGTGGGGAATGAAGGGCAGGGAGGGGGCACAGGCAAAGCAAAGGCAACGGAATGAATCTGACATAATTTTCCCACGTATGTATGTGAATACAACACAGCAAATCCCACCATTACATACATCCATAGGAATGTGGTTCTAACTAGAATAAGATATATTCCATGCTTATTCCATGCTACTAAAATAAGATATATTCCATACAACACAGCAAATTCCACCATTACATACATCCATGGGAATGTGGTTCTAACTAGAATAAGATATATTCCATGCTTATGTAATTATGTCCAAATGGATTCTGGTGTCATGTATAACTAAAAAGAACCAATAAAAAGAGAAAATGTGATAAATGGGAGGAGGTAATACCATGGGGCTGCGTGTGGGAACCAGAGACCCAGAGTCACTAGAGGTCTGTGAAGGCTGCCAGAGGTCCTATGGGAAGCAAAGAGAAAAGGAGAGAAAGGCATATCTTCTCCCTTCTGTCTTTTAATCTTCTTCAAGTGCCTTTTGCTGGCTAAACTTTCCTAGAGGCTAGAAATTATCTTTATATGAAAGAGAGCAAGAGAAGAGAAAAAAATTGATTTGGAAGCAGTTGTCATTTTTGCTTGTGTGTTTCTGATTTCAAGTGAACATTTTTTTTTCATGTGCTTATTGGTCCCTTTGTTTCCTATCAGTTATTATCTTTTGTGTATTTTTCCTAATGGTTGTCCATCACCAATTTATTTTAGGGATTCTTCATATATTCTGCATATTAACCTGAGTTAGCTCTCGGCATGGCTAATGTTACACATAGTCTGGGACTCATGTTCCACATTGTTTATAGTATCTTTTGTGCTACACAAGTTTTAAATTGAATACACAAACTTGACCTTTACCGCTGAAGTTAGTGTCATATTTTATTCAAGGAAACTCTTTCCTGAGTCATATTCCCCAATATTCTTTTTTAAAAGTTCTAGTTTCACTTTTCATATGTAGGTCTTTAATACACCAGGGGTTTTATTTTGCTTGTGGTGTGATATAGATTTCTTTTTTAAAATGTTATCCCAAAAGATAACCAATTATCCCAGACTCTTTTTAAATACTTTATGCTTTTTAAAACTTCTACCTTTATTATATATAGGATTTCCAAGTAAATGTAGGTTTTGTTGTAATCCTGTTTCTAGAATCTCTCCTCTGACATTGGTCTAGTTTTTATCCATGACCAACAACATGCCATCTCATTTAATATAGCTTTAAAATAAAACCTTATTTCTAGCAGGACTAGTTCCCTCACTTTATTTCAAATTTCTAGACTTCTTGAGGTTTCGTATGAATTTTAAGATAATTCTTATCAAGCTCCTGACAGACCTGTTAAGATGTAAATTCATATTTTCCTGAATTTATTGATGAAAAATTATCAAAATTCTCATTTTTATAAATGTAGCCTCCCATGGCAGATAGTGCCTCTCTCTTGTTATGAATATCATTGCTTATCATATTCTTTTGTTTTTGATAGAAAAATCATTCCTCCATAAAACTATTGCATATTTTGATATTAGCTTGGATTTCCATTGAAGACAAAATCATAGTGCATGTGAATCATGGTAGATATCTCTCTTTCTGACTCTTATGCCTTTTACTTGATTTTTCCTATGCCTTCTACATTTTTTGCTCTAGGATGTCCCTCCATTTCATTTTTTAGCTTAAGATCATTCTTCTTTCACTACAAATTTTTCAACATTAATTTAAATACTAGGTGTTCGTTATACCAGACTCCTTTTCTACCCTGAGTTGATCACGTGGTTGCGCTGAAATAGTTCTTTGAAGACTAATGCTCTGCCTGAGTGAAATTTGAACTTGAAAAACACAAAAATCAATACTGTGTATTTCCTACAGACATGGATAGATATAAAAGCATTCTTTAAAAAGACTGTTAAACTACATACAGAAATGATTACAGGTGGTACTTTTGGAGAGAGAGAAAGAGAAATTGAAAGGAAAAGGGGAGAGACAGGACTTGGAGTGGTAGAAGAGGAACCTGTAGGTTACTCTGAATGTTCTAATGTTTCTTTGAAAGGAAAATATGTTCACAATGAACTTCAGTGACCATTTTAGCAATGCATATATAGAAAGATCAATTGTATCAAGTTCTGAGCCACAGAACTATGGGCAAATGCCACTCTTGTTTTTTGATAATCTCCTAATTTCCAAAAACAACCACCAAAACTCAAAGTTTAATCCTCTTGATAATTAGAGCATCTTGACTATTAGAGGTGTATGATTTAAAGTATTCATTTGGTCTCAAAACTTTAAATTTGGAGTTAGGAAGTTGAAAGAATGGTCTTTGTTTCTTTGTGAACATCAATCGATCAATCAAAACTCATGTGTTTAAGAACCTAATTGTGTATGACTTGGGAAAGGCACTTATGTAGACCTCACAGGATGGATGGACAATACAGACTTTTCAGAGAAACATGAAGCCAAATTGTGAATCAAATGTGAAATATTTGTATCACATACAGACCCCAACAGTTTCTCGGTAAAGGGCAGTAATATTTTAGGTAGCCAGTTCCTATTCTCTCTATATTATTAAACAGCATTCTTTTCTCTGGGAGGGTCTCCTTCCCCTCTGATTTTTCATGTGTTTCTCTGAGACCTGGGAGCTTGAAAATCAAGTTTTGACTTCCTGTATGACAAGTGAAACATCCCAGCATAAAGATTTGAGTATCCGCCAGGTGCGGTGGTGCACAACTGTAATCCCAGTGGCTCAGGAGGCTGAGGCAGGAGGTTTGCGAGTTTAAAGCCAGCCTCAGCAAAAGTCAGACCCTGAACAACTCAGTGAAACCCTGTTTCTAAATAAAATACAAAATAGGGCCAGGATGTGGCTCAGTGGTCGATGCCCCTGAATTCAATGCCCCGGTACACCCTCCCCCAAAATAAGGATTTGAGTATCCAGCACTGAATTATCTGACAGACAGACTGATATCTTGGCAGAGGCTTAGAATATCAGACACACACACACACACACACTCTCACACACACACAGCTGGCCCTGCGTATCAGCGGGTTTCACATGTGTGGATTCAACCAGACGCAGATGGAAAACATAGGCATCCCTAAGATTTTTGAGACTGTACTAAAAATGTACAAACTTCTTATTCCTGTAAGAATATTGTACAACTATTTCTATATTTACATCGCTTAGGTATTATAAGTAATCTAGAGATGATTTAAAGTTATATAGCAGGAGAAGCATGGGTTAAATGCAAATACTGAAGCATTTTATGTAAAGGTCTTAGCGTTTGTGTATTTTGGTAAGCCAGGGTTGGCCCGGGAATCAGTACCCCTGTGGATATTGAGTGGGGACTACACATGTATGTTTTTTTTTTTTTTTTTAAATGCATTTCAAGTCATAGTACATAACCAGATCTCTGTTTTTCTATTTCTCTGATTGCAAACCAAATAAAGTCACCCCATTAGAGTCTTCATAGATGTGCCAGGGGTAGTAAAGACCATCTCAAATAACCATCATTACTATGCCCATTTCCCTTACCTTCCTCCCCCCTCCCCCAACCACGTTTAGAGTTCCTGCATTTCTCCTATGTTTCCCGTTCTCACCCCCCCCTTATGTATTCTTATCCACTAATCAGAGAGAACATTCGGCATTTAGTTTTTTGGGATTGGCTTACTTCACTAAGCATAGTGTTCTCCAATTCCATCCATTTACTTACCTGGCAGAGGAAACACATGTATGTTTTTAAGCATGATGTTCAAATTAAAAGAATGAAGGTGATCCTAATCAGGAAAGTCAGAGTGGAACTTGAGTTCATCTTTTACTCTGATGTTGATTTACTCTGGAATAGGCTGATATGGGTCTGGATGGGGGACATGCAGTACCACAATCCTCCTAATGCCTTCTGAACATGTAAATGGGCCCTATAAGCATATCTACTATTGAGCAAGAAAAGAAGAAAGGAAGAGGCTTTGTGACAGACATTTCTGTTTTCAGACAGGTGATCCACACATTTACAGAAGGACCGAAAGCTAAACTAAGCATAATGTATATAAATTGAATATTGGGTGGAACATAGTGAAGGAGGTGGGTATCTGCATGTGTAAAATATATACTTCATTTTGAACTAAGCAAAAAACAAACCAGATAAGCTCTGATTAAATATCGAAAGAAATAATTTGTTTTTCTCAAATGGGTAATAGAGAATGAGCTAGCTTATATTAGAGAGAGACAAAAAATAAAGCTAGCCCTGGGCTTTTGGGGTCCTGGCAGCAAGCAGGGGCAAATTTGGTGCTGTAAAGAAGAAAATCTAAGCAGAGAGAAAAAAACAAAGGCACAAGCAATAATCCAAATGATATCTTCTCTGAGCTTTTCCCACCTGATAACCATGTTCATGTCCCTGAACTTGTTTATTCTTCCATAAACAACCTCCTCTTACTATGTTTTCCAAGGCCAATCTGCATCCTAACTCAGTCAAAATAAGTCCAGGGGGGAAAGAGCGTAATGATTTTAGATATTAGTAACTGCAAATGTCACTTGTAGATATGAGGATGATAGGCAAATTGTTTTTGTTCTAAATATACTCAGAGCTTGGAGGTATGGTTTTCACCCTTTGTCTTGCTATTTGATGTTCCAAAGAGGAAGGATTTGGAAGTTGCTCGGCTTGAGTGATGTTGGGAAAGTGATGTTTAGAAACGGCAATACTGAAGACTTCAGAGATGCAGATTTATCTTAATATCGGCCCTCAGGATCATTCTTGTACTAAATGCCAATACAATAGTATTTTTCAAATACCAGCTGTGGTTATTTTGTGTGCTATTACAGAGGTGGGTGCTGAAGGATTAGGCATTGCAGCCAGATTTAAATAATCAGCTTCGTGACTTTGCACAGGTTGCTTAACTATGCTGAGTCCCAGTTTCCTCATCTATAAAATAAGGTAATGGCACCTCCCTCATAAGTTTCTTATAAGTAATAAATGATACAATGTAATAAAACTAAGCACGGTGCCTTACACAATGTAAAGTACTTTGTACACAGTGCTGGCGATGGTGATGTAGAAGTGGTAATTATTCAACACTGAATCTATTGATACTGTATTTTGCATTTGCCTACTAATGGCATTATAATTAGTTGCTGTACAGAGCCCAATCTCACTGGCTTACCTGAATGCTGGTGTATTTTTCTCATGTCCAGGGAGACACAGCCCAAGGTTCATGTGACTGATTAAGCAAATCCCTCAAGTTCCCAAGACTCATCTATCGTTGGTCCTGCCACCCTTAATAGATGACCCTCATCTTCAGAGTGGCAAGATTCCTCTGTCCTTTCAGAAATCTGTCTATGCTCCAGCAGAGAGTAGAGAAAAGCACAAAGGACAGAGGACCTGAGCCAGCAAAGTCTGTCCCTTTCCACCAGCAAGTGGAAGTGAACTTCCTCTTCCACCTCATTGGCCAGAATTTGGTCACATGAGCAACCCCAAGCAAAGTTACAGTTTTAGTAGTAAAGAAAGAAGACTAGGATTGATAGCAGTGGTGTTGGAAAGGAGAAGAAACACATGGGTTGGTTTAATAGAAAAGCTATACTGTGACATGGCATAGCCAGCTTGTCTACAGGGGAAAGGAACATTGAAGACTAGGCAAGTATTTTCAGTTCCTCCTAAACATTTTCCGGTCAGAGAGCAGCATGGTGTACTGGTTAAGAACAGGGCTGAGGCGGGGCACAGTGGCCCACGCCTGTAATCCCAGTGGCCCGGGAGGCTGAGGCAGGAAGATCATGAGTTCAAAGCCAGCCTCAGCAACTTAGTGAGCCCCTAAGAAACTCAGTATGATGCTGTTCTAAATAAAATATGAAAAAAAAAAGAAAGAAAGAAAAAGTTTGGTAAGGGGAGCTGTCTGGGGATGTGGCTCAGTAGTTTAAGTGTCCCTCAGTTCAATCCCTGGTACAAAAAAATGGGGAGAGAAATGAACAGGGAAGAGGGCTGTCAGACAAGACCTGGCATTCTGACCCTGTTCCTATTTGAATGCATGACTTTGGGTAAGTTATTTAATCTCTTTAGAATGGAAACTACTATAAGCATAGAGCTTCCTCCCTCCAACTACTATATCCCCACCCCCTAGGAGAAAGCTTTTTTATAGTAAGCAGACAACATTTGTGGAATACATAAATGAATAGAAGGATAAATGAACATTTTGGAACCCTGATTCCTCAGTGACAGAGGGATTAATAACCATCATTTGGGGCAGGGAGTACCAGGGTTTGAACTAAGGGACACTCAGCCACTGAACAACATCACCAGCCCTACTTTGTGTTTTATGTAGAGACAGGGTCTCACTGAGTTGCTTAGCGCCTTGCTTTCACTGAGGCTGGCTTTGAACTTGCAATCCTCCTGCCTCAGGCCCCTGAGCTGCTGCAACTATAGGTGTGCAAATAACCATCTTTAGAGGTCATCATGAGACTCAAATGTGAGAACATATATTTTATAGAACACTCTGTTGATCCTGTTGTTACAGAAAGACAATTTCACTTGAGCTTCCTCAAAGACCCCTGAATCCAAGAGGCTCTGTGGGTCTTCTCTGAGGATCTCTGTAGCCACCAATTCATCTCCAAGACTCTTTGCTTCTTAAATAAGCTGCACTGTACAGTCCCAATTAAGTTTATAACTATGTATATCCCAGTGTTAGATTCCCAAAATATGTAGGTTGGAGAGATAAATGATGTGCCTGTGTGAACACATATGCACTGATGACTTTAATTTTGGATGAAAGTTTGCTGAGTTTTCATTAGCTATTTCAGACCAGGCTTGTGGCTAATTAAGGATCAGCACACCAAATTAACAGTAAATTAATACTCATTTCTGTGCTTGCACACCACAGCAGCAGGAAAATTACCTAAATGAAACTTAGGTAAGTGACACTCATCATGGCCATGAGTATCGGCATCTGAAAGCATTTCTTGTGAAACTCTGGATATAAAGGACATTCATAAATCCAAAAACTCTGACGTCCTTTTTGAGTTATTTGTAATGGATGAGCCTTTAGAAAATGTTGATCTGAAAGAAAATTTCCTTTCACAGTGTGTGCGAGCACGTACAATACCTAATATGAACTGGCTTTGGGGGGTTATGGGAAAATTACGAATAAAGGCTCAGAATGTCCTCATGCTGACAAAGTGGAAATTATCAGATTGGCTCACAATGTAAGCACACCCTACTCTGGCCACTCTTCAGAAGCCACAGTACTCTGTGACATTCCTGAGCTCTTTCATCATCATCCCAGGTCATCGACACCTCTGTTACAGAGTAGGTCTCCACACCAATGGCAAAGCCTGGACAGTCTGCTTTAGGGTGACAGATACTTGCTCATACTCTTTAATTTGGATTATTTGTGGACTGGGTGTGACCGTGTTGCCCATGCCCTTTTAAAATGCATGCTCTCGTGACCAGGTGGACATGCCAACATGATGCAGAGGGAACCATCGCCATCCTAGAACTTGATCTCTTTGGAACACAGTTTCCTCCTCTGTGGAAGATTATAATTTACAAGGGCTTTTCCCAAATACTGTATCATCGTGAAGAAAACAGTTCTTAACCCCATGGAACACAGATTATAGGAAAGCCTCCAAATGTGCCTGCCCTTCCCTCTGACCTCAGAGGTTCGTGAGACCCTCTCCAGCCAACTCTGATGTCTAGGCCTGTGGGCCCCATCTGTTTGTGCCCTAGCCAGGTACCCTGCTCCATCTTATAATGGGAATATTGACTGGCCATTGACTAGGCTTGGGCAGGCGGACTTTGCAGTAATTATGAATGAAAGATGTCAGTGCTGGAGCATCTCATTCCAGGTATTTCTACACATAGTCAATATTGGCTTTCGTGAGTGTGACTGAGCTCCAAATGGCTTGCAGTCACGAGGGAGTGACCAACAGAATAGCGATTATTTCATCCAATTGATGCTTTTTGTGCAAAGGGAAACAGGAATGCAGAATCACGCACCTCTTACACCAGCCTTGTTCTGGCTTTCAATAGATGCTGAAACATATTAGCTATTTTCCCTGGGAAGCCAGCTCCTGGGGAGAGGCTATATGTTGCAAGTGGAAAACCATGTTAATTTTCAACAGAGGTTACAAAAAAAATATACATTTTTACCCAGACTTGACCATTAATGTATTGACTTCTAACAGAAAGGTGTTTATTTCCAGAATCTCTTAAATCCTACTATAGCAGTCAAATAGCAATATGGCTAAGAATAGTTCAGATTAACATGCAGTATCTGGATTTGTGTAAGATCCATGGGTCCAGGCAAGGACAGAATTCAAGGCTTCCATGTAATGAGAGTCTCCCTGTAGAACCCTTCCTTTCTGGCTCTTCCCTTTGGGACCAGACAGAGCACATTCTCTCCTTGGTCCTCCTTCAGCCATGACATTCCCAAGACCTCTCTCTCTCCCCTCTTGAAGGCTTCCTTTATGTCCCTCATGCTGGCCTGGAGCAGTCATTCTGGTGGGAGCCAAGTACCCCAGCCCTTGACTCATGCTAGAATTATTCCTATTTGTAAATATATTTGATTTTTCTGGATGTCTTATGTCACAAACATAGATGCTTATTCATTTCTTCTCACAGACAATGCTGGGAACCCTACCATTGAGGTATTTTTTTGGACTTGAGTTTCTGAACTCTGGAACCATCTCTATTATATAATGGAATTCAGATTTCCCACAATCTATGATAGGTGCTAGATGGATGGGGGGAAAGAAAATCATTCTCAGATACTTTATGTATATAGTGAAAGTATAAAAAACTCATGATATAACTTTGAGGTCTGGGATCAAGGAATTGAGCCAACCTAGAATATTAGCAACTCACAGTGACTACGTTGCTTTTTAAAATTTTTTTGAGATTTTTTGGATACCAGGGATTGAATTCAGTGGCACTCAACCACTGAGCCACATTCCCAGCCCTATTTTGTATTTTATTTAGAGACAGAGCTTACTGAGTTGCTTAGCACCTCGCTTTCACTGAAGCTGGCTTTGAACTTGGGATCCTCCAGCCTCAGTCTCCCAAGCTGCTGGGATTACAGGCATGTGCCACCAAGCCCAGCTACATTGCTTTTTATAGAAGGAAGTGACCTGTGCCAGTCCATGCCAGTAATTTATCAGCTCAGTCTGTGGTGGTCTACTTATCATGGTGTGGCAAGCATGTGCCTGTACTCAGGATCTCGGTGGATACAGGCAAGCTCCTTGCCTGGAACTTCACAAGCATCTCCCTCCCATCCAGCTCACATGAGTGTGAATTACACCAGTGCCTCTTCAAAGTTCTCTATGGGATCTATATTAGTCTTCCAATACTGTATAGCAAATTACCCCAAACTTAGTGACTTAAAATAACACACACGTCTTACCTTGCAGTTGGCATCTATCAGGGATTTGGGTGCCACTTTGCTGGGGATTCGGCATTTCTCACAAGGCGGTGGCCGGGCTGAGATGTCATCAGAAAGCTTGACTGTGGAAGACTATGCTTTTAAACTCACTGAGTTTCTTGATCACATTCAATCTTACAGGTGGACTGAGGGTCTCACTTCCTTGTTGGCTGACTGTGAGAAACTTATCTTCAACATGCCAGTTCGCTTTCATGGGTACAACCAAGAGAAAAAGTCGACCAAGATGGGTGTTAGCATCTTATGCAACATAATTACAGGAGTGACATCCTATCAATTTTGACATTCTGTTGATCACAGAAAATTGTGTCCAAGGCTCAGTGTGTGTGTGTTGTTGAGGGAAAGGATTACACAATTGTGTGCATCCTGCAAGGCCAAGGTCATCAGGGGCCATCATGAGGGCCCACAGCTGAGTTCTGAAGCCACATATCAGGTTGGGGGTAGAATATTACAGAAGATCTTCCCTCAGGGGAGCTTTGGGACCCCTTTTGGGAGTGCCTGCTGGTGGAAGTATTTTCACATTTACATAAGCACAGGACCAGGGAATCCAGTCCAGTGCCATTTCTTTAGTTAAGCAGATTAACCAGTAAACTGTGTTGCATTCTGCAGGGTGGGCTTTGAGCAGCAAGGGTGACATAGCAAGGGTGGTTCTTGGGGGAGGTCTTCCCAGGTCTCTTCTCTGTCTTGTCTTCTCTGCCAACCCCCATTTTCATTCATTTCCATGTACTCTTTCAATTTTTCACCTTAAAATTTTCAGCATCAAGATGACAGCTTCTGTGTCTGTATGAATGTTTATTCTTAATTACAAAGGCTCGGTAATAGGTACATAGTCATGCCGGCATCTGCCTCAGATGCAGAAATTCTTATTTTCGCTTGATTATATCTCAAAAGGATGTGTAGCCCTGGGCACCTGGAAATTGTAATGCATCATTGTTCACGAGAGGAACATCAGGGGACAGAAATTAAAATTGAAGTGGGGGATGATGGCAGTCATGGCTGTTAAATAAGCCAAAATGAAGGTGGATCCAGTGAAGCATGATACCTAGGGCCCAGGAAAGGTCCAAGTGCCCAGCCTCTGGCCTCCCTCATGATTGCATGAGAAGACAAGCCATAGCCACAGGTATGCTGGCTCCTTCCCACAGGGAAGAATTAAGAAGTAGGCCAAGCATAAAGTATTAGTTCCTAATGCCAGGCAGCAGGCAGGGCTGGGTAGAGAAGACGGACCTTCTCAGAGCAGTGTTTAATTAGAATCTGGCAGAATGTACACCTTGAGAGTCACAGAGGCCCGTAGCCCCCTTTGCAGTCTTGATTCCTGCAGTATGACCATGTGGTGATTAGAATGACCCTTGCCTTTGAAACTGAGAAGGCAAAAGTCCTGAGAATCTGATGGTCAGGCCACCAGAATAGAGGAGAGGTCAGAGCCACTGGGTCTTAGAACGAGAAGTGACTTTGAAAAAGCCTCTGTGTCTATCACTTCATGTGGCAGATGGGGAAACTTGAATCCAAACAGGCAGTGGACTGGCAGGAGGCTCCACACATCCAGTCTGATGTTGGGGCAGAGTCCACGTATTGAAATGGCCTTTTCATCCTTCCATTTACTTCTTTAAAATTAATGTCCCAAAGTGCTGCCACATTCATAGCTCCAGCCGTTCAGAATGGGAGTTGGTTCTAGGAATGGGTTTCTATACACACACACACACACACACACACACACACACACACACACACACATATATATATATTTTTTTTTTTTTTGGTATTGGGAATTGAACCTAGTGGCATTTAACCACTGAGCCACATCTCCAGCCCTTTTTCATATTTTATTTAGAGACAGGGTCTCACTGAGTGGCTTAGGTCCTTGCTACGTTGCTGAGGCTGGCTTCGAATTTGCGATCCTCTAGCTTCAGCCTCCCGAGACGCTGGGATTACAGGTCTGCACTACTGCATCTGGCTAGGAATGGGTTTCTACTGAGGGATTCAGACATCCCTGCCCCATTTAGCTTAGACAACCCTTGTGGCCTGTTTTGGCCAAAGCAGTGTGAGTTACAAGGAGGTGTGTCACCTAAGACTGTTTTCTCTGCTGTGAGGTAGGTGGTGCTGCAGGTGGAGGCCGCCCTGCCAGCCTAGAAAGATGTGGGGCAGAGCAATGACTGACAGGTGGTGGACATGCAGCATGAGTCACCTCTGTGGCTGGGGTCATTCAGGCGGTCACCACAGCAGGATCTGGCCCGTCCTGGGGGTGCAGTATGGTGTGCAGGCTCCATACACTCACACGCAGGTGTAGACTCTTCACACCCAGGTCCTCCCCCAGTTGTCGTCTTTTGCCGTGTTGCCAGCCCTGTGAATGGCTGGAGGGCCTTCCATTCCAGCCAGGCACCCAGTGCTCATTTCCCCCCGTCATCGTTGCGTCTGGCCTGCTTGTTGCTACCACAGCTGTCAGACTGGCTCTTTATCTCCAGTCTTACCCTTCTCCTCCCTGTTGCAATCCATTCTGCATAGGCAGCCAGAGAAAGCAAAGCAAAAAAACTTATAGGTTTATTTTTTGTTTGTTTTTTTGGTACCAGGGATTGGACCCAGATTTTTAAGAGGATTTTGCAAGATTAGACTTCATATGACCTCCTAAGTCCTTCCAGCAATGCCCCCCCCACTTTATCACTCACTGTGTTCCTACTAGTACCCACTTCTTCAGTCTTGTCTAATCTCTTCCTCCCTGCTCTCTTGTTTGAATTTCCCAGGCTGCTCTTCTGCTTGGTAGCCTGACCTCCTACCTGTACCATTCAGTGACCAGTCCTCCTTTCTCCTCTTCCCTCTGCCCACCTTCTGCTTACTCCACTGACTCCAACTCATTCTTCCAACCTCAGTGTGGAGCCACCTCCTCTAGGAAGCCTTCCCTGACCACCTGAGGGGCAGTCCTCTGGTTCACAGCAGGTGATGTCCTACCTTCTCATTGTTCTCAGTGCTGGACTTCCATTTTCTCTCTCATGCCTGTTCCCCAGGGGACTTCTCACTGCCACACTGCCAGCCCTTGAAAATCAGCATGACACATCAATGACATTCCTGGAACTGTGCAGCCGAATATTGGTTCTTCCTTCTTAAAGCCAGAGAAATCAATGTCCAGGTGCTGGAATGAAAGACCTTTTCCTAAAACTAGGTTCTTTGGGATAACAAATATTTATATTTTGTGGAGGCACGTTAAAAAAAGCTGTTTGGAAGAATTAGAACCTCCAAAGATACGTGAAATGAGCTAGATGGATTGTAAAATATGGGTCTTGTCTCTGCCTGTTTTGAGAGTATACAGAATCACAAAAGTTTCCTCAAGAAATAGATATTTTAAAACAAAAAAAAAGTGAAGTAACCCTGAGTGCTAGGAGAGTTTTTCCAGATGTGATAGTCAGGGAGGGTCTGGGTGGTGATTAGGAACATGCTAGGCTCCCTGGGTCCAGGCAGGTTCGGTAGGACCTAGGTGTGCATTAGAATGGGGTTTTGTTTCTAAGAATACTTCCTCAAGAGATCATTCACTGGGGAGTCTAACCTTTCCCTCCTTATCTGTGCTGCAGACATGACCTGATTCCAGAGACAAAGTTGGGAGAAATGTTCTGAAATAAGAGTCAGGAGCCTTGAGGGGAGAGCTGGGGGTGCAGGAAACGAATGCCAGACCTGGTGGTTGATAAGTGAGTCTCTGAGTGGAGTAGGTAGTTTTCTGAGGAGAGAAACTGCTTTGGCTAATAGTCTTCATTTCAATGATTCTTAGGGAAAGCTCCCTGGGTTAACATGCTTCTGAACTGGGAGTCTGTTTGGGCTACTGAAATGTCTCCAGCTGTGGTCGATCCAGAAGGGAAGACTGTGGGGACTGAGTTCAGATCTACCTACATTCCTCAAGCAGGATGTAATGGTTAATCTGAATCGTCAACTTGATTAGATTAAGAGATGCCTAAGATTAAAAGGCTTCTAAGGTTGTGTGTCAGTGAGTGTATCTAGGAATGATTGACACATGCATAGCGAACTGGAGGGGAGACCCTCCCTACATGTGGGCAGCATTGTCCAATAGGTTGGAGGCTTGGATGGACTAAAAGTTGGAAGATCAAGGAAGCAGCAGGGGCCAGATACAAGCTTGATTCTTCTTGAATGGGTTCTTGATTGCTGCTGCGATCACCTGAAGAAGTCAGATTCCAGTTCCTTCACTTTTCCAAAGTGGACTCTGCCAGTGATTCTCCAGGGAATTTCCAGAAGTCTTCTGTCTGGGACTGAAGTATCCTTGATCCTTCTTGCTCTGAGGCTTTGTTATCTTGGACTGTGTAGCTACTAGTTCCTCAAGCCTCCAGCCTGCAGATGGCCATTGTGGACTATCCAGCTTCTGGTCACGTAAACCAATCTAATAAATCCCCTTTTGAGCATCATCCCTCCTGTTGATTCTGTTCCTCTAGAGAACCCCAACTAATACATAAGAGAACCATCAACCTGTGCATGACCACGGACTTTCACATGACTGATTACACGAGTCTACTTGGGCAAGGCGGCCAGATTTTAAAAGTTTTGTTGGTAGGTAGATAGGATGGTAAATAGACAAACAGACTCACTGACAGACAGATGCATGGATGGAAGGGTGTATTTCTGCAGAGAAATAAAATATTTTTAGGGAATCTCATGAGAGAAGTATGTTCTATGTTCTTCTATAACACTTGTTTCAATTTATTAAAGTCCACATGCTGGTTAGGTGGCATTCCATAATTATTAACCAGCAGGTCTAAGTAAATATGAAGGTCCACCAAAGATTTAATTAAGTGAACCCCCTAGTAAAACATCTTTAATGGATTTGTATAATCAACACTTAATGAATACATCCTTTAAAATGAAGTAACACAATGGGGAGATTGATACACTTAAAACCCCTTTGTCTAGGCGTAAAAGAATTTCTCAAGAAACAAGAAAAGCTCATTTCTCCTGTGATAACACAATTTCTCTCCACTTATGAGAAGACATAAGTAGCATAATGAGCAGATTAGATGCACAATCACCAGTGAGGTGATGGACCTGCTAAAGCTATTAGCCCTGTGTGCTTCCTTCCTCCTGGGAAAAGCAGACCAGGTTACACACAGAGTGTAAGGGCAGCACCTGAGCTAAGCAGGATGCTTTGTCCCAGACAATGTGCCTGTGATCTGGCTAATTTTAAAGAGCATAAAGGAAAGGTTGAAGTAGTTATGGTTCTTTCCCCCAGATATGAATGGAATATCAATCCTGCACACCGTCCCCTTTTTCAGAGCACACCCCAATGGTGTGGTTTGACTCTGGGCTGCTCAAGAGTGTACAAGGCCTAGGTGTCTAAACAGCAGGCCTACCTATGCCATGGCTCAGGCCAATTCTAGTTATTTTCTGGGATTTTTTTGTTTTTTTAAAGGATGGGTCATTTTCTTCCCTACTTGTGAAGCTATGAGGATTGGCCATTTTGCAGAATTGGCCAAGTTGCAAAGCCCACTTGCAGCAGGAAACAGGAAGTAGAAAAAGAGGAGACCAGAATTGAGATATTTGAGTCTGAAATATCTGTGAAACCCTTTACCCTCCCCTACACACACCCTTCCATTCTTGCCAGCCTCCCCATGCTCCTCTTGTGGGAGTAATGGCAGTAAAGGGACCAAAAAACACCATGCGAATCACTAAGCTAAGACCTAGGAAGGCGTTGTGTTTGTGAGTCCCAAAGATGTGTCCTTTGGGCAGGACTAGGCCAAGGAGCGGTGTTTTCTCTAGGAAGCCATCTTGGAATTCCACTCATTTCCGTCAAGGGAAACCCATTCTCTGACTGCCCAAGTCACCTGGTTCTTAGGAGTTCAACATGGATTTTCAGTATATCCAAAGCTGTTAGCTTCCCCCAATACCCTTTTAATAAATGCGTGTTTTTCTTAAGTGGCCCTGATCTAGGTTTTTGTTGTTCACCACTAAATGAGCCTTCCTTTGCATACTGAACATCTACATTTGGATAGGTAAGGCCCCAAATTTGCCCTAAAGGAACTCCTGTAACCATAACGGAGACACAAATGGGCACTATAGTGATATGGCTTATTTAGGAGGGTGATAGACTGTGAAAATATTCATTGAAATGTGAAAACCCCATTCAGATTGTGATATGGTGAGTTTTCCTGAAAATTATCATTAGATTAAGAACTTTTCTTTGTGTTCCACAGTGTGACATGGTGTTTCAGTTAAAATTCTTAGAATTTTTTTAAAAGAAATTTCTTAAGTATGAAAAACACCGAGTTAAAAGAGGAGTATTCTGCAGAATTTCCGAGGCCATAAAGCTGATGTACTTCAGAGTGTTATAGAAATAAATCGAGCATTCCGGGATTCCAGAAGTTCCTGAAGCAACACAATGCAGTTGCTTGGAACATTTGATTTAGATTTTGGAGAAGCACTTGCCCTTTAGACAGTTGATTTTCACATGAGATCATATGAGTTTTTAGGTTGGTTTCAGCTGAGATGCTAGCAGAGGGAGTACTATGATTTGAACGTCCTCACCAACATCCATGTTGAAATTCAGTCCCTGCTGTGAAGTGTTAGGAGGCAGGACCTTTAACAGGTGCCTTTAAGAAGCTCTGTCCTCATGAATGGATTCAAGGGTAATCTTGAGCATGGTAACTCCATGGACGTTTGCACTTGGATGTGTTTATAGCTAGATACTGCTTGAACCCCAGCACACTGCTGGAGAGGAATGGAGATCAAAGGGCTGAGGCCAAATGCTGGAGAGCAGGCAGGGGAGCCCACTGTTGGAACCCAGGTGACTTCATGGACACCTGAGAATAGCAATTTGGGAAGCGGAAGAATTTCTGGACCATCATCCTGATGCTGTAGCTTTAGAAGGTCACCAGAATGCAATCTCCACTTTTAAGGAAGCAGGAAGCCCAGATTTTGCATTTATACTCTGGTTCAGAGTCACGGTTTGGCATAATTTTATGCTTTTGCTGTTTATTGATTTGACCAACGCAAATCACTCTTTGACAAACAGGGCTGCTTTAATGCGTTAAAAGCTCATTATGAGGATAATGGACACAAAATATAAAGGAATCAAATGATGTGAATGTAAAAGATTTTTCCCCAGACAGTGGAAAATAAATTGAAAACAAATTCAATTAAAATAACATCCAACCTTTTTATTTCTTCCATGGCATGGTTCCTCTAAGGGAGGTGCCAGAGCCTACACTTTGCTTTGTAGGACTACTTTTCTGCTCCAGCCAAACCTAGGCAGACCAGTGCAGTGTTTGCGCCCACCAGGGACTAATCTGAAAAGTGGTTCTTTGCAGGCATGAGTTCTTGCCCTCCCCTGGTATATAGACATCTTTTCTTTGGGTTGAATGCAAGGAACCTTGTTCAAATGAAGCAAATTATGCATCATCAGTAACTTTCTGGATTTCAGCCTTGTGCTCCTAGCTGAAATCTTGGTCCGACTGGGCGTGGGGGTGCATGCCTGTAATCCCAGCGGCTTGGGAGGCTGAGGCAGGAGGATCGTGAGTTCAAAGCCAGCCTCAGCAACTAAGCGAGGCACTAAGCAACTCAGCGAGACCCTGTCTCTAAATAAAATATTTTAAAAAGGGCTCAGGATGTGGTTCAGTGGTTAAGCGCCCCCAGGTTCAATCCCTGGTACCAAAAAAAAAAAAAGTAGAAATCTTGGTCCACTCAACTGCTGTCCTAATTTTTGTGATTATAACCCTACTGCCTCTTCCACAGGAAGTTCCTAGCTAAACCTGAGAGTCTCTTGCTTTTTTTCTTCCTTCGTGGATTTTTTTTCTTTTTTTTTCTTTTTTTTTTTTTTGGTACTGGGATTGAATTTAGGGGCACTCAACCACTGAGCCCCATCCCCAGCCCTATTTTGTGTTTTATGTAGAGACAGGGTCTCACTGAGTTGCTTAGCGCCTCGCCATTGCTGAGGCTGGCTCTGAACTCGCAATCCTCCTGTCTCAGCCTCCCAAAGTGCTGGGATTACAGGCTTGAGTCACCGCGCCTTTGTGGATTTTTTTTCTATTCTCATCTTATTGTTACAAGTATTACTTTCTCTCTTCACAAATGAAGGAGTGGCATGTTTTGAAAGGAAATACTCCTCTTGTTGTCATTGTCCCTCTTGCCCCTTGTGCTTCCCCTGCTCTGTTGCCAGAGGCAAGCGGAGGCTGTGTGAGCATCCTCAACCTCCATGTCTCTCTCCCTTTCAACTTTTCTACTTCCAAAGTTCCTGAGGTTGTACTTTCAAATGTTTTTCAAATCCATGCATTTCTTTTCTGCTCAGGTCTTTACAGTTCTGGCCATTGTTACTTAGCATTTGTTTCCTAGGGCTGCTGTAACAAAATGCCACCAGCAAAATACATGTATTGTCTTTAGTATTCTGGAGGCAAGGGGTCTGAAAATCAGATTGTTAGCAGGACCATGCTCCCTCTGGAACCCACCACTTGGTATATTCCCAAGTGAAATCAACATGAGACCTGGTGACTCAGGAGGCTGAGGCAGGAGAACGGCCAGTTCAAAGCCAGCCTCAGAAAAAGTGAGGTAATAAGCAACTCAGTGAGACCCTGTCTCTAAATAAAATATAAAAAAGGCTGGGGATGTGGCTCAGAGGTAAAGCGTCCCTGGGTTCAATCCCTGGTACAAAGGAAAAAAAGGGTGGGGGGAGACAGCTGCACACCCACATTTATTACAGGATTATTCACAAGAGCCAGGATATGGAATCTACCAAAATGTCCATCAATGGACGGTGGATAAGAAAAATGTATATGAATTCAACGGAAACCCATTTAGCCATAGAAAGCATGAAATCCTGTCATGTGTGACAACATGAGAACATGGATAGACCTGGAGGACATTATTGCATGTGGAATAAGTCTGGTGCAGACAGACAGACGTCTCACTGATCTCATTCATAAGTGGAATTTGAAAAAGTTGATCTCATAGAAGTCTAGAGTGGAATAGTGGTGAGCAGGGCCTGGGGAGGGGTCAGCCAATAGGCACGACTTTGTTGTTTTATAAGAAGAATAAATTCTGGCAGTCTATGGCACAGCTGGGCGAATAGAATTAACAATGATGCATTATCTATCTCAAAATTGTCAGAGGATCTTCAATGTACTAAACACATGTAGATGATCGAAATTTAAGGGGATGCACATCACAATGAGTTGATCACTACCCAAAATATACGTGAATTAAAACATCATAATTGCACCGTATAAATATGTACAAGTATTATGTATCAATCAAACATAAACAAAAATAGTGAAGAAGAATAGGCCACAGCGAGTGAATGGGGTCTGGTAAACCAACAATATTCAGACTCTGGCTCTTTGTAGAAATTGTTTGCTGACCCCTGATCTTGTCTGGCTAACCAGCATCTTGCCTTGGGAACCAGGATCTTGTGTGTATATTTATTGCCAAAAACCTTGTAAGGTGCCTGGTACCTAGGAGGTCCCCAATAGCTATATAATAGTAAAATGAATGAATTATTCAATGAATAATTGATTTACAATGACTTTTGGGTGGGAGAAACCAACCCTTTAGTGAGTTACCAGAGGGATTCTGTGGGGGCGGTTAGATTTTGAGAATCTGGCAATGTAGTAAGTACTTAGAAGTGGTGATGTTTTAGACAATGTCTAGGCAACTAGGGATGGTTTTCCCATGCATAACTGGTCAAGAGGGCTGGGCATGGCGATGCACACCTGTAATCTCAGCAGCTCAGAAGGCTGAGGCAGGAGGATCACAAAGCTAGCCTCAGCAACTTAGTGAGGCCCTAAGCAACATAGTGAGACCCTGTTTCTAAGTAAAATTCAAAAAATGGCTGAGGATATTGCTCAGTGATTAAGGTTTCCTGGGTTCAATCTCTGGTACAAAAAAAAAAAAATCCCATTTAAGAGGGGATACAAAATGTAATAAAAGTTTTAAGCAGAGAAATACTTGTTAAAAGAGTGAGAAGTTTACAATGGCTTGTTGAAGTTGCAGCTGCTTTGTGGTGGAGAGGAGGAAGTGAAGCCAGGGCATGTTCTCTTTATGATCTTCCCCAGAGACAGACAAGTCCTCCCCAAATGGATTGGTGGTTGCTTTGCCTCTGGCCTAAACAAGACCTTCTCTCATGAGCCCACCTTTTCCCCTACTGTCTTACGAGCACTCATGGGCAAAACAACCCAAGTGCTTTTTTGTCCTGTGCAGCCCTTGGACACTCTGCAAGAAGCTGCTGGCCACTGCGATCTCCAGGGGACAGGCTCAGCTCTCGGGCAGCCACCCTCTCTCACCACAAAGCCACACCTTAAAGGCTGTCATTTGAAATTCCAGCTCAACTTATATATATTCTTTTTTTTCCCCAGTGGCTACCGTTGAAAGGCCTCTTTTCAGAACTGGATGAATCTGAGGTCCCCAGTCTACCTATTGACCTCACTTCTTATAATGCAGTGATTCCTTTCAAAATGTTTCCTGGTGACTCTGAGGGAACCAAACTTAAGGGTAGCAGTAAGCTGAATTGGAGGTGCTGGTGCTGCCCACTTGGGGATGAATTAGACTTCCTTTGTCTTGTACTGACACTTCAGCCTTCCTACAGGAACTGACCAGGAGCTTTTATTTCCTAACACTTCATATTTAAATTTTCTTTTTCATGTAAGTCCTTGAGAGGTGCCTTTTGTCCTCTAAATGTGCAGTGGCTTCATGATGGAGCTGGAAGTGCTCTTCTTTCCTCCCCCTTAAGCTGTCACCCACTCTTCCCTGACGGCCACCTCCCTCCCACCGCCTACCCCTGCACCAGCAGCTGGACATGGCTGATTTTAAGGCTCCCAGTCCCCCATCCCCAACTAAAATAAAAAATCAAATTAAATGCAAGATGTTTAAAGATTTAAAATTATTCATGCATAACAATATAAAGTGCAAGGAACCACATTCACATATTTACAGGGTGGTGGAGAATTGATTTCATTAAAAGAACAGAACACAACTCTTGTGGTTTGGTGAAGATGTCCTGGCATGGCCCTAGGTTAGTTAGATGTGAACATCTTTCAAACTGTCAGTTGTACCCCCTGCCTTTGTGTGGCTCCAGAACCTCAGAACTATGAGGTCATTGGAAATGTAGGGGCCTGGGTAAACACCCCCTGTTCTTCTTAGCCAAAAATTCTTTGTTTCCACTATTGTTCTTCAGCACAGGTGTTCTGTTGATTTCCTTTAAAGCATGTCTTTGATTTGCAACTTTTTTATACACACACACAAACACACACACACTGGGGATTGAACCCAGGGGCACTTAACCTCTGGGCAGCATCCTCAGCCCTTTATTTATTTATTTTTTTAATCTTGAGACAGGGTCTCACTGAGTTGCTTAAGGACCTCCATAAGTTGCTGAGGCTGGCTCTGAACTTGCAATCCTCCTGCCTTGGCCTCCTGAGTTGCTGGGATTACAGGCATGCACCACTGTGCCTGGCTTGATTAGCAACTTTTTAATTTAATTTGCTGTGCTCCCTGCCCTCCTCTAGAATGTAAGCGACATGAGGGTGGGCGTACATAGTGCTGATCTGCTAATAATGACCCCACTCCTTGGTGCCTGGCCTCCAGTGAGCCCTGGTGTGCGTGGAAGCCATGAATAAGCTCCTGTCCAGTGGTAGGAGTGGAAGAATATCAGCTGTCCCCATGCCAGAGGCATGTAAGATGACCTCCCGACCCTGCCATGTTGGGCGCTGCCTCAACACCAAAGCCAAACACCTGGCAGCCATGGAACACACCTGCTGATTCTCAGTAGCACCCTTTCTCACTCCCCTGTGCTGCATGAGTCCATGTGGAATGAAATTTCCGAGTTTTAAGACTTAGAGTGTGAAGGACTGGGTCTGCCTTTTTTCCCTTTATCTTCATCTTCCATGTTCTATTTTTGTATTGGTTCAGCTTTGTTTTCTGGGTTCCTTGGTCTTCCTGTTTCCCAGAAGCCCCTTCTTCTACACCAGCCATGACTGATCCTCGGTCTCTCCATTTGGGTCCCTACTGTCAGTCTGAGGGAGCTAGTTTTCGGAGATTCCTTTACTGGTGATCATGACATGTATCCTGTCAATGATTTGGGCATTCTTTTGCAGCATCCAACCTTTCGATGTTAATTAGTTATCTAAATCAGAAATACAGATTAGAAGTGTGAATTCTGGAGTCAGGCAGCCTGAGTTCAAGTGCACCATGAAGTAGCTGTGAATCCTCATGTAAGCTGCTTAAATTTCCTGTGCCTCAGTCTCTTTATGGGTAAAGTAAGGATGGTAACAGTGTCTTCCTCACAGAATTGTTCCTAGGATTAACTATGTGAAAACACACATGACAATACCTAGCATAGAGTAAGTGCTCAATATGGGTCAGCTTCTGTACCATTCACATGTCAGGACATTCAGCTTAGGAACAGTCTCTAAAAGATGCTTCTTTCCAAGTGCCGAGAGCCTTCCACTGTGTGTGAGACCTTCTCTATGTGCTAAGTGTTTGTGGAAAATGAGGACATGGCCTGAGCTGCTCTCTGCAGAGCAGAACTGGAGGCCCACACACTGGGATGGTCAGCATCTGTCTCCACCCTGCTCAGAAGGGCTGGTTTCTTGGCCTGTCTTCCTGATGGGCTTCAGTATCACAACTGGCTGAAGCCCTGTGGATCAGAGAAACAGCAGAGGAAACGGGGAATCTGTGGCAGCCTGAGCCGAGAGCAGAGACCAGGAAACCACAGGCTTGGATGGGCCCCCAGGCAGGGATGGGGCAAGCCACCAAGGAACTGAATGATGCATTCCAGGCCAGATCCCAGCTGAATTATCATCTGCTTCTGGAGTTGCAACGGCAGGTGTTGTCCTGAGAGGCACGCCAGGCCCAGGTGCCAAATGCACAGCAGCATGGCGGGGGTATTCAAGCTGTGGCCCTCCAGAGACCCCAACCACGGTCGGCCCTTCCTGCTCCTTGGATCACAAACCACTGGGCAGGTGGCTGCCGGCACACTCCAGCTTCACCTCCCAGGGCTATTTCATCTGTGGACCAGCTTCCCCCAGGCAGTTCTCCTTAGTGGCCAGCAGATGGCGCAGTTTCTCCTGTGTTTCAGCTGGTTTCTGAACTTGCAGAGAATTTCCATCACTGAGAACCTGAGAAAATAAGCACCGTTTTGAATATAAAATGTTAGCAGTCAGAATGCCTTGGAGACCGCAAGTTGAGAGAGCTTTAATTTTTTTTTTTGCAAACACAAGATGAAATACGCATTGGAATTTACAAAACACTTGAATTTTTATTATCTCACCCCCTAAAAAAGAAAAAGATCAAAATTGATTTTTACCTCCGTTCAGAAAATAGGT
Organism: Xerus rutilus; assembly: GCA_028644305.1. Classification (NCBI taxonomy): domain Eukaryota; kingdom Metazoa; phylum Chordata; class Mammalia; order Rodentia; family Sciuridae; genus Xerus; species Xerus rutilus. The sequence continues at coordinate 44,839,577 of CM053413.1, forward strand.
AGGCTGCTGCTGAGTCCTCTGTCCACTCTTGATTGTTAGATTTTTAAATTGGATTATTCAACCTGAGATTGTGGGACAATGCTGTTAGTGCTCTGATGATACTGATAATGAAAGTAACAGAAACCACTATGGACAAAATGTGCCACACGCACTGTCTTGTCTAAACCTTAGAACAGCAACACGATGAAAGAAAACAGTGATTGCAGTGGTAAATCTTGAGACTGTATCAATAGTCACATGCTTATTGTCCCAGTAATAACATCTCCTGCCAAAAGCCAATGAGAGTTAACTCAGCAAAATCCAGCATCTCAAATAAAAGCATGGCACTCTTCCCTCTTTGCTTATATATTAAGTCTGCTGCTGTTTTCCTGTGTCCTGCTTAGCTGGTAGAAATAAATACAACATGGGATAGATTACATACTACATTAGTAACAATGACAGCAGTAACGGCTATCATTTAGTCAGTCTTTACTATGTGTCTGGTGCTATTCTGAGAATATCTTTAAAATCTGAAGGCACCATTACCAGGTATAAACTCTTTTTTTAAAAAAAATTATTTTTATTTTGAGACAGGATCTCACTAAATTGCTTAGGGCCTTTGTAAATTCCTGAGTCTGGTCTCAAACTTCCAATCCTCTTGCCTCAGCCTCCTGAGCTCCTGGGATTACAGGCAGGCATGAACTCTTCCTAATCATCACTTCATTGATGACAGAAATGAGGCCTGGATATGTTTAGTAATGTTCCAGAAGCCACACAGCTAGCAAGCACCAATTAATTCCAGAGCTGGCAATCTCATTTCTGAGACTAGTTACTGGCCTTCCTGTTTGAATTACCTGAGTGAATTTGCCTCTGTTTATTTCTTTGGTATCATGAGAGTTTCTTTATCAGCCTCAGATTTCACTTGCTAGAACATTTTCTCAATGTTCTGTTCTCTGTGATATTTTAAAAAGTGGGTTTATATCCACGTCACTACCAAACTAAAAATAGAGTCCCCAATTGGTTAGTCCAGATAGGTGTTAGGGACACACTCAATATCTGAAGATGACCTCATATTTCTAAATTATTACAGGGCTTCGACTGTTGGGCAGAGCAAATGGTCTGCAAGATGTCCATTTCACCAGCGTTGATTTGCATCTTTTTTTTTTCTTTTAAAACACCTTTTCCTCCTCTCTTCTCTGTCTCAGAAGCAGTTTCCTCCACCAGCACTTGCTGCCTAGTTGGCAGAGGCGGGTGGGTTCCGTGTCCCTGGAGCTCCACGTAGGCCACCATCGTTTCTCCCCACTGTGCTTCCCCTCAGCCCTTGTTCTCTGTAATTTCAGTCACACCTTTGGGCTAAGTGACATGGCGCCAGTTAGATGTACACTTTAGCTTCAGCTGTCAAACTTCCTTCTCAACATTTGGATTTTGGAAGCACCTCACTGGGACATAGATGGATTTTTGTCAGGAGGGCTTATTTTCAGGCCTAGTCAAAGTTTCCGTCTGGTGAACACAGCCGTCTCTGAACAATTGAACCGATGGCTTCTGAGGCCTCGTCAGAAATCCTGTTGCTTCTGCAAATGGGACTGTTGCCAGAATCCTTGTCCCCCCACCAAGCCTTCACCACTGGGCCCTCATCCCAACTGCTAAACCTCAGTTCTTAAGGACCAGGTGGAACTTTCCTTCTTCTCTTCTGCCTGCATAAGAAAGGTCTGTGCTTGGAAGTCGTGCTGTTTCAGGGATCACCCTCCTGGGGACAGCTCCCCTCAGTGTCCATCTCCAGCTCTGAGAGTAGCAGAAGCTGCAGGTGAGTCCTGGAAGTAAGGAGGCCCAAGGCAGGAAAGGCAGTAGACCTGCTCTCTGCTCAGGTGGCATTGCAGAGGAACAATCCCAGTGAACTCCCCACGGAATGCTATTGGGTACCACACCACATACATGTGTGTGTGAGCACATTCACACGTGACCACCATCAAGACACAGCATAGGTCAGGCAAGGTGGTACGCACCTGCAATTCTAGCAGCTTGGGAGGCTGAGGCAGGAAAAACGCGAGTTCAAAGCCAGCCTCAGCAAAAGCCAGGTGCTAAGCAACTCAGTGAGACCTTGTCTCTACATAAAACACAAAATAGGGCTGGGATGTGGCTCCACAGTTGAGTGCCCCTGAGTTCAATCCCTGGTACCAAAAAATGAGAGAGAGAGATAGACAGACACAGAGAGAAAGAGGGACGGAGGGAGGGAGAGAAGGAGGGAAAAAGAAATAGCATGGTTTTCTGGCTAAGCAATTCCTGGGAGCACTGGTTTAAACTACTTTTTTTTTTTTTCCCTCAAAACCCTTGATTCTAAAAATGAGGTCACAAGTTGAAGTGTTTTCTACATCTTTTTGGTCAAGGAGTCTCTTCTGGCAATTTCACGGGGCTAGTTGTCTCTTGAACACAGTTTTGGAAACTCCATACTTGATATATGGTTATAAGTGTCACTTACTGTCCAAGGGCAGAAAAGTTCCTGCCTTTCTGTCAATCAGACGACTCAGCCCTTGAAGAGAAGGGAACACGGAAGTGGGAAGTGGGCGTGCTGCATGTCACTCCAGTGGGATGGGGAGCCACGGGCCAGATTAGTCCTGTGTCAACAACCAGTCACGCTCTCCGGCTGTTTTAGTCAGCTTTTTCGCTGCTGTGACTAAAGGACCTGACCAGAACAATTTTAAAGGAGGAAAAGTTTATTTGGCACTCGCAGTTTCAGAGGTCTTAGTCCATACACAGCAGGCTCCATTCCTCAGGGCCACGCCCCCAATGCCCGCCTCCTCCAGCCACACCCACCTCCCCAGCCACACCCACCTCCTCCGGCCACACCCACCTCCTCCAGCCACACCCACCTGCCTCCAGTTACCACCCAGTTAATTCCATCAAATGATTAATTCACTGATTCAATTAAGGCTCTCATAATCTGATCATTTTTCCTTGGAACCTTGTCGCATTGTCTCACACATGAGCTTTTAGGGGACACCTCACATCCAAATCATAACACTTGAGCACTTCCCGATGTGAGGTTCCAGCCCCCACACTCCAGATGTTTCCTCCAGGCTCACAAGTTCTCTTTGTGATCCTTGTCATTTGCCCATATGGCAGCTTTTGGGGGCTGCATATCTTCTAAGCATTTTCCATTTTGCCTGAGCTTCTGATAACCTCCCATGATCTCCATTTGTGTCTGGACCTCACCTATTCTACTGAGTCTGCTGCCCAGCCTGGCTGTGGTCTCTAAGGTTCCCCAAAGCTGGGGAACCTCCAGAGTACCAAGACATATTGCTAATGCTATGGTGTGGTGGTCCCTGCAGACAGAGGCAGGACCAACACTCAGGACAAAACTGGAGTTGGATGTTGGATGTCCATTGCCCTCTGTATCTCCTTGCTCATAAACCTCCCTATCCTCATCAGGTTCTAGAGACCAGAACCTGCTTCCCTTGCTGCAAATCTTTCACAGGAAACAGCACCACTCTAACAGGGCTATGAAAGTTCAAAGACAAAGTCTGGTTTTGGAAACAGTGGGTTTGGGGATTGAGTTAGAAGGCTTCCAGCATCGTGGAATGAGGGATGGTAGTATCTCCTGACTTATTAACCTGTTTTTTTTTTTTTCCCCTCCATCTGTCCTGGTATAGAAAATCTAAGACCACACTGCTGCCCCCATCACCCAGCCCTGAGGTGAATGCAGAGGAAAGTCCCCCTGATATGAAGCCCACCCAGCATCCCTAGACAGGAGGCCACCAGCACAAGGGACGTACCCTGGAGAGTGATATTATATTGGCATGTCTCCATGCCAAATGGATAGGGATGCTAGATGGACGGCACACATCACTGCCTGCTCAGATTAAGGGCTTTGGTCACATCGTGGGTCAGGATATTACAAAATAAACAGAGATGAGAAGGCTCTCAAAGACCAGCCCAGACAGGAGGACAAGATACAATACATTAGCCTTCACTAGATCCTTCACTAAAAAGGGAAAAAATGGCCAAGGAGCACTATCAGAACATTTGCCAAATTTAGAGAATGCACTGCAGATCAGGCAAAATTAGTGCACCAAGGTTAAATTTCCTGAGTGGTATAACTGTCGTGCAGTTACATACAGGAGCATCTTTATTCTTAGGAAGTCTACACTGAAGCATGGATGTGGCTCTCTTCATACATGTTTGTACATACACGCATTCAGTATAACTCAGAAGGCATGAAATCTGGTCTCCAATGGCTCATAGAAATAAATACTAACATGTATGTGTGAGAAATGGATTTTAAAAGGAAGTGAATCTACATAAAGAATGTGTAGGTTCTCTGCATTTATTCGTTGCATGTTTCTGTACGTTATAAATTATCCCAAAATATTGCCCAAGGAATAGTTATTTAAAGACAAGATTTAATTTTTTAATTCTTTTTAGATATACATGATTGTAGAAAGTATTTTTTTGGTACTGGAGATTGAATTCAGGGGCACTCGACCACTGAGCCACATCCCCTGCCCTATTCTGTGTTTTATGTAGAGACAGGGTCTCACTGAGTTGCTTAGTGCCTCGCCATTGCTGAGGCTAGCTTGGAACTTGCAATTCTCCTGTCTCAGTCTCCCTAAGTGCTGGGATTACAGGCTTGTGCCACCATGCCTGGCTTGACTTCCCATTCTTATGGTTGTACATGATATGGAGTTACACTGGTCATGTATTCATATATGAACAACAGGAAAATTATGTCCAAATCATTCTACTGTCCTTATCAGTCCCATCCCCCTATTATCCCCTTCCCCCCATCCAATCAGTGAATCTCCACTTCTTCCTCCCCCACACTGCCTAAGGTGAGTCAGCATCTCCATATCAGAGAGAACATTTGGCCTTTGGGTTTTTAGGATTGGCTTATTTCACTTAGCATGAAAGCTACAAGTCCCATTTACCAGCAAATACCATAATTTCATTCTTCTTTGTGGCTAAGTAATATTCCATTGTTTATATTACTACATTTTCTTTATTCATTCATCTATTGAATGGCACCTACGTTGGTTCCATAGTTTAGCTATTGTGAATTGAGCTGCAATGAACATTGATGTGGCCATGTCACTATAGTATGCTGATTTTAAGTCCTTTCAGTGTATGCTGAGGAGTGGGATAGCTGGATCAAATAGTGGTTCCATTCCAAGTTTTCTGAGGAATCTCCATACTGCTTTCCAGAGTGGTTGTATCAATTTGCAGTCCCACCAGCAATATGTGAGGGTGCCTTTTTCCCCACATCCGTGCCAACATTTGTTACTTATATTCTTGATAACTGCCATTGTGACTGGAGTGAGATGGAATCTCAGTATAGTTTTAATTTGCATTTCTCTAATTACTAGTGATTTTGAACATTTCTTCATACATTTGTTGACTGTATTTATTTTTCTGTGATGTGCCTGTTCAGTTCCTTTGCCCATTTATTGATTGAGTTATTTGCTTGCTTATTTGTTTGATATTGAGGTTTTTTTTTTTTTTAGTTCTTTGTATATCCTGGAGATTAATGCTCTATCTGAGGTTCAAGTGGCAAAGATTCGCTCCCATTCTGTAAGCTCTCTCTTTACATTCTTGATTGTTCTCTTTGCTGTGAAGAAGCTTTTATACAATCTCATTTATTGATTCTTCATTTTACTTCTTACACTTTAGGAGTCTTGTTGAGGAATTTGGTTCCTAAGAGGACATGGAGATGTGGGCCTACTTTTTCTTCTAGTAGGTGCAAGGTCTCTGGTCAAGACAAGATTTTTTTTTTTTTTTTTGGTACTAGAGATTGAACTCAGGGGCACTCGACCACTGAGCCCTATTTTGTGTTTTATGTAGAGACAGGGTCTCACTGAGTTGCTTAGAACCTCACCATTGCTGAGGCTGGCTTTGAACTCACCATTCTCCTGTCTCAGCCTCCCAAAGTGCTGGGATTACAGGCTTGTGCCACCACTCCCAGCTAAGACAAGATTTAATCTGAGATGCAAAACAAGCGGTCGTATATCCCCATACAACCACTCTGGGTTGCATATTTGTCTGTTTCCCCCAGACCCAGAGTTTCATTGTTATCCTGGGTCTGGATGAAGAGCTGGGTGTCTGATGCAGGTCTTCACAGGACCTCTTGTCCTGTTCTTCCCAGAGGACTTCAGAGGAGCAGGTGGTCATGTGGGTTAAATTCTGACTGAAGAATGGGAGCATAGAGAAAGCAGACAGAACAACACCTGCCCCGGTGAGAGCCAGGAGGTCATTTGCTTCACCTAGAGAGTTCTTGATTTTATAAATGCTAACCTTATTTGTTTTCCAAGAGCAGGTTATTTTTTGATTGGTGCATTATAATTATATACAAACCTTACTGCAAAGTCTGTGAACTCCAGCCCAGCATCCTTAGGTCTGTTGGCTCTATGAATGACCCACAGGCATGTTACCAAGAAATGATCACGTTCCATGATTATCTGTGCCTGAGGATGGCAAATTGGTCACACAGATAATTACTCCAGTGGTGCCTGACATCTGCCCCAGATGCATCTGTGATCTGCCTTCCATTTCTGCACATCAGTTGGTACCCAAGCACTGGTGGAAACTCACGGCCATCAGGGCTCACCTTGAGAGCCCCTGGGGATGCTGCTGGTGCCTCTGTGCGCCCTCCTTCACAAGGGTTCCAAGGGGCAGCTGGCCCTATGCAATGGTGAGAAGAGCTTGTATTTGCAAAATCTGTCATATTTTGTCACTTGGACCCCAAAGCTCCCTCCCTGCTCAGGCCAGAGCCTCTACCTTTTCCTCAGGAACTGTGATTCTGCCCTGAGCTAGAGTATTTCCCAGTCTTGCATGTGAAAAAATACACACACAAATAAATCAAGGCAAGACCAACAGAGTCTATCTGTCACCTCCTGGCCAAGTGTACAATCTCAAACTCAGCCCATAATTTTAGCTGATAGACAAACCCATCACCACCTTCTTCCTCCTCTAGCATTTTCCTATTGCGAATGCTTCATTGGCTCTGGAGGCCAGGCAAAGACTGCATGTGAGTGGATTTAAACAGTTCTTAGGAGATGATGGTGGAGTAGAAATAGTAACAGAAGTTGTAGCCATTGCTCCTGGTGTCTGGCTCAGTGCTGTCCGGGATCCATCTGTTCAGGCCCATCCAACCATTAAGTTCTAGTATCATTCTCACCCTTTAGATGAGGAATCCTGATGCCAGGTGTGGTGGCACATGCCTGTAATCCCAGTGGCTTGGGAGGCTGAGGCAGGAGGATCACAAGTTCAAAGCCAGCCTCAGCAAATTAGTGAGGCCCTAAACAACTCAGCAAGACCCTGTCTCAAAATTTAAAAAAAAAAGTCTGCAGATGTGGCTCAGTGGTTAAGGGCCTCTGGGTTCAATCCTCTGAGCCCCTGGAGGGTAAATAACTTGCTCAAGATCTCATGGTTAGCAGGCAGTGGAACCTGAACAGGTATCCAGAAATCTGACCCCCAAGCCAGTTTCCTTAACCCACTTTATGATTTTTTCCCTTCCCCTCAAACTATAGAACTGAAAGGTAGATAGGTAATGACTGCTAGCATCCAGATTCTACAGAAGGCTATCCTGCCCACCATGGCCCATTCCCTATCCACCATGACCTAATCCCCTTTTTATCTACCAGGAGAGGCTATGGACCCTTCTGAGTAATATTTGCCTACTCTAGTGACTGTGTGGACAATTTCAAGGATGAATCTTTAAAAATGAATCAACTCTGAAGGATCCAATGGAAGTCATGAAACACCTAATTCATTCACATTTTATAACCAGCTTTGGAATCCATTGAATATTTTGCAAACAGAACCCTCTACCTATATTTTGTGGGCACTAGCTGACTTGAGACTGAGTTTACCTTCCCGAGGGTTCTGCGAGTGTTCTGCTGAGTCAGGGCAAACACAGCTCGAGAGTATGTTGACTCACCCAAAAAGTTAGTCTGAGAATGAACAACTACGCTAGAAAACACAAAATGTAGATTCTTCCCAAGTCAATGATGTGAATTGCTAGTGGGTTTCGGGTGATGGACTTGTTGCTTCTCTGTGCTACTGAGTCCTGCCTGAAAATACAGGTAAAATTTGTGATCTGACAGATGCTCAGTTATCCTGTGTTTTGTACCCACGATAAACACTTCTCTAAATTTCCTCCCAATTATGCCCAGGCATTAACTAATACTGACTAACTACAACCCAAAATAATTATTACTGTCTGTTCCCTTTGTAAATATAATTCCAGCATGGAGTTAGAAGAATAATGGCATATTTACAGAAGGCAGCTAATTAAACTGAGTTCCAATTGTTTTCATGTTGCCAGAAGGAGCCATTTTCACAGCAAAAATTGGGTGGATGCTTGTCTGCTTACCAGGAACAACTGGAGGTAACATAACTCAGGGTTCCCAAGACAAAAATTTACAGAAGTCGAATTTATACAAGCAATAAACCCCTCATTAAGGAAGGTATGAAGATCTTTTTTACACACCCCTGCCTTTAAAAGGGGTATCATATTGGTGGGCTTCTTTAAGGAACAACATATATTTCTTTGTGCAAGAGACTCTTAGACATCCCTTGAAGTACCTTTTTATCTGATTTTTGTATCTTTTCCAGTATAACAAAACTATTTTACTATCCTCCGCCTTAAAATTTCTGAATTTCACAACAGATCTGAGCATTTCTGAGCCCAGTGCCAAAATTTGGAAAGTTCAAATACCTGTCTTTTCACTCCCTCTTCCCCATCTACTTTCCATTTATTTCAGGAATTTGGTCTTCAGTACCATGTGACCTTCCTGAGAGCAGTAGAGATGTACCTGTGGTGTGACTTCTGGAGCTTGAGCCCAGCTCCTTAGCAGGAATCACACAAATGGAGAATCCTCTGACAGATGTAGGTTTGAAAGCAGGTCTTAACTTCGCCTTCTCTTCTGGATTGATAGCATGTTCCAACTCAACCCAAATATAAACCACACCTTCCTGAAATGGCAAAAAGGAGCCCCACATCTAGCATCGTAAAGGTACCTGCTCTTGTGTCTGTGCAGAACATTGTGTTTCCCTCTTCTGAGCTTCAGGAGAGGAACCCGGGAGCCTCTGGGTGCTTAGATACTTAAACTACTTACAGAATCTTTCCAATCACATCTCTTTGCTACGTCTGGATGTCGTGCTGAGATTTCTTCCTGCCTCCATATAATTCCTGAATCTGTTTCTATGTACTGAAAGTGGTGATTTGGCAGGCGTCGGCCCCTTTTCCGTGTTTAATTAATTCCTCTAATTTTGTGGTAAATGAGAATAATGGGACTTAATTTTGCTATTTATGTAAAACTGATTGGTAATTACAGGGAGCACAGGAGATTTGGCTTTGCAAACGGAAATTAAGTGACCTCTCCATCCTGGCTCCTTGGCATGCCTCATGCACTCATTGGGAAGGAGACGGTAGCAAAGCACATGTTAAGGAAAGATGGATGTGGACTTGGGACTTTTGCAGAAGATGAAATATGGAAATGTGTGGGATTTTGTTGAAAGGCCTAAATGAGCTCCAACCAGAACCATTTAGAAGATGACTTGTGCAGGACAGACAACCTGTTGACTTGTTTTTATCATCTCCTATTTGGTATAATTTGGTCACCTTATTTCAATATATTTCCACCATCTATGTGCCTGGCTGAAGCAGATAAGGGAGAGGGTCTCTTCCTAGAGGTCTGTTTGTTTGTTTGTTTGTTTGTTTATTTAGTTTTTGTTGTTAAAGGAAGGTCTTGTGGGGTGCTCTCAAGATGGAAAGGTTTTTTTTTTTTTTTTGGTGCTAGAGATTGAACTCAGGGGCACTTGACCACTGAACCACATCCCCAGCCCTATTTTGTGTTTTATGTAGAGACAAGGTCTCACTGAGTTGCTTAGCGCTTCACTGTTGCTGAGGCTGGCTTTGAACTCGCGATTCTCCTGTCTCGGCCTCCCTAAGTGCTGGTATTACAGGCTTGCGCCACCACACCTGGCTTAAGATGGAAAGGTTTAGAATTGTTATTTTCCCCCTTTTGGAACTTTGGATGCAGTTTGAGATTGACATCCAGTATTTGGTAAATGATAGAGTACACTGACATTGTAAGAGATGAGAACTAGTTCATTATAAGGTGAGATCTGGACCTAGGTGTCTATATCTATGTGGCTGTATCTGTGTCTGTACCTCCCCTCCTCCTCTCTCCCTCTCCCAACCCAAAGAATCTTAGGCATTTGACTGTAGCAATGAAAATGATTATCATTCCTAACTTTCAAGATTTAGTTGTTATTATGATGGCATTTGTTTTTTAAAGAAATTTAACAAAATATGTTTTGCTTCTCTGGGGCTCCATCAAAACTGAATTCCTTACTGAACAGCAGTCCATGCCCTTGTCTAGTTGGCAAGCAGGATTGGGGGGTTCGTGCTCATGAAAGATGAGACATGTGGTGTGCCATCACCCTACAGTGCTAGAGCAAGGAAATTTCAGACAAAACAGAAGAGATGTTGAATCCTGAAAAACTGATGTACATCTGCAATGATCTGCTGGAATAGATAAATATGATTTAGCCACACACAGCTATGGAAAATGATTGATAGTCTCTTCAGGGGTCAACACTGATTACTGTGCATAATATAAATAGTTCATTCTGGAAGCCCTGTAAATAATAGCTTAAATCTTTCAAAAACTTATTACTTGGAATTAAGATGTTTTTATCTCAGTATCATCCTTTTTGCATGACAGTGCAACCGGGAACAATAGCTGGTGATATTTATTTTCCCCTAAGTTAATTTTTTTCCTCCAATAAAATAATTTGCTCTATTCTGTGCTTGTAAGTCAATGCACAGTTGCAAAATGCTTTCCATTTAAGAAGCCTTTGTCCTTGCTGAAAACAAGAGCAGGGTGCCCAGAGCACAGACACCAGCAACAAGATGGGCCCTGGCTTGGTAATTCCCTGGCCATGGTCCCTTTAAAATCAGATTGTAAGGGGTCAGGCTGAGCATGCTAAGGGCTTTACCACATCTCCCACCCACTGGAGTTCAACATGGAAAATAGAGATGACAAAGAGGTCTGGGGGATCAATCAAAAATACCACTGCCTGATGAAAAATATCACCTTAATTTATTTTTTATATGTGTGTGTGTGTATGTATGTATGTATATATATATATATATATATATATATATTTTTTTTTTGTACCTGGGATTGAATTCAGGGGCACTTGACCACTGAGCCATATCCCCAGCCCTATTTTGTGTTTTATGTAGAGACAGGGTCTCACTGAGTTGCTTAGCACCTTGCAGTTGCTGAGGCTGGCTTTGAACTCAGGATTCTCCTGTCTCAGCCTCCCAAAGTGCTGAGTTTACAGGTGTGCGCCACCGCACCCGGCTCCAGATAGTCTTGGTAGCATTAAAATTGAGGGATTGCTGGGTGTGGTGGTGCATGCTTGTAATCCTGGATATTTGATGTTTGGGAGGCTGAAGCAGGAGAATCGCAAGTTCAAAGCCAGCCTTGGCCAAAAAAAGAAATCAAGACACCAAGCAACTCAGTGAGACCCTGTCTCTAAATAAAATACAAAATAGGGCTGGGGATGTGGCTCAGTGGCCGAGTGCCCCTGAATTCAATCCCTGGTAGCCCCACCGCAAAAAAACAAAAAATCTTAGGGGTTGATATGGCCTTCCTGGAAAACAGTTTTCAAGTACCTAGGCAAAACCTCACATACATTCATTTAGAGTTTCTTCCTTCCTTCAAAAAATTTTATGTTATGGTAAATATCAAATAGTTTTTTTTTTTTTTTTTGTACTTGGGATTGAACCCAGTGGAGCTTAGCTACCGAGCCACATCCTCAACCCTTTTTATTTTTTATTTTGAGACAGTGTCTCACTAAGTTGCTTAGGGCCTTGCTAAGTTGCTGAGGCTGGCTTTGAATTCAACAGTCCTCCTGCCTCAGCCTCCTAAACTGCTGGGATTACAGATGTGTGCCACCATGCCCCGGCTCAGTCATTACTATTGGTTAAATTATGAATTCAAGAGATCTGGGAAAGAGGGTAGCAGTACCAAAATGTTTGGATTTTTTTTTTTTTTGAATCTTCACATACAATTACTTAGCAAAAGACAAAGCTCATGGTGTTAGAATAAAACAAGTGATAAAGTACACCTTGATCTCAGAATGTAAGCAGGTGTCAGCTCCTATATGAGAAAAGACAGGAAAATAATAGAAAAAAACTGAGAACAGCAGAATGCCCCCAAAGAGCCACAGTCCATGACTAGAATGCAGGGCATGGTCATTAAAAACTGGCAGTCAAACCTGGGGGTTGTGCCCTGTCCCATTACAGGGGGTGCCTGAGGAGTTAGGGTAGTCTTGTCAACATTGACCCCTGGGATCCTTCTAGGACAGGGCTTTGCACTCAGGTGAAATCACTGGAAGTGAAACCCAAGTTCACCTGGCCAAGGACAATAGATACAGCAGAAGGAGAAAGTCTAGGTGAGACTGGGAGAGAGGAACAAAGAAAAGGAACCCTCCAAAGCTGGCCACCGTATTTTGAACACTACATTAAATCCAATGAAAAGGAAGTTCTGTGAAATGAACAAACAACAAAAACTTGCTTCCCTGAAACAGATGTCATGGTTTGCATCTGGAATATTCCACAAAAGGGTCATGTGTTGAAACCATGGTCCCCAGCGCAGCTAGGTTCAGAGGTGGGGCTTTTAGGCAATGATTGGATCATAAGGGCCCGTTAATCCTCATCAGAAGATTAATCCACTTGTAGTTGGATGGGCTACTGGGAAGTGGGACCTAGTTGGAAGAAGTAGGCCGGGGAAGGGTTTATCTTTTCCCTAGTACCCCTTCTCTGCTTCCCAGTTGCCATGAGCTGAGGAGCTTTCTTCCACCATGCCCTTCTGCCATGATGTTTTTACCTTGAAGTCAGCTGACCATGGACGTAGCTCAGTGGTGGGTGATTACCCCTAGTAATCTCCATTACTGGGGTTGGGGGAGCAATTAAAGGTAGGGATGTGTGTGTGTGTGGTGTTGGGGATTGAACCCGGGACCTTATGCTTGCAAGGCAAGCACTCTACCAACTGAGCTATATCTCCAGCCCTGAAAGGTAGGGATTTTTAAAGATCAAAAAGAAATAGAAATAGTCACATGCTATTGACAAATATTAAAGATAGACAAAGAAGATCTAGTATATGGGTAATAAGAACTCCTGAAAAAGGAAACTGAAGCAAGGGAATGAAACAGTAATACATATGACATTTTTCGTGGAGTTAAAAAAATTTAAAGTCCATGTTGAAAAAGGTACACTTTTCAACATCAACCAACAATAAAAGATATTCCAGTAAAATGTCTGGATTTTTTTAAAGGAAAACATTTGCATAGCTAGACAAAAGGAGCACTTGACCTTCAAGGGAAAGTATTAGATTGCATCATACATTTTAACAGCAACCTTTTAATGGCGGAAGAAATAGATTAAAGACACAAGGATAGAGTTAATAGCTGCCACAAATGGGCCTTCCAATATAAAGAGCATAGGCAATTATGAATATGTGAGGGGATACATATTAATTTATTAATTATAATTATCAATATCAGGGGGTATATTTCCAATGAATGTGTGCTGTTTATTTTTAAAAAGAATCTGGGGAATCATCTTCAGTTTACCAAAATGACTAGACACATCCATATAAGGACTGGCTGTGGGAATTGAATATGTTATTACTTGTACATCTGTAACTAAAAGGGAGAGATCATGGTGACCCATGGCTTTGTGTGTTCTGACAGTGCAGATGTAGTACAACCATAGCATGAGGAGGCAAATGGAAAATAGTATGTAAAAAAATATTTTGACTATTTTCAGGAAAAATATTAGGTGTTGGTTAGTATTGTGACTCTGAGACTAATTTATATATAAAGATGTAATCTAAACTGGGCGCAGTGGCCCACACTTGTAATCCCAGCACTTAGGGAGGCTGAGACAGGAGGATTGTGAGTTCAAAGTCAGCCTCAGCAATGGCGAGGCGCTAAGCAACTCAGTGAGATGCTGTCTCTACATAAAACACAAAATAGGGCTGGGGATGTGGCTCAGTGGTCGAGTGCCCCTGAGTCCAATCCCACGTACCAAAAAAAAAAAAAAAAAGAGAGATGTAATCTAGGAAAATTAAGGTAAAATTCCTGCATCCCCAAATTTGAGTTAAAAATATAAATTCGCAAAGTATTTAAGCAAGAGCATTAGTGACTATTAGCATCCAAAATAGCAAAAATGGAGACGAGATGAGACTCCAGGTGAAACAGCACTTGCCATCCTCCGTTTTGCTGAGGGGTCAGCCCGGCTGCAGTGGAGTCTCTGGGTCTCACTGTCAGTTACTAGAAATAACCCAGGACAGAAGAGGCTCCGGTGAGAAAGCCAGCAAAGTCCAGATGGTGAGAAGCTCCACATACCAAATGTCGCAGGTTCCTGAACAAATACCTGGAAAGAGAAAGAAGAAAATAACTATTTCTCTCATTGAAAATAATCCTAACTGGGAGAGCTGCTTTGCCTCACTTGTTAGAAGAGCAGTAGAAGAATTACTTAAGAATCACCAGGCTTGGTGGTGCAGGTGGTGCATGTCTATAATCCCAGCAGGAGGCTGAGGCAGGAAGATTGGGAGTTCAAAGCCAGTCTCAGCAACTTAACAAGGCCCTAAGCAACTCAGTGAGACCCTGTCTCTAAATAAAATACAAAAAGGGCTGGGGATGTGGTTCAGTGGTTAAGCACCCATGGGTTAAATCTCCAGTATGAAAAAAGGAAAAAAAAAGAATTATTAAAAAATCAGTTATCCCAGGCTGGGGTTGTGGCTGAGTGGTAGAGCACTTGCCTAACATGTGTGAGGCACTGGGTGCAATTCTCAGCACCACATATAAATAAAATAAAGGTCCACTGACAACTAAAACAAGAACCAGTCATCCTTCAGCATCTACTGGGGATTGAGTCTCCACCCTATGCTCAAGTGCCTTATATAAGATGACTTACTATTTTCATAGACATATGTACGTCTTCCTATATACTTTAAATCATCTCTAGATTACTTATAATACCTTAAATAATGTAAATATTATATATAAATCATTATTTGGCCATATCATTTAGGCAATAATGACAAGAAAAAGCCTTGTACATGGTCCAATCAGTTATTTTTCCCCAAATATTTTTGATTCATGATTGATTGAATCCTTGGATGCAGAAGCTGCAGATATGGAGGGCTGACTGTACTTTAAAATCTTCAGGATATTATTTAAAACCTTGATTACATGATAAGAAAATGTAGGAAAAATTTGAGGATTCACCTCATGAGAGTGATAGAGAAAGTCATTACTTATGGAGAGCCCGTCTCATATCTGGTACTATAATAAAGAGCCTGACAAGTATTATCACCGATCTTCACAAGTCTGTGACATAGTGAATGGGATCTCCATTTTACAGATGAGTACATCACATAAGATGCCCAACAAATTTAGGGCTGAGTCCATGTGCTAACTCAGCTCGGGGACTTTATAGCTCAAAATATTCGACTGCATTGTATAAAAAGCTAATATTAAAAAGTCTATTAAGAAGCTGATGTTTTAACCTAATGCTATCACTTAGGAATTAAGATGGTTATTTTTGTTAATATTGTTTTAGTTCCTATTGAGACATGAGACTAGGAAAAAAATTTATGTAGGGCTACTATTTTAGTTTTAACCAAATGGAACTGGCACTGGATCACCAGAGAGAATTTATATCAGGCATTCTTTTTTTTTTTTTTTTTTTTGGTACGAGGCATTGAACCCAGGAGTATTTAACCACTGAGCCATATCTCCAGCCCTTTTCATTTTATACACACAAACACACACACACACATGTATTTTGAGACAGGGTCTCACTAAGTTGCTTAGGGCCTTGCTAAGTTGTTGAGACTGGCCTATTGATCCTCCTGCCTCAGCCTCCTGAGCTGCTGGGATTACAGGTATGTGCCACCACACCTGGCTAGGACATTAATTTTTGCTTAGGAAACATACCATATTTTTGAAGTCTCTTTCTATGCTTCAAGAAATTTCAACCAATGCTGCTAAACATTTTATTGCTTTCAATCTTATTTTACATCTCTCTTTTCATGTAGATTTTGTAGAGCTACTTACTTAAAATCATGGTTTCTTATATAATCAGAACAAGAAGGTTTTGACGATTCCCCTGAAGGCCAAGCTGAGAAGCCATAAAACAGTTATCAGTATTCCATAACTGGTCCTTTGTACCATGGAACTAAGCCCATAGAAGAAAATAACTTCTTAGATGCCATCCCAATAGAACTGAGTCCCCAGCTTAGCCCAGCCCAGACATTCCATGCATAGTAATGGAAGTCATCTCTTAAAATGGCACTGGTTTCAGGGAATTTCTCATTCTGATTGAGGGGCACAAACATCTACAATCAATTCCTCCAATATCTTTATTCAGATGCCACCATGGGAAACAACATGATCTTTGAGCACCATAATCCACCCCAGCGATTTCTGGAGGGGATTGCAATAATAGTATTTCAATTTGCTGGAAGGCCAAGAGTTTCTTCTGCAGAACTTTTCTCTTCCTTTCTATTTCCTTTCCTGTCCAACTCATTCTCCCTCAGCTTAAAGCCCATCTTGAAATGGTGTTAAATCTAATACCACTCTCAGATTTCATCAGTCTTTGGAGTTGGCCAGGGCTGCATAGAATAAAAAGGGAAGCAAAAATAGAAGTCTGTAAATTAGAGATTGGAAAGGACCTATGAGAACGCTCAGATTCTGACAAAATTTTCCCTTCCAATCTACCGGTCTTGAAATTGGACTCGTTTTTCTCCTCTGAAATGCCTGAAAGAATTTTAAAACCTCCTTCATAGTTCAGATTCCTTGTGCCTGCACTCATCCTGCCTCAGTGTCTTCAGCTGGACCTAAAAACAACGGGTGGATTTTGCCACATTCCAGATTCATTGAGATAGCAGGCTTTCCCATCATCTACCTGTTGTTGATTTAGGCTTCATCCTAGAGAACTCTGGGTGCTACGGAAATTAATGTAAATGACCTTGGACCCCTGCCAAGGAAATTGGAGAGCTACTGAGCTGCATTTCACGTTGAAGGTCAACATTTTCAACAATATAGGAAAAAAAAAAAGGCTAACTGTGGGAATGTTTCAGATCCAGGAAAAAGAACCTGTCTTCTCTAAATTGGAAGACATTATAGAGGAGGGGGGATTTTTTTTTTTAATCTTTATTTTATTTATTTATTTTTACGTAGTGCTGAGGATCGAACCCAGTGCCTCACGCATGCGAGGCAAGCGCTCTACCACTGAGCCACAATCCCAGCCCCAGGAGGGGGGATTTTTAAGAGCTGTTTAAATGATGTGGATGAGACACTGCTGACATCATAATAATTCTGCATTTCTGAAGGAAATAGTTTCAAATCACCTAGGTATTACAAGAAGAGGTTCTACAAAAATTCACAGATCTGTGTGTGCAGTGGGCCTTTGACCTTGACCACGCATCTGTTCTTTACATCATCTCATCTCTTCTGAAGGTCAGTGTGCGCATATGTTTGGGGAATGCACTCGTAGTTGGTGCAATCATTTTAAGGATGATGTACAGTAAAATCCATAGGATCATTGAAAAATGTAATCTATTCACACAGTGACGTGTCTTTGGAATTGATGAGGGCTCTTCAGAATGACTTGGTAAAGGTGAAGTGTCATCTCTTCCAATAAATGGGTTTAGTTGTCTTAATGAAAGATTTGTATGGGAAATGATCATGTTCTTTTTCACTATAAACTTTCAGACTGCAATCTTTTATAGTGGTTAGGTCTTTCTTATATTTTATGTGAAAATTCTTTTAGTTCTCTTTGAATTCCTAGGGGGAACTTGGTAAGTTATCAGTATTTGTGACCTTCAGTAAATACTTATATTCTTGATGAGTCACTTACTTAGCGATAAGCAAATCTTATTTAAACAACAGATTTAATCCAGGTCTCCAAACATTGGTGAGTGATCTAAATTAATCATTTAATATTTCTAGACTTCGGTGTCCCCTTCTGCAAAATTCAACACACCTGTCTTCTAAATTTTATCTCCCCTGTTAATAGATGAACAGATAAATGAATAGGTGGGCTCAGGAGCTCAGTAGGATAGATTCGTGGTTGAGTGTCTACATGGACACCTGGATGCATAGATGAATGCAGGATTAGATGTCAACTGCGAGGCCCTAAGCAACTCAGTGAGACCCTGTCTCTAAATAAAAGTACAAAATAGGGCTGGGATGTGACTCAGTGGTCGAGTACCTCTGAGTTCAATCCCTGGTACCAAAAAAAAAAAAAAGATGAAGGAAATGCAAAATAACATGGTTTTATGAAAATTAAAACAACTTCAACTGAAGAAAAATATACTGAAATAAAACTGAGAAACTGGTAAATTTCATAGAAATGTTTCTTTACTCCCAAAAGAAAATAGAATGCCTGAAGTTTTTATTTTTCAATTTAAGTATTCTGGTCTGTAGTATCATTAAGAAAAACACAGTTGTACTTTGACTTATTTTGAGAAAATACAAATATGATGTTAAAAAATAGCAGACAACTAACAACTCAATAGCCATTTGAACCGTCATGTCATTTAGGAATAGCATCCTTGTGTCATCTATAATATAAAATTGTCATCTCCTGCACGTACACATCATTGTTTATAAAGACCAGAGTCATTAATACCTGTATCTGCATGGCCTCTGATTCACCTGTAATTTAGTTAAACTGATACCTCAGAAACTATGGCCCTAGGAAAGCTCTGTCCTTTGGGTCAGAGGGGAGTCTGAGCATAACACTTGCCAACATCAAAGTAACTTTGACCAGAATAGGAGAGAACTTTAAATAATGCCACCACTGCATCTGAAAAACTGTGATGATGAAGACTCGACTGAGGTCCTCCTTCCTACTAAAATATTTTTAAGTAAATTAAAAATCATTTGTGACAAGCCCTAGATGATGTTTCATGTGCTAGATCATGCTTTGTGTTTCCACTGCCTCTGCCCATGCATTGCATATGCTGGATGCTTCAGAGTGAGGGCCCACCATCTTCGTAAGAGCTTTTTAGTCCACAAACCAACCTCCTATTTATCTTGTAATCCAGTCCACTTCATGGCTGGGTCTGTAAAGAGAGGTACTTGTTATGGTTTAGGTATGAGGTGACCCCCTAAAGCTCATGTGTGAGACAATAGAAGAAGTTTTTGAGGTGCAATGATTGGATTATGAGAGCTTCACCCTAATTAGTTAATTAAGTGCATTAATCCACTGATACGGATTAACTGGGCAGTTGCTGTAGGCAGGTAGTGTGTGACGGAGGGCCATATGTCCCATAGGCATAGCCCATTGTGCCTTTGGGGCTTGCGTTTCGTCCCTGGTGAGCAGAGCTCTCTCTCCTTCCTTGTGGCTATGTCCTGAGATGCTCCCCCCGCACCCCAGTGCCCTTCCACCGAGATGTTCTGCCTCACCTCAGGCCCAGAGCAATGGAGTGGGCTGTCTTTGGTCTGAAACCGTGAGCCCCAAACAAACTTTTCCTCCTGTAATTGTTCTGGTCAGGTCTTTTGGTCACAGTGATAAAAAAGCTGACTAAAACCATCCTGAACATCAGTTTGAAGGGTTCCTCAGGCCACTCTGAGTCCCACAGCACACATAAAGCCAACCAGGAGAGCCATTGTTGTGTTAATTTGTTTTGTTAGATTAATGATTCTCCTGTTAATATTTAACCTTTTGTCAAATTGTGATGAATAAGGCTGTACATCTAGATCAATACAAATGAATAATGGGTCAGGCATATTTTTTTCATCTCATTTCTTTTCCCTCTAGTACATAACACTCAGTTTTATTGACAACGTGTTTCAAATGGTCCATAATTAATTAGAGAATGATGTGTCCTTTCACCACATGAAAAGAAACACCAATGTGCCCCTTTTGATCTGGACTTGGATTAGTCAAAACATTTCTTAGGGGGTCTGGACTGAGGGGAAGGCGGGGTGGTATGCAGATCAGATGCTGTGTACCAGAGAGACAACACTGAAAGCTTCTATATGTTTTAGAGGTTAGCAATGTTTAGGATGTTATTGGCAGTGATGCTAAATAAGAAATGAAAATAGTACCTGGGAATTGTTTCCAACAGCATGGTCTAAAATTACCAGGTCTTCTCCCCGAATTGGAAATGAGAGTAACGTGTAGCTTTCCTCAATCCCTGACAATATCCTTTCGCCATTTCTTATTTTTAAAAGCATCTTCGTTTCCCTATTCTCTCAATAAAAATTTTCAGGACAAAGTTCTCCCTCCACATAATGCAATGTTAAGAGTAGCCAACCTCACCACCATGTGGGGTACACATTTCTGATTTCAAATTCACATTTCTTACCATGATTCTGAGCTCTCTACTTTTGTGTCTGTCTCTGTCCAGCTGTATGATGTCTCACCTTAACTTCTGTCCTACAAATCTGCCGCCGCCTCTTTCTCTCTTGCTATAGCCCAGCTCCCACCAGCTTCTATTCTCTCCCAGTTCATATGGTACAGGCTACCCACAGGCAAAGACTGATGAGCAAATTCTAGATTTTAGTTCCAAATTTACAGAAGAACCCAAGTGGCCCTACTTGGGCCCAATGGTCCAACATGAATGTAGATAGCACACCACCGCCATGGGTGTGGAAGCATGTGTGATCGTACCCCATGCAGACCCTCCATGATGTGTCTACTCCAACTAGATACCTCATAAAGGTGTGCTGAATGGAAAGAAAGAGAGTTGCGATGAATGATTTATACTTAATTGTAAATTGTACATTCTTCTTGAGGGCACCTAAATTGAAGAAACAGAATAATTATAACAGCATTTTCATAAATTAAGTAGTATTGGGCTTAACCCGAGTCACGGCTGGGTGCCCAACACAGCGGGGGTTTAATAAAAGCTTGTTAACTGTCTGGAATTCTGTTGAGTTTAATTTAGCTTGATTTAGCATGGCCTACATGCAAAGCACTTGACAACAATTTCATTTCCTGGTATTTGCAGTCTTTGTGAGAACTTAAAAACGTTATTTCTCTCTGAAAACATGGAGATAGTACTACCCCCTAAAGATTCATGTATGTGTTGGGGAAGGGTGGAAATTGTCATAAAGGACACCCAGTTAGGTCTAGATCGTGGCTCCCCACTTACTGGTTCTGTGATCTTGCTTAAGTTACATAACCCCATGGAGTTTCACTTTTCCCATGTCTTGAACAGATATTATGGAATTACCATCCCCAAATTTTTTAAGGATTAATTGAGAGATTAGAATATAGAAAGAGCTCAATAAATTAACTCTTAATAATTCTAGTAGTTACTATTGTACAAAATTTTACAGCATGTTAGGAATAGTTTTTTTCTTAGAGTGGAGTCCCAGAACACATTGACATAAATGGCTTGAGAGTTCATGACACTGTTGGCCTGATGGCTTTCCCGTAACTGATACTCTTTTGCCATAGGTCCAGGTCCTTGTAGTCCCCCTAGCCCGTGTCATGGAGTTCTCCTTTCCTTTGAGTGTCTGTCTGTTCCTCCTCTTCAAGGGACTGGCTAAGCTCTGGAATAGTGACCTGAAGGGGTGAAGAAGTGATTATCTGGCTGCTCTTACCTGTAGAGGAGCCAAGCTAAAGGCCGCTTGTGGAGAAGCCACCACATGTTGTCAAGATAGCCTATGGAGGGGCTGGGGTTGTGGCTCAGTGGTAGAGCGCTTGCCTCGCATGTGTGAGGCACCGGGTTCGACCCTCAGCACCACATAAAAAATAAATAAATAAAATAGAGATATTTAAAAAAAAAAAGATAGCCTATGGAGCATTGTTTGAACCCAGGAATGGGTTCAAAAGAAGACTAAGCAAGGGACTCAGTCTAATCACTGAAGTCTAAAAACTCGGTACCTGGAACATGCTCCCCAGAGGCACAAGCCAGTGTAGCGTTTGGGGTTTTGTGGGGCAGAGAACTGGAGTTGAAGGCAATATATTGAGGCAGAAGCCATTATGCAAATGTGCTACTAGTCCTAACAGTGAGTGGAAGCATTTATATGCTAATTACTATCAAAATCATATGCTAATTATTGCCATAGTGATTGTATGTTGATTCACTTCCTTTCTGTAGTAGAACATAAAGTTGTCCTCCTCCTGTGGCTCATAGTGCTATCCTCAGAGTAGCTAAGTTAAATCAGACCATGATGTCAATGTTGGTACATTCATTTTGGGTAAAATCTCTAGAACATCATTATTAACCATGGATGTAGAGCCATCTTTGAGTCATCTAATTACCATTTAGTCATTTATGAGTCACTGTGTTTATTCTATCACCATTGGTGGGCAGACACCACTCACCTTTACGATGTAATCCACAAGTAGAAGTAGCTATGTTCACCATATATGTGCACCATGGATGTTTTATGCAGTATAAACTTGGTTCTCATGGACTAAAGAAGTAAAAAGTCTGTGAACAAACTATAGACAAGTTGGCCGATACAGCCCATGTCTCCTTTATCTATATTGACCTGGCTAAAAACTGTTGACTGGGCTACAGAGGGTCAACAGATGGGCAAAGCTTCAACCAGAGAAACAAGTTCAGCCTGAATGTAACTCATTAGAATTCCAGGTCAGTTTTCATGTGGAAAGCCTGAACTTATAGGTCAGTAGAAATAGACAGTCACCTTCAACATTTAGACCAGATTGCTCCTGTCATTGAGATTGGCAGTGTGGAAGGAGAGGGCAGTGGTGGACCTTCAGATTGGACATTATATGAAAGCAGCCTGTGGCTATGGTCCTGTGTCAGAAGGAAACAGATGTACTCTACAAGGGTCTAGTGTTCACAGAGAATTGCCATCTTGGAAGATTGCTGTCTTGGAACACAGTTGCTGAGACTCTCAAATATGGCAGGGTTGGCTCTGCTAAATCCTTGGTGAGAGTTCATGGCCAAATGTTTTATAGTTTCAAACCATCACTGAAGGAATTTGGAAGCAAAGGACAATGCCTTGTCCTTGGGGAAATGGTAATTGAAGCAAAGAAGGATTATTCTACAAGTTCTCTATTCATCCAGCTGATCGATACCCCTCAGGCACCTACCACATAAGGAACTACTAAACTGTTCTGAGCTGTGGCAGTGTAAGGTGAGGCTGATGTACTTCCTTGGGGTGAGGAGAAATGGCTAGCAAGCACATGGCATAAGAGGTTTACTCGTGTGTGTTCCATGTTCCAAAATGTGAGAGAGCATCAGCAGATTTGTGTCTGGTGAGGGTCCAATCATTTGCCTTGCATGTTTTTTTTTCAATGGGAGAAGGGTTGAGGGCAACTTCTGGGGTCCCTTTTACAAGGGCACAAATCTCATTGATGAGGGCTCTCCCTTCATTGCATAATCACCTCCCGAAATTCTCACCTCTAAATATCATCACACTGGTGATTAGGGTTAGGAATATTCGACAAACTATTCAGTGAACACAGCACCTCATGTTATGAGCAATGCATTTAACTCCTCTGGATATCACTCAAAAGTCAGGAAATCAATTTCTAGATATTTCCTTTGAAAGTTTTGCTTATGGAACTTCCTTTTGTATTGCTGTGCCTCGTATCTTAGTGTCTCCAACAAAACTTCTGTGTTACTTCCTCCTACGTGGATTTGTGATTTTACTGATGCATGTTGGAGAACACCAGGAAGAACGGAAGGGCATGTTCCTCCATGTTCCTTGATTATTAAAAGTGGATATTTGTGCAGAGAGAGGGCAGAGAGGAATTCAGAGGTTAGGAAGAGCCTGAAGGAGTGTTTCAGTCAACTTCTGTTTTGTTGTGACCATAAGACCTGACAAGAACAATTTAGAGAAGGAAAAGCTTATTTTGGCTCACAGTTTCACAGGTTCAGTCCACAGTGGGACAATTCCACAGCTCTTGGCCTGAGGTGAGGCAGAGCATCATGGCAGGATACAGTGGGAGGAAGCATAGAGCGAGCTACACTCACCAGGGACAAAATAGAAACCCCAGAGTCATGCCTCTAGTGACCCTTTTCCTCCAGACACACCCCACCTGTCCAGTTACCACTCAGTTAATCCATATCAGTGGATTCATCTACTGATTGGGTTACAACTCTGACAATCCAACCATTTCAACCCTAAGCATGTGGGGGATGAGCTTTGTGGGATACATCATGTCTAACCTATAACAAGGCGATGGAGAAATGAAACAGAAGGGTGATTTCATCACAAATGTGGACTTTCCATGGAGTATCTGAGAAACTCTTGAGAATGTGGGTCATTGCTCTGGTTTGAAGCTATAATTGATGAAAGAAATATGCCCAGTTAGAATCTTTGTCTCCAGTATGGTGTTGCTATTTTGCTTTTAGGGAAGCAGCTCCATGATTCCTGAGAACATACAATTTTTGAAAGAGTCTTTAGGTTTCTGTGAACACAGCAGAACTGTGGATTCCTTAGTGGTCAGAATGGCCATTAGGTCCCTGCACTGCCAAACATTATTTGGATTATATTATAAAGCAAACTCATTAAAGAGAAGAAGGCTTATGCTAGGCCTAAGATCAACTCTGCAAATGGAAAGCATTGCCGATTTGCTCCTGGATTCTATCTTTTTCCCTTTACATGCATGTGATTTGAGGGCCTCTCATCAAAAAGTATCCAAGCAAAGCTGGGTCATTTTGGGATACAAAATGAAATGTCAACTGGGATCATTACCATGTGGTCCCAGAGAGAAGTCCCCCGTTCCCATCCAAAGTGGCAATGAGAGCTGGGCGTGGTGGCTCACGCTTGTAATCCCAGCACTTAGGGAGGCTGAGACAGGAGAATCGCGAGTTCAAAGCCAGCCTCAGCAATAGCGAGGTGCTAAGCAACTCAGTGAGACCCTGTCTCTACCTAAAACACAAAAATAGGGCTGGAGATGTGGCTTAGTGGTCGAGTGCCCCTGAGTTCCATCCCTGGTGCCAAAAAAAAAAAAAACAAAGTGGCAATGAGGAGAGAGATTCTATTCTTTGGAACTGATGCAGCCACCCTTGAGGTGTCCAGTCTCGAGCGTGTACCAGATGAACCTCTTCAGGTTTGGGCTTCTGAATAGAGTTTCTTTATGAGAATCAAGATCTTAGTGGTGAAAAGCCAACATTCAAATGATCACTTCCATTATCCCATTCAGAAAACAGTGGTTTATGCAGATGAAAAATGGAAGACCAGTGTTCATCTGCCTCACAAAGTTGTCACTGATTGGGACAGTCTGTGTTTTCCTCAGTGCCTGCTGCCTGTCAATCACTGTTATTAGCTGTGGACATATTTTATTGCTCCCATAGTAAGTACATTTTAGGATCTCTTTCCAAGTCACCAGTCCCCCTTTTAACTGACCTTGCTATCAACATCCATGACTCCCCTCCTCAGCAGCCATTCTGTATCATGCAACCCTGTGCCCCAGCCTCAAATGATTAGACAAAGCTTAGGTAGTAACATCCTAGCCAAGCTGGACCAATCAGAATCCTTTCTTTATAAATTTGCAATCAATCTCTACATATAATCAGGAATATTATCCCTATGTGACTGGACATGTAATGGTGACAATCAGGAACTCTTGTCTTCTATGAAGACTGGAGCAAAATAAGACAACCTACCAGGAGATGGAGGAAAGATGTGGGTTCATAGAGACACAAAGATAAGAGACAGAGTGAGAGCCCTGTCTGGGTGTCTGGAAGAGGCCAGTGTGCAGTGTCAGCCTTTTCTGAGGCTGCATTTCCAGTCCTGGTTTCCATGGAGGGGGTGACAGCACAATTTGGTTGGCCCTGGTTAGTTATGGTGGTATCCTTCTCTGGTTTAGATGACAAAGCCCACGGACACCCTATTTCTATGTGACTACAACTTTACTCTTCTCCAAGCATCCTCCTTTAGCCTAAGTTATCTCAAGTTGATTTTATCACTGGAATTAGGACCAATGCCTCCAGCAGTTTTCACAAACAGACCCTGTAGTGAGTTACCTCCATTTTACAGATTGGAGAACAGAGGTTCTGGGAAGTGAGGCAGATCTCCTAAGGTCAAGCACATAGTCATCATAGAGCTAAGGTTTGCACTGGATCTGTGACGACCTCCATTTCTCACCCCATTCCAACGTTTCTCAAGGACACAGACTTCCATTGTTTTCAGAGTCAACAGCAATTTTGTCTGTCTGAAAGCCTCAAAAGACAGATTGGGTGTCCGAAAAATGAATCCCAAACTTTTCTGATTAAATATCTGCTTTCCAATTGCTCTTTGAAATATGAGATAGAAAATGGCAATGCTGATGAAGATGAAATGAACTCTGGCGGAAGCCTGAGCTGAATTTGGGGAAGATGATTATTGTGTGGAACGCTGGTGAGAAACAAAGAGATGCTTTGCCTTTTTTTTTTTTTTTTTTTTGCATTATCCATGCGTTATTGAAAAGGCAGACTAATTCCCACCTGAAAGCGCTCTAATTAAAAGGTCTTTTGGATAAGAATCTGAGTGCAACAGAGGGACAATAAATTAACGCCTATGTGTTCTTTGTGCTGCTCTGATTTCATTAGCCACTGGACCACATCTTTTCCTATTATGCATCAGGGATCATTACGTACAACAGCAGCGAATGCAGTCACTGGTGAGACCTGAAGACCCATTAGACACTGATTCTTAGATTGTTTTTTTCTTAAATCAGGTGAAGTCACATTGTTTAGAACCAAGAGTCATCATTAACCTTAACTGGGTGCAAGCTTCTTCTGAGTGAGTCATCTCTGATATCACAAGTGTAATGTGGTTAGAGCTTACTCTTCAGGAATGATTGGGTGCTGGTTAGAATTACAGAGGCCTTGGAGCTAAATTGTCCCAGCACAAGCAAAATCTTCTCCCAATGATCCTGCCCAAAGCCCCGCCAGAAGGACTCTTCCCATCCCAACCACCCTGCACCCCAATCCAGCCACCTTTCCTGGCACATTCATTACTGGCACAAATCAGGCATCATAAAAGCTAAAAAATTCCAAAACTGCTGGCTTGCTTCTCAGAGCAAAGTGCTTATACTCCTCCCTACAGCTCACTCTTTCCTCCTAATGGCAAAGGATGTGATGGTAATTTCACTGGTCAGCAATCGGAAGAGATCAATAGAAAGCAGAAGGGCCAACTCGTAGGGGAGGTGTTATTTTTAAATAGCGTGCCAAACTCTGGAATTAAATTGAGACTTTAAGGGCACAGAATGCACAAACCAGATTTAATAACTCTTTATTCCTTCCAGTTTCCCACATTTTATCATAGTCTTGTTTGTTAGATGTAATTTGCTCTCTCTGCTTCCAGAGGGGAGTAGGGGAAGGGAGGGAAGCAGGGAAAGATGGAGGAGGAGACAGGGAAAGAGTTTGAAAAGCTCCATAAATTATCAAGACCCAGAGGATGACATAATACCAACTAGTAACTTTAAATCGTCTGGTAGCGTCTGTATTGCTGACTCCGCTATTGGCTGGTTCCCACTGAGAAAGATGATTTAATGCAAATTTGTTATTTCATTACAATTCTCTAGCTAATGTAAGTCAAATTTCATAATTTTCTCAACATTGAACCCAAAGTCGCAGAGAACAGATACTGTGCAAAGCCCCAGGGTGATTTATTCTGTTAGGTCCCTTTCCCAGGACAAACTTGTTCAATCTTGCTATTCTACTGGATGGGCCTTGGATCCCAGAGCCATTGAGAAGCCATGTATTGATGTGTTATGTCCCAGATGTGGGAAAAATCTTGGTGGTAGGGGGTTGACATGAAGAAGGACAGTTTAGAAAAAGCCAGATGATTCTTGGTCTTCCAGTTAGCACCCCAAAATGCAGGATTGCCAACAATAGGAAGGCTGCTAGGGTTACTAGAGAGACCTCTGCTTTTCAGAATATTGTTTATATTTTACTTTGAAAGAATATATATTCCTCTTGTGTTTTACTAGATTTCCTTGCAAAGGGAGAGTTGGATTACTTTTTTAAAAATAACTGTTTAAAATTGAAGTAAGGGGACAAATTGCACTTAACCCAGATTTGGAGGTAAGAGCAAATGAACAAGCCCACACAGTCAATTCCAGGAGAGTCTTTCTTTTCAGTTTGAAGTATTTCTCTTTTTTTTTAATTTATGGTAATTAGGTATACATGACAATACATTTTGATTCATTGTACACAAATGCAGCACAACTTTTCATTTGTCTGGTTGTATACGATGTAGAGTCTCACCATATGTGCAGTCATACATGTACCTAGGGCATTCCACCATCTTTCCTGTCCCTATGTCCCCTCCCTTGCCTTCTTTCTCCTTTGACCAAAGATCCTCCATTCTTCCCATGTCCTCTCCCCTATAATGGGTTAGCATTCACTTATTAGAGAGAATATTCGGCTTTTGCTTTTTGGGGATTGACTTACTTCACTTAGCATGATGTTCTCCAACTCCATCCATTTACCTGCAAATGCCATAATTTTATTCTTATAATGCTGAGTAATGTTCCATTGTGTATATACACCACAGTCTTTTTATCCATTCATCTATTGAAGGGCATCTAGGTTGTTTCTACACTTTAGCTGTTGTGAATTGAGCTGCCATAAACATTGAAGTGGCTGCATCACTGTAGTATGCTGATGTTAAGTTCTTTGGGTATAGATCGAGGAGAGGAATAGCTGGATCAAATGGTATTTTCTTTCCAAGTTTTCTAAGGAATCTCTGTACTGCTTCAAGATTGGTTGCACCAACTTGCAATCCTGCCAGCAATGTATGAGTGTGCCTTTCCCCCCACATCCTCACCAACACTTATTGTTGTTTGTATTCTTAATAACTGTCATTCTGACTGATATGAGATGAAATCTTAAAGTAGTTTTGATTTGCATTTCTATAATTGATAGAGATGTCAAATTTTTTTATATATTTGTTGATTGATTATATATCTTCTTCTGAGAAGTGTATGTTCAGCTTCTTAGCTCATTTATTGATTAGGTTGTGTTTTTTTGGTGTTAAGGTATTTGAATTCTTTATATATCCTGGAGATTAGTACTCTTTCTGATGTGTGTGTGGCAAAAATTTGCTCCCAAAATGTAGGCTTTCTCTTCGCCTCATTGATTGTTTCTTTTGCTGAGAAGGAGATTTTTAGTTTGAATCCCTCCCATTTATTAATTCTTGATTTTATTTCTTGCACTTTAGGGGTCTTGTTAGAAGTTAGGGCCTCATCCAATGTGATGAAGGTTTGGGCCTACTTTTTCCTCTCTTAGGTGCAGGGTCTCTGGTCTAATTCCTAGGTCCTTGGTCCACTTTGAGTTGAGTTTTGTGCATGGTGAGGGAGATAGGGGTTTAGTTTCATTTTGCTGCACATAGATTTCCAGTTTCCCCAGCACTGTTTGTTGAAGAGGCATGTTTTTCCTCCAATGTATGTTTTTGGTGCCTTTGTCCAGGATGAGATAAATGTATTTATGTGGGTTAGTCTCTGTGTCTTCTATTCTATACCATTGGTCTACATGTCTATTTTGGTGCCAATACCATGCTGTTTTTGCTACTTCAGCTTTGTAGTATAGCTTAAGGTCTGGTATTGTGATACCTCCTGTTTCACTCTTCTTGCTAAGGATTGCTTTGGCTATTCTGGGTCTCTTATTTTTCTAAATGAATTACATGATTGCTTTGTCTATTTCTATAAGGAATGATGTTGGGATTTTAATTGGAATCACATTGAATCTGTATAGCGTTTTGGGTAGTTTGGCCATTTTGACAATATTGATTCTGCCTATTCAAGAGCATGGGAGATCTTTCCAAGATATTTTCTAAGATCTTCTTCAATTTCTTTCTTTAGTGTCCTGTATTTTCATTGTAGAGATCTTTCACCTCTTTTGTTCAATTGATTCCCAATTATTTTTTTTTGAGGTTATTGTGAATGGGGTAGTTTTCTTAATTTCTCTTTCAGAGAATTTATCACTGATGTATAGAAATGCATTTGATTTATTGGTATTGATTTTATATCCTGCTACTTTGCTGAATTCATTTATTAATTTCAGAAGTTTTCTGGTGGAATTTTTTGGATCCTCTAAGTATAGAATCATGTTGTTTGCAAATAGCACCTATTGAGATAATCATATGGTTCTTGTCTTTAAGTATGTTGATGTGATGACTTATGTCCATTGATTTCCATATGTTGAACCAACCTTACATACCTGGGATGAAACTCACTTGATTGTGGTGTACTATCTTTTAAATATGTTCTTGTATGCAATTTCCAGAAGTTTATTGAGATTTTTTGTGTTTATGTTCATCAGGGATATTGGTTTGAAGTTTTCTTTCTTTGATGTGTCTTTGTCTGGTTTTTGAATCAAGGTGATATTAGCCTCATAGAATTTGAGGGTTTGGTTGAGTTCCTTCCTTTTCTATTTCATGGAATAATTTGAGGAGTATTGGTATTAATTCTTCTTTGATGATCTCGTAGAGACCAACTGAGAATCCGTCTGATCTCAGCCTTTTTTTGGGTGGTAAGCTTTTGATGGAATTATCTATTTCCTTGCTTGAAATTGATCTGTTTAAGTTGTGTTATGTCCTCCTAATTCAGTCTGTGCAGATCATATGACTCTAGAAATTTGTCAGCGTCTTTGGGATTTTCTATTTTACTGGAGTATGAATTTTCAAAATAATTTTTAATTATCTTCTGTATTTCAATAGTGTATGTCATATTTTCTTTTTCATCATGAATTTTAGTAATTTGAGTTTTTCTCCTTTTCATTAGGGAGACTAAGGGTTTATCAATTTTATTTATTTTTTCAAAGAACCAGCTTTGCATTTGGTCAATTTTTTCAATTTTTTGTTTTGTTTCAATTTCATTGATTTCAGCCCTGATTTTAATTATTTCTTGTCTTCTACTTTTTTTTAAATTTTCTTTTTTTGGTACTGGAGTTTGAACTCAGGGGCCCTCGACCACTGAGCCACATCCACAGCCCTATTTTGTGTTTTATGTAGAGACAGGGTCTCACCGAGTTGCTTAGTGCCTCGCTGTTGCTGAGGCTGGCTTTGAACTCGCAATTCTTCTGTCTCAGCCTCCCTAAGTGTTAGGATTACAGGCGTGCACCACCATGCTCAGTTTGTCTTCTACTTCTTTTGGTGTTGATTTCTTTTTTCTAGAGCTTTGAGATGTAATGTCAGGTCATTTATTTGTTGACTTTTTATTCTTTTAATTAACGGGCTCAATGCAATGAGCTTTCCTCTTAACACAGCCTTCGTAGTGTCCAAGAGATTTTGATATGTTGTATCAGAGTTCTCATTTACCTCTAAAAATTTTTCTTATCTCCTCTTGGATGTCTTCTATAATCCATGTGTCGTTCAATAGTGTATTGTTTAGTCTCCAGGTGTTGGAGTAGCTTCTATTTTCTTATTTTATCATTGAATTCTAATTTTACTCCATTATGGCCTGATAGAATGCAGGGTATTATCTCTATTTTTTTGTATTTGCTAAGACTTGCTTTGTGCCATAACATATGGTCTGTTTTAGAGAAGGATCCATGTGCTGCTGAGAAAAAAGTGTATTCACTTGTCTATGGGTGAAATATTCTGTATATGTCTGTTAATTTTAAATTATTGGTTTTTTTATTGAGTTCTATGGCTTCTTTGGTTTTTGTTTGGAAGATTTGTTCGGTGGTGAGAGAGGTGTGTTAAAGTCACCCAGTATTATTGTGTTATGGTCTATTTGATTCTTGAAATAGAGAAGAGTTTGTTTGATATACGTCTATATGTTTGGGGCATAGATATGTATGATTGTTATGTCTTGTTGATGTATAATTCCCTTAAGCAGTATGAAATGACCTTCTTTATCCCTTCTATCTTTGGTTTGAAGTCCACTTTATCTGATACGAGAATGGAAACCCCTGCTTATTTACACAGTCCATGTGAGTGGTGTGTTTTTTCCCATTCGTTCACCTTGTCTGTGGATGTCTTTTTCTATGAAATGAGTCTCTTGAAGGCATCCTATTGTTGGGCCTTTTTAAAAATCTAATCTGCCAGCCTTTGTCTTTTAATTGATGGATGTAGGCCATTAAAATACAGGGTTATTATTGAAATATGCTTTGTCATTTTGGTTTATTTTGGTTTTTAATTTGATTTGGTTCTTCCTTTGATTGGCTTTTCCTTTAGTGTAGTTCCTCCCTTTGCCAATTTTAATTGTTGTTTTTCATTTCTCCTCATGGAATATTTTGCTGAGAATGTTCTGTAGTGCAGGCTTTCTCATTGTAAGTTCTTTTAACTTTTGTATATCATGGAACATTTTTATTTTGTGACCAAATCTGAAGCTTAGGCTGGGTGGCGTGGCACACGCCTGTAATCCCAGCACTTTGGAAGGCTACGGGAGGAAGATTGTGAGTTCAAAGCCATCCTCAGCAACAGCAATGCACTAAGCAACTCAGTGAGACCCTGTTTCTACATAAAACACAAAATAGGGCTGGGGATGTGGCTCAGTGGTCAAGTATCCCTGAGTTCAATCCCTGATACCAAAAAAAAAAAAAAAAAATCTTAAGCTTAATTTTGCTGGATATAAGATTCTTGGTTGTCATCTATTTTCTTTCAGTGCTTGGTATATGTTGTTCCAGGATCTCCTGGCTTTGAATGTCTGAGTCGAGAAATATGCCGAGATCAGAATTAGTTTCCCCTGTATATAATCTGAAACTTTTGTGGCTTTTAAAATTCTATCCTTATTGTGTACAGTAAGCATTTTCATTATAATGTACCTTGCTGTGGATCTGTTGTAGCTTTGTTCATTTGGTGTCCTGTAAGCCTCTTGTATTTGATTTTCCAATTCATTCTTCATGTTTGAGAAATTTTCTGATACTATTTCATTGAAGAGATTGTGCATTCCTTTGGTTTGTATCTCTGTGCCTTCCTCTATCCCAGTAATTCTTAGATTTGCTCTTTTCATGTTATCCCATAATTCTTGAATATTCTGTTCCTGCTTTCTTACTATCTTCATTGTTGGTTGACTTTATTTTCAAGATTATATATTTTGTCTTCATTGACTGAGATTCTGTCTTCCAAGTAGTCTAGTCTGTTGGTGATTCTTTCTATTGAATTTTTTATTTGGGTTATTATTTTCTTCAGTTCAAGGATTTGTGTTTGTTTTTCAGAGTCTCTATCCCTTTCTTGAAGTAATCTCTTGCTCCCTGTATTTTCTCTCTTATCTCTTTGTTGGGTTGATCAATTGTCTGTAATTGCTCTCTTATATTATTTTGTGCTTCACAGATCATTTTAATAATGTACATTCTGAACTCCTTCTCTGACATTTCACGTACTATACTGTCATTGAATTCTATTATTTTTGCATCTTAGTTTGGGGCATTTTCTTCCATTGTTTTCTCATGGTGTTCATGTGTTTTCTTCTCTAGCTGTGAGCATCTGAGTTATTACATTTCCTACACTATAATCTTGTAGTGTCCCTGCAGGTTACAGATAGCTCACCTATGGTGTAACCAGGCCTGCAGGGACCTTGGTGGTGGTCCTCCCTGTCCTGGCTGTTGTCTCTAGATGGAAGCAAGCTGGGACAGCCAGGTGTTGGTAGATGGGGGGCTGCAGTACAGTCTCCTCCTCCGCCTCCTTTGCACATAGGGCCGGGGTTGGGCTGCTTTAGTTTGAAGTATTTCTATGGGGTGAGACACACACATTCTCATATATATTTACACCTAAATTACTTTACCAACATTTAGATCCTTTCCCCAAAAACAGTGTGAAACCAGCAGCTTCAGAAGTATTTATAACTGAGACACATGATTGGTGGCATAAAAATTGTTTTATAAAATAGTGCACCTATCATTTTCGATTGCCAGCCTAAGGTGGATGACCTGTATAAAAACATAAATTATGTGTATTAAGGAAATAGTGATTAAATATGGGCTTTGTGTATTAGTCATTAATCTTTCCATTTAAATGCAAATTCTTTATTTTGACCACCACCTGAAGATAGTCGCATCTAATGAAAAACAACTTTGATCTTGTGATTTATTATTTCAGAAAAGACCTTTAAAATATGCATTTTCTGTCATGAGGAATGGTGGGTTCTATTTACATTTTTAAAATTGCACTCTCAAAAATCCAGCCAACTAAATATTACTTGCAACTTGAGCACAAGGGTCCCTTGGTTGACCAAGGGACATGTCCAGCAGCTTGGGTATGTACATCTGAGAGAGAGGTGTAGTGGGTAGCCACTGTCCTTCTGTCATCCCATCGAGGACTTCTGGGGACTGTGGAATTATTACTGGATTTTATAAAAATCCTTATATCCACCAATCATTATCTTAACAGGTGAAAAATAAGTATGTCTCTCTGGGTTATTTAATATTTTTTAATTTTATATTTTTAAATTATTTTTAGTTATACATGAATGTGGAGTGTATTTTGACATATTATACCTGCATGTAGTATAACTTACCATTCTTGTGGAGTTTCACTGATCTTGTATTCATACATGAACACAGGCAAGTTATGTCCAATTCACTCTACTATCTCTCCCATTCTCACCCCCTCCCTTCCCTTCATTTCTCCTTTGTCTAATCCAATGAACTTGTAGTCTTCTCTCCTCCCACCTTGTTGTATGTTAGCATCTGCATATAAAATAGAACATTTGGCCTTTGGTTTGGGAGAGGGGATTGGCTTATTTCACTTAGCATGATCCTCTCCAGTTCCATCCGTTTACTGGCAAATACAGTGAAGTAGCCACATCAATGTTGATAGCAGCTCAATTCAAAATAGCTAAGCTGTGGAATCAACCTAGGTGTCCTTCAACAGATGAATGGATAAAGAAAATGTGGTATATATACACAATGGAGCATTACTCAGCCATAAAGAAGAATGAAATTATGGCGATCATCTCTATATTTTAATAGTAATTGTTCGGATTACATGGCAGGAGGCACCATATTAAACTCTTATTTATCTGACCCTCACCCTGTGATATGAGCAGGGCTTTTGTCCTGTTTATAGATGAAGAGGTGAGACCTGGGGAGTTTAGAAGCTGGTCTACCATTACATGAATATTGCACAAAAGAGTCAGGACTCAGACTTGGATTGGCTGATGCCAAATTCTATGAACTCACCCCCAGACCCTGATGCTTTCCCTGGCTACATTTTATTTAAAGGCATTTCTGATGGTTTTTCACAATCAAGGTTAAAAAGATACATAGTCCTCGAGCACAAGAAAGCTATAATTGAATCAGTTAGTCAGATTGGTTGTTGTCAGCAAGGTGCTTTGAAACTAGATCAAGAGAAGATAGGCAAGAGGGAAACTGAGGCTGTGGAGCTGGTTCATTAACTAACTTGCTACTCAGAGGAAGTGGCACATGCATCCGGCCAGGTTCTCGGACACTTGTCTGATGAATGAAATGAGCAATCATGCTAACAAGCCACTCTCCATGTAGATGGTCAGGGCAAGATGACCCAAAAGAGGCAGGTTAGGAGATTTAATATAGACCAAGGTAGAAAATCCAGCTGATGAGAGCTATTTCCTTTCCCCATAACTTAGAGGGCAGAATTTCTTGCTCTGGGTTGCCACCTTGAAAAAAAAATGTCGGTAGTATCATCCAGCAATGTGAAGTTACATTAGTGATACCTGCATAAAATGGACACGCGTTGTATTTTCAATTACTTGGTGGCATGCAGAGTAGAAGTAAGAGCCTCATATCAGTGATTTGTAAATTGTAAAGCAGCAAACCTGGGCAGAATTTGCCTGGGCTGCCATCTTGCAGGAACTGGGTGTTTCAAAGCAGTCCGCAGGTGATAGTAGATTGGGTTCACAGCCTTTTGGTGGTGGTTGCAGGCATGGCATCTGAACCCCAGTGGGGTCTCCTTTAGTACCCCTTTGACATTGAGCCCTTTGTGGACAGCAGCTGAAGAAAGGGAATGATCAATTTGAACTCCATAGAAATCTGCTACAGGAATGTGTAAGGCTGGGTGTTCCACTCCATGTGCCCCACCCACCTTGGGGATGGTTTTCTCTGACAGTGTTGGGCTGCAGCTTGAAATGGGCCATGGTGGGAGTACTTATATTTTGGAAATTGGTGAGCTGTATAAACGAGGACTGCTGTGGCTTCTCTCTCCTCCCTTCACCTCTAGCCAGTTGTAAAATATTTCCCAACACACCCACTACTCAATTCGGGCAAATAAATTCCCTGATTAGTACCTAGGATTTTATTTCCCTTTTTTTTTTGCCTATAAAATGGTAATAATAGCTGTTATGGTTTAGATATGAGGTGTTCCCAGAAAGCTCATGTGTGAGACAGTGCAAGAGTTTAGAGGTGAAATGATTGGATTATGAGAGCTTTCACCTAATCTGTGACTTAATCCCCTCAAATGGATTAACTGGGTGGTGACTATAGGCAGGTAGCATGTGGCTGAAGGAGGTGGGACATCGGTGTGTGCCTTTGGGGTGTGAATTTTGTCCCTGCTGAGCAGAGCACTCAGATTCTTGAGTGCCAGGTTTTGAGCTCGTCTTCCACTGAACTCTTCCTCCATGATATTCTCCCTCACCTCAGGCCCACAGCAATGGAGTTGACTGTCTATGCACTGAGACCTTGAAAACTGTGAGCACTAAATAAAATTTTCCCCTTCTCTGTTGTTTTTGTCAGGTCTTTTTGTCACAGTGATGAAAAAGCTAAAGCAATGACATTAGTGCCTAACTCATAACATTTGGGAGAACATTAAATAATAAAACTTACATGAAGCTCATGTCAAGGTGTTTGGCATTTAGTTAATACTTCAGGACATAGTGGCTTTGGTTATTCTCGTCCTCATTACTGTTCATTAACCAGACTAGATGTAATCTTGTTTCCCTACTACAATGTTTTAGTGACCCAACCCTACCTACCCGGTCCCCTCCCTGCCCATGGCTCTCAGCATGCAAGTAAGACTCCTTAGGAGATCAAATGTAGCAACCAACCTGTCTGGAAGTTAGCCCAGAAGTCTTTACGTACCACTTCAGAGGGAGCATTTCCCTTTTGCTGGTAACTGCCACAGAGATCCTGGTGCTATTTTAAGGCTCAGTAAGGAGGACAGTAGGAGCAATGGGAAGCACCCTCCTGCTCATTATTGCAGGCAGGGATCCTTCTGATGTTTTCAGAAAGAGGACAGATATGGGCAAAGAAACCCATATTCCTCTAGGTGGTGAGTAAAGTAGTCCATACCATCCCACAGAGCTTTGGTTAGGAGGGCAAGCTGTGGAGTTAGAAGGTCTTCATTTTACACCCTAATGCCACAATGTAGCAGTTGTGTGTATGATTTAGATGTGTTATGTCCCCCAAAAGCACATGTGTGAGAAAATGCAAGAAAGCTTAGAGGTGAAATGATTGGGTTATGAGAGCCTTCACCTAATCCGTGCATTGATCCCCTAAGAGGGATTAACTCCAGGGTGACTGTGGGTGGGTTGGGTGTAGCTGAAAGAGGTAAGACATCAGGGGCATGCCTTTGGGGTATGTATTTTGTCCGTGGTGAGGGGAGTCTCTTTCTTTGTGCTTCCTGGTACCGAGTCCTGAGCTGTTGTCTTCTACTACAATCTTCCGCCATGATGTTCTGCCTCACCTTGAGAAATGGAACTGAGATTTCTGAAACTGTGAGCACCAAAAAAACTTCTCCTCCTCTCCAATTTTTCTTGTCAGGTCTTTTCGGTCACAGCAGTGAAAGAGCTGACCAAAATGTTGTATGACAGTGGACAGGTTTTTTTTTTGTTTGTTTCCATCCTTTTTGAGCTTCAGTCGTTCTCCTATAAAATGGGTAGTCTAGTAAGTTTTGTAGACTTGTTGTGAGACTTAGACAATCTCTTGCAAGTCCTGAACTGTAGAAGGTGACAGTTAACTCTTATCACTCTTACTGTACCTGAGCCCCTAACCCCCATGGCAGAGTGGTAAATGCAATCGAGAGGAAGAGGTAAATACAACTACTTGTTTCTTTTTAGTCTCTAAAGAGACATCTATCATAGCTCTCTCTAAGATTATGTTCAGTTCTATTCTCTTTAGGCATGAGGGGACACTGAGAAGACCCATTTAGTAGCTGTTCATTAAAACAAGAATTGTCAGTGGCGGTAGCGCATACCTGTGATCCCATTGGCTTGGGAGGCTGAGACAGAGGATCAAGAGTTCAAAGCCAGCCTTAGCAACTTAGCAAGGCCCTGAGCAACGTAATGAGAATGTGTCTCTAAATAAAATATAACAAAGGGCTCAGGATGTGGCACAGTGGTTAAGTGCCCCTGGGTTCAATCCTCAGTACCAAAAACAAAGACAAAAAAATACAAGAATTGATGGTGGCTTTGCCTTGCCATGTTCTGGAGATCACTCGGAACTCTCCAATCTTCCTCAGTTTTATTTGTGGGTCCATCCACTCCATGTCCTGCTCTGAGCATTGCTAACCTATAAGCAATAGCTAAGAATGGAAGTCGACCTCTGAAAACAGCATGGTAAAAGTTAAGGCAGTTCATGGCATTGTAATTAACTGTTGTATTCGGTATTTTATAATCCTGACACCACCACAGAGAGAAAATGTTTAATCACAATCGAAAGCACCTTGGAATGAATGCATTTTCATGGTGAAAATTGGAATGAAAGGATGAAATCAGGGCACAAGCAGAGAGCCAGCCCATCGTTTCCTTGCAGGTTAGATGTTAACTACCATCTTTCCTGCCGCTGGTTAGAACTTCACCATCTAGAACTATGTGGTCAGGTAACTTTTTGTTAGTACAGAAAAAACCATTTGCCTGCTCTGTGTGTGGTCAGGATTCTCAACATGGGCACTCCTATCAGAATTTTGTAAGCCTTAATAACCTGCTCGCAAAACACCAGAGCGTGTGGCCAGCGGTTGAGCTTATTCAGTACCAACCCTGACTTGGTTCCTCTGACCTTCTTTTTGGAGAGGGTACCAGGGATTGAACTCAGGGGCACTCGACCACTGAGCCCCATCCCCGGCCCTATTTTGTATTTTATTTAGAGACAGGGTCTCACTGAGTTGCTTAGTGCCTCGCTTTTGCTGAGGCTGGCTTTGAACTCGTGATCCTCCTGCCTCAGCCTCCTGAACCGCTGGGATTACAGGCATGTGCCACTGCGTCCAGCTCCTCTGACCCTTCTTGAAAGGCACTGCCTCCCCACCCCCTGGTCAGCATCTGACTGAACAACAGGGAGAGATAGCTGCTGGCCATATTCCAAAGATGGCTGGGCCCTGGTTTACAACAGCTTCCTGCTCTATGAATATGTCCACACCACCTTTAGTATAATACCTGGCACAGAATTGACCATGTATAACTGGTTTATCTTTTACAAATGCCACTTTTGCTATTGGTCTGGGACAACTCACTCAACTACTCAAAAATGTGATTTTTTTTTTAATTGTAAAAATGACCTCGTGAGACTCTTGGAAAATGCAGAAATAATGGCCACTGGGTGGCCTAGTACACAGTACATGTCCCAAAGATGGAAGACATCAAGAGTCCCTTTGCTGAGGTCTGGAGCGAGCAGAGTCTTGCAGCAAGCGATGCTCAGAGGGGTCTGCTGGTATTAGACAACGATTTCTCTAATGACTCCATTTGTGGGCTCAAACAGATGTGCTTGCTCATTTCAAATCCTCTCTGCATTTGCAAACGTGAAAATCGATTAATTAAATTAAAATGATAAACCCCCAAAGAATTTTTTTTTATTTAAGCAACAAGCTAGTGCTTACTTTAACAACAGGATGTTTCACCCTAGCCAGTGACTGCCTCACAAGGAGCCCAATTGGATAGTCTGTACACATTCTGCAAACCATAGATCTCTGCCTGTCCCTGCCCAGTGGATGGGTAATTTAAAAAATGGTTTCTAGCACCTCAGCATTGCTGAGCTCCCTATGCAAATGCTTTACCATCTCCTACTAGGAAGCAAGTATGCCTCCAATGCAGTCGGCTCTGGAGGGTGGCCAGGTAATCTACTTGTACAGTGTCTGTCCCTATCTGCAGAAGGTGTTTATTTTTAGCTCCCTACACTGTTTCTAGTACCATCCCTCCTTTGGAGGCCGACAGCATTTTCGAGGGACCTTGAACAAGATGTTAAAAGCAAGAAACTGCTGAAAGCAGAGGTAGCAGAGCTGCTGAGGAAGTGATTAGAGAAGGGTTCACCTTTGGTGTCAGAGGCAGAAAGGTGGCTTTGGTGAAGTGTCAAGTAAGTTGGCCAACAAACTTTTTACAAGACGGGCCCCAAGGACACTTGCCAGGAGCTTTAAAGAAACAATGCATGAGAGGACCTGAGAGTATAAAGCCAGCTGGGTACAGAAGCCGGCACTGGACATGATGACTTTTCACAAATAGCAGGAGACTGCTATTTGTGTTCCCCAGTTCAGGCTGCAAATGCCAAGGGCAGAAGCAGGAAGAGAAATCCAGGGTCAGTGACATTCCCACAGGGCCAGCTGTTTGGTGCCTGTTCAGGCTAATTCCCGGTGGCAGGAGGTCTGTACTTGAGGTCACATCCATAATTGTGATAGTTAGCATCAGAAGCCTGACACCACCCAGACAGTCCCTGGACACCTGCAGGGACAGAGCTCCAAGGTTATGAGAGTCAGCAGTGACAGAATCTCTGCAAGTTAAGTTGCACAGGGTCAAATTCTTTGTGGCAATGAAGGAAGGAGGCGGGGCTGGGGACATTGCCTTTCTGAGTGGTGCCAAGTGTTCTGAGTGCCCTTGATAAATATTAAATGGCAGTGGTGACATCATATCACATCAAGTGTGTCTTTAGGACTCAGTAAGCCTGGTTGAACCAGCTCAGTGTGACAGTGATCAGAGAAATTGCCTAGGGATCTTTGGTGTGAAAGGGACAAACAGGAAACCAGACAGTAAACACCAGAGGATGTAAGAGCAGCCGTGGTCTCAGACCTACCAGGCCCCCCCCAAAGGAGTTCCTCACCACAAAAACTGGTCAGCAGGCTCTCTGCCTAGTGTTTTTATTTGCAATAGACACAAAAGATGTGGTTGGCTTCACAGAGCACCCAGGGAAGACAAAGAAAATGGAGTTGCTTCCTAGCACAGGTTTAGAGATGCCTGTGGGCCTGTGATTGACAGAGACTGAAAACCCTGGGGGCAGATGAGAGGAGGGTGGAGTTCTAGTGCCACAAGGGAATAAAGACCCTGCCCGTAAATGTGGCAGTAAGTATTCTGCTAGGCTACAGATGGAGCTTGCAGGAGTTGTAGCCACAGAACATTGACCTCTGAAAATGGTGGAACAATTTCCTGTGAATCTCCTCATATTCTTTGTTCCGTTCCTATTTCTACAAGGTGAGGTACACCGAGAATGATTTTCCCATGTAATGTAGCCGATCTGGCTGAGTCCAGGAACTCTCTCGGCTGTCAGCCATTTTGGACCTCT
This sequence comes from Xerus rutilus, assembly GCA_028644305.1. NCBI lineage: Eukaryota > Metazoa > Chordata > Mammalia > Rodentia > Sciuridae > Xerus > Xerus rutilus. Next base: position 44,880,898 of record CM053413.1, read on the forward strand.
AAATAAGTGACATAATGACTGTCAAGTCACCAGGAAGCTGGGAGGCAGTTGTGGGAAGAGCCTGGCCACCAGCATCAGAGTGAACCTGGACTCAAAGCCCAACTCTGCTTTTTAATAGCTTTGCGGGCTTGGCACTGTCGCTTGGCTCCCGAGTCTGTTGCAGCATCTGTAATGTGGGGGAAAAGAATGATAGCTTTGTAGGATTTAGAGTGAGTTTGTGTCAAGTGTTAATACAGCATCAATCCTTGTCAACCTAATGCATCCCAAAGTTTTGATTCTGCAGACATTCCAACAAAATTAGCAGAGGTATATTAAAATAGGTTGGGAATCATAATCTAGAGCATATATCCTTTATATGCATTTATTATATATGGAAATGTATATTCATATATATTTTTTAAATGCTTTAATCATTCATCTATTAAAAGAACTCTAAACCACAATATTTATTTCAAAAGTTAATATGTAATGTATTTGTTACTCAATTTAATTGTTTATACATTTCCTATCTGGAATGATGGGTCTATTACTATTAACTCATTAATAGTAATACAAGCCAATAAGAAATTAGAACCAACCAGGCATGGTAATTCCACCTATAATCCCAGTGACTTAGGAGACTGAGGCAGGAGGATTGCAAATTTGAGACCAACCTGGGCAACTTAGTGAGACCTCATTTCAAAATTGAAAAAATATATAAAGGGCTGGAAATGTAGCTCAGTGGTAGAGCACCCCCTGGATTCTAACCCCAGTACCACACACACACAAAAATAATCAAAATAGCTATATTTAGGGTCAGAACCCCAGCTGAACCAGGGTAACAAACTACAGTTACAAATTATGCTTAAATTAGATTGAGTTCAGTACTTAAAATTATGTTGCAACTATTTAAGCATACATGGTGGATAATTCTCCAGAGTTCTGTGTTCAAAGTAAATGGTGTTATTCCCTAGATATTTACAAGGTAGTCAGTTACATAAAAGGAAAAGAGAAAAGTTGGAGATCCTGGGCCAAGGCAGCTGCATGTGGGTACGGGTTTTGCAGCCAAACTGGGAATGTAGATAAGAAAAAAAAAATCCATCAAGAGAGTCAGAAAGGCTACTTCCAGCTATGGAAAATGAGACTTGGAGAAGAAGGAAAATTCCAACACTTGAGAAGGGGCAGAAGAAGGGTCAGAGGAATAGAGATCACTTGGAGAGGATCTGAGAGTGACCACCATAAAGATAAAGACATTAGTTTCAAGATAACCCAGCACTCTTTGTGGTGCTTCAGACATGATGCTCTGTGGGATGAAAGTCTCCAGCACTACTTGACAAAAACAGCCAATGCAATCCACCAAGTAACAACCCTGTGTTCAAACTGGAAGTAGGAGACTTGGGGAACACACAGCCTACCAAACATAAATAAACCATATCATCATAAATATTTTATATGACTATATGCAGAGAAGGTGCCATATTGGTATCATTGCTGCAAATTTAAATACTTTATTGTGGCTGATTTTGTCATTGTTTTCAGCTAAAATGAGAAATTTATTGCAATTGGAATTATAGAGATTGCCAGTGATCATTCTTAGCAGCAATTAGCCTGATCATCTCTCCAAGGAAAGAACTTGCCAAGCACTGAACCAACAATGGACTTGTTTGCTTTTAATTGATTCTGGAAGATGCTACAACTATGTGCATATATGAAGGGGAGAGCTTATCTTTTAGGTTGCAAAAACTTGAGGAAAAATATTATTTAAAAATAGCTTTCTGAGCTGAGTGTGGTGGCACACACCTGTAATCACAGTGGCTCAGGAGGCTGAGGCAGGAGGATCATGAGTTCAAAGCCAGCCTCAGCAAAAGCAAGGTGCTAAGCAACTCAGTGAGACCCTGTCTCTAAATAAAATACAAAATAGGGCTGAGGATGTGGCTCAGTGGTTGAGTATCCCTGAGTTCAATCCCTGGTACCAAAAAAAGAAACTTTCTGAACTTCCTTCAAATAAATAAAAGGCAAGAAGGTTCTTAATGAAGTCCTTGAAGGAATTTTTGTTATAGTACACAAAAACAAAAGGAAGGAGTATGAATTGATACAGAAAATGTGGTATATCACTCAGTGGAACAGCATCCTGTAACAAAAGGACCATATTGATCCATGCTCTGATATGGATAAAACTTTGATGCTAAGCGAAGGAAGTTAGTTACAAAAGAGCACATGTGGTATAATTCCTTTTATGCAGAATGTCCCGAACAGGCAAATCCATAGAGACAGAGAGTAACTCCCAAGGCAAGGGGCTCTCTGCCAAAGTCCAAAGCCCCATTTCACCTAAGGCTGCCATGGGAATGAGAAGTTTCTACTATTGGCATTGAGGTTTCTTTCTGGGGTGACAGAAATGTTCTAAAACTAGATTGTAGTGATAGTTGTCCCACTCCCTGAATGGAACAAAAATGACTGATTTGTGCACCCAGATGGATTTTATGATATGTGCATCGTATTACAATAAAGCTGTTAAAATGGAAAAAGGTGTATCACTTTTGCTAGATGCTACTAACTGAAAGTGCTCTGTGGGAAGAAAGGTAGGGACAGAAGTTTTGAAATTTCTCAGAAGGATCATAAAACAGGGGCAAAGGGTCTGACAGGCTGAATCATGGAGCTCTGTTCCTTATGGCTACAGAGGCATCCTTTGTGCCCTAATGAAGATGAGACCATGGTTGCCCAAGGTCAGCCAGTTGGTGTCTAGACATGTCTGTTCCTGTGCTGAGACAGATGCAAAGGAGAGGAAATAAAATAAAACTGGTCCAGACCTGCCTTCACAGAATGTGCAGCGGCAGTGGTGTTAATAGCACCCAAAAGAAAGGAACACTGGACTATGGGTGGCAGGGTCCCAAGGCAAGAAGGTCTCAGCAAGAGCGGAAGGCCCAAACTGAGTGTGAGCGAGAGACGGCTAGCTGTATGACCAACAGCTTTCGAGTCTGGTAGCAGCAGAGCTGCGGTGGCAGGGGCTCACTGTAGGACACAATAAGACAAGCCACACGCTGCCTCCTGTCAGTGTCACATCCTGCCAGAAGCCACGATCCAGCTTATTATTCATAAATGTGTTTGGGAACCACACTTGGGGATTTTATTCCCCCCATCTGTCTAATTAAATGGTAAATCCCAAAAGTCAGAGACCAGTGTGAGCTCCAGCGTGTGCCCTCGGCATAGATTTTGGTGCTGGATAAATATTAAACGATCGTCTAGTAATAAAAGACTAGTGTTTTTCCACAAGGCTTTTGTAGCTGAAGTGAAAGCAACCCTTTGAACGGAGGCGCAGGCATTCCTCCCAGTTTTCATATTTCTCCAACGGAGGTTCGCACCCTGTTGTCAATCATATTTTTTTCATACCTAGTAGACCAAGCTGACGGAGGGCTATAAATAAAACAGCTTCACGTTGGAGGACAACCACACAAGACCTCAGGTGAGAGCCAGGAAGCAAGTGATGAGCCAGTTCATCATGTCAGGGCCTCTAGGAGGAGCTGCCCCAGCTCAACCCTGCCTGTGGCAGTGCTATCCCACAGAACTTTCATGATGGTGGAAATGTTCTGTGATAGAGAAGGTATAGCCAGTGGCTACCATATTGGACAACTGAAAATTGCGCAGCTGTTTGATAACCCACGTCAAAGTTTTTTCACATATAATAGTGAAATGTTACCATCAGAAGTTGTCATGTCATCTCTTCTATGGATTCAACAAATATATACATATATATAATTTTATTTTAATGGGCTTTCTGAGTGTCAGGCTTTGGAGTCTAGAGATCTCCTAGTGGAAAAGAACTGGTATGCTCTCTGCTCTCAATGTGCAGGAACAAACAAATGAGAAGTGAATGAATGGGTCCAAATAATAATCAGTGTTTCCAAGGAAGCACATAGAAGAGTGAGATAGAGTTTCTTCGTAGAGAGAGTTCAGGGGAGGTCTCTGAGGAGACGGGATGGAGGCACCAGCCTGAAGAGAAGTGGATTGGAAAGAGGGCTTCAGGGAGAGGGAACGTCCGACCAGAAATGCCAGGGTTATGCAAGAATTTGATGTGTTCAAGGAACTGACTGAAAGCCAGTGTGGCTGGAACACAGAGTGCAGACAGGGATGGAATTGGGTAGATGAAGTTGGTCAAAAGTCAACCTCCATGTTATTGTATGACTGTTGGAAATCACCAGAAAGTTGGGGGTGGAGTTTCAAGGAGGAGAATGACATTGTCCAGATACAATGTAAAAGTTTACTCTGAAGACAAAGTGGACCTAGGCAGGTGGAGATGCTGTGATCTAGGCTTGAATGGGAAGGAGGGACATGGATTTGAGGTTTCAGGGGGCTTGGCAACTGCTGGATGGATCCAATTTTAGGGAAAGAAGAAAATGAAAAGATCAAAGATCATTCCCAGGTTTCTGCTCTGAGCAATTCAGTAGGCCTTGGCTTCCTGGGCAGTATTGGGAATAGAAAGCACTCACTGTCCCCACTCTGACGGTATTGGCTTTACATGATCGTTATTTTTTCCTGATCTTGGAAGGTTAGTGATAACAGATTAAAGAGGGCCATTCCATTTACCACTGAGGCGTTTCTGTCTTCAGACCCATCTTTTCAAAATTGCTTTTGATATAATGTCTGTGCTTAACTCTGAAATTCATCATGTTGCAGAGATCAAAGGAAACTGCTGGGCCATTTGTTCCATCCGTTCCCAACATTTTAAAATGTCTAAGACCTCTAACAATAAAGTACAACTCTCTACACCATAGTGATAATACTGGCTATCTGCTTCCTTTAAATTAGATACGAGCTGGAAGAAAAATACCAGAAATAGAGCCTCTGTAAAATTAGATTAAGTTTTCAACTTAGCCATCCAAGAATATGAAACCTAATGGAAAATGCCATGACCCTCTGGAAGGGGGAAGTTCTAGCATTTATGATTCCCATAGAATTAGGTAGAGTGGTATTTTTGCAATGTCATTGCCTCAGGGCTAATATTACTAGCTTTCAAACTATGTCCCAGAACTACCCTGAATACTTAAGTGAGTATTTAAGGAAATCTTACTCTCCTATCTCACGCTTAGTACCCCTATCCAGGGGTGCAGAGAAAGTCCAGGCCCAGGATGGCTAACACCTTCCTCCTCCTGGGTCCCAGGAAGCACATCTCCTTTTGTGCTTTATGGGGCCCTTTCTACTTACCAAGCCTTTTATGCAGCATCTCACTTGATCTTCACAAAAATCCCTTGAGATGGCCTTTATTTTTTATGTTATTAACAGATGAGGATGTTGAGACTTGAAGTGATAAAGGATATCTATTGTTTAGGGTATCTATTGATAAAGCATATAATAACAAACATGCTATAAGTTTAACAGTGGTTTTAGATCATTCATTGCCACAACATCTATCTACTTTGGAAAATTAAATGTCATTCATTTAATATAGAAATAGTATTTGCAATGCTATAGGTTCAAGGCCCTGGTGGAATTACAGTGGACCCCCCAGGGGGCCTTGGGTCATTATTTACATCTTCCAATCAAACCCACACTACTTGCTCTAGATTAGAAAACTCAAGTTTAAAGAGGGCAAGCCGTTTGGTTAAGGGGAAACTACTTTGCTGATGGTGGAATAAAGGCTGAGATAGACCTGGTCATTCATCTTTCCAGTCAAGATCTTTACCACTATAGCCTATTCCCCTCTAAAGTGAAGATCACTGAAAGAGGAAGGCTGTTAAATTAGGATTGGCAGTAAAGTTGTAAATCGTACTTGTAGGACTTTCCTAGAGAGCTCTGTGGAAGAGAATCAGAGGTCCAATCTGTACTCCTTGGAAAACAGTATAGTAGTTGATTAGTAATATCTGCCATGAGTCCATGATTTGGAGTCTAGTCACAAGTGCTGCGATTCTGGATGTGTGAACTGGACAAGTCTTGGTGGATTTTGGATGGTACCAGGCTGGTTGCCCTCATTGCATTGAGCTGAGCTCTGGTTTATGTCTGTCCCTGCCACATCAAAAGACTACAGAAAAGAGAGAAATACACTAGCTTTGGGAAGTGAAAGAAAATTTCCATCTCCTTTCTCACCAGTATACGATTTTGTGCTACAATCAGACCCTAACAATGAAAAAAAGAAAAAATTCTTAGAATCGTATACAAAAATCATCTCCGACAAGGAAACAGAGGTCATGGTGAACTGAGAAAAATTGGATCATGATAATTGAGGATAGCCCTTGACATTTATTCAGAAATTTAAGTTGGAAAGCTAAAAAGCTAGCATTTTAATTTTTATCTGCTCTCATTCACCTTCAAACTGGCAATTTATTGCCCTTACATCTGAGTACACAGCTGTCTGGAAGTAGCATCAGGAAAGCAGAATTTCCAGCGGAAAGCCTGAATCCACAGACATGGCTGTTGACCAGAAATATAAGGGCAAACTAATTCAATTACTTGCAGTGGAGTTTAAACTATAATCTTCACCCAAGCATATGAGTACCTCACACAAAAAGAAAGAACTTTTAAAAAATTGATTATGTTACCCTGAAAAAGAGCAAGCCGGAAGCTGGCCTTGAATGTATGAGAAGTATTTTCTTTTTTTTTTTGGAGGCCCAGAAATCTGTTTCTGTCAGCACAGGAACAACCATCACAGAGTGATGAAAGAAATGAAAATCAAAGTGAAAGTTAAATACTTTTTTCAGATGACCTGGTGTAATGATTAAAATGCTGAATTGCTTTTTTAAAAGGTTTCTCCACTGGAAGAATGAATGTTACAGCCCTCCCCCACCCAGCCAGCCCTCTCCCCTTCTTTCCAAATGTCTGAGAGACAGAAGAAAATGAAATATATATATTTATATATTTATTTTTTTCTTGGTAAACAATTTGATCTCTTTTATCTGAAAGTTTTGCCAATGTTTTCATCTTCTCTCCGAGATGGCTATGATTCCACTTTTTCTTTGAACAAAAAAATAAATTGGGTTTCTTTGCAGTGAAAAATAGAAGGCTTGCTAAAAGCACTGACTTCAAAATGGTGCTTATTGTATATTTGGAGAGAGCATATTGAAAAAAAATACCGCATAGTGCCACCCGGACCAAGAAGCCCACTTTGGCTTACATTAACCTTCTGGAATCTCCTGGAAAAAAATCTTTATGATTGCTTAGCTTCAGGCAGTATTGGTATTTTCCTTTGACTCTGTTTCTGATTCATTTGCTCATGCTTCCATTAGCATTTATTTTTTAATTCCGCATTCTATGGAAAAAGCATATTGCTGAAAAACTGGCATATCTCACATGCATGTGCTTGACATTTCAAGAAATGAATGTAACACACACTCCATGCTCAAAATAAATAGGCTGTCTTCCCCTTTTACCACTGAACAATATTTATGAAGCTTCAAGATGAGATTGCTAATGTATTTTCCACCACCCATACATAATCCTGGCTATGTAACTCTTGATTCTGTCCTTTGAAAGGACTCTATCCCTATCCCTCAGAGTTCTACTCTGACCCCCAGGATCAGGAGTCACTGGCCATCAGCAAGGCCAGCTTCTCTAGGTGGTCTGCTTGATTCAGAATACCAATATTTCCAACTTAGCACAGAAAAGTCCTCAAAGTTCTCATAGTCCCAATGAACCATCTTGCTTACTTTGGTCAGTAATAGTAATCTATCTCCTCTACTTTTTTTCCACATTAAAAAAATAGTGTCACCAGGTGTAGTGGTGCACACCTGTAATCCCAGCAGTTTGGGAGGGGGAGGCAGGAAGATCGGGAGTTCAAAGCCAGCCTCAGCAACTTAGTGAGGTCCTTAGCAACTCAATGAGATCTTGTCTCTAAATAAAATGGACAAAAGGGTTGTGGATGAGGTTCAGTGGTTAAGCACCCCTGGGTTCAATTTCAGGTTGCACCCCCCCCACACTGAAAAAAATTAAAAGTCATCATTCTCTGAGACCCTGGGCAAGATACTTCACTTTTTTAAGTCTATTTATCCATCCATATTTATAATGCTTATTTAAATATATACATAATCACACCTGTCTTAAAAAATTGTTGTAAAAATTAAATGGGAAAATGCTTGTAGAGTGCTTAACACAGCTCTGGGCATATAAATAATTATTAGTTGCTAAGCCAATGTTGAGATGATGTTATTGATATTTATAAATAACTGTGTTCTATAAAAGTGTTATCCTGAATAGCTCCAGAAAAGCAATTTATTATCCATATTAATATCATCCCTCTTTAAATGTGATTGCAATCCTACAGAATATTCATGTCTTGGCTCATTCCAAAACATTCATTGCCCCTAATCCTACTTCCTCCAAGGTCCTGACCTGCTGAGCTCCAGAAGGATGGTCGGTCACCTGATGGTCTCCAGAAAGATGGTCCCTGCCATAGACACCAACCTTAGGGTGAATCTCAGACTCAATCAATTGGCAAAAAAAAAGAAAGAAAGAAAAAGAAAAAGAAGTTTTATTCTAATAATTTAAAAAAATGTGCTAAGCAAAATTTTTATTTAGTTGGGATTGATCTGAAGCGCATTCTCAAACTGAATGTCTCTTCAACTCCATTCTTCGCCGTATTTCTTTGAAAATCGTTCTCCCTTCTGTTCCTCTTCTCGAGCTTCTGTGAAGTGCACATTTAGACTTCTTGATCTTTTCTGTTGTCTTACAACTGCTTTCTGTTGTCTCCTCTATCTGTACTGCAATCCAAGTGGTTGCTTCAGATCCAGATATGTTCAGATATCAGATGTGTTCAATCTACTGCTTCAGGTCTTAATGGTTATAAGTTCTCTTGCCAATATTTGGTTTTAAGTCTTCATGATCTTTGAAAATAATGTTTTATTCATTCTCTAGGTTTTCTATGACTTCATTATCATTGATTTTGAGCACATTTATAGTTGTAGACTATTTCTAGTTCTCGAGCTGCTAATTATCCATCTCTTAGGTCAGCAGGTTCTCCCTCATGGTACTTTGTTTTCCATTTTTTTTTTCATTTATTTATTTGTTCTAATTATTTACACATGACAGTAGAATGCACTATGATTTTTTGATATGTCATATATAAATGGAGTATAGTTTCTCATTCTTCTGGTTGGATTCTACCAGTTGTGTAGTCATGTATATACATAGGGTAATAATGTTTTGTTCATTCTAATGTCCTTCCTAACCCCATAGAGCTTCTGCTACCCTCCCTTCACTCCCCTCTTCCCAATCCAAAGTTCCTTCACACCCCTCCATTATGGATCAGCATCCACTTAACAGAGAAAACATTTGGTCTTTGGTTTTTTGGGTTTGGCTTATTTTGCTTAGCATGATATTCTCCAGCTTCATCCATTTACCAGCAAATGCCATTCTTTCATTCTTCTTAATGGGGGAGTAATATTCCATTGTGTATATAGACCACAGTTTCTTTATCTGTTCATTTGTTGAAGGGCAATTGGGTATATTATCAAAATGGGGTCGGGATGGGGACTTTCTTGTAAGTCCTTTATGTTCTAGAGTATAAAAAATCCACATAGAATGGTTAAACATTTGATTCTTTTACATTTTCCTTTATTCATTTTATGTTCATCTCTCAGCTTTGGATTTCCATACCACATGTTACTTTGTATTTAAATCACATTCAAAGAGGGATGATATTAATGTGAGAAATAAATTCTGGAGCTGTTCAGGATAGCACTTTTATAGAACACAGTTATTTATAAATATCAATAACATTATCTCAACATTGGCTTAGCAACTAATAATTATTAATATGCCCAGTGCTCAGACACTCCTGGTCATCAGGAGTGTGGGTTTTGGGGGCATTTGTTTTTGTTTTTGTTTTATATTGGGTATTGAACTTGGGGAGGCACTTTACCATTGAGCTACATCACCAGCCCGTTTTATTTTTTTATTTTTGAGACAGAGTCTCAACCATTTGCTGAGAGCCCAGGCTAGCCCTGAACTTGTGCCTCTCTGGCCTCAGCCTCTTAAGTTGTCAGGATTACAGGCATGTGCCTCTGTACCAGGACAATGGTGTGTTTGTTGTTTTGTTTTGTTTTGTACCAGGGATTGAACTGCAGGGCCCTCAATCACTGAGCCACATCTCCAACCCTAATTTGTATTTTGTTTTGAGACAAGGTCTCACTGAGTTGCTTAGACCCACACTAAGTTACTAAAGCTAGCTTTGAACTCACGATCCTCCTGCCTCAGCCTCCCAAGCCACTGGGATTACAGCCACCATGCCCAGCTACAAATACGGGTTTTGATATCATTTTGTGTGGTTCACCTACATCTCCAGAGAGATTGTCATTTTATAGCATGCAACTCTGAGCCAACAGATACATTTTTCTAATTTTTCTCTTATACAAAGGAGAACAGAGACTCTAGTTTTTTTTCTCAGGGGCTTATTTTTTTTGCCCCTGGCTTTCATTGTCCAAAACGTCTTTGTGGCATCAGGGCCATTCAGATTCTGTGGTCCTATTTGTTTCTAGGCAACTGAGGATTGCCTCCCCTTGCCATCTCTGAGATGTATGTATTTATTAGTTCTTTTTTTCTTTTAATGTGTAGTTTTATTCTTTGTGTTCTTAACAGGAAGATCCCTTCTGGGTGGGTTCAGTGCCCCCAGTGGCCCCAGGCATGGTTTCCTAGACAGCACCCTCCACTGTTATATTTCACTGAGGCCTCTCTGACCATAACTCAGGAAAATGGCCCTCTCAAAGCATTGAGCCCAGAACTAATTTAATGCATCGATTACAACTCTGGACCTTTTGGTAAAGCAACAATAAATTTGTGTTCTCCATTTTATTTAATTAGTTGTTTTGAATTCTAGGGTTTTGATTTTTTTTTTTTTTATGGAAAAGCCCTAGGTGTTTGATTTCAAAATACAAAAAAGCAATTTCTCACAAGGATGCCTCTACCTACAGGATAAACTGGAACGCAATCCTTCCTGCACTCCAGCTCCACATTATCTAAAAATCTAAAAGAAAATGAGGACAGCTGCTTTTCTCCTAAATGAATCAGCATTGCAAGACAGTGATTGTGTTTTCTGCAATAAATAAGGTCATACCACTGCTGGACTGATGTTTTCAGAGTATCCAAGTGGTGCATCAACTAGAAAATTCTTAGGAAAAGTTTTGACTAACAAGGGCCAAACCTCGTTCTTACTGACATAGTGATATCCAGGTATCCCAATAGTCTTTGTTTTATTCATCTTTTATTAATGCATTATAATTATACATAATAGGAGGAACCTGTTTTAGTCAGCTCTTTCACTGCTCTGATTAAAGGGTCTGACCAGAACAATTTTAGGGGAGAGAAAGTTTATTTTAGAGCTCACAGTTTCAGAGGTCTTAGTCCATAGAAGGCCAGCTTCATTCCTTGGGGCTTAAGGTGAGGCAGGACATCATGGCGGAAGAGTATGGCAGAGGGAAGCAGCTCATATCACGATCAGAGAGCAGAGAGACTCCACTTGCCAGATACAAATATATACCCCATAGCTATGCCCCCAATGAACCACTTCCTCCAGCCACACCCCACCCGCCTCCAGTTATTCCTGCATTAATCCCATTGGGGATTAATTCACTGATTAGATTAAGGCCATAATCCAATCATTTCTCCTCCAAATATTCTTGTGTTGTCTCACACGTGAGCATTTTGGGGACACCACATCTAAATCATAACAGAGCCGTGCATGTACATCACGTAACTTGGTCAGTTTCATTGCCTCCGACTGCCTCCACTCACGCTGTCCCCAACTTCCACTCTAATTGGCCTCTCTTCTAATTACATGAGATTCCACCCACTTTTTCTTTCTCCCTTTTTTCCTCTCTAATTTCCACATATGAGAGAAAACACAGGACCCTTGACTTTCTGAGTCTGACAATTTTGCTTAACCGTGCTTCCAAATTCCAGCCATTTTCCTGAAAATGGCATAATTTCATAGTTCTTTATGACTGAATAAAACTCCATTATGTACATACACCACATTTTCTTTATCCATTCATCTGTTGATGGACACCTAGGCCAGTTCAATAGTCTTTAATCTGTAGAAACCTAGTTTGAGTTCTAGAAATGTTCTGTTTTAATAATAACAAAATACTCCACAGAGTTTTCCCTCTCATAAAAAAAAAAAAATTCCATAGCCTGTGACATAGCAACATTTCACTATGATAGAACCTGGATGAAGGTCAATGTTAGAACCTAAAAAAAGGTAGGGTTGTGGAGTGCAGGAAGGTGAAGAAGAGGTAGGCCTTTCTTTCAAAGTGACATGGCAGCAGAGCCAGGACCAGGGTGAGTCAGATGAGATGCAAAGCTTAAGGAGATTCCCAGAAACTCAGTAATTCAGATAAATGATATCTTAAATTGCATACATATATCAAAATATCCACACAGAACTACATAAGTGTAACACAATTACAACTTATCCATTAAAATAATACTAATTAAGAATTAATAAAGCAAAATTGCTTTTTAAAAAAATCATGGTGGTAAGCCGGGCGCGGTGGCTCAAGTCTGTAATCCCAGCATTTAGGGAGGCTGAGACAGGAGAATCGCGAGTTCAAAGCCAGCCTCAGCAACGGCGAGGCGCTAAGCAACTCAGTGAGACCTTGTCTCTACATAAAACACAAAATAGGGCTGGGGATGTGGCTCAGTGGTCGAGTGCCCCTGAGTTCAATTCTCGGTACCACAAAAAAAAAAAAAAAAAAATCATAGTGGTGAACTAAAGGCTATGGGCTCTTAACTGCTTTGATAAATAAACTTTTATAAAAACCAGGGCCAGCATTAGGCAAAGCGAATGAGACAAAGGGCAGAGCTGGATACTGTCACTATTAAAAATTTGATATTTTGTTCATTGTTTGATTTTTGCATTGAATTTGATCTTTCCATAAAATATTACTTGACTTGGTTATTCCCAAAGGGAGTACGCCACCTGTGTGCTGGCCCAGAGCTGGAGGAAGATCACAGAGACCCCATGATTTCTGAGTTGGCACATTTGAATAGAGAGTCATACAATAGTCAGGGTTGTGTGATCTTCATCAAGGTGTTTAACCCTTAGTTTTCTCATCAGAAAAATGATGATAATATCAACACAAATAACACAGCACCCAGCACCTTGCAATGATCAGTGACTTCCACAAACTGGAACAAACTGCCAGAGACAGTGTGGCTTAAAAACAACAGAGGTTTCTTTTATCATAATTCTAGACTCTGGGAAGTCCAAAATCAAGGTGCCAGTATATTTGGCATCTGAGGAGGGACCCATGTCTTGGTTCACAGTTGGGATCATCTTGCTGAGTGCTCACACATCAGGAGGATCAAGGCAGCTCTCTGTGGCCGGTTTTATAAGGGCACCAGCCACATTCCTGAGGGCTCAACCTGTATGACCAAATCACTCACCTCCTAATACCACCAATTTGGGGATTAGGTTTCAGCACAAAAGTTTGCAGGTAAGGACATAAGCATCTAATATATGGTAGTGAGAATAAATTAGCAATAATAGAAATGAAAAATAAAAAAGTTTAATGAGCTCCAAAAGAAGGCAAATTGTTTATGGACTTGGTTGTCTAAGGATTTATTTAATTATAGTAAAATATATATAATGCCAAAGTTATCATTTTAATCACTTTTATGTGTGAAGTTCTATGGCATTAAGCCCATCCCCTTGTTCTAAAAAACAGTCACCAGCAATCCTGAACTTGCAAGGACCCTGACCTCTACCCTGGAAGCTTTGTGAGGGCCACTGACAGTTTTGCTGCAGTAAGCTGGCCTAAAGGGGCATGCGTGCAGGCAGAATTGATTGGGGAAGAAAAGCTAGAAGGATACAGGGAAGGAATGGGAGGCAAAAACAACTTGAAGGGTCCTGCAGTGATCCACGTAGGAAGTGGAAAAGGCCAACGAGGAAGGTGACCGTGGAGTGAAGAGAAAAGAGAAAATGATGCCAGAGCTGGGCGTGGCGGCGCACACCTGTAATCACAGCATCTTGGGAGGCTGAGGCAGGAGGATCTCAAGTTCAAAGCCAGCCTCAGCAACTTAGTAAGGCACTTAGCAACTCAGTGAGACCCTGTCTCTAGGTTAAAAAAATATATATATACACACAGGGAATCAAATGGGTGAGGAGACATTTTGAAAGAGAATTCCGTCAATGGAAAAGTTCCCGTCACATGACCAGTGGAGCTTGGGTCAGACAGCTGCGTCTGTCTTGAGGTGTGTGCTGTGTCTGACAGAGCCAGTTTTTAAATTTTTAGAAACAGGGCAAGGCAGTTTGTTAAATATATCTTTAATTAAAAATTCAACTTATGATTAAATATATTTAAAATAAAGATTCTAAAGACTCAACACCCATTACCTTTTATTTCCATAGATTTTTGAGGTTATTTAACTATAGTAAAATTCTATGTAATGATGAATCATTGCACATATCTGTCTGACTCCACATTCATTAACATTCTTTTTTTTTTTTAAGATTTTTTAGTTGTAGATGGATCTTTATTTCATTTACTTTTTTTTTTTTTCTATGTGGTGCTCAGGATCAAACCTGGTGCCTCACCTGTGCAAGGCAAACGCTCTACCACTGAGCTAGAACCCCAGCCCCTGACATTCTTTTTAGTGGGCATGGTGAGAGTATTTACACCAGAAAATTATGTGAAACAATGTTAATAAAATAGATTATACTTAAAAGTTTGTGGCCATTTAGCTCTTCTACTAGAGGTATGTGTTAATATTGAAGGTTACAGATACAAGAATTCAGCAAAAATCAAGTATAGTAGAGCTGGACATGGTGGTGCACTCCTGGAATCCCAGTGACTGGGGAGGCTGAGGCAGGAGGATGGCAAGTTAGAGACCAGCCTCTGCAACTTAGGGAAGCTTTAATCAACTTAGTGTCACCCTGTCTCAAAAAATAAAAATGCTAGGGATGTGGCTCAGTTTTTGAGCACCCCGGGTTCAATCCCTAATACTGAAAAAAAAAATCAAGGAAAACATATTTTGACAATCAATTAGAACTTAATACTGTATATTTTATAACTACTTGTAAGTTATAATTTTACTTTGTATGACTAAAATTTATGAAGACCTTATATTTGTTTATTTGCATAAATATTTTCGGAGAGTTAGTTTTTGGACATTTACCAGCATTTACATTGCATGATGTGCAGACAACTTATTTTGTAGTCCAAATGAAAAACTGGACCCATGTTCTATCTGGTACATACTGTAATGTCTTCTCCCAGGAAAACCACAACAACTCCAACATTTTATTATTTTTTTACTATTGTCACCAGCAGTAATTAGCATTTTTTAAATCCCACTAAGTACCAGGCACTATGCTTTATTCCCATTTCAGTCCTCACCTCTGCAAAGTAGTCCTAGTGTTATGCCAATCTGATAGATGGAAAGACTGAGGCTGTATAATTAGCAAGCATTGAAGTGGGAGTTTCTGATTCTCTCTGACCTCTTCATTCTGATACCTTCTTTAATACATCAGCTTCAAAAGTTCAAAAAAGCTAATCTATTCCCAGCAATAGTTACTGATCTCCTACCATATCTACTCTGCCATCCTGGGTATCAGGAAATTCACATGAAAAGTTTGCAAAGTGACCTCCGACCCCCAGTACTTCATTCTTATTCCAAGCTCTTAGGGGATCATGGGTCCAGGTATTGCTAAGCAACTCCAGTCCTATAGCCAAAGATGATCTCCTGACCAGCTGCCCTCTTGGCACAGCTGATTCTGGGAGGCTATACTTGCTTCAAGGCTGGGATACTGGTTTCCCTTATTTCTTAAATCTTCCTTGAACATTTCCCTTGCTTCTATTCCTACTCCATGCTTTTGAAGAGTCTGGATGGCGATGCAATGCGGAGTAGAAACCTCCAGCCAGGAGGTCCTCGGGACACAATTTTATTTAGTGACTTTTCTCAGGAGAATCTCCATCCTAATCTTGCATGGCTGTGCGTGTTCTCAGCTAGTGCGCCCAAAGAAGGTCCAAGATGAGATACTGAGCACTTTCGAGTTCCACGTGTATGTGTATCTTACACAGCATTTGACAGTGAAGTCTTGAAACCCAAGATACAGCAGAAGAAATATTTCAGCACTAGATGGTCCTGAAAGCCCCCTTTTCCCCCAAATTCCAAAGTGAGCCCAAATCCACAGGTACCGCATAAAACTGGGGGTGGGGTGGGTGCTAGTTTGAGGATTTGGTTCTCTCTCCCGATTTCCTTTTTCTCCATTTCTCCACTTACCAAGACAATTTTCTTGCCTTCTGCTCTCAAACCAGGCCACTTGCTAAGGGGAAAGTCAGAAATAATGTTGATACATGTCTGTCTGTGATACAAACAGAAGCTCTGAAACGAGAGAAGCCGGGTCTGCTAAAGATAGAAAAGAGATCTTTCTGTTCAGTAGTGATTGAAAAATAAAGAGCAGTATAAATATAGAAAAGAGAAAAATAAATGTTATATATATATGTGTGTGTATATATACAGATATACACACACACACACATAAATATGATGTGGTATCTAACTAAACGTGTGCATGTATAATATAATGGCATTGATTCTTTTTTCTCCAGAGAGATTGGGAGGGACATTTATGAACAGAAGAACCTTCTGTCTAAGTGTTCTCATGTTTACACCCTTTGTTTGGAATCATATAAGACCGGATCCTTGTCTTTACATGGTTTCCTTTTCCAAAAATGGAGGTTAAGCCCTGATCAGTGCAAGTATGAGTAGTTGTCATCTTCCTGCTCTGTGCTGGCCACAGAGTAAGTGCTCCGCACATGGAGTCCTTCCACTCTCCCTGCCCCACCTCCAGGAAGGAGGTGATCTTCCCACACCTGAGGAAGTTGAGGTGCAGAGAGCTCAAGCTATTAGCGGTGGCAATGGCATAGGTGAGGCTAGACCTGGAGCCTGGACACTGGGTCTCATGCCAGGGCTGGGAAAGGGCCTGGAGGCCACGTGGGCCTGGGTTCACAGCCAACCTCTCCTCTGCCTGTCTCTGTGCTGTTAGGTAGTCGTGGTGATTTACTGCCCCTTCCTGAGCCTCAGTTTCCTCCCCTGGAAACAGAACCAGCCTTGCCGGGTTTCGTAACATTGAGAAGGAATGTGAATGAACAAGATATGGCAGGTAGCTAACATCCCGTAACCAGTGACTACAATTTGCAAAACTAGTTCTGTTGTGAAACAGGGCCAGACCTCCAATGGGCAAACGTTGGGCTTGAATAAAGAGAATTAGTATGTAAAGCCCAATACACCTGACATTCATTTATTTATTCTCACATCCATCGGTTCAACAAATATTTATGAAGCATCTGCTCTGGGGTGAGACATGTTCTTTGGTGTTTTACGTGTTGCTTAAAAAACAAAACCACCAGCAACCACCTGAAACTCTCACTGTGCAGTAGGTTCAGCGTCTGAGGTAGTTTTTGTCATTCCCCAACTCAGCATTCCATGCCCCCTTCTGTATCCAGGTGCTCAGCTAGACTCCAGGACAGACCGGAAGCTGTCCCTGCCACACCAGAGGTTGAGGGGCTCATGGTCTGGGGGAGAGTCAGGGTGCAGCATTGTAAGTGTGAAAAGAACATCAAAAGGAAAGGGAGGGATTCAGTGCACAGAGGCTTCACCCCGCAGGTAACTTTTGAGGGTGTTTGGGGAGTTAGGGGAGGCAAGGCAGGATCAGGGAGCTGAGAGAAACCCAGCAGAGTTGAAATGCCAGGTGTGAGGTAGCTTGGGGGCAGTGTCCATTACCCTTTACAATACCGTCTTCCTGTTGGCATAGCAACTGCTGTAGAATAAATTCGAGGTGGTACTTCAAAGGATGCCACAGAGACTGTCCAGGAGTCATTTAAATTACTTGTTTGTTATGTATAAGAATTTGCCTAACCTCCAACCTGCAATTGCATCTTAGCCATCTCTGGTTTTTCGTGCTGATCTGGTTTCTCGGGTCATTATCTGCCTTATTAAACCTTTTTCATTTCTTTCCTTTTACTCTGCCCGTCTAGAAAGCATGCCCAGGCATTGTGTTGATTTTCCCAGACTCCCATGAGATCCCCAGGCCTTCTGTCTCTTCCTCTGATGGAAATGCTGCTGAGCCGAGTGCTTGCCGTCATGTCTCTCCTGCTAGCATGTTCGCTTCCCTTTTGCCACGGGGTTCACAGAATCTAGGCTCTTCATAGGATGACACTGGTGCCAGCCAGCTATGTTGCTTCTTCTGGATTGAGGGCTGAGGGCGTCGGTGCTGACAGCTTGAAATTCTAGATACGACACTGTCCTGCAAGCTACCTCCTCATGTCTTGCTGCCCCTCACTGTCAGAATGAAAAAGAATTTGTGAAAAACAAATGGTTTAAGGTGCCTTCTACCATTTGGGTTCTAAAGCCAACAGACTCAAGTCTTGGCCTATCCTTAGATCAGTGATAGATTTGCCAAGGAAAATAAATGTCTAGATGACCTCCTCTTTGCTGCTAAGCAAAAGACAGGCGGAGGCAGACAGAAGGGGAACCAGGAGGTTGAAAGGAACATGGGCAGAATGAGCTAGTGCAGGGACAGTTGATCTGTTCACCTGTCTAGGGAAGTAGAATATAAAATCCTTAGGCAAGAAAAGAATTTCTGACATATGAGACGCGGTTCACACTCTTCTCGACTTTCTCTCATGATCTCTTCTGAACTCAAGGGGAAAGCATTTTCTATGCTGATGACTTCCCTGACTCTTAGATAATGACAGAAAACTTAGGTGCTTGCATGTCAAGATTTGCAAAATTGGCAAATGGGCCCCACAAGGTTTACAGTTTGAGTGACAGGTCTATGTCCGGTTTGGTGACCGTGATGAGCAGGTGACTTATAACAGATAATTCTTTGGCCCTTGCTCTCGCCACTCACTGTTCTGACAGCTACAAGTGCATTAATTCATGTCATGTGCCCAATGACTGACCTCCCCAGGTATTAAAAGCATTATTATTAATGTTATTATTGTATCTCTTTCCCTTTTTGAGAAGGAGAAACTTATGGAGAGGTAACTAATATACCCAGGTTCCACAACTAATAAGCATTAGAGATAGAATCTGAATTCCTGCAGTTCAACTACCACACAGTGCTTTTCCATTTTGCCCCATGGATGCTTTTCCATTTCTGGAGATGTGTTTAATTGTCACAAGTTGGGGGACTGCCACTGGCATCTAGTAGGTAGAAATGGAGAATGCTGCTCACTACCCTGTCCTACAACAAAGAATTACCAACTCCCAATTTTATAATCACTGAGGCTAAGAAACCCTGCTCTGGATACATTACTCCTTACTGGTGTCTGGTGTAAAGAGAGGTGAGCCAGAGATACTGCCCTCTGCCAAGGTCATTGAAATGAGCAGGGCCAGGTTTTGCTCTGTGTACGCACGTGCGCACGCACACATGCACGTGTGAGCAGACTCACTCTAGAAGGAACAAGACAGAGGGCACCTCCTGCTTCTGCTTCTCCCTTAGGATGACAGAAACTGATAATCGCATGTGAAACTTGAGAACAAATGTTTCAGCTGTGAACAGTGTGATCCCCGATGGGCCAGCAGAGCCACTTCACTTCTGTGTTTTCTGGAGTAAAGAAAATTTCTCCCGAATGACCTGTTGCTTGGCTTCTGGCTGAAGTTGGTAAGGAGCTCCTGGCTATTTGTCTGAGTCATCTTGGGACCTCAGCAATCTTAAGACCACATGGAAGAAAATGAGAAGTGTTCTCATCAGCTTTTTCACTGTGGTGACTGAAAGACCTGACGAGAAAAATTAGAGAAAAGAGAAGTAGAAGAGGAAAAGTTTATTTTGAGGCTCACAGTTTCAGAGGTCTCAGTCAATAGACAGCTGGCTCCATGCAGGAGGGCTCGAAGTGGGGAAGAACATCACAGAGGAAGAGCCCGGTGGAGGGAAGCAGCTCACATGATGATCAGACAGCAGAGAGAGACTCCACTCTCCAGATACAAATATATACCCCAAAGCCACACCCCCAATGCCCACCTCCTCCAGCCACGCCCACCTCCTCCAGCCACACCCACCTGCCTCCAGTACTACTCAGTTAATCTCATCAGTGGATTGGTTTACTGGTTAAGGCTCTCATATCCCAATCATTTCTCCTCTGAACTTTCTTACATTGTCTTACACATGAACTTTTGGGGGACACCTCACATCCAAACCATAACAAGAAGAAACCATTTTTTTTGACAAAGTTCTTCTCTTTCTTTCTTTCTTTTTTTTTTGGTACCAGGGATTGAACTCAGGGGCACTTGACCACTGAGCCACATCCCCAGCCCTATTTTGTGTTTTATGTAGAGACAGGGTCTCACTGAGTTGCTTAGTGCCTCGCCATTGCTGAGGCTGGCTTTGAACTCGCGATTCTCCTGTCTCAGCCTCCCTGAGTGCTGGGATTACAGGCGTGTGCCACCGCGCCTGGGTGGGAAAGTTATTTTCATTCTCCTTTGCTGTCACCTGCTCCCACCCTCAAGATCCTCCATATAAGAAATTATATAAGTAGGATCATTAGGATATAGTGTCTATGATTTTACATAAAGCATTTAAAGGAGAATGGTAACCTTTAAGATTTTTTGCTGGATCATTTAAAATGCATTTAAAGGGGAGATTTAAAAAAAAAAAAAAAAAAAAAAGGCTTATCAATGCTGTTTAGTTTCAGCGTTCCAGGAAAGAGCCCCCTGTCTAAGTTCCACCGGGACTTGATCTCCCTGACCCAGAGGGATTAGCTGTAACATTTCCTCCAAGAATGCTGCATTCAATATAAGTTTCCCCTGCCCTTTTAGTCAAGTGTGGTCTTCAGACCCTTGGCTTGGCATCGCCTGGAAACTTACTAAAAAACACATTATCTCAGGTCCTATCCCAGATATTCTGAAATGGAATCTGTATTTTAACAAGGTCCCCAAGTTACTCATATATACCGGTCTGTAGAGTTTTGATTTTTATTCTGAAAACTGTTCTAAGAACTGTGGTTCCAAATGAATGGCTGATTTTCTCCCCACATCTCAGAGTCCCAACTTTTAGATGGTTGAAGCTGTGCTGCATAGACTCAAGAGCCCTGTTGGAGTTCAAAACTGCCGTAACATCTCAGATTCCTGTAACCGAATGCAGTCATAGGCCACTTAACTACGGGGATAAAGTCTGAAAAATGTGTGTTCTGGTTCTGAATTAGTGTAGCAACTAATTCTCTGAAATTCAAAATATTAACTAGAGAG
Organism: Xerus rutilus; assembly: GCA_028644305.1. NCBI lineage: Eukaryota > Metazoa > Chordata > Mammalia > Rodentia > Sciuridae > Xerus > Xerus rutilus. The sequence continues at coordinate 44,902,048 of CM053413.1, forward strand.
CTGGACTGAGCATATGAAACAGAATACAGCTGTGGACTATTAACTAGCAGCCCACAAGATTGAATATTGGTTTTTGTTTTTGTTTTTTTTGGTACCAGGGACTGAACTCGGAGGTACTCGACCACTGAGCCACATCTCCAGCCCTATTTTGTGTTTTATGTGGAGACAGGGTCTCATTGAGTTGCTTAGCGCCTCACTTTCACTGAGACTGGCTTTGAACTTAAGATCCTCCTGCCTCATCCTCCTGAGTTGCTAGGGTCACAGACGTGGGCCACTGCACCTGGCTTCCCTTATCTAAATGCTTGGAACCAGAAGTGTTTTCAGAAGTAGGAGTTTTGGGATTTTGGAATATTTGAATGTACTTTAATGGTTAAGTAATACTAATCTAAAATCTAAAATGCTCTGAAATCCTTGGGTTTTTCCCACATACACAGGAGATCTCTAGGGAACACCAACTGGGAATCATGTAATTTAATTCAATTCAGACACTGTCTACCTGGAGATAGTGTCAGATCTCACAGGCTGAGGCCTCAGTCCCCTAAAACTGTCCATGCAAGTCAGATAGTAATACCAAGTAGGACATTGTCACTGTACCTGTGACTGACCAGAATCTATATCAGGGATTCCCATGATTCCTATCTTTGGGTTTGATTAATTTTCTGGGATAGTTCATTAAATTCAGGAAAATACTTAGATTGTTTGGTTTCTTAATAAATGATATAACTAAGGGTAGAAAGAAACAGCCAGATGCATAGAGCCAGGACGTGTGAAGGGGTGCTGAGCTTCTGTGCCCTCTCAGGGTGCACCACCCTGCAGACACCCTCACGTCTTCAGCAATCTGGAAGCTCTCTGAACTTTGTCCTTTTGAATTTTTTGTGGAGGCTTTGTGATTACATCTTTGGTCACTAAAGATCAACTCAAACTTCTGCCCCATTCTCTGCCCCAGACCAGTTCCCATGGCAACCGACCCCTCATCCTAAGACATTCCAGGAGTCCACCAAGAGTCAATTCACTGGAATAGCTTTTCCTACTACCAAGGAAATTCTGAGAGATGTAGGAGCTCGGTATCTGATGTTCGTGTCACTCAGGATATTACAACGTTCGTAGGAGCTCTCTATCAGAAACCTGGGTCAAAGACCACATATTAGAGCAAAAGATTCTCCTAGCACCCACACCTACAAGGGTTTTAGGAGTTCTGTCTTAGGAACTGAGGTCAGAGATCAAACATACATATATTCTTCTTATATTCCATTATCATAGAGCTTAAAAGTCACACATTCTGAAGGTCAGGGTCCTCCTGGGATCTGAGCTCTAACTTGTAGTAGCACCTTGTGCTGTTCCAGAATGCAGTGGGCAATGAAGGTCCACCTGTGCTCCTCCTCTATGAATGTTCCAGAATGCACTTTGCTCCAGCGAGCCTTGTGTAGCCTTCTCAGCCATTTGACATCTGCATGATTTGCAGGGGCTAGGAATGTAACAAGTCATGCACAGTTCCTGCTGTGGGGGAGCTTCCACTCCAGAGGAGATTGAAAATACACAAGCAAGCAAATATTATAAATGGGATAAGCCTGCAGGGGGCGACAACCAGGAGATCAGGAACAGAAATTGACCAAGCAGAGGAGGAGGCTATTGGTATTAGGTGGTCAGGAGAGGCCTTCACATGGTGGTGATGAGACCAGAAAGCCTTTAGGAATTGAGCCACAGAGTAGACTGGGGAAGAAGCATTCCTAGAGAGTGGAACAGCACTTGCAAAGGAATCAGAGGCTGTCCCCGTGCAGCCTGTGACATACTGGTGTCCAGCTGGAAATGAGGACTCTGTGTTATTCATTTATTCCAGAAAGTCTTCAAGCGTCTGTGGTGCACAAGATGCTGGAGATGCATCTGACAAATTCTTGGCTTGCCCTCAAGGTAGTTATCTTCTAGTTAGTAGTTGGGATACTTATGGAAGGTACAGAAGTGAGGCAATCATGTTGCAAAGTCTCCAGTATTGGGACAGGGGTCTGCGGGAGATTTTAGGACAAGAGATACCACAGAGGAACTGTGCAGGAGGCACAAGGAGCCACATGAGTAAATGATTGGCAGAGCTTTGGGCTAATGTATTCCAAAAGGTTGCTAGCTGTTTTTGCATGGATAGAGGGTGATGAGAATATGAGCTCTGGAGTTTGCATATTAAATCCTGGCTGCAATGCTTAGGAAGCTCATAGACTTGGGCACATTTCCTTAACCTATATTCATAGGTATAGGTTTCTCTATCTATAAGTGAAGATGATAATAATACCCTCATTCACAGGATTAGCCTGAGGAATCAAAAAGTTAGCATGTGTTAGTGCTTTGACAAGTGTCTCAGGTTTACATAAGCGCTCAGTGAATGCAAGTTCTTATTATTTCAGACACAAATACAATCAGCTGACCATTTGACTGGGGCAATGAATGGTTTCTAGAAAGTTTGATTATGTAACTATGAAGAGAAAATTTTCGAAAGTCCCCTACTTATTTTGTAACTTCCATTTTGCATATTCAGGGTTATTAAAATCAACAATATCATCTTCTTGTGTGAAATAAAGGATAATGGAGGGCCTCGAATGTAGGTTAGATATACACTTGAAAAAAAATAAACATATTTATAAGCTAACACAGTAAATGTGCCCCCGTTGAAGCCATATCGGATCATGAATGAGCTAGGTGAATTAAGCTGTCTCGTCCATGAGGAGAGCTGTACCTGTAAATGACTGTCAGAGTTCATCCTCTCCTCCCCAGTTTGGGTTTTGGAAATCCCTAGATAAGAATTACCCTAGAACCAAAAGGAAGAAAAGAACCCACAAAGACAGGCAGAAATTTCTGGCTGTTCCCCTGAGAAGCGAGAACATTTTGCTGGAGAGTTTCACTGTGCGCACTTGCTGCTCTGTCAATGGGTCCCAGTTGGGCCGACTTCTGTTCTTGGCTGTTTGAATATACTCTGGCAGCCCAGAGGTGTAATTTCTCCAAATGCTGCACTCCTGCTGAGCCCGCGGGGTGGATTGTGCAATTTCAGGTGAGCGCTTCTTTACAATCTGGTGGGGTGCATGGTTTCCTTATTCCTTCTTTTACTGGAGGCCCCACTCGGAAGATGGAGGGCCTGAGATGCAGAGGTGGGATGCTGGGGTGAGGAGAACAGAGACGGGTGTGGAAAGCGTTCACTGCCCAGGCGGGCACCCTCTTAGAGAACTGGGATCAGTTTTTGTTGTTGTTTTCTTTGTTTGTTTGCTACTGAGGATTGAACTCAGGGGCACTCGACCACGGAGCCACATCCCCAGCCCTATTTTGTATTTGATTTAGAGACAGGGTCTCACTGAGTTGCTTAGGGCCTCGTTTTTGCTGAGGCTAACTTTGAAATTATCCTGCCTCAGCTTCCCGAGCTGCTGGGATTACAGGTGTGTGCCACTGCTCTTGGTTGGGATCAATTTTAATTTCTGAAGATTTAATTAATTGATGTATTTATTTGTCTATAAAATATTTTCTGAGTCTCTTCCATGTGCCATGTATAGCTAAGGGAGGAACAAGTGGAATCTTAACTGGAAGGCAAGTCTATTTTATTAGGAGCATCCTTGATTGGGATCAGAGTTGACTCAGCTGAGGAGGCCAGGGAGATCTTTTTTGGGGGAAGTGGGTGTCCATGGGATTCAATAGCAGTGTGAAGGAAAGAAGGGTTTAATTCAGAAAAGAAGGAAGAATATTTGAAGCAGAGGAAGTAGCCTGTGAAAAGTTTCTGGGGCAGCCAAAGGGTGCCCAAGTACATAAAGAACTAAAAGGCAGCCATTCTTATACCAGTTCCATTAATGAGTGCTGACTATGGCCCTGGTCCAGGTTTGGAGCCTCATAAGGAATCTTATAACGTTCCTCATAAGGAATCCATAAGGAAGCTCATCAGGACATTGGATTTTTATATGAGGAAACAGATCTTAAGAGGTTAAATAATTTACCCACAGCCACCCAACTTGTGAGTCGTGGCATAGAAATTCAAACCCAGGTATGTGGGAGTCCAAAGAAGAATTTCTAAGTTGCCAATTTGTTTTCTTAAAAATACCTCAGCCTTTACAGAGAATCTGACACCTGGTACATACTTCTTTCCTAGTTGTAACATTAAAAAAATAATGTGAGTAGGCTCCTTCCCTACAGAATAAATGCAAAGTATAGATAAATATGGTATAGATGTGTAGTCGAGTATTATTTAGCCTGGAAAAGGAAGGAAATTCTGACACATGCTACAATATGGATGAAACTCAAGGTCATGATGCTTAATAAAATAAGTCAGGGGCTGGGATTGTAGCTCAGTGGTAGAGCGCTTGCCTCGTATGCATGAGGCCCTGGGTTCGATCCTCAGCACCACATACAAAGCAATAAAATAAAGACATTGTGTCCATCTACAACTAAAAAAAAAAAAAATTAAAAAAAAAATAAGTCAGTCACAAAGAGACAAATGTTATCAGCCTCCACTTACGTGAGGAGTCTAGAGTAGTCCAGTTCATAAGGCAAGTGCTGGGAGAAGGGGAAATGGGGAGTTGTTTAGTGGGTAGTTTTGCAAGATGAAAAGAATTCTGGAAATTGAGGCCCAACAATGTCAAAGTACTTATAACACCACTGAACTGTACATGTAAAAATGGTTAAGATAGCAAATTTTATGTCATATGTATTTTACAACAATTGAAATTCTTTTAAGAGGAAAAAGAAGGAAAGAATCACCTGGAATTTTTCTAAAGATCATCACCATTTTAAAACCACTACATATAACCTTCCAGTCTGTTCTATCTAAATGTTACATGGGCATGTTTATAATTTTTTTCCCACAAAATTGAATCTCATGGTTCATATGGTTCAATAGTTTGTTTATTTTCCTGAATTTAGCATATATAAAACTTCTTTCCAGGTAATCGAATACATACTCACATCATTCTTAAAGATGATATAGATGTCCCCGGTAATCAATATCCAAGATGTGTACCGTGGTTTATAATAGAAACATCATCATAATCAATGCCCTTCGGCTGATACCCTCATCAGATTATTTCCTTGGGATGCATTCCCAAATTAGAATTGCTGTGTTGAAGATTTTCAGCTTTTGAAAGCCTCTTATCACTATAGTCAAATTGCTCTTCAAACAAGATGGGGCCACATTATAAATCTCTCTAAGCGACCCTGTTCGTCTATCTGGATCCTCATTCTTTTGTCTACTCGCAGTCCTCCCACATATCAGCTGTGCAATTGTGACCAAAGGGGCCTCAGTTGTCCCAGCTGAACAGGGGACAGTGTGGTACCTCTTAGACTGAGGAAGGAGTAAACCACATGATCCTTTTTCAGCACCGACAGCACACAGTGGGTACTCAATAGACCTTTGCAGCCTGTCTTTCTCATGAGCCAGGAAGTTCCTTTGGAGCAGGACCCAACTCCTGGCTCTGCCTGGGTATCTGTGGAACCAGAGTAAGCAGGTCAGGCTGCCTGATCAGGTGATGGGTAAGGGTTTTTAGGAGGCCTTAGATGCTTGTTTCTAGAACCTCTGGGAAACAGAAATGAGGAGCACACAGAAGACGGACACCTCTGCTTTCTTCTCATTTATTTCCAGGTGTGTTAATCTTTTTGTCATGCTTTTAAATATTTTGTCTTCAGAGCAAAATGTTCCCAAACAAGCAAGCCAGAGAGCATCTTGGAGTAGATACAGAAGGTTCATTATTCCTAGCTCCCTTCCTGGGCACCCAGCTGGTGTTACTGCAACAGAGGTTTGGTTTTTTTCCCTCTGATGTATCTGAAATTGGGAACAGGCCCAGAGTGGGCATTCATGGGCATGGACAAGCCCTTTGCCTCCCAGGCCAGCAGACATGCAGTGCAGGTCCACCTTGGAAAGGCAGCTGGGGGGTCTGTGAGCCGTTGGCCAGCTCTTCCAAGGGGCTCTCACCTCCTGCTCTGGGGATCATGCTGCAGGTGGGTTTGGGGTTGGATGGCCTAGCTCTTGGTGCAGACCCCAGTAGCCTCTCTGGGGCCCCATCCGTTGAGTCAATTCTATTTTTTTGGTAAAGTATTTGATTTCATGGAGGATATTTTTTTCCCCATAGAAACCATCAGAGTTCTAGGCTCTGAGGCCTGGACTCGGCAACTTGGCAATGAGAAAAATAAAGGGACTCATTTCTGATCATTTAGTTTTTGTTTTTTTGTACCAGGGATTGAACTCAGGGGTACTCGGCCACTGAGCCACATCTCCAGACCCTTTTTAATTTTTTTTTTTACTTACAGACAGTAGAGACAGGGTCTCACTGAGTTGCTGAGGCTAGCTTTGAACTTGCGATCCTCCTGCCTCAGACTCTGGAGCCACTGGGATTATAGGCATGCGTGACTGCGCCTAGCTAGTGGGCTCTTTTGTTCTATGGAAACACAGAAATTTTCAGAAGTTAGTGTTTCAGGGACCTGAGAGGTTAATACTTTTCAGAAGTCCCAGCATTTGACAAATGGGGACACTGAGGTCCAGAGAGAAGTTATTCATAATTAGCCTAGACTTGAACTCTATTACTTTCCTTCCTTCCTTCTTTATTTTGATTTTTTCTCTTGTTTTTACTTTTTGGTGGTAGTGGGAATTGAGCCCAGGGCCTGGAGCATGCTGGGCAAGTGCTGTACCCCTGAGCTGCACCCTGACCCCTGGTTTCTTTCTGTATCGGGCATTGTACTGAGTGCTCTTCTGTGTGGTCTCCATTAACCTTGCCAATAACCTACCAATTAGGTTTTATTCTTAGTGGCCTTTTGTAGGTGAGAATGTGAGGCTCAGAGATGCTAGATGAAGCTCAGACAGGGAGTCCTGCCCCAGGGGCATCAGCTGTCTGTGGGCAGACCAGCCAGCCACATGACACAACCTGCTTTGTAGTCAGGAGTCCTACACCTGCTCATTGAAGGCATCATGGGAACCCAGGGAGCAGGGAGCAGTGCCCAAGATTGACACCAGGGGCTCTGGTGTCAAATCAGATCCCTCTGGGCCACTCAGGACAGCATCTTGGTGCATGTTTTGTAACCTGATTTCTATGTACTTCATCTCCAAAATGGGAATTGTAATAGTTCATGGGTTCACGGGAGGGTTTAAATAGTTGAGCTCAACAAAATAACACATACGTGGTTCCTGGAACTTAAGGAGGCTCCTACAAATGTTGGTTTCTTACAAAAGCATCGTCACCACCATCAACCACATCACCACATTCCTGGTGCTGCGTGGGAAGGGGCCTTTGGCAACCAACTGGGAGATCACTGCAGGCTTGCAGCTGGGGCTCAGGGTGACACCTCTGCAGTGTCAGTGGCATGTCTTGATGGCAGATACTTTCATAAACAGAGCAGACTCAGGCTGTGAAGATCCTGGGATCTACGTTATACCAACAGAGTGAATCTAAAACAAGGGAGAAGCAGAGCAAGGACATGGGTGTTTCTAGTATTTTCCCAAAGAGCTTGTTCATTATCTGCTTCCACCACCCAAAGGCAAACTCCACAAGGAAAAGAATTTTTTCTTCTGTATTTCTTTATCCTTTTCAGCTACAATGGGTTGAGTTATGTGGCTTCATAATAACTATTTTCTGATTGAGTAACTGAATGAGTGAATGAATGAGCAAATTCCTCTCTGGCTTGGATCAGTCATTTTGCCAGGTAAGGAGGTTAGAAATGACAAACTGCCCAAGAACAGTCTAAGGATCTACAAACTGAAATACTCAAATGATTATAATACCTAATAAATGGCAGTCTTTGCAAATTGTTGCAAGCTATGTCTATGTTCTGATGGGTTACTAAGTGCTGAATGTGAATTATATTGCATTAATAATACTCAGCATTTGTGAAGTAGATATAATTGTTAATCCCATTTTACAGAGGGGGCAAAGGAGGTTCAGAAGGGTTAAGTAGTAGCTCAGGATCACACAGCCAAGAGCCATGGATCCTGGATTGTTTCCTGTGTCTGACGGCAGAGCCTCTGCTTTAAAGCACTGCCCTCTCTTGTCCTTCTCCTCCATTCCCAATGGAGGGTCTGACCAAACCTTAAACTCAGCCTCACTCTTCAAGGCACAAGAATACATTCTAGATTACATAATACCAAGTTTCCATAGCCAAATTGAGTGTCACACAGTGAGTGGTCTTCTACCACGTATAGCAGTTAACTCCTGGCAGCCCCCGCATGCTGCCCCTGGTGGCCAGAATGCGCCACTGCCCCATCTCTACTGTCTGTGCCTGTGGAAATTTGTTCATTTGTTGCTTCTTGTCCAAGTTCCTTTATGCCCTAGTTCTCCAGGGCAACTAGTTTGAGCCAAAACATTAGAAGTGTGTTATCAGACAGTTTTGCATTGGCTGATGCTCATCGTGAGAAGGAAGAGGAGAACTGAGTTCTGCGGCTCCCAGGCTCCCAACCCCCTGTAAGCACAAGAGATCAGCTTTGGAGTGATCTCAGTCTGCCTATCTGGCTTCTGCACTAGATTTGAAAAAAAAAGGGGGGGGAGGGGTTATGGAGCAAATAAGTACATAAATGTTTAAAAGTTACTGGTTTAATTTAACCCTCAGATCAGTCACTTTAAAATCTTTTTCAATGCCTGCTCTGTGCTTGGCACTCTTCTTGCTAAGAAGACTTCACAGGCAGGAAGCAGCCCTGCCCTCATGATGGTTATATTCCAGCACAGAGAGAGGGATTAAACTCACAGATTGATATGGAGATAAAACAATTATAGTAAATATTCAACAAAAAGTTAAAATCAGCTTGGGATAGCTGACTGGTGGCCTCCAAACAGATACAGTGCCCCTTACCCACAGTTTGTTACCAATGTTCATGTGTGATCTGAAATTATTAAATGGAAAATTCTAGAAGTAATCCATAAATTTAAATTAACATCTATTACACTGTTTTGTTACAACTGTTCCATTTTATTATTGATGTTAATTTCTGGCTGTGCCTGATTTATAAATTACACTTTATCATAGGTTTATATGTATAGGAAAGAACATGGTACGTACATGGTTTAGTGCTAGCTGTGATTTTAGTCATCTGTTGGAGGTCTTGGAACATATCCTCCCAGAATTACTAAATCCTGGAAACTGTGAATATTACTTTATATGGCAAAAAGATATACTTTAGAATCTTAAAAGAGTAGTTGATTCTAGATTTTCAGGTGAGCCCCAAATGCAGTCATATGCACTTTTTGGCTAGTGAAGCAGAGGGAGTTTTGAGACAGAAGTGGAGGCAGCAATGTGGATGTAGAGACAGAGATGGGAGTGGGACAGCCTCAGACCAAGTCACAACTGGAGCCACCAAAAACTAAAAGAGGCAAAGAAGGATTATCCCTGTCACCCTCAGAGGCAGTGTGGCCCTGCTGACACCATGGTCTGATTTCTGTCCTCCAGAACTGTGAGAGGATAAATTTCTATTGCTTTTAGCCACCCATTCACTGGCCATTTGTTATAGCAGCAGTAGGAAACTAATACGCACTGCACTTCCTCATTGCAGTAAAAGTGAGAGAAGATTTGGCTTGAACCACTGGGAAGATAATGGTGCCGTTCATTGCCATGGGGAAGGAGCAAGTTTAGGAAAACCAACAGGACTCCCCTTAGTCATGCAGGTTGAGTATCACTAATCTGAAATGCTTAGGATAAGAAGTGTTTGAGATTTCAGATTTTTTTCACATTTGGGAATATTTACACACACACACCTATGTATATGTGTATATATATGGATGGATGAATTGATGGATATATATATATATACACGTATATATGATATTTTGGGATGGGACCCAGGTGTAGACATGAAGTTCATAATTCATTAATGTTTCATATATACCTTGCACACATAACCTAAAGGTAACTTTATACAATATTTTAAATTATTTTGTTCATGGAATGAAGTTTCATAGTGTGGAATTTTCCACTCAAGGTGTTGTTATATTGGGACTCAAAAATTTTTGGATTTCAGATTTCAGGTTAGGGATGTTCATAGGTTGAACATCCCTAACCTGAAAATCTCAATGAGATATCTGTGCACTTTCAAAGCTAGGCTTGAAGGATGAATCTGGATTTAGAGAGATAAACTTGAGAGCCCTTGTGGGATTTATTGAGATCAGTGGGGAAGAGGTAGAGGAAGCCCAGAACAGGACCCGGAGGCACCGATGCTGAGGGATCAAGATGAGGAGCAGCCAGCAAGGGAACCGCAGGCAGAGCGAGAACAACAAGGAGAATGTGCTGTCGCAGAATCCAACAGGAGGGAGTGAACAACCCTGTGAAAATCAGTGGTTCTTGCTCATGGTTACAGGACAGTTGGTGTCTTAGTTCCATGGTGGCAGGTTTCCCATCAGCTACCCTCTCTCACCTAACTGACGACAACTCCCTAGGGTTTCTATGATTGAAAGGATTTCTTGGCCTGGTTTGAGCTTGGCACAACAGCCTATGTGGTCAGTTGGTGGGAGCCACATGAAAAATTTACTAAGAATTCTGTGCATTTTATGGCCCTGCCTAATCCAAGCCTAATCCAAGGGAAAGGCATAAGTTATGGTAGCTGGTGGTGGGGGTGGGGGTGTTCCTAGGTCACAACGAGCTAAATTGTGCCTAGGACAGCCCCTCCAATCACATTCCATAAGCCAAATCCATCCACATGGAAATTCTCCACTGAAGTGGATGCAGAGCCATGTTATATAGTACTGTCTCTAGAAAATACATACAGAGAGACAGAGACAGGAAGTAGGGGCACTAATTTAAACACCAGTGGGGCTTCAATGGCTTTGGAATCTGACACTTATATTAACTCTCAACTCTTGATGTGGATAAGTTCACCAAGTAGTCTCATTTCCTTCCCTGCTGAGAGATACTAATGGAATTGTAGGCCACACCAAGAGGTAAGTCTAAGACTCCTGGGAGCCCTAAAGCAAGCTCTATTTCTTGAGCAGCTAAGGTGACAACTGACATTTAGGTTTTCTTTGACACAGAGGTCTATACCCCCAAAGCCACAGCACGCTCCTTGCATGATAGCTCATGAATGATCAGATAGACTTGGATGCCAATGTTAATTATTTTGTGTTAATGTGATATGCTATATAATCAGATTTTATTAGATAACAAGCAATCCCTTATTAAAGGATCCACAAAGAAAAGGATGTGAATATAGTTTTTTATGTTCCCATCTTTTAACGAGAATACTATGTTGGCACGGCCCATTGTTGGATCTTTGTTGGACAGATCAGGGTAATGGGTGCAAGCTGTGTGAAGTAGTTAGAAGGGGGAGTAGATCCCTCCATGCAAGTAACCATGGATCAGTCCATGTGGAGAAAAACTAGGAAGCTGGAGGAAGAGGCTTAAAATAAGGAGAGAGTGAGAGACGCGGTCAGCACAAGCTGAGCTGCTTGAATATAGGAGAAAGAATTCAATAGCTACCATGAAGGAATGAATTTTGGAAAAAGGTAGACATGTCTAGGGAGCTCTATAAGAAGATGTCTGGCTCTGTGGTGTGGGTGTTCCTTGCCACTTCTTGAAGAGGCATTCAGTAAAATACGTGCATTGCTGTTCCAGGCTTTTTGGAGTCGTGTGTGTGTGTGTGTGTGTGTGTGTGTGTGTGTGCGCGTGTGTGTGTGTTTAATAGCTTGTGTTCAGAATGGCCTCAAGATGGCCAAGTTTTACTCAGGTTAGATTAGTGACAAAATGCCTTCAAACTCATCTTCTGATTTGACCTTCCTACTATGTCCCTGTGAGAAAAACACACCAGGTTTTAGTTTTAAATTGTTCCCCATGAAAAGGGGGCAGATATGTTATTGCAGATATGTCAGTTGGCAGAGCTGTACGCAAAACCAAGTCTCTCAACTCTCAGGCCAGTGTTTTTTATTCTCTCCTTTCATCTGTTGCTCTCTTTCCCTTCTTTATTTCCCTTTCTCTCTCCTTTCTATTCCTCCTCTCAGTGTATTGATATTGGGAAATGAACCATAAGCATGAGACAGTCCCTAACCTGCCTACAAGTTTTTAGTTTTTAGTTTTAAAGAGTCCAAAGCATTGTCTGCTGGAAGTGAGAAGACCCGAGCATGCTGTTCAACACATGGAGACCCCAGAGGACTTATATTTTCAGTTTTCAGTGGAAAGGCTCATGAACAGCAGCCCGGATGGTGATGCCTGTATCTTGGCACTTTGCCTCTTGCAGGCAAAAGATCCAGACCACATGGGGATTTGATAACCCAACCGGGGCCAAGCAGCATTGTAATAACCCGAGACAGGAGGCTGCCTGACAGATTTCTGTGCTACAGCTTCACATCGAATCACACACCCAGGCCTGAGAGAGTAGCCAGCTGCCGTCCCTGGGGCCCACCTTCCCACATGATTTCTCCTTCCTTGGGCTGCTGAAAGAGCCCATGTGCACGTAGTTTGGCTAAGAAAAATTCTGTTGCTTTCCAAGTGGATGCTTTGATCTTCCAGTTGCACAAACAGCTAAAAAAATTCAGCATTTCCTACTCAGCATCAAGCCAAAAATTGACTGGTGTCTCTATATAATAAAGCAGCGTGTTTTGCTCCTCTCTTCTAATTGGAAGACAGAAAGTCTCAACAGACAGAAAGAACGTGTTTATCGATCCAGCTTCATCCCAGAAACCAGACTGCACCACAGGGAATGAACAGAGAGAAAGCAAGTTGATTTTAAATACTTTGCAAATGCTCTTTAGCCGTATTAATGAGCAGAAGACTTGCGAGGCGCATTAAGACCTCATGTGATGGACTAGGGGGAAGGCAGACAATACTGGTTTGTAATGACCTGAAAATTCAGTGGAACTCCTCATTTCCTGAGCTGTCCATCCTTTTGTGCTGATCTGGAAATACGCTGGTTCTCCAAATGCAGAGATTATAAAGCTCGTGTGAGTGCCGTAACAAGCCTTACCTGCTTGCAGGGGAAAACAGAAATTCTTCAACTTGGTCTCAAAAGAAGCACAGAAAGCAGAAAATTGGGGCAGCACAGCTAGACAGAAGCCAAGCCGCTCACTCCTGGCCCTTGGCAAGAGTCTGAATCGCTTGTATTTCTCCTTGTTCCGTCCGGCTCCTTCTCTCCTTGCCTCATGGTCCTTGTAGCAAAGCAGGCCAGCGGTTGACTAAGCCTGGTCTCCAGTGGCTTCTATGGCCCCTTGATCATTTCCCATCCAAGAATGAGCTTTCAGAAGCTCATGAATGGGCTGCTAAAACCCCACAGAGCTGGAGCCCAACCTTTGGCAGACAGACTGCCATCCTGCCTGGCAACCTATGGAAAGCAGAGGGCACCTGCTGCTTCCCTGGATCCTGGCCTTGGGGTCCTGCTGGTTCCCTTCGCTGGTTACAGCTGCTTGTTTTTTGTTTATTTGCTGTGCCTGGTACCATCAAGTTGTCACACTTGCAGACAACCCCCCAAGGTGATCCTTCTTCCAAATGAAGAGTAATTGCTGCCACAGCTGATCCTTGCTCCCATCTGGAACATGAACAACTTTGAATGACCCTGAACTTCAAAGCCACTATCAAAGGGATTTTTTTTCCTTTTAAGCTTTCTCTGGTATATGACAATGATAAGGAGCACTCCTAGCCCAAGAAAATGAGAGGACAGGGGGAGAGGACAAGAACACCCTGAGGCAGAGGGTTTGATTCTGGCAGATCTAGATTCTAACCCCAGTGCTGCTGCTTGCTACCAGCACCAGGGCAAGTTCACCTGAACTTTCGTGGCCTCTTGTCCTCATGCATACAGTGTAGATGGGATGTTGATGATTTACAAAATTGAAGGGAAGAGTAATTGGTGTAGCCACCAATGGTCAGCAAATAGAGAACCTGGCATGGACCATATGTTGAAATCTCTTGCTTCTATCTCCCCTTACTACCAAGTTTTTCTGTTTATATGTTCTTTTATTTTATTTTATCAGTATCTGAGATTGAACCCAAGGACACTTAATGACTGAGCCACATCCTCAGCCCTTTCTCTATTTGTTTTATTTAGAGACAAGGTCTCACTGAGTTGCTTCGGGCTTCTCTAAGTTGCTGAGGCTGGCTTTGAATTCACAATCCTCCTGCCTCAGCCTCCTAAGCTGCTGGGATTACAGGCATGCGCCACTGTGCCAGGTACTTACTGACTTTTTTTTTTTAAGCCTTCATAGTGGGCAGGAAGTGGTGTCTTATTATGGTTTTGACCACATTTTCCTAATGACTAATGATGTTTAGCATCTTTGTGTGTGTTTATTCTCCATTTGTGCATTCTCTTTAGAAAACTGTTAACTCAAGTCTTTTGGAACATTTTTTAATGGAGTTGTCTTTGTGTTGTTAAATTGGAGGAATTATTTATATGTTGGATACTAAACCCTTAATAGACATATCGCTTGCAAGTACTTTTTCCATTTTATAAGTTTACTTTATTTAACTTTATTTTTTAGTTAAATGTTAGAAACACACCTTTATGAATAAATCCTAAAATTATGAAAGTGATTCTCTAGTTCGCACATCAAAATCAGCCTTGTAACTATAACGGCACATTCCAGTGTGACATCTGTCCCTTAGAATTCAAGGACAGGAAATTTCTTAGCATAAGACTTGGTGGAATCATATTTCCATACTCACCCAGCTTCCAGGGGGAAAGAGGCATTGAATTCTTTTATTATTTTCAGTATCAACCTAAATGTCCATTCTCAAGCAAACAACAGATGTATGAAATGAGTGACCTCTAAGATCTGCCTATTCCCTTTGGTCAGCAGAGAAGGGACAGGGTGAAATTACTTAATGGGATAGATTTCAGAAGTGTGACTTAATGGGATAGATTTCAGAAGTGGTTGAAATCCAGATAACCCGACAACAGGGGACATGGGTTATCCTGACCCAAAGACATAGCCTGTATTTAGATGGAGCTTGATATTTATTTGAATACGTGTTTTAAGATTCCAAGAAAGCATCTCCTATGGTTTTGACAATCCATGAGCAACCAAGAAAACAGGAATTCTCCCCTTCTGTACTCTGGTAAGAGATAATAGTTCAGCATTTTCTGAGAAATTCCTGAGTGAGAAAAAGGGGACTCAAAAGGCTGAGAGGGAAGGGGACAGGCCATGGAGCTGACCCTGCCAATGTCCCCTGCTTCCCTACTCTTTTTTAATTTGTTCTTTTTAGATATACATGACAGTAGAGTATATTTTGACATGTTTATACAAATGTGGAGTATTTCTTATTCTAATTAGGATCCCATTCTGGTGGTTGGACATGATGTGGATTTTCACTGGTCATATATTCATACATGAACGTAGGAAAGTCATGTCCCAGTCTTTCTACTGTCTTTCCTGTTCTCATCCCCTTCCCTTCCCTTCATTCTCCTTTGTCTAATCCAAGAATGACTTTATGATATTTACCAGTAAATGAATGGAACTGGAGAATATCATACTAAGTGAAATAAGCCCATCCCCAAAAACCAAAGGTGGGATGTTCTCTCTGAGGTGTGGGTGCTAACACACAATAAGGATTGGGGTGGGGGTGGAGAATAAAATTTCTTCCCTACTCTTAAGTCTTTAGCATCTAGAGGGAAAATGGTCATCACTGGAAAGAGGGAATAAAACAGGAAAGAAAAACTACTTCAACTCTATCAGCTTTTCATGACGATGTCAGTTGAAACATGAAACATGTCCTCAGGGACCTAGAGGACAACCCTTGGTAGGGGATGGGACACTGAGAAAGGAGATGAGTCCTCTCTAATACAGAGGAAAATGCTGTGACTGGGCATTTCTTGAGCCTAGGCAAGGGCCCCATGGAGTGCAGAGGAGGAGACAAACCCTTCTCATCATGGAGCTTCCTGGCACCAGGACGAGGGCAGCTAGATGCTCCAATGTCCAAGGAGGCCATATCAAGAATCTCTCTGCTAAGTGCTGAAAAGGAGTTTTGACTTTACAAGTGCCCCTGGGCTGGTGCTTCGAGGTGTCTGTACCTAGAGGAAGCTTCATACATGAAAGGGCCAGAGGCCACTTGTAGGCCATTTGGTTTTCTACAGAAACAGAAGAGGAGCCAGGTATGGTGGCACATGCTTGTAATCCCAAAGGCTGGGAGGCTGAGGCAGGAGGATCACAAGTTCAAGGCCAGCCTCAGTAACTTAGTGAGGCCCTAAGCAACTCAGCGAGATCTTGTCTCTAAATAAAATACAAAAAAGGGCTGGGGATGTGGCTCAGTGGTTAAGTGCCCCTGGGTTCAATCCCTGGTACCCACCCCTGCCCCAATAAAAGAAGAGGAAATTTAGGTCCTGGCCTGAGAGCCAATGTGGTTGTCTACTGGTGTCGTCCTCTTCACAAAGGAAGATATATAGAGACAGAAGATTGAGGTGGTAACAGAGAAAAGAGGGTTGGCTCCTGGCCATCTGGCCAATGGGATGTTGATGTCTTTGCCCAAATATGATGCCAAGGGTGCCTGCATGATAGACTTGGAGTGCCAGGTGGCAGCAGAGGCATCATGCTGTATCTTCTGTTTGTTTGTTTTCCCCTGCTGTACCTTGCCAGATGCCCATGAAGGGAGCTCTCCCTTAGCCCATAACCAACCAAACTAATAGAATATCTCTGGCAAAGGTGGTTGGCAGAAATCACTGCCATCTCAATCACCAGAGTCTCAGGAGGGACCCATTTCCCTTGTTATATGGTGATGTTTTGACAGCCCACAGAGTGGGGAGAGGGGAACATGGGTAAAATGTGCAATTTGGGGAAAAAAAATTTCCAAAGTTGGACCATATTGTTTTCATTGTCTCTGGAGGGATCTTTCTGTTCTGTGGGTTTTCGGTTGGAAGACATTTAAGATGCTGTCTTTCCTACCAGAAACGTGATAATAAGAACTGCTCTGTGTACAAACACGCTGAGACCCAAGGAAAGACATTGTTACTCAGCTCACGCCCAGCTGATCTTCCTTGGGCATTGGAAGATCTCAGAGCATGAGACTTCTATTTGTTCCCTAGGTACTGAATCAAGAGAGTGTCTTTCCAGCCCAGTGACAGGCTGCCTTAGCAAAGTCAGTATGTTCCTGATCCTCTAAGGAGCACAGGTCTATAACTGGTATCTACAATCATTCATTGTGTAGCAAAGGACTATGGTAAGTGGCCCCAGCTCCAGAGGTAGGCCGCTTTAGTTTGATTGACTTCACCCTTCCCTCACAGTGTGACTTTGTACAAGTGACTTAACTTCTCTGGACAGTGATTTCCTTTTATCTTAGCAGCGTAGGTAATAATGATGGCTCAGAGCCTAATGAGGTTTGAATCCCCCATTTCCTGGCTATAAGACCTTTGGCAACATGGGTCACATCCTCTGAACAACATATTTCTCATCTATAAGAAGAGGCTCATCATACGCACCCAGCTCACAGGCTAGGTGGAAACCTTGGTCGAACTAATCCATGGAAAATGCCAGGAGTGGCTTGCAGCAGAGTCACACGGACAGGGCCAGCTACCCGTCTCCCTGTTCAGCCCTGTCTTGCCCTGTATCTCTCCCCTCTGGCCTTCCCACCTCCTTTCGGGTCTTGCAGCAGATTGAGGTTTCTTCCGCAGAAGGACCTTTCCTCCTCGGGCCGTTCCTTGCGCCTGCAGCACACACCCCAGCACTTAATCCCACCTTTGCGTTAGCTCTCCGCTCCTGTGTCACTCACAGAGAGATTTACCCCAGATACCCTAGATAAGGTCAGGAACCCCATAGTGCCATGCATTTCCCTTTACACAACTTGCAACAACCGTTCTAGCGTTTTATCAGTGAATCAACACTTATTAAGTGTTAGGATGTCGACTCACTTCTTCACTGTTGTGGTCTCAGTGTTTGGTAAAAGGCACACCCCAGGCATTTATTGACTGAGACAGTGAGTGAGTAAGTGAGTGGATGGAGAAACACACAGTTCCACCTTCCTGCCAAGAATGGGAAGCTATGTTGTCATGGGACTGATCTTGAATCCATTCTGATTTGGGGCAATGACTAGCATGAACAATGATGGTGTATCAGGAACAGGGCACCCATGATGCCCCAGGCACCGTAGGGTATGCAGATGTTGGTGAGCCTGCAGGCGACAGAGGTGGCCTGGGATCTGAGGGTCCAGTGGGGTAGAGTGGCTGAGAATATGGACCCTTCCATCAAACTGCCTGAGCTGGAACCAGTTCCATCCTTGCTGGCTGTGGGATCTCCTGTGAAGGAGATGCTGGGCTATGTCCTCATTTCTAGGATCCTTCATAAGGGTTATTATGAGGATAAAACAACATAAATACAAAGTGCCGTGAACATACTAACTCCTCCATGTATGCTCATAATTACTGTTAGAATTCAGATCTTATTTATTGATACCTGGGATTGAACTCAGGGGCACTTAACCACTGAATCACATCCCAGCCCTCTTTTGTATTTTTCATTCAGAGACAAGGTCTTACTGAGTTGCTTAGGGCCTCACTGAGTTGCTGAGGCTGGCTTTGAACTTGCAGTCATCCTGCCTCAGCCTCCTGAGCTCCTGGGATTACAGGCATGTGCCTCTGCACCCAGCTCAGATTTAATTTTTCAAGACACTGTAACCAAATACTAGGGATCCACCCCCAAAATCTTTTCTGAAGTAGTCTCCAAAATCTAAGTGGGAATATAATCAGCAAAGTCATTTAAACTTACATGTACTCACAATATCTGGACTGATATTAATTCAGGCATTTATGATCACTTGATAGGTTTATGTTAGCCACTGGGAAAAATTAAAATGTGTGCAGTACATTTAAAAGGACCAGGTTTAGTGTTCATACCACACAGAGCATATACATAGAAATTCAGCTTGGCCAGCTGGGATTTTAGCGCAGTGGTAGAGCACTGGCCTAGCACGTGCGAGGCACTGGGTTCGATCCTCATCACCATATAAAAATAAATGAAGGGATTATGTCCATCTACAACTAAACAGTTCAGCATGGCATGTGCATTGAGTCACCAGTGATGTTGAAATGCACATGAATGTCTTCATACAGTGCACTTCTATCCAGGGTTTGCAACACAGTCAAATAAATAATGATATGCTTAGAACTGCAAAGACTGAATGTTTTAAACTATGGAGAAGTATGAAAGGGCATTGATTTCTTTCTGCCAATATTACCAGTTATTCAGTCCATTATCAGTGGAATTGTTCTCCAGCCTCATTACCCAGTTTTCTAATGATCTCTGTGCAGCATCACGAGAAGGATCCCCGCTGGCCTCTGCCCTCCCAGGAACCTTGCCAGGGATGCTGCATGGATTCATGAGTGGAATCTGCAGGGGAGCCGGTGGTGTTCTTGCCATCCAATTGTACCCCCAAATCACTGGTGCCAAAACTGTGTCTGGGCAGTGCCTAGGAAGACTAGTGTTCATTAGGGTTGTATGCACTTCGTATTGGCTTGCCATTGGTGGGGCATGATAAGCCAAGTTTTTTGATCATTTGATCCATAGGACACATTTATGTATGGATTAAATGCTATGATTTAAGAAGGTCTTTTAAAACATATGTTCTAATTAGTTAGAATGCATTTTGACACATCACACATAAACGGAGTATAGCTTCTTATTCTTTTGGTTGTACATGATGTAGAATCACACCAGTTGTGTGATCATATATGCACACAGGCAATAATGTCTCGTTCATTCTACTGTCCTTCCTACCTCCATATCCCCTCCTTTCCTTTCGCGCCCCTCTGCCTAATCCAAAGCACCACTATTTTTCCCTTGCCCCACACCTTATTGTGAATTAGCATCTGCATATCAGAAAACATTCGGCCTTTGGTTTTTTGGGATTGACTTACTTAACTTAGCATGATATTCTCTAGCTCCATCCATTTACCTGCAAATGCCATAATTTCATTCTTCTTTCAGGCTGAGTAGTATTCCGTTGTGTATATATACCACATTTGCTTTATCCATTCATCTGTTGAAGGGCACCTAGGTTGGTTCTGTAGTTTGGTTATTGTGAATCAGGCTGCTATAAATATTGATATGGCTCCATCACTGTAGTAAGCTGAATTTAAGTCCTTTGGGTATAAATCGAGGAGTGGGATAGCTGGATCAAATGGTAGTTCCATTCCAAGTTTTCTAAGGAATCTTGGGAAGGCCTTTTGATAGAAAGGTTTTTCAAAATCATATTTCCCCAAAATATGTACTGAGTGTCAGCTACATCCCAGGGATTGTCTAGGCTCTGTTTAATCTGTGATGACAGAAATTAGCCACATCTCTGCTCACAAGGGGCTTATACTCCATGGGGTAATGGAGATTAAAAAAAATAACTGAAATAAATAGACCTAGAGATAATTTCAGGTGTGGTACATGCTAAACATTCAAAAAAATTGATGCCAGAGTGGTGAATTGTTAAGACTAGAAGTAACCACATGGGGCAGAAAGGAATGAGTAGTAGGAGGTCCTGGGGGAAAACGCTCCCAAGAAGGGGAAGAGAAAATTCAAAGGTTATGAAGACAGAAATGCAGCTGGCCCTGAGAGAGTGATTGGGAAACCATCCCTGTGATCTGAACTGGATTCTGAATGGTACGGAGACATTGTAGGCTTTGAATCGAGGAGTACATGGCCTGCTTGAATTTTCTTTCAGAAATCAATACATAAAAAGTTTTAAACAAATCAGAAATATGTGGAATAAAAAAGAAAAGTACTACACTCCTTCCCTCAATCTCACTGTTTTCCCCAGAGTTAACTGTAGTTGAAAACTTAGTGTTTATAATTCCAACACTTTCCTACACATTTATGGATATAAAACGTCCTATAAATTAATAGGCCTTAAAAGACAGAATAATGAACACATTTCTGGGATTTGCTCTTTTTCTTGACAATACATTATACACCTCTTTCCTTGTCAGAATGTATTTATCTAACTCGTTGGCAACGTCCTACCAACGGGTACTCACACTCAGACCAATTGCTCTACCACTGATCTAAGAAATGACAAAATTTTCCACTTTTCCTTATACTTGGAAATAATTATGTGGTCACCAGAAAGACTGCAGGCCTGTGCTTTCAAAGCTGCTGGGCTTTAGAAACCTATTTGACTTTTTTTTTTCCTCTCTCTCATTTGAAAGACCCCCTGGAGGCACAGTGAGCCCTTTAATTCCAATGAGAATTTGAGGAGTTCTGTGCAAGGTATCCAGTACAGACAGCTGCTGCAAGCAGAGAACAGAAGGTCTACCTAAAATAGATGGTGTCCGCAAAGGCATTTCTCAGCTAGTTCACCCTGGTGGTTCTTGATAGAAAGGAATCAAACAAATGCGCGACCATAATAGAACAAGTCCTGACTTTTTTTCTCTCTGTGGAGCCTGGTGACAATTAGCCGGAAAGCAAGTAGATTAAAATCCTGAAACAGTAATAGTTCCTTATCAGGGTGTTTTTACAGAGAGACTCTTGATAATGGATTCAGTGCTTAGTCACCAGCAGGCTGTAATGTCTGAGCTCCAGCGTTTCTGTCTGGTCTGTCAGCACACCTGGCACTTAGCAGGTGCTCCATAATCCTCTGCAGAGGGTGAGTGGATTCCTACAGATCACCTACCTTAAGTGCTTTGGTAAGAAGTCAAGGCCAGGCCATTCACCCTGGTTTAGCTGGGCAGGCAGAATACAGACTCCATCTGTTCATGGGGCCAGAGGTCTCTGGGAAGTCCCTGAAGAGTCTTAGAGGATAAAATCAAAGGCAAAGAGAAAAGAATCTGTAGTCAGAAACCACTGCTGAAATTCAGACTCATGACTGTGGAGATGTTTGGAGTGATCACAAGATCCAGAGTGTAACCTGCCCGTAGGTGACAGATGGCAAATAGAAGGCTTCATTGGAGATGAGGATGTTAGAACTTGAGAGACATGCATGCAGCTTTATGGAGAGAGAGAGCATCAGATGCCCAAATCTCTGATGGATGACAAGGAATGACCAGAAGATGTGTAGATAACAGACACAGGTGGGCATGGGGAGGGAGGGCATTGTAACTCATTGGCACAAGTCTCAGAGGGTCACAGCTCTCTGAAGCTCTTATTGGGTTGATCCATTGGCAGTCGTTCTGTCTACTGGACTGAGGTCCTTGAGGCCAAGGACAGTGTCACACCCACTGTGCCTGGAATGTGGTAGGTGTTCTGTAGGCATTTGTTGTAATGAACTAAATGAGTACTTCTAGTGAGTACTTCATATTTATCATCTTGCTGGGCAGCCCTAGAAACGAGGTGCCTCTATCTCTGCTTTCTTGTGTACTCATCTCTCAAAATAGCACTTTCACTAGCATTTGTGATTTATTGATTTATTTATTTGTCTTACTGTAAAGCAGGGGACTCTGGGGATAGGGATACTGTCCCAGCCATCTCTATAATTCTTGTGCTGAGCCCATGAGCAGGTGTTTAGCAGACACTAAGTACATTCCTGTTAACAATAAAATGAAAACTGTATGTATGTTTTTAGCTTTGATTTTTAAATCTTTTTTTCCTTCTTTTCCATATTTTTATTGGTGCCTTTTATAATTGTACACAATGGTGGGGTTTGTTGTTATGTATTCATCCATGCACACAATGTAACAATATAATTTGGCTCATCGTTCCCCAGTATTTATCCTTCTTGTCCTGCCCAATTCCCCTAGTCTCTTTACTCTTCTTATCTATTCAATTTCCATGAGATTCCTCCACCCACCATTCTTTTCTCTTTTCTTCTCTAGCTTCCAAATATGAAGAAAAACATGCAACCCTTGACCTTATGATTTTGACTTACTTCACTTAACATCATGGTCTCAAGCGCCATCCATTTTCCTGCAAATGACATAATTATATTCTTCTGTATGGCTGAATGAAACTCCATTGTGTATATATACCACAGTTTCTTTATCCTTTCATCTACCTACAAATACCTAGGCTGGTTCCCTAGTTTGGCTGTTGTGAACTGTGCTGCTATAAACAGGGGTATGCATATATTGCTATAGTATGATGACTTTAATTCTCTACATCAAGGAGTGATGTATCTGGGTCACATAGTGGTTCAATTCCTAGTCTTTTGAGGAACCTCCATACTGATTTTTATGGTGGTGTAACACAGAGCGTGAATGAGTGGGTTCTTTGTCTCATGAACTGGAAGAATGAAATCCACAGTCACAAGAGTGAGAACAAAGTAACGGGATTTATTAGAATAATAGAAAACAGAACTCCCAAAGACGAAAGGGTCCCAAGAAAGGGATGCCATTGGTTGTCTGTGTCTAGGAGATTTTAAAGGCACATGTAATGGCCCAGCACAGGTTATTGGTATGGTGAGGGATGCTGGTATGGACCAATCAAGCTCTACAAGCTTTGGATCTAATCATTCAATCAGAAGTACATAATTTCAAAATTTCTTATTTACATAATTAACAGGAAGGGTCCCACCTTGTTGTTTGACACCTCTAGTGGAAAAAGGTAGCACATCAGGTAGGGGTCGCTTTGTGTTCAGCCGTTGCTAAGGGGAGGGGTAAGAGTAACTAAGGAAGGGCTGCTGTGGTTGAAGCTCTAGGAACAGAAATGGGTGTTATAACTAGGACAACATTGTTGTGGTGAGAGCTGTCAGGGAGTAGCAAGTCACAGGATGGTCCCCAGACCCCATGTCTCCTTCCAGGATGGCAGGATGTTCCCCTCCCATGTCTTCCTTTTGCGAGACCCTTATCCTGTCCACCTGTGGGAGGTCTACCTTCCTGCCTCAGTAGTTGTCCTAATTTCCAGTTCCACCAATAGTATAAAAGTGGTCCTTTTTCTTTACATCCTCTCCGGCATTTATTATTGTTTATATTCTTGATGGCTGCCATTCTAATGGGATTGAGATGAAATCTCTGCGTAGATTAGCTTTATAATTCACTAATTTAAAGGTGTTGAACACTTTTTCCTGTATTTGTTGACCATTTGTATTTCTTCTGTTTTTGAGAAGGATCTATTTTATTTGCCCATTTGCTTGATTATTTATGGGGATTTGATGGTTTTTTAGTTATTTGTATATTCTAGATATTAATCTTTTGTCAGAGTAACTAGCAAAAATTTTCTCCCTTTCTGTAGAGTCTCTGTTCACATTCTTAATTGTTTCCTTTGTTATACAGAAGGTTTTTGGTACCATCATATTTATTAATTCTTGGCATTATTTCCTGAGTGTTAGGGGTCCTATTGAGAAAGGGAGTGTTGACCCTGCACTTCACTAAATTGTATACTTTCTGGTCTAATTTCTGTGTTTGATCCATTTTGAGTTGACTTTGTGCAGGGTGAGAGATAAGGATCTAGTTTCATTCCTTTACATGTGAATAACCCATTTTCCTAGCACCATGTGTTTAAAAGACTGTCTCTTCTTCATTGTATATTTTGGGAACCTTTGTCAAGGATCAGATGACTGTATCTGTGTGGGTTTGTCTCTGTGTCTTTTATTCTGTACCATTAATATATGTGTCTGGCTTTATGCCAGTACCATGAAGCTTTTGTTACTATAACTCTGGTACAACTTGAACCAAGTGATACCTCTAGTATTGCTGTTTCTGGCTTCAAATTGCTTTGGCTATTCTGGGTCTTATATTCTTCCAAATGAATTTTAGGACTTTTTTTTTCTAGTTCTGTGAAAAATGCCAGTGGTATTTTGATGGGGATTGCATTGAATCTGTATATTGCTTTAAGTAGTATGGCCTTTTTTTTTTTTAATTATTTTATTTTTTTTCCCAAAAGTTGCATTTTAATACATGTTGGCAAACATAACAGAAAAAAACAAATTATCAGAAGCTGTACACACTATTCACTGAAAACATTTGTTGAGGCAAATAGAAAAAAATTGTTACAATCATAATTTTTCTAACTTTGCACAAAATTATAAGCAGATTACATTCTT